>OY745782.1:135534-735534 GCA_963556305.1 Platismatia glauca | reverse complement strand
GGTACCAGAGAGCTTACGTCGACTTCTTCGAAGACCAACTCGTTCTCAATGGTTACGATTGGAGAAGGGTACTCAGCGAATACCTCTTCAATGGCAAAGAGCCACTCATAAATTGCATGATCGCCGGGCGTATGTGGTCTACCTAACCAGAGGGATCTTGCCGTGCTCACAAACTCACAATTCTTCAGTTGGCCACCCTCTCATCCACCTTGGCTACGCCTTCGAGCTCTCTTCTCGCGAACTGGCCATGGAAGCACTCGGCCTAGCGACTACCTCGTACAACTTCCTGCACAAATACCTCGATAATCCCTCGTATACGAAGCCATCCATCTACAGTACTTCCTCTCCCATTGAAATCCTTCACAAAGTTGCCGAGGACAAACGCTTCGACAATCTCCTTGGCCACCAAGGCGCCGACAATCTTGAATTCCTATTTGAAAACTATGAGACGGCACTGCTGGAGCATTGGAATGCTTGGCAGCTACCAAACCCAAAGAAGCAGTTCGAAGATAGCCAGTACGCAGCCGTCGCTCTATTGGTGGCTACACATGAGTGTGGGAGCAGCAGATCTTACGACTTCTTCCTTGTACACTTACTCACAACAAGCCATGCTATACGGATCCTCCTCCCTCTGATACCCGCAAAGTTCCATGTGACACTGGTAAGGCAATGGTGGTTGCTTACGTTGGCGGTGTATATCGTGCAACTACGACCCAAGATCGAATTGGAGAACATTACAAATTATGATACTGAGGCCAAAGATTGGGGGTGGGTGGACGAACAAGCTGTCGAAGGGAAGTGGTCGCTAGATGCGCATTATGTAAAAGGGCTGAGAGCTATGAAGGAGGCAGCGGAGACCTGGGGAGATAGCCAGCAGTATTATCTGAAGGCGGCCTGTAGGCTCGGAGGAGAATTCGATGGATGGGGTGGATTTGAGCCGTTGGAGGCGGGTGGACGTAGGGGTAGCGCTACCGGACATTGACGAGATGACGTGAATGATGTAAAAAAAATGTGAAGACGAAGCAGTGTGATGATGAGCAGCATCGTACAGACTTAAAGCCGTAGAAAACATTCTTCAGATTGCCCGAGTTCCACAAATATGTGACAACATGTGTGCATCGTATCCTCCACTGAACATGAGTACTCTGACCCTCCAGTCCAGCCTTGAAGGCCTCCGCTTTGAGCCTCTAACAGAGCAAGCAGTAAGTTACCAGACACCTCATCAGCTGGTCAAAGCTTTCCTTCTCGCGCCTTTCTGAGAGATATGCGCCTATCCTTCCGTCTGCCACCTTGCCGCACGCGGCAATGGGTTCAGGGTTCCCCCCCTTTCGACCCTCTGCTGACCGTTACGAGACTCTCAGACGCCAGTCCAGCAGGAAACGTAGCCGCACATTCGTTTTTGCTGCCCTTGATAGCCCAAGGAATCTCCCACTTCGCGGTCTGTCTTGAGACCACCAAAGCCTGGTCTCTCATGAGCGTGCCTGAATCGCGAAAATCGACTTTTTTGAGGCAAAGACATTTCCACAAGATCTCCTGCACGTCCTCCCCGGCAAGCCAAGGGGAATTACGGATCCGAACTTTTTCAAGCTTGAGCAGACTGGTGAGATGCCGAACGAGAAAGTTGGGTTGGACTGACTCGACATCGGCGCTACCTTGGGTCCAGGATCTTGCGAGGTCTGAGGCGAAAACCAACCCAGAAATGGCATTGGACGGGTAGTTAGGGGACTCGATCAAGTCATCGTTGGTGAGGGTACAGCTCAGCTTGACTTGCCTGTTCGATATTAGCAAACCTTGTCAAGAGGGAAGGCCTTGGGGTGTAACCTGATATTACAGCACGCTGCAAGAACGTGAATGACGAATCCTACAGGCATCGAGATATTCGTTTTGTTGAAGGAAAAGTTGGCGCCGGGATGTGTACCACTGTATGTTTTCTTTTTGGGCTCCCGCAGCTGCTTTGGGGGGGGCTGGGCAGCGAACATAGGGATCTCTCTATATTTCCATTCCCACCAACGTGCAAATCCATTGGCCCGGTGTTGCGCCTCTTTGCGATCTGAAAGCTTGAGCACGCGCACCATATCCGCATAGTGCCTTGAATGTGATACAGTAGTCACAAATTGAGCAAAGCGATAAGTCGATCGAAACTTCGGTCTATGGTAGAGAAGAATTGCCGCTCCTTCAGACAACGCCGCACTCGTAAGCAATAGGCAGTAGAGACTTTCTCGAGGCAAGTAGGAGAAGATGTGGTCTTTCACTTCGGAAGCTATAGTTTCGAGCATTGGTTTGATCGTGGGCCCCATCATCTCTTCGGCGGCTGATGAAACAGACATGATGAGGTCGGATTGAGACCGACGTGTTTTCATGCTTTTGATACGGCACGTGTGAGTTCAAACGAGATTTGACGAGAGGCCAATCTAGAAAGAGAATATGCTGTTCTCGTAGAATAGTAGTGAGAAGTGAGGTCCAATGTACAGGATTGACAGCGAACCATGAGCAGAAGAGAGACGTTTGGCAAAGGAAAGCCAGGATAACGAAATAGGAGTTGACTCATACTTACTCATTGATGCAGGAGTGAATGACTTTTATTTTTGGAACTGGTGTCTTCTCTTTTGCTCCTTGGCGTAGTCCGAGGAGTCGGCGTACTCTACGTACTCTACGTACTCTACGTGTTACATAGTACCTAGAGACAGGGTGTTATCATTTATCTTAGCGCACTTTCTAGAGTACAGGGCTGAGGTTCCTCTAGTCCCCTCGGTCTAACATCTTCCGGCCTCGCCAGCCTAGATTCCTTTGTTCCCTCATTTCATGCTCCTCAACCTGTCCAACTGCTAACCGCTCTAACAGCCAGACCTATGCCTGCGCAGCTTAGGCAGACACCAGGCCTGTCTGCCTCTCCCCGAACTCCCTCATCATGGCCACCACGTACGGTTCCGACGTCCCAAGTATCAAGGTCGAAAATCCCATGAATGGCCAGACGCCGCACATCCAGCCTGAACCCGACTCCATAGGTGCTTCGCCTGCTGCCCACACGGATGATGATTTGTACGAAGATGCCGGCGATCTCGAGTTCGCAGGTGCAGATCAGGGTCTTTATCTGACCAGGGTCCCCAAATTCCTTTGGGAGCGCTGGTCGCAACTGGACGACAACCAAGAAGTCACAATAGGCACGGTCAGAGTCGAAAGTGGAACAAAAAATTCGAAGAGGGTATACCATCGCCCGTTCACTCTGCGCTCTGTCTTGATCTTTATCTCTAATCTTGACGGTTTCAGATGAGCGTTTCGTTATCACCAGACGTAGCACAGAATCGAGATCTACCAAGAGAATACAATATGCATATCGTTGAGCAAGATCCCATAAACACTTTTGTCTTCAGCGAAAAGGATCTCCCGGGCTACAGAGCGTACTCGGCTGACAGGCCCCCGCCACGATTCAAGGATCGTAAGAGGGTCGAGAAGACTAGGAAGCCTGAGTATAACTTCCGCAGAGCCATCCCAAGTAAGTGCACTCAGCGTGGATGCCTACAAATCTGATATTGGCCACTGCAGAACAAACAGCGCTTGTGGGACAAGTCCGTACTGAGATCAACTGTCTACCGGTTGAGAACAAAAGTTATGTGGAATACATGAAGAGACGGGCCAAAGAAGAGTCAGAGTCCAAGCCAAAGATTCATGTGCTGAACGCCAGCGTCGGTGGAAACACACTCCAACCCGGAATTTTAGGAGCAAGTGTGGACACCAGTGCTTTCATTGTAATGGTTCTTGCATCTTTCACCCACAAGGAATGAACTGACAGGATTATTAGACAAAAGCTGGTCCCAGTCGTGGCAAGAAACAGGCCAATAAAGCCGTCAGGGTTCCGCCGGATGTGCTCTTGGACCAGATCATGAAATGCTTCGAGAGGTACGACTTTTGGGCGCTTAGATCCTTGAAGATGGAGCTCAACCAACCTGAAGCCTATCTCAAAGAGATTCTCGAAAGGGTGGCCACACTCACAAGAAGTGGCATATACGTTGGCACTTACCAGCTTCAAGCATCGTATAAGGACACGGCCAAATACAACTTCAATAATGTCAAAGCAGAGCAGGCGCCTGAGGTTGCTTCTGATTTCGGAGGAACCGATGACGATGACGAGAATGTCAAAATGGAGGATGTGCTTCCTAAGTAGCCAGGGTCACAGTGGCTATCATCCGTTGTTTGGTAGGGTCAGCATTGGTAGACGTCAGCATGCGTGCTGCATTCTAGCATAGCGATGGCGTTTTGGGCTTTGGCAGAGGGGTCGGTCAATGCTTGCCATCTAGGATTTAAGTCATTCAAGCCATTGAACGATCTCTTGTCTAGACACGTAGCCACTTTCCATACCTCAAGTGAAAAGTCATACCGTCAATCACAGAATAATGATTTCTCATCGAAAATCGAGATGCTCATGGGCGCTAGCACCTTACTTCATAGCGTGAACAAAAGTACGCTAAAATTGATCCTTGTCACTTTCGACACAGTTCTTTTTCCCTTCACTCACAGACTCTTTCAATCACATCGCAGCCGCCATCGCAACAGCTTCTTCTGAACACCCACCAGACCAGACCGTCTTATCGCCGTATGATTAACAGGACATCGTAGCTCATACCCAGTATTCAAATGTCGGAGGAAGATCAAGAACTCTTGGAAAAGATAAGCAAGATATCTGGTAAAGACTTGTGGTACAAGTTCAACATCCCAGAGCTTTTGCTAACGAGCACTCAGGCCACATCAATCTTCACAAAACTCAGGCAACCCCTACGCAACATGACTCGAACAGCGGCTTTGCATCATCACGACCCTGGAACAAGTACACCCAAGCTTCGCCAAACAGCTTGAACGCCGCACCTTGGAGGTCACCACGCGTGGCACCGTACAGTCGGGGCCGAGGCCGAGCTGGCAGGATTGTGGCCAATCCTCACCGCAACCGCACTCTTGTTTTGAACAACAAATCCGGCACCTTACTCCCCAGCGCGAAGGAGCTTAGTCCAGACTTCACTCCATCAAGTGCACAGGCCGTCCACTCGGAGGATGAGGAAACTATCCTTCCGCAGTCAACAAATCGCTGGGTCACTAAGCGTGATCGACACATGCAACTCATTAATTCCTTGGTATACGACAAGGAAACCCAGACCCGCAACAAAGCTATTGAAGAAACTCGACGACAAAAGGCGCTTCAAAAGGATCGACGAGAGAAGCAGAAGATTGAGAGACACTTGAATACCCTTACTTCTCGTGCAGGTTCAGCTACAAACATTATCCATGAGGTCTCAATCAACGGACTAAGATTCCATGTCGCCGATGGTGGAAGCAAGCTTGTGCGAATCCGGGGTGAGAACCATAACCAACGAACGCATTCATCTTCTCGCTCACAGCTTCTAGGCGCAACCGACTCCGCGAGCACGACCCCAAAGCAAGCTAACGTTGGCGGTGTTACGTTCCTACGAAGCAAAAACGGCAACCTCTACCGCTTAGGCATTGTCAAAGCCAAAAGGTAAGTCTGTCTCCTGTGTCGAAGGGTCAATAAATTGCAGCAAATAGCTTCCCGTGTGAATACGAGTAGCTGACCACTCTAGGGCCACGGGAAAATTCAAGAAAATCGCTGAACCGTGCAAACGGTTCACTTTAACGGGTACCCTTTTCTTGATCCCTCACTACCTCAGCTAAAACATCGATGTTGACGCCAAGCTGCATCTCCTCATTGGTTCAACATTTTGGGCGATACTGACCGTGGTTCTACCTTCTTTTAGGACAATGCCCAAAAGGCCCATTATGCCCTTACATACATGATCCGCTCAAGGTTGCCATGTGTAAGGATTACCTCCAGACAGGAATCTGTCCAGCCGGTGATTCCTGCGACCTCTCGCATGACCATACACCCGAGCGAGTACCTGCTTGTTTGCATTTCCTGCGTGGCAAATGCTCCAACCCCTCATGTCGCTATGCACATGTCCGCGTCAATCCATCGGCCTCGGTGTGTAAGGACTTTGCCATCCTCGGGTACTGTAGTAGGGGAGCAAACTGTTCAGAACGACACGTTCATGAATGTCCCGATTACACTAACACTGGCGTCTGCCGCAAGCCGAAATGTCGCTTGCCGCATATTGATCGGGCTGGGCAGATTAGAAAGCACGCTGCTAATGTTGCCGATCGTGCGAATGGGTGCGAACAAGAGGATGATAGTGACATAGTAAGTGACGACGACTACGACGAGATAGATAGCGATGATGTCGATTCAGACGGCTTGCGGGAGGATGTGATGCAACTCTCAGATGATACAGCTTCCCGCGCTCTTGCTCAGCAGCAAGACTTTGTTCAATTCTAGAGTCTCTGCAACTGTCATGGGAGAGGGGAAAGATGTGCTCGACATGGCGAAAATATGTACCAATCGCTGTGCCTTTGGGATCGCAGCCAGATGGGAAGAATTTCCTCCCATCCGCGCAGCAGCGAGGGAGTTCTATGGTCGTGTGTTACCGGCAACCGGGGCAGGGGATGAAGCGATGAGGCTCTTGAACATTGCTTATTCCATCCTGTTTGGTTATTTCCTACTTTTATTCGGCTTACGGACGTATTCCCTTTTCGATTCCGCTTCTTTGTGTGTGGGAGCGAGAAGGGTGGATCATGTGGTTTATTAGATAGTAATTACTAGAAAAAACCCTCGGTTTGACGTGCCTTCCCAACGATACTCGCGTAAAGTTTATTGCTGGATTGCTCCTGTTCACTGCCCGCTACCAATTCTGAAGAGTCCCAGGTTGTTTCATGGCATCAACATTGGCGGACTGGCATTGGGCCTGCAGACGATGAAAGATTGACGAGAACCTCGCAGATGGAACATCTCAAATGCGCTCGGGGAATCTACGTCCAAATGATTACGAAACGCGTCCTCAGAAACAGCGAAAGGAATTGGATTCGACGGCTGTACCACTCATGATTGTGTACAGGTATGGGTTGGGGATTGAGAATCATGTAGCCCAAGCTGCATGGGGCGAATGAATCGCAGACTTTTCCATACCCGAGTGAGAGGAGTGGGATGAGAAAAGCGCTCGCTTGCTGGGACGGTGCAGTATAGTCAAGCTTGAAGGCCCATTGGTCTGAAAGGGAAGAGGGGAAGCAGTAAGAGCTGTGGTGTATCTCTGTATTCCATTTGTCAACGAGGTATTTGCATGGAAGCAGGATGAGTGCGTCTGCGGCGGGCCGTAAAGAAGGCAGCATGAACACACGGAAAACCGGATCTTTCCAGATACCTTGGACTTGCAGCAATGGTAGGAAAGAAGAACAGATTTCCGAGGATCGACTTTGATGTTGGTAGAGTTGAATCGTCTCCAGATAGAGTGGCGGCTTCAACGTGCTTCCTTTTGCCACCGTCGGCAGTGTCTCGTCGTGTTGTCACCCTCGGCGGGAGAAGGGGGACGAGGCACGAGGCACATGCTATGGCGGATGGCCACGGGGACATGAAGCAGACAGGTAGTGTCTTATTAGGCAGTTATCTGTCGCCTCGATGTTGGGCGGTAAATCACAATTGTGAAAGAGGAAATTGGCAGGCAGTGGTTGGGGTGATTCGCTGATACACGCAGCGAGGAGGAAGTTTGTCATCTTGACGCAAGTGAGGAAATTGGATGCTCCTCTCTGTGCACCTCGGCCAATGGATTGACATTTGCGGGTGTCTGGGGATTTCATCGGGATTCCATGAGAATGATGCAGCATATTCATGTCTCATGTCTCATGAGAATGGAATGGATCATGGTCGACGATCCGTTGCAGAGGCACATGCAGAGCGCAGGGAAGCATAAATCCCTAGATGCGGGGTTAGAGAATATTGCTCAGCTGCTGCGTGGTAATTCGCTGCATTCCATCCTCCCGCCGTGGTCATATGCAGGCCTGCCCAACCTAACACCCAAACGATCTGACAGTATACTGTCGCGTCTACCAATGGCAACCAGTGCATGCGTCGGCATCAATCACTCGCACCCCCTTCCCCATCATTATTCTGCCCGACCTGCACGACCTGCACTCCCACCACTCTCCTGCACTCTCCTGCTCTCCGACGACCTACCTATGCCGTCATCCGGGGCTCATGCTCTGCTCTCTATGCTCTTATTTCCCTACCGCCTTGCTCCCCACACTAAAATGGGGGAGCCAGGAAGGGAAGGGGGCAGGAGGAGAGAGAGAGGCACGATAATCGATCACATATGTCCTCCCCTGCCATCCCAAGGCATGCCGTGACTCGCTTGATCTTCCATACGCCGGTACGGATCGCCGTACAGGTTCTTTTGTTCCTTCGGTGGCCCCAGGTGCGAGGGCCATCCATGGCCTGACGGACGCGTGCATGAATTGGCACTAGTCATAAAGGAAAAACGCTGCTATCTGCTGCTGGGCTCCAAGTAGTCCTCCTGCTCCAGTACTCCTGCTCCTGCTGCTACCACGGACTACTCCTCACTACTCCTCACTACTTTCCTTCCCCAGTCTCTTTCTGGCTCGGATCTCCGCACATGCCATCCCATCCTCTTTTTCCATCCTCAATCCTCATCATTTTCTTGCCATTATTTCCAACTGCACTATTCTTGATCACACGGCTTTCTATTTCCAGCACCAGACTACTGCCAATTTATTGAAAGCGGAAAACTCAACCTGCCTCGGGTCTGGACGGGCAATCATCATTGAACAATTCCCAATCCTCCAATTCCCCAATCCTCCCCCGCCGCCGCTCACCGCCTGTTCGGGAAATTCTCAACTTCAACAACAGCCATGGCCGGCTTGGCCACCAGCGGCCAGCTTTATTCAAATGAGCCTCCGAATCCCCTGCATATGCAGTACTGGCAGAAAGGCCAGCTTGACCAAGAAGACGACTCCATTCTCGACGACCACATCCTCGACTCTTCTTCCTTCGACACCGTCACAATGGACACCATCCCGCGGAGGCAATCTTTCGCCAGCAGTGCTTCCCTGCTATCTCCCAGACAGCAAACCTGGCCTGATTTTGCTCACAACAATGATGCGACTCCCACCGCATCTTTGAATCATCAACCGGCTTTATTCTCGGAGCACGTCGCCAACCATTTCGCACCCGGAATCCCTCAGTACCCAAACTATGGCAGCCACATGGCAGCGTGGAATTCGCAAGGCAACGTGGGCTCGGATACCTCGAATGCTGCAGCTTTTGCCGCCTTCAATACTGATCTCGAAGACGTCAAACCGGAAGAACCCTTCGGTCGTGACGTTGCCCAACCGTCGCACCAGAATCTCTACGGAGGACTACCTCGGCCCTCCGCTCCAGAATTCCGCCAAGATGCTGCATCGGTGGCTTCGCCTCAGTGGTCCACATCATCTTCAGACGCGGTGGAGAAGATACCCAGGAGTGGACAGGTCCAGAGTCCGACGTTCAACCACAACGCACCACACCTGAGGCGGGACGGTGTTCGCAAGAAAAACGCTCGTTTCGATATACCGGACGGCCATAACGTCCACACCATCGACCTCCTGATTGCCGCTGCCGATCCAACTAATGAGGAGAAAATCAGGACACTGAAGCAGGAGAAGCGGTTACTGAGGAACAGGCAAGCAGCGTATGATGACCCTCGCACTGCCAAGCTCACGTATTCACACTGACGCCAATCCAGTCTCGACTCTCGATGCCGCAAGAAGCATCACACCGAGAAATTAGAGGAAGAGAAGAAACAATTCATCGCCATGATAGATAGATTAGAGGAGGACAATCAGAATATGCGGCTGCAGGAACAAAGGTGGCTACATGAGCGACAGCAATGGCATCAATTCGCCGAGGGTCTCGCAAGGGAGAAAGAGGAGCTTGTTCGACAGCACACCCTTGAAACAGCCGAGCTGCGCAAGAAAAACAATTGCTTGCAGGAAGAAATCCAAAGGCTTGAGAGCATGTCAATGTCTGCCCAACCTAGCTCTGCTGGAATCTCCGCCGGTTTTCCCGAATTCGAGCATCTCACAATGGATACTGGCTCCTTTGACGACTTCGCTTTCATGGAGAACCCTATCATGAACACCGAGCATAAAACCGAAGCGTCCCTTGTGGTCCTACCCAAGAAGGAGACTCCTCCACTAGTGAAGAATGAAGATACCTCAGCTGCTTCGGGACTTTTGTTGATGCTTCTGCTCTGTGGTGCCTGGGTAGCGTCGAATACGTCGCCAGCGACCGCTGTTATCCCGCGCATGCCAGATGATGTCCGTGTGGCATCCTCAGCGATCCTGAAGAACATCTACAAAGATGCCGGCCTCGAGCCTTGTCATACCACACGGGCGGTCCCCAGCAACCCAGTCATGGCACAGGCAGGACCTTTCTCAAGCCACCAAAAATCTTCACCGTTGGCAGCTTTACACAATGACCTTACGACCCCGACTCAGCAGCAAGAGCGAGAACGGCTCTTCTCTCTTTCCGCAGAACAGTACAACCATATGATATCTGACGATCTGTTTACTGACGAACCCGAGCTACATGCACCGTCGGGCAGAAGGAACATTGGAGAATTAGTCGCCGCCACACGCGCGGAGAAGAAGGGCCTCGCTGCCGAGGTTTACACCAGGTCACTCATGCGAAGTGAAGTGCCCGCAAACGTGGTCAGGGACTTCGCAAGAATGGTCGCCGGAGGCAGTGGCCGGAACGGGGAACCGCTGAGCTAGCCCTCACGGAGTGGCCTCGGACCACACTTTCAACAAGCAAGACACACGACAATGGATTGACGGAGGAGCAATCTTCCGCTCTTGTTCACTTAACGACCATAACAATTTGGAGCTATGAATCACGAATCTCTTCTGTCCTTTACGATGACGATGACGAGCAAGACCTATATCGCGTTCAGCACGCAACCGCAGACTCCGCAAGGGGCGACATTCGACGAGGCCGGACCGATGAATTACTTAGTATCTGCGATTCAGCGAGCATGTCATTGATACCTATTTTTCTACGAGACCTCACGGCTCGTGGCAGAGGCTTTGTGCTGTTCTTCAGCGAGCGTTGGGATTTGTTTGATAGTTTCTTTGCTTCTGTCCGAGTGATACGCGCAGGGTCGGGGAGTGGTCGCACATGAATGGATTGGTGGTTTTGATGAGATTGAGCTACGAGACCAACGCGCACAATGTGCTCTTTTTTTCACTTCTGGATGGCGATTTCTGGACATGAGATGGAATCGAAGGGGTTGGGGCCACCGGTCAGGTGTCAAAGAGCTTGGCCAGTGTCACGTCTTCATTCCAATCTACATGGTTTACATGCTCTACATTCTCCACCGTTCAATCGAAACTTTTCACATCTGTACACAACATGACAGGAGATACCCCAGGCTTCGTGCCGACCCGAGTCCTGGATTTTTCGCTCGTAGATAACTACCTGGCGTGTGCCTTGTCTGTTTCCACCGACGCCCACGATGTCCCCCTGACAACGGCCGAGACCACATCCAAATCCGTGCCTGCGTCCAGCGCCGACGTATGTTGCGAATCGGTCCGGCCTCTGACGTGACACCTGTATCCCTAAGGTGGATCCTTGTTCTTTGGGTTATACTTGTCCTTCCATATCCTGTCCAGAAATAGAAACGTTAGCCCAGACTCGAGATCAACACACCCGTTGCCACCATGGAAGTTGGGAGCCCGCGAGCTCGACTCGTCCTTCCACTTTCCGCATTGTCCGTTTCGGACGATTGGGTTGGAAGCGGCGGTGCATATATCCTTTGCGCCGCAATTATGTTGTATTTAGGTAGAAATAGTGTTGGAGTGTGCGAGCCAATCATCCAAGATTTGACCACAATGGATGAAACAAGATCCCCCAGCAGCCCGTATGATGGCCGCAAGGCTGGCACGATGATCAAAAATTCAAAATGGACTTGTCGAATGGGATGAACTGCCACGCGAGAAGGAGTACACACAAGAGAATGTTAGGCTGCGTATTAGGGACGGCTTACCAACTGTTTCCGAGTGTTTTGGATCCGTGTTGTTCGGCGAGACGGTAATACTGCGCTGCTGTATACTAGACGAAAATTAGCAGGATGCGTTGGTGCCTAATGTGATGTGATGGGGTTCAGGTGAAAGATTCGCTTAGAAGAGAGGAATCGATGAAGATTTGCACTTTTGCCTGGTCGATATGTGGCGCTGGCTTTAGGGATTGTGTTAGGGGACTGCAGCGGCTTCTCTTACAGCCAGTCAAGCAATCTGCCAGACAGCAGTGAGGTGGCGAGAAAAAGCAAACCTGGCTGGGCGTCAAAGGAAAGAAGAAGAACTTTTTCTCTATTTTTTCAACTTCACAAGCCTCCCTGTTTGCGGAACGAAAAGAAAGTCTCGACTCACTCTGTCCTTTGAGCCACCTTGCCCACTTTCATAGCACCGCGCAACCTCATTCATGGCATCCGTATCTCCGAGATTCGCGGCCGTCTCATAGTACTTTCTCGCGGCGACCATATCCTTCTGTACACCCCAGCCGTGCCTAAAGCTATTCGCAAGCTCGTAGATTGCAAGCACCAACTCTCCTTTCGCAGCTCCTCCCTTCTTCATGCCGGAGTGGAGAGCAGTAGACTCGACGGATGCAGAAGATGCTGCTGCTGCGGATAGATATTGAATGGCCAGTGGGGGATCGGGAGGGACTCCCCAACCATGGCGCAGAGCAAGACCGAACATGATTTGAGCCATAGCGTTACCATCGGCCAAACGTCCGAACATGGCTGTTGAGTTAACCAGATCTCCTGATTCATGGAGGCGAATGGCTTCCTGAATATTTTCATCACCCTTGGCAGAGCTGACGCTGCGGGTCATCCCTGGACGAACACCGAGACCTTGCTCGGTGTCCGGCGATGTTCTCTGTGGAAACCTGTCCTGGTAGAACTTCTGTCCAGTGGTCATCCCTTTCGGTTGCCCATCTAGAGAGACAGGCCGGTTGTTTGGATTTGCCTTTGCCAGCATTGTCGCTCTTTCTTCCCACTGCGCCTCCTTCTCTTCGCCCTCAATGGCGACATCTTGTATGTCTGGCAGGTCCGTAGGCACATTGACGGAGCTTGAACTCGGAGCGCGCGATCTGTTTAGATGTAGCCTTTGAGATAGCCTTTTCTCGCCCTTAGGTGAGGTCCTGGATTGCGCCGACCTGGTAGATGTATCGGAAGAGCTTCGAAGGCGGGCAAAGTGGCTGGACAGACGACGCTCATTTTTGTGAGGTATTGGCTCTGCAACCTCGTCTGTAAAGCTTGGAGGGCTGATTAGCTCTTGAGTATTTGTGTCTGATCTCAGGAAGGTGAATGCGTCGGCAGTGGGGTCGGGCTCCGGAGGAGACACTACGCTTGGCGTGACCTCTTCCTTGATTTTTTCTTTCTTCTTCAGAAAATCTTTGAGCATCGTTCCGTGTGCTGGAGAAGGAAGAAGGAAGGCAGAGATTAAACCGGGCTCTCAGTGGTTTGCTGTCAGTTGTTGTCGTGGAAGTAAGTGAAGGTGAAAGAAGCAGGGGGGAATGCCAGTTTGGCAACAGCGATTCACTTGATTCGCAAAGTGTCTGAATAACTTCTCGGATGCCTTTTAGGAAATATTGAAGCCATGGGGGGATGGCTGAAGGATGATCAAAGGCTAAGCCACTCGGTTGGTGATGTTCAGTTGGCTTTCTCAGCCCTACAACAGTGTAAGGTACGGTATAGATGGATACGAAGTTTACAGTACTACTCTCAAGGTGAAGGTGAAGGCCTCTGATTGATAGCAAAAGCCGGGATACCTATGCATGTGGGTGAACGTTGGTGAGTATTGAGTGCTTGTGGAAGGAAAAGAGGCTTATCTTATGTACCCCAGATTTGAATACGGTATGAGCAACCTACAGAGACGCGTGCTAGGTATAACATCATCAATCGGCAACAATAATCACCTCGCTGTCGCCCAATTAGACATTTATCAACCTGCTCAGGTATTAGATGTCGTCACCGCCATTGTGTTCGTAAGTAAAGTAAGTTCAATCGTAGAGACCTTTCTTAAGAGAGCTTTGAAGTCCCTTTTAAGTCCCTCTTTGACTCCATGCTTGCCTTCTACCTCCTCTCGGGACTTCGCTATTTCCATGAAAGTAATCAATTGATGATGATTTCAAGCCTGACGATCCACCCTTTTGATAATTCGATTAGCCTCCGCCACTGCAGGAAGACACACAAACGCCTCCAGATATCATGATACTACTGAAAGTGACCTATTTCTGAAGCCTCTCTTATGAGGGTTCGCCCTGTCGACGCTTCATTCTGACCCTTGATATCTTTTCCGTAGTACTTCGACGTGATGATTGGTAGGGTCCGAAGCCCGAATCCTTCCACATGTATGCGCAGCATTCATATGAGATAGTGCTGAGTTATAAAGTACTACCGCATATACAATACTGTTGTAAATCGACGTTCTGAATACCTAGAGGGTGTTTGTCATACTTTTATTTTTGGGTGTGCCTCAGGGCGAATTGTAGGTACTCCCCTATTATGAAATGGAGGGAGAAAGTATCGATGATATTTGAAAGTGTTATTTGAAGGGGAAACCGCGTCTCTACACATGGTAGGTGGTAGGTGCGCGTATTTCCAGATTCTCTAATTGGTCGACGGCAAGCTTACCTTACTAAGGCCTCTGGTAGCGGCGACCTCATATACCATACGTCTATGTAATAGAGTACTACCGCATATACAATACTGTCTGAAGTACGGTCCAATACCTCGCACTGGCATATAAAACTGGTATGTTACTTGACAATTTATGCGGTATTACTTTGTGGCACTGTGGTAAAGAAAATCGGATGTGGGAAGGTGGGCACAAGGCTTTTGCCCCCGAAGTACCTAGAGGGCACGCGGGCCATCTGGGCGGTGCGGACAGGTACGGAATATGGGGGCTGGCGTTGCGCACTGTTATGATTTATTGTGTATGAACGTTGCGACTTGCAACTAGGACACGGGTTGTAATTTAAAGCAGTACCTTACGTACGAGTACTCGTAGTAAGGAGGTAAGGTAAGAAGTGGAAGAACACGGTTTCTACTCTACCTCTCTACCTAGAGGAGGCACAGCCTCGTACCCCAACATTGGGTGTCTCAGAGTCTCAGAGTATCGTTGCATTTTCGAGTCCATTCAGCTTCCGTTTTGCCTTGTACATAGGAAATGCATTTCATCTTCATCTTATAATTCTTAGTCGAAGGAATCTCTACGGAAACGTTTCTCGGAGTTCCCCTCAGAGGAGGAAGAAATGTTCGCTTCACACCAGCATAACGACTTTTGGGACCGGCCCATCACCTTCAGCCCCAAGCGCATCGTACGCATCCTCACTGTCTGCGTGCTCGTCACCCTTTCTTTATTCATTGTGTTGTGGATCGCCCCCGGCGGGCTGTCCTCGAGAACCTTGGCGCCTTTGCAGGACAAGGCTGCTGATTCGACATTGCACAGCTCGAGCCAGGAGAGCAATTTCAACCATCAGCAATATTCTTCTGGCAAACATTCCTCCAGTAAGAGTTCGGAACTTGAGGAACATCCTTACTCCAGCAAAGATTCGGACCTGAAGGAAGCGCCTGACCCCAAGGACGATTCCTTCTCGGAGGAACTGACTAAGCCTTCATACAAGTCAGCGTCTCCCACAAGCAGCGGGATAGAAGCAACATTCACCAGAACGCCTTATCCGCCTCTCCCTCCTGGCGATGACGACGAGTACATGTCAATATGTGTAGCTGTCAAGAACCAGCACCTGGATCTTCTCGAATGGTTCCCCCACTACTACTATCATCATGGCATTCGACGTTTCTATGTCATGGATGATGGAAGCCAACCCCCCATTTCTATCCTTCCCGATTACGGTATTCCTCGCTCAGCTATTACCTTTACCTATATACCTCGCACCCCGATCGAAGAGCGACCCGAGCCAATGCACCATCATATTTACGGCAACATGTGTATGAAAGACTATGGCAAGCGCCACACGTGGATGGCTTTCCTTGACGCTGACGAGTTCCTCGAAATGCGGAATGGCCAAACGCTGATGCAATGGCTACATGATTGGGAATCCAATCACAATGATACCGTTGGTGCCGTCGCTGCTCAATGGCTCACCCACAACTCGGCAGGATTACTCACCCGTCCCGAAGGCGGTGCCCGCAAGAATTTCAACAAGTGCGTCGTCAATGATCCCGACGGCGAAAACAGACACGTTAAGATGTTTGTCCGTACCGAGCTCTTCCAGCAAGTCCACAATGTGCATTACATTGGGACAAAGGACGGGTACATGGAGGTGGGAGAGCATGGGGACCCGACTGGAACCACGCGGAATCCTATCACTTATGATTGTTGGGCTCTCCATCATTATGGGATCAAGTCGCGCCAAGAGTTCATAGAGAAGCAGGACAGAGGGAACGCGAATGCGCTTGCCAAGCCGGTACCTGGGTCGTTGTGGGAGGATATTAACGGCGTGGATGAAGTTGATTGCAATGAATTGACTGATTATTACCCATGATACCTGGACTGGTCGGATGAATGTCCAATCTATTACATGATAAGAGTCAATTGTTGGAGATGCTGTTTAATAGGGGCGTTCAATGCTAAATCACATTTGTCAAGCGACAAGCTCGTATCATTCAATCAAGCTACTTGAAAGCGCTTTGCTTAACCGTGGCCCCAGGACATTCATTCTTTTGCGTCTCCCAACTCATTCTATTGCATGGCGAGGTTACTCTACCAGATCTATCTTTCCCATGCCCCAGCAAAGTTTCACGAGCCCAGTCGCGACACTTGATCGGCGAAGCCTCATACCTTGGAGCAGCTGTTCTTGCAAGAGACCTGTCGTCATGGCCAATCCTTCGCAAGACGCTCCATTCCCTATGGCAGAGTCACATGTTTTTGGCCAACCATATATGGCACAGCGTCTGAGTCCCAACTTCCTCGAGCTTCCCTCCGGAATGTGTAATCGTATTTACATCCATTTTGTTGACGAGGACACGTATACCGAGGGCAGGCATTCAACGCTCCTTCGTGATGGCATCCTCATCTAGGAAACTTTACCCAGGATTCTACAGGGCTACTTCCAGACGGAGGTCGTCCTTGATACTAAGTTGGGATCCAATCCATCATGAAAATGGAGAACCGCGTACACTTCAATTCCAAAGTTGGCCTCCAGCTGTTCCACGTAAGCCGTCAGATCTACAAGAAGGCCTCTTACATGTTCTAAGCAACATAGCCGCTTCTACATGGATACAGTAGCCTCGTTGATTCCATTCCTTGAAGATCTTCCCTTTCATGCACGAGATTTGGTTAAGGTGATATCGATCCTGGTGCCACACGGAGTCCAAAGAGACGAGGATGGGAAAGACATCCTGAGATATCGTAATGTCAAGGGACAGACCTTTGAAAAAGCACGTGCGGGTCTGGCTGCTCGCTCAGAATTCACCGCGATATCTTGGCGATTTGACCCCCGCGTTTGGGATGACTGTGGAGGGGAAAAGTACAACTGGGGGGAGTCTCGACATGGGCACTGTACAAAGATCCACACGCTGCGCACGCCAACTTGCCTCGATGGCGGACCCCAGATTGAAGACCATGACCATGTCTTACTTCGAGTGGCACCGTTCGACCATAGCTGGGCCCACAGTCCGTCTTTAACCCGCTACCAGATCATATTCGTGGGAAGCTTCGATGGGTGAAGGACAAGTCTCGGCCTGAAGACGATAGACGACAGTGGTAGGGACGACAAGGATGAGAACGAGGATGCGGATGACGATGGGCACGACGACAGCCTCAACAATTCGGATCGCTTCCAAGACGACATGCCACGCTTGGTAACGGGCCCCATCTCACATATTCACTTCGGCCTCCAAGATCTGCAATTATGCCGGTAGAGAACAAAAGCCATTTGAGGCGCTGATTTATTGACAGTGCTGAGCGACGTTGGGTGTCATACTAGAAATGTCAATTTTTAATGACTGAGGCATGCCATACAGAACCTCAGGGGACAATAAATGTTACTGCCTCCCCAGGTAGATTCTGCGTTGCTTTTGAGGACTATAAACGCAGCAACTTCCAACATTTATCGCCACGCTGAAACACGGGCAGCTGCCCCTATTTTTACAATCCGCAGATTCTCTACTATCCGACAATCATTGTTACGTCCCCAGATCATAGGGAGCTGACCATCATTGGCCGTGACTTTGCATCCTCTGAAACCACCGTGCGTGGCCGCGTTCAGACTGACAGCCATCTCTCCTTCTAAGCACTCACGGCTGTTACCCATGCATGATTTTCATTTCACAGCATGATATCAAGTCAACTAGATTGGCTCCAATTCAATTGCCCTGGTATGTAAGTCCACAGGAGCAGGTATTCAACCTGGTTCGGTACTCCATGGCTTTTGCCGCGACAGACCGAGAGGCGTCTTCATTCGTGGTATACAACATGACGAGTCAGTCGACGGCAGGTGCTCGCATGAAAAACGTCTTCGACTTAGCATTGAGCTGAGCGGTCTCTCTGTTTGTGTCATGCTAATCAAAGCTCCAAAGCTTTACGAGCAGGCTATCCTCCTTGGCTGAATCTGCATCGTGCTTCATGAAGATTTTCTTGGGTATCTCATATTCGATTTCTGGGGGCTTCTTGATGTCCTTCGAGAGTTCCGCGTCGAGCATCTATGATTTGTTAGCGATTTCGAACACGCCAAATCTATCGACGACACTAACGGTCCCATAGGAATGATCCAAGAAGTCTTCCAGATTGTATGCTTGCTTTGTGAACTGCTCCGAGATGATCTTTGCGATAGTTGCAACATTTGGATGGTAGTGTGACTGGAGCATCTGGATCTCCCATAGACTGCTCTCTAGTGCATCGGTCTCCATGGGATCCGGTTCCTCCTGCCGAAATGGATCTCCCCACGTTTTTTCGTCTTGATCAACCTCACCATTTCTGTGGATCATGAAGGTGCAGTTGGGGTGACTCTTCAGAAGGTTATATATCCAAGGTACTACAACAACTATCCCTGATGGTGGTGCGAAGAGGCTTATTCGGGCGAGCCGCTTGACAAAACTTGCTACCAACGCTGCTGGCAGATGCGTCGAAGCTAAGAAGGTGTCGAGAAGTCTAAAGAAGCGCGAGCGGTGCTTGGAGTGGAGTATGTTGCAATCAAGCAGAGAGTAGAGCTTCCGATAGAATTGGAGATAGTCTAGGTTCTTGTGCTGAATCAAATAGAAAAGACCAGAGAGCGAAAGAAGCGAAGTTGATCCGCCGAAGTTGAATGAGTCCGTCAAGAAGTCCATGAGTAATTCCACTTTCAGAAACCAAGGGGCTATTCGATGTGACATCAGCTCTAGGATTGTTTTGCGCTGATTTTGGCGCAGATCTTGACGCAGCAGTGCCATCCATGCCTTCTGAGCCTGTTTCTTGAGTGCGGTCAATGAATAAAGCTCGTGTTTTGCTTTAGTGGGAGGCCCAACGTAAAAATCTTCAAGCACGTCTTGCTTTTCTGGGATAGGTTCTATTGCGGCCAAGATGGTGAGCGTATTTTGCACAAGAGCCTCTGAATTATTTTTGGAGGCCCAACCACTGGGACGAATCAGCAAATGTGCGGACAGGATGATCTTGGTACATACGCCAGAGAAGTAAAGGTATAGTATCGGACATCATTATATTTCTCGACATACTTCTCCGTGAACTCGGCCCTGGTCTCTTCGGCAACTTTTTCCTCGATCAGCGTTGAAACAAGTTGTCCGAACAAGTCCCCTTGCAAGACGGCATCTTCAGACTGATTCAAATGTGACGAGTGCTCCTTAATCAATCGCATAACGACTGTCAACGCGGCGCTCTGTTGTCGAATATTCTTGTTCCTCAGCATCCGCAACAATGCTTGCTCGTAGTCGTGCATCCTCTCTCTCAGCCATTGCATTATTGTAGCTTCACTACCAGATCTTTCTCGGGGTTTGCTCAAATTTCCTCCAGCCATCAATCTACAAAACACTCGACAGAGTGCCACCGCAGCAATAATGCCCTCGTCTTCCGTTCCATCATGCTCTTGCAAGTATTCTAACAGCGTATGTATGCTGTTGTAATTGGTCCGTGATTCAAGGATCTTTTCCTCAAGCTGCAGAACATGATCTTGGAAGTCTACTTCCTGGAGCGCTCCCACTGCCCCCGTCCGGCTCTTCTTTGATGCATGGAAAGTCACATCTTTCCGCTTCCTCTTCTTTCCAGGCTCGAGACCGCTTGTGGTAGCCCAGGCCATTGTGTGCTGGGATTCGTCCTGTGGATGCTCGGTTTCAGAGCTTGGACCGTGGGACTGCCGAATTACTTTACTTAGAGAATGCCAAGATCACTAGTGCTGTTCAGGAAAGATTTTCTCGTCCCAGAAACACCTCACGTCAAGCTCTCCAGTCCTCCTTTGACGACCAAGCAACCGCAATGGCATCTCGATTGGTAAGGAGCGCTGTCGGTAAGTTCTACAATTTAAACACAAGCCACTTCTTTGCCATTTATGGGTATTGAATACACAGCTGATCTCTATTAGGCGCTGCTCGATTCCGACCAGCCCTCCCCAATCGCTCCCTCCCTCCGCTCTCCACCAGTTTGACCTCAAGACGCTATGCATCCAATGTCCCCGCAGAAGAAGCATCAAAGAAGGCACAATCAATCGTTGATGCTCTGCCAGGTTCCTCTTTGATTTCCAAAACAGCCATCTTGTCCGTTGGGGCTTCGCTCTCAGCGTTCGCGATAAGCAATGAGTTCTATGTTGTCAACGAAGAATCCATTGTTATGCTTGCGACACTTAGCGTGTTCTGGGCTGTATTCCATTATGGTGGACCAATGTACAAAAACTGGGCCGAGGGTCAAGTGAACAAGATGAAGAACATTTTGAATGCTGCTAGGGAAGATCATACAAATGCAGTGAAGGCGAGAATTAGCAACGTCAAAGAGTTGGGAAGCGTGATCGATGTTACAAAACAGCTGTTTGAAGTCTCGAAGGTGAACTCCAGTCTGGGACTAATCTGTAATTGAGGATCGGAGCTGAATAGAAACAGGAGACGGCCAAGCTTGAAGCCCAGGCTTTCGAGCTGGAGCAGAAGACCGCTTTGGCTGCTGAAGCGAAGTCCGTGCTAGATTCGTGGGTGAGATACGAAGGTCAGGTCAAGCAACGGCAGCAAAAGGAATTAGCCGAGAGCATTATCAGCAAGATCGCAAAGGAGCTGGAGAATCCCAAAACTTTGCAACAAATCCTTCAGCAAAGTGTTGCGGACGTTGAGAGTACGTATTTGAGATGCCTTGTGTCGCGATTGCTGTAATGCTTACAACCCGTGCAGAGATCGTATCGTCCAAGGCACAGTAAGCAGTCCTCGAGTCGCTGTGTACTAGTAGTATTGTTCCGTCAATCAAATAGATACACCCTGTTCCCAACCGCGAGCTTCGTGCTTTAGAACACTTGTGATCTATGTACAGGGATCGAAAGTGATATCCAAGTCCTACCCGAATTCTCAGTTCTGGGCGCTCAAGTGGCCGTGAGACGGGTGGGAAGTCATTGCCGACGCCTTTAGATTGATGATACGTTGGAAATTTGAATCGTACTGAGTAGTCTGTCTACCTTATTAATGTATATGGGGAAAAGGAAGCTTTTTGCTCCTAAGCATTTAGATGGCAACGCAATACTCTAGCTGTAATGACAATCCCAACATATCTGATCGAAATTGGATCATTAGGTCAATAACCTTGAGACAGTAAAGTGCCAGAATAATAGTGTTGCAGCCAAGAGTGAAGTGAACGATTTCTCCAATGACGCTTTGAACTGTCCGTAAACACATCAAATTTGCAACCACGGATCACACACTCCTCGCACTCAGCGGACCACCAACCAAAGTCCCGGTCAAAACCCAGAATCACGTTATCTGAACCAAGCAATGGAGTCCCCAGATATCAGCAAAGCCCTTGCAAAACTTGAGAACCCATCGACCACTCAATCGGACAAACCGCCCGGCTACAATGATGTCCTACGCCAAATTACCTCCAGCTCGGATCCCGCTCAGGTGCCAGCAAACCTCACGGCGTTCATCGACTCGATTCTGAAGGAATCTTTGGGCATTGTAGCAGCCAGACCGTTGCTAGCATCAGCTGTTGAGGCCATCAGCTCGATCAAGAGTACCGAGTCCAAGATTGATGTCGGGACTCATGCTTTACAGACTTTGGAGTCAAGAGTTGTCTCATTTGAGGAGCAAGACGCCATGATACGGGAGATAATGGCAGATGCGTATCAAGAGCAGGAGGACTTCATTGATGCCGCAAAGATGCTACAAGGCATACAATTGGAATCGTCACAACGTAAAATATCAGACGATGCAAAAGTCAAGACCTGGATGCGAATATGCCGACTCTACATCGAAGAAGATGACACTACGAGCGCTGAAAGCTACCTGAACCGGGCAAAGAATTTACTCTACAAAGTGGAGGAACCAGAACTGAACCTCATGTTCCATCTCTCTCAGGCTCGAATTCTTGATGCTCGGCGAAAATTTCTCGACGCCAGCTCAGCGTACCATAGTGTCAGCTTCAACGTGACACTGGCAGAAGAAGAACGCATGCATGCTCTTTCTGCAGCTGTGAAATGCGCTGTCTTAGCACCCGCAGGCCCACAACGATCGCGTACTTTGGCAAAATTATACAAAGATGAGAGAGCACCTCAAGTCGCGGAATTTGGCATTCTGGAGAAGATGTTTTTGGATCGTCTACTCTCGGTAGAGGAAGTCGACAAATTTGCAGACAGCCTTGCCCCTCACCAGCTTGCAAGGACGAGTGATGGGTCTACGGTCCTTCGAAAGGCTGTTATAGAGCACAATCTATTGAGCACTTCCAGACTGTACAATAACATTGGGATCAACGAACTTGGCTTGTTGCTGGATCTTGACGCTGAGCGAAGTGAAGAATATGCAGCTGGCATGATGGAACAGGGACGCTTAACAGGGAGGATAGACCAAATTGACGGGATGATCTTCTTCGACGGCGGCGAAGGTAGTGGGCAGAGAACGAATGGAGGGCAGGCTAGCGCCGTGGTCGGTCGTGACCTTAGAAATTGGGATTCCAAGGTTCAAGGTATTGCAGAAGAGGTTGAGCGCGTTGCATCTACGTTGCAAGCTCTATATCCAGTTCGTTCCTCGTGAATGACTTGTGGACTCCGGCTGATTGCGTGACAGGATTTTGCGACTGCCAATATGGTCCGTTAGCGAAGATTTCGGCATAGCATTGCGAAGGCGCACAATTTGCATACTAGCGACAGACAAACCGATTGCATGGACTTCCGTGTGATGACTAAAGATACCCATGAAATACACTTATGGGTTCATCATGATGCTGGAGTCGTCCCTATTGCGCAGCGATCGCATATCCATGTGCCAAACTATTTCTTGAGGTGTGCCATCTCTCAGATTCTCACGATGCGGATTGTCATTTGCCCTCCCAAATTCGGATCGGCCCTTCATGTTACTCACAGCTATAATGCGGTCAGTCCTAATGTGCCAAAGTGGTATTATGGTATTTCTCGAGGCAGCGACAACAATTTCGCAGACTATTTGCTTAGTATCAAAGGGCCGCCTACAGCTAGAGCTGCATGTTGGTAGCCCAAAGGACTCCTTGCGGTTGATTCCTTCCAAAATGAGAGCAAGCTTATATTAGGGTACTCGTACCATACCTGAACGCTGAAGTTTTGTTTGGGACTTGAGGATGGCAACTGACTCCCCATGTTATGCCCATCCACCGAGGCAATCGTCTTTGTCTTCGCCTTTACCACCTCGACCTGGCGCCGCGCTCGCGTCGTCACAGACATGTCCCCAATATGTCAGACTGTCCGCGCAGTCATCCATCTCGCCGCCACTGCCATTTCGACCGGTCTCCGCGCACAGCAACAAGCACTTCCAATGCGTATGTCCGTCCAGACTTTCGCCTATCTCTTCGCCTGCATTACATTCTCCTGAAGCTGGCTCTACTTCTACGTCTCCAGATGCTGGGCTGAAGAGTACCTGGGGCAACCGCTTCGCAGGCAATGTGCTCATTGGCCGCGCGGGGTAAAGGCGAGCACGACCACAATCACTTCCTCGGCGAAGCTATCAATCAACCTCTCACCTTCGGGAGACAATAATCCAGTGACTTTCCAAAAGTACGTGCACGGAACATTTTCTTCGCCGGGGCCTCACATTCCGAGGGCGATGCCATTGTCTAAGGTCTTAGTGAAGTCATGACCTTCGTTTGGTAATCTACTCCGGGACGCTATCATTGCTTTCACGGAGACAGTGATAGAAGCCGCAGTTCTCAAGCCGAGGGACAGGAAGAAAACGGTTTCATTGCTTGATGAAGGGGTTCTAGACCGCGTTTCTACAGAAGAACGTGTCATATTGCAAACTACGAGTATCTATCCAAAATTGCATCAAGCACAAGCTCATGGGTGTGGGCGTAGATCTTAAGAGTTCCTTCCGGCACGTCCATGTCCTACACTCCGATGGAACTCTTGCGGCAAAGGCTGCTTTTGGCCCAATGCACGGCTTGTTCCGTTCTTCTTTTATTCCTATGGATACCCTTTGCCAAGTCGCAAGCCATGTTCCATGGGTAGTTCATGTATTCGCAGTCGACACCGCGCCCGATGACTATAGAAAATAATTCTGAAAGCTCTACGCCAGTTGCTGCAGGTCAACCATATTTCGAGCAGATGATTTTGCACTTGCTGAAGTCAATGACTCAATCGTCCGGAAGTGAAAGGTGAATGCTCAGACTTGCTGGCCCATCGATTATTCGACGTTACACCGTGGAATAGATCTCTTAAACAGCGGTATTTCCAGCCGACTCGAAATTGGCTCACAAATCTCTGGCTGAGAGCGCAGCTACCTCATAGCTCTGCGAACCTTACCCTTCGACAAACGTCTTGAGGGTGGCCGGCTAATTATCCAAATGCTCAATGGCTGGCCAGGCTTGAATACTTCGCTCATGCATCAACCCCTTGTCCTGGCCTGGTCGCCATGGATGCTAATTCAGATGCACGAAAAGAATGTGAACCCTGGTGAACAGTTTACAGAACATGGCCCTCATTTAGATACCATCATGAACTTTCAAGATGTAGACCGGTTGAAGAAAGAGAGCAACAAGCTTTTCATGACGAAAGGCATGAAGATGATAAGTGCGGGTGCGATAAAGACGAAAGAGGTCGACAAGAAGGTTTCCGAGGAGATAATTGATGCGCATAGAGCTGGCATTGTGATGTCCAGGTATCGAACGAGTGAAAGGGTGGTTCTTCTTAAACCTTTGACCAGTCCAGTTCTCCCTTTCAACACCGTCTCTGGCTGGCAGCCTTATCAATCTTCAAGATCTCTAAGCTCCCTCTCAGGGAGTAAGACATTCCTCGGTTTGCCTTCGAAACTTCGATCCCATTCCCATCTTCGAGTCATCTCGTCAGACAAATCACCCTTGAGCATCTCCACTACATGTTGGCCTATAATTGGAAGGAATTTCCAACCCTGTCGAGTTGATCAGCATCACTCGGGACAACTCTTTCAGATATTTAGACTTACGTGGAAAGAACCTGAACAAAAGCTCGTCAGCAGAGACTCGTTGGAAGATGGAGAGACGGGTTTTACCGGCTGTGGCTATGTATAGGTTTTGACAGCGAGGGTGTGGGCTAAATCATCTCAGAGTCAGAATGTTTTCGGTGATCAGATTTGAATCATGAAACAGTCAGCGGGAGTCTTCAACTCCCACCACTCCTAAGAAAAGTCTCACAACTCGAATGCAGCACGAATCGGACTCGGAAAAGATGACTCACCAAATATACCAATTGTTATCCTGAGTGATTCCATCCCTGTATTATTTGTGAGAAAGGCACCGGCTGGCTCATCCTTTGTAAATGGATGCATACCAGCAAAATCTGCAGACATCGGGTCTAAGCCCTTTGGCCTCCTTGCCAAATATTCCGTTCAAGACCATATCGATCTCCTTTCGGATGCCGCTAGGCATGTTTTCTGGTGAAGTCCATTGGCTTCTTTCGGTGTTGGTGAGTGGAACGGAGAATGATTGGTTAGAAGCCAGGTCATAGATAGTGTTTCGAAAAGGAACATCTCGAATAAATTTGAGCTGTCGACTGGGCGTAGGCGGCATTGATTCGCCTGCAAGCAACATGGTCCATTAGATCAGACCTCCCATTTCATCAATCCAAGGGAAGCGTACCCTGGACTTTGCCTGCATCAAGGACGAAGGCCGGTGCGTTCTGGAACTTCTTCGCTTGCTCTGTGGTGAGGTTGACCGCCACCTCGCAAACAGCGCAAGCTGTAATTCTGTCTCCGACCTGGAGCTCCGGTTGTGTTGGAGCACTATCTGCAAGCAGCTTGGCAGTGTATGCGCCGGTCGACAGAATTATTTTGGAGGCCGTGAAAGTCCTGCCATCTTCGGTCCGGATGCCAGTGCAGCACCCATCATGTAGCATAAGCTTTGCGACAGGAGCGGAAACATAGTGGACACCGTTTGCAACGGCAGCTTCGATGGTGGCTTCCAGTGCTCTCGCGGCCTCAGCCCAGCCCGACGAAGGGTTCCAGAGGATGTCGTCCACATCGGTGAAGTCCGCGTCGGCATACAGCCCGTCAAACCTGGTCTTCATCTCATCTGGGCTCAACAGCTCAGCTTTGACATCAACCCCAAGCTCCATGTAATTGTCAAAGATTTTCTGGACTTTGCCGAATCGTTCATCTCCCGCTTTGGCAAGACCCGATTGATGATACCATTTCTTATACAAAGGGTCTTCCCGCCATCGTTCTAGAGTCTGCAGACCAAGCTTACAGTAGAAAATGTCATTATAGTCTGACCTAACGATCTTGTTGATATCATGCGAGGCGGCTATGGGACAAGGGAACGGAGTTCTGTCTATCAGGATAACCGTTGGTGAGGGATCTTCCCTGGACAAAGACAACGCAGTACTTGCCCCAAAAACACCGGCGCCAACTATGATATAGGAAGAGGTCAAGGGAGACATTTTGTTTATGTTGGTGATTATGGGAGCTCAACTAGAGCTTGAAGGTATCATGAGATTAGGCTTGAGACGTGACTGCGAAAGACGCATCGCTTTCCATGATCCAGCGGAAACCGACGTCATTCGACAGAGCTACCAAAGCTGCGTCTTGACCAATAGAATAGCCGCCAGCTGACCTCTACGGAACAGGATACAGCATTGAGAATATCTTCATCATCCTCTGCTTTACTACCCCTACTCTCTCTTGATTTTGGAGGTGCCTATTTAATACTGCCAGAAGAAGAGACTCCGAGCTCACCAACTCTTCGCACTCTCCGAGGATTGTGTCGTGCCCAACACATTGAGCCCCTCTACTTCCCTGATTGGTCCCAGGATGCGTGTCGGAAAGTTGAAATGTCGTCTTTCTTCACGGTAGTGTAGCTCTTATTTGAACATTTCATCATTGTTTCTTGTTCTTGGAATAGAAAAAATTCGCACCTAGACATCATCAACGGGATATCTTGCACCGAATCGAAACCCGTCTGCTTACCAACAGCCACCAAATCGTTCTCATCTGCCCATTCTCTGACTCCTGCGCCCACCTTTCCGTAACCCCAATGCGGCCTGTCTTCTGGTTTTGTGAGCTCTCCTTGTACGCCTTCTTCTGTTGCCGGTGCCAGCAAAACAAAGACATAGCGGTGATAGCCTGTCTTCGGAGGCGGCGTTGGTGGTAGATAGGGCATAATCTCTTGAATGCCGTGATCCTCCGATGTCTTCGTGGAAAAGGGAGACGAAAGCCAGTCGAGAGCCCCGTCAGAGTTGAGAGTCTCAAACGGCAAGGTCAAATTTGTAACAATCCAATGGCACATCTGCGCCATTACAGGCTCCGCCCGAGATGTCGCATCGGGATCAGAGAGGACGAGAGTATACGTCGTGTTGCTTCTGAGGGTGCGAGTTGGGGCTATGGTCGAAGCGTCGATGCTGAAGACTGGTGGGGAAGCGACCTTCTTCGGTTTGATTTTGTTCCCCAGATCTACAGTCTTGTGTCTTGATGCGTACGACAGCGTGATGTGGACCGATGGCCGAAAATCATCGAGGACTGCAAGGAAATAGGATCAGCAACTCACCATGAACTACCTTAGCATTGCCATTGCCTCCAGACGCAATAAGAAAAAAGGACTTGATGTATTCTCCAGGCGAATGTAGTGTAGAAGGGGAAAGGCCACAGCTACAGACCAATAGGAGAAGTGTTTACCGTTGGGGATGATTGCAGCCTTTACAAGCGCTTCATGTACGCTTTCGCTTGTTGAAGCAAGCCGGTCATCGAAGGCATATTGATGGGAAGCTCCACACACTTTCATGAAGACTGTCCAGACAAAGACGATGAAGGATAAGGTAACGCAATGCATGGTTCGAGGACGTTCTGCGACGTCGAAGTGGAAGAACCGCCCTAACTGTTTCACTGCAACGTAGAAGTGTACTTCGTACTTGGCTATCTGTTGGCAACGGCGATGATGAAAGTGGGGAGAGCGGAGCACGCGGAGATGGAACCCCACCAGCGAGCCCGGAGGTAAGATACCTAGGACCTAGGTTATCTCCTGAAATTTTGAACAGATACCTAGGTGATATTAATACTATAATAATACGGGGTATTAATACTAACACTATTAATCCCTGTCCTCACTCCCTAGCGACCACTAGACTTCATTCAACATTCAACAATCGGCTGAATTTTTGGAGCAATCCACTGACTGCGGTCGATGTATCAACCTTTTAGATCCGTTGACTCCATATGAACGGACCGTAATTGGACGGGCTGTGCATTTGTGCAGGCAGAACGCGAAGAGCAACCAAGCCGAGGTGCCACACTGACCGACAAAGCCGCCTGATCAACATCACATCAACACTAGACACGCCCCGGGAATCAGGAGACGACGGCAAAGATCCGAACATGTCAAGATCGAGTAGGAGGTGTCTAACAGGTGGTTTCGCGTTTTCCCCTCTTGGTTTCTCGCATATGCACACATCCTCGAAGCGCATCACATGAACACTACCTTGATGCTGCCCGTTCTATCTCTTTCGACTGCATGAGAAAAAGAGTAGATTGGAGCTCCTAGTGCCAACATGAAGAGGATTGTGGTCTGCTGCGATGGTAAGATTATGTTTGGACTCCCCATCTAGATTTCTTGCTTTGCATGTTACTGTATCCGGGCTGATGATACCTAGGCACTTGGCTGGACGCCAGCATGGGTCTCGCCAAAGGAAAGCTCCCAATACCGAGCAACGTCTCCCGGATCACGGAAGCGATTAAGCCTATGAGCTCAAGAGGCATACAACAGGTCGTCTTCTACCAAGCCGGGATAGGGTCGACAGGAAATTTTCTCAACCGCGTCATCGGAGGGTAACAACTTATGGTACTCCCACCGGTTGAACATTTGACTGATTGCGGTGCGACGCTAGGGCTACAGCAGAAGGCTTGTCTACAAATATACGTGACGCTTATGCGTGAGTTTTCTTTCCCGACGCATATCTTCCTTTGTATCCTGAGTCGCATGTCGAAGGAGTGAGACACTTCCAGGACCTGCTTCGCGGCCCACGTATGATTCTAACCATGCTGACTCGGAAATTATTAAGATTTATCTGCAATAATTATTGTACGGACGACGAGATCTTTCTATTTGGCTTCTCCCGCGGAGCATTCACTGCTCGGAGCATAGCGGGTCTCATAGCTGGCGTTGGGCTTTTGACAAAGGCTGGCCTACCCTGTCTCGCAGAAGTTTTCAAAGACTTTGAAAACCGGGAGGACCCAAATTACCAACCAGCAAATCCGGACAGCCCCTTCCCAAAGAAACCAAGTGTTTCAGATCCGAAGTACGAGGAAGAACTCGAGAAGCGGGACCTTACCAGGCTTGCTATCGATATCAAGGTAGTCGGAGTGTTCGATACGGTGGGCTCGCTAGGTATACCGCGCATTCCATGGCTCGAAAGACTGCATTTGCAGACCAGATCTACGAAAGAGTATCTTTTTTACGATACGAACCTGAACAACCATATTCAGAACGCTTTTCAAGCGCTGGCGCTGGATGAACATCGTGCCTCCTTCTCTGTAAGATCCTCGGCATCCAATCAATGGGCCTGTAAATAATGTAATTGTTTCACAGCCAAGTGTGTGGGCGAAGCCTCGCAATAACGTGACCAATCTGAGACAGGTATGTATTAGCACCTCCAGGATCAGGAGTTCAAGTTCCCTGAGCTGACACAGGTGTTTCAGAATTGGTTTCCTGGCGTCCATCAGAACATTGGTGGAGGGTATCCTGATCAAGGCCAGTCCAATATGACATTGGCCTGGATGATGGCACAGGTCGAGCCTTTCCTCGAATTCGACGAAGATTATATCCTCGATCAGTATGACCAAACCGAGGTATATTACAAAAAGTCTGGGCAGAAAAAACGGCCATGGAGTTTCGGTAAAATCTACAGGTCCATGACTGGGGTGTACGTTCTTGGTGGGCGAAAGACTCGTACGCCGGTAGGTCTTCCATCGAACAAACTGAATTCGCGGTATGATGCTGACAGGAAAGGGCCTGTACTGCCAGGTTGACCAAGACACTGGCAAGTCGACTAGTAAACTGCTCCGGGACACGCATGAGTACGTGCATCCCTCAGCTCGCTCACGAATTATGCTACGAGGACCAGGAGTAGAAGATGAGGGGAAATACGACTGCGAAGCCTTGGGCCCTTATAAGCTTAGATATGTCGATGAGACTGCAGACAAACGACCGACTGCTTTCTGGGAGCTGCGCTCTCGCTACAAAGGATCAGGTCCAAGGAAGGAGTTACCAGAGAGTCCGCTATGGACATTTGAAAAAGAGCTTTTGAGAGAAAGTCCCCGAATGTACGACTTCATTTACGGAAAGCCATAAGACTTGCAAGAACGGTACAATTGATCGCTTGGGTCTTTTCAAGGACGCACTTTAGCCCCCTTTGGCGCATGTGCCTTGGCTCGCACCCTAACCCTATAAAGATTCTGAAAAGGGTTCTAGGGAGTTATGTGCAAATGTGTGCAGACAAATCGTGATCTCGAGCGCTGTGACTCGAGTGCCCTGGGACCCAAAGTCCAGATGTTTCAGCACCAGTGCTTTCGCAGACAAAGAGCCACGATTGTTATGGAGTTGCTTTCCGCCATTCGGAAGACCAGGCGGAATTTTGTAAGGTACATTGTCCGTGTCAAGGGCACTGGGGCCATGGAATCCTGGGGGCCAGACACTTGCAAGGGGAAAAGCTTCTCCTACTCGTGGTCTTGGACAAAAACATTACGAAGACAAGAGCACCTTAGAAGTATGTTGTAGCGAGCCAAAGAATAGAATTATTGCTCGTCTCCTAGTAGTGTTGTGTCGTAGGAACGGATGGCTTGACCATGACGAAGAGGCGGTCCGAAGCTGCAAAGCTGAGGGTCATTTGGTAAGAAGTGGTGGTTCGTTGGCGATCAGGATGGAATCGACCTCGGTGACCCTGTTTGCGCACAATGTGCGTATTTCTCAGACCTCGGCCCAGTAAACAAGAAAGATGTGAGAGAAGTTGGAAATTCTTGGCCTTTGGCTAGCTACCTAGGTAGGCACTTTTCCTCCAACGCCCATCAGTTTATGAGTATTTGACGGCTCTGAATCTAGCCTCACAATTGGGACTGCGGTTTGGGAGACATCTAGGTCACATATCATACGACACCCGTGCTGAACCTAGTGCCCAATTCAACACCCTTCCAAGGCACCAAGCTCGTGACTGCCAGGCCTGACGCGCTTCTCTATAACTTCCACCAAACTCCCCGAGTGCCGTCTGGTCGACCAGGACGCGCAGAATGGCATCTCTCGGGGAGGATCTACTCGGCGTTGTCAACAAATTACAGGATTTGGTCTTCAATACCATCGGCAATGACTCCCTGGACCTGCCGCAGATTGTACCTATGCCCCACTTTGCTCACAGGCGCATTATCGTTGGGCCACGGCTGACCTGTCTCTAGGTAGTAGTGGGCTCACAATCCTCTGGAAAATCCTCTGTGCTAGAAAACATCGTTGGTGTACGTTGGTGCTCGCGAACCCCCAACAGACTCTTACTGAATATCGACAGCGCGATTTCCTACCGCGCGGGAGTGGCATTGTGACCAGGAGACCACTGATCCTACAGCTCATTAACGTCCCCAGCGAGCGAGATGATAAGCCGGAAAGCGATGAGGTCCATGTTCCTCATACGGCAGCCAGCGTAGCAGGGCAAGGGGAATGGGCGGAGTTTCACCACATGCCGGGCCAAAAGTTCCGAGACTTTGGGGAGGTCAAAAGAGAGATAGAGAACGAGACAGCTAGGATAGCAGGGAGCAATAAAGGCATCAACAGGCAGCCAATAAACCTCAAGATCTACTCGCCTCACGTCCTCAGCCTGACCTTGGTTGATCTGCCTGGTTTGACAAAGGTACCCATTGGAGACCAACCTTCGGATATAGAAAAGCAGACAAGGAATTTGATATCAGAGTATATCGCTAAACCCAACAGTATTGTACTGGCGGTGTCTCCGGCAAATGTCGACATCGTCAACTCAGAAGCACTCAAATTGGCCCGTCATGTCGATCCGATGGGTCGACGAACAATCGGCGTGCTCACCAAAATAGATCTTATGGACCACGGCACTAACGCCCTGGACATATTATCTGGCCGTGTCTATCCACTCAAGCTTGGCTTTATTGGAGTGGTCAATAGGTCTCAGCACGATATACAGGGCAATAAGTCCTTGGCAGATGCGTTGAAGGATGAAGCGGACTTCTTCAGGCACAATCCTGCTTATCGAAATATGGCAAACCGCTGTGGGACCCAGTTTCTCGCGAAGAGTCTCAATAATACCTTGATGGCTCATATCCGAGACCGGTTACCCGACATAAAGGCGAGGCTGAATACGTTGATGGGCCAAACACAACAAGAGCTCGCGAGCTATGGCAACATGCAGTTTAGCGGAAAGGAGCACCGGGGCTCTTTGATACTACAACTAATGACACGCTTTGCCTCGTCTTTCATTTCGTCGATAGACGGAACCTCGATGGAGATCTCCACTAAAGAACTTTGTGGGGGTGCAAGAATTTACTACATATTCAACTCCGTTTTCGGTAACTCACTAGAGACGATCGACCCAACTACCAATCTTTCTGTTCTAGATATACGAACAGCAATCCGCAACTCCACCGGCCCCCGACCCAGCCTCTTCGTCCCCGAGCTTGCCTTCGATCTACTGGTCAAGCCACAAATTAAGATGCTTGAAATACCTAGCCAACGCTGCGTCGAGCTAGTGTATGAGGAGCTTATCAAGATATGTCATACCTGTGGCTCCACTGAGCTCTCGAGATTCCCGCGACTACAAGCGAAACTCATTGAAGTTGTGTCAGATCTCCTTCGTGAAAGACTAGGTCCAGCATCCAGCTACGTAGAATCTCTCATCTCCATCCAGCGTGCCTACATCAACACCAACCATCCCAATTTTCTTGGCGCAGCAGCAGCAATGTCATCTGTGATCCAGAACAAGCAGGAGAAAGAGAAGAAGGCGATCGCAGCAGAGGAGAGGAGGAAGCGCGAAAAGAGGCGGATGAAAGAGTTATCGGGCGGCATGAATGGCACGGAGACCCCCGAGGAGGAGGAAGAAGCCGCGGACGATGTGAGGAGTATACACACGCTCCCGCATCGAGGTCACACGGTCAAAGGCAGCCGAAGTATGTCACCTGCCGTTGGCCGAAATGGTGAGAATGGCCACAGCAACATGGCTGCAACGATGAATGGACGATCAGGCTCGCCACCGAGATTCATTGGTGCAGCAGCAGGGAGTACACGAGACTCGTTCCTCAACTATTTCTTCGGCAAGGAGGGCGGACTGCCTTCAGCCGGGGGAATCAACGCGGTAGGTGGTACAGCCGCAGCCGCAGCAGCAGGGAACCGCCATGTGAGCCACAATGAGCCAAGTTTCAGCCAGAGCATCCGAAGAGGGGAAAATAAGCATCTAGAGCGAGCACCACCCATACAACCAGCTTACAGTCAGGACGATTACGAGGTTGTAAGGTCAAATCAGGGCTATAATGACTATGATTCTCAGTTCGTACGTCTTCATTCCCCTTCCAAAGTAACATTTCCATAAGCTGTTGAATTTCAACTCTAACCAGAAGTCTCAGCCCTCCCAAGGCGATCCCGAACTCACAGAGCGGGAAGCCCTGGAGACGGAACTCATTCGCGCCCTCATCTCTTCGTACTTCAACATCGTTCGCGAAACCATCGCTGACCAAGTTCCCAAAGCGGTCATGCACCTGCTCGTTAACCACAGCAAAGATGTTGTGCAAAACAGGCTGGTGAGTGAGCTCTACAAAGAAGACCTCTTCGGGGATCTGCTGTACGAGGATGATGGGATCAAGGCGGAGAGGGAGAAGTGTGAGAAGTTGCTTGGTATGTTCCATGGAGCCTGAGGTTGTCGACGAGACCGTCTGCTTACGGATCCCCCAATCTAGGCACCTATCGGGAAGCTGCCAAGATCGTTGGAGAGGTGCTGTAGGGAAGATTGAATGTATTTCTAGTACGGAACATCCCCTTCCGGAGGATGATATAGGCGTAGGTCTCCGCTTACTCTCGCGGTGGCGGCTTGCATTTACAGAGTCGTCGATTGCCGCTCCAATGTTCGATAGCCCGATTCGACTTGTTGTTGGCCTCGGTTGCCGTCACAAGAATTGTATCCGGATGTCACGTCTGTGGGGTTCTTCTTTCCGAAATGTGCTGCTTCCGCTGTCTCTCATGCGGAAAGTGAGTTAACCTTGACTGGTACTACGATCCGTGTTCGGGGTAGATTTTACGCTGGGCGATCATGCAGTCCTCCCATCTGTCATGTCGTCCAGAATGTCTTGATAATATTGGAGGAGCTTGGATGAGGTTGAGGTCTCTCTGCTTGCAGGATTCCAGACGCTGCCCTATATGCTATAGTACACGCCGTGCGCGGCCTCCAATGATGGGTATCTCGATATCGCCATGTCTATGCACCGTTTGCATGCCGTTCAACCGCTCATTTGCCACATCGTTACTGCATCTTTCCCCTCTTATCCTTCCCGATCTTCTGGCCTTCCCACGCCCAAATACTGGTGCTTCCGAACACAATGACTGCGCCTAGAAGGACCCCCGGTGGTAGCTTGTTTCCAAATAGCCAGAGACTCACGCACAGACTGACTAGCTTCCTGACGTTGAGTGCGATCGAGACGCCAAGCGCGGATGTTCTGGCACTTAGGGCATTGACCCCGCGAATGCAAGCAAATTGCGTCCCAGCGTTCAGAGCGAGGTTGAGGACGTGTTTAGGAAGCGCGACCCCGAGGACAGAAGATTTCAGCGCCGTCGATGGTAGTTGAGGTTGGCCAGAGCCGAACGTCGAGTCAGACCCCGTGTGCAGGAACTGGTACAGAGAAGGCGAGAGTTGAATGGGTTCGGAGGAGACCAATTTCTTAAACTGTTGGAGAAGCGAGGGAAAGAAAGGGTAGAACATCGGAATCGAAATGTAGTGCTGGTAAAAAAGGTTTTCGTGCCAATGTCTGCCGTACTTGGAGTACGTGAGCTCGGTGTAAATTCCCATGACGGCAGAGAGTAATTGAGCAACAGCGAGAATCACGAGACCCGTGATGAAGTCGGAATTTCCTTTGGTGCTTGAAGTCGACTTCGTTTTGCCCTGCATGTCGTCGATCAGTGTCTTGCCGTTAAAAGCCCTGTGACAGAAGAAAGTTGATGCTCACCTTGGCTTGAGCGTCCGCCATGGCTGCTACTACGATGCCGGCTGTGAGCATCGCTACACTAAAGACTGGAATGCGGTCAGCATGAGCACCAAGCTTGCATGGCATCACCAGCACCGACTCACTTTGTGTGCTGGTATACCGTTTCCCCCAAACGTAGCCAAGGAGCATGGTCATGACGCTTCCTCCGCTCCGTAGTATGATATGTACTGGAACGGAGATGTTGTAGCCAAAGGCGAAATTGTTGAGCATGTTGACGGCGAAAAACATCATGGCACCGGTGATCATTCGAGTCAACGGGATTCGGCGCTGCCGGAGGAAGAACGGTGGATGGCGGGCGGAGAAGTAAGTTGGCCATGTGACGAGAGCCGTTACAACGAATTGGACGAAGGTGATCAGGAGCCCTCTCATAATCGTCAGGTCATATCTAGAAGAAGCCAAACAAAACTCGACGTACCGCTCTCTGGTTCCCATCTGATGGCCCAACAATCAGCGAAAGTCCAGGAGGGTGACGATGGGGTCGGGCACTGACTTGATGATTGATTCCAAGGCGAACACCTTAGTCATGTCAGATCAAAGCGGCCAAGAAGGTGTTGGTTGTGACTAACGTTGGAGCAGCAGCCTCCGAAGATGAGGGCGACGATGCCAAGCCAGTTGATGAGGAAAGGCAAGTATACATGCATTATTACTGCTGATGCGGCCATGACCTTGGCCAGGGACCATGGAGCATCATCGTCTCTTCCCGCTTTCAGTTTCCCATGCTCAAGCGCGGGAGCAGCACTCATCTGCCGGGTGCGGGGAGGAGTATCTGCAGGCGGGTTTGGTGTCATGGAGGGAGCGGAATTCATGCCCAATCAAGCTGTGTGGAGCTTGTCAGCCTTGATTCGCTGAGATGGGCGTCTGTTCCATGGGGAATTTGTCAGTGCGTGCATGATGGTGATGGGTTCTTCTTATGAGTTATGAAGTCTCGGTGCAGTTGGACGACAAGAAAGCAGCTGAGGGAGTCACCAAGGGGATTGTCCAGAATGCTCGGCAATTCCAGAATATTGAACAGAAGGACAGTATCATCAATTGTATGTCAAGCATGGCAACACGGATAAGATTGTGACAATGGCAACATCGCCGGCGCATTGGTGCTGATTGTATACATGGAGAAGAGATGACCATCGGTGAATGGCAGATGCATTCTCACTGTCACCATCCTATCATTTTGATTACCGTATTTTATACCCGTGTTAGGTACGTGTAGGTACTAGCTACCTTACGTAAGGTATCTAGATGGCCTGCGGAAGCCCGCCGATCTCCCGGTTCCTGATGATCATGTCTACTTAGTGGGGATCGAATGTGCATTGCTGCCTATGCAGACCTGACACGGAGAGGAGACTGAGGACAGAGGTGTGATGATGATGATGATGATGGTGGTGATGATGATGATGATGATGATGATGACGATGACGATGATGATGATGATAATGGAAAAAAGGGGGTCCCTGTATATCCATCTCCTGTATGGCTTAGGTTTTCCTAACCTGCATCATCCTTTCTTTGCAGCATGTCCAAAATGACGCCTTCAGAACGTTGTCATCCGCAGCATAGATAGAGAGATAGAGAAAGGGAGAGAGAGCCTCAATGTAAAGGCTTTGGACTTTCATGGTATTATAAATCTTGTAGATGGCCTTCACTGCTGGTCAAGTGGACCGTTGAGAGCGGAGGCTTATAGAGGAAAGGGCCAAGGGCTGTTGCCTTGGACGAAAGCCCGAGGCTCAAAACGAAGCAGGTCGAATGATTGGTTATTGCTGTATCTACCGTTTGTCTGTTCGACCACAATACTGCCCCTCCGTCATCGCTCCGAATGCATCATTATCACGGTATCTTAGAGACCTTGCATACATCGGCATGTTGCCAAAAGTGATGCCCGGAGAACATCAAGCCATGCCTTCGTCGCCCTATGCTTCAGAACGCCGCCTTCTAAACTGGCTGATTCACGTCGGCTCTATAGGTCCTGAGACTGCTCGTGCCTACCCGGTCCAGATTCAGTGGTTCATCCACAAGAAAGGATGGATGTTGGCTTTGCATGCTTGCATGCATGCGCTAGTCACCGGATGTATGACCAGGATGGAAGCTGTAGCTGCTTACAATGCTGAGAATACAAAAAGCTGATTTCACGTCGTCAGTGTTCGGGCGCAGCGCACACCAAAGGAGTCTCTGCTTACATTGTTCGTAGCTGCGATGGCTATGCTGTCTTCAAAAGGATGCCAGCTCATGTGCAGAATTTTCTTGTTAAAGTCAATCTGGTCTGCATCAGTCTCCTTCTTCATTCGGCCCCCTTGGCCTCCTGCTCCTGCTGCTGGGCTGCCCGCTCTCGAATTGCCCTTCTTGTTCGATGGTCCATTGGTGGGGCTTGTGGATGAGTTGATTGGTGTTGGTACACCAATCTTCTTTTGCTTGAAGGCCGACTTGTCAGCTTGAAGCACGACCTCCGTCTCCCGTTCGGGATCGGATGGGTAGATCATGAAGTTATTGTTGTAGCTGCCCGTCATAACGTTCTTGGCGTCGCCAGAGAACACGACCTCAAACTTGTCAAAGATGCTATCATTCTCATACGTATCACATAGACGAGGTCGTAGGTGCTCATGAATTGGGATGGTCTTGACCGGGGTCCGTTCCATGTTGACGTCCCAGATCTTGACAGTCAAGTAGTCGCGGGATAGGATATAACGACCATCGTGGGAGAACCGTACATCAGAGATGGATGATATTATCTCGGAAAAGAAGGAACGCGCTGATGGATCTTCTTCTTGCTCGAACTCTGATTTGTTTCACATTAGCTTTCCGCTGGCTCAGCACGACTCGGTGAACCTACGTTTGGCGTGCTGGTCGCATAAAGCATTTTCACGCATATCAGCCAGCTTGATCGTGCCCTTTGAACTTGCGTACATGAACCAATTGCAGCTTTGTGGGTGAAATTCGGCTGCGGTGATCACCTCAGTCAATTCTTCCATATTAGTCGGCTTGATGTCGACGATATTGAAGCTTTGATCTTGTATGTTGAGGTTCCATAGGTTTATACGCAGATCGTCACTGCTGATGAAAGTCTCTCCATCGCTGTTGACGGAGATGCTGTTGATGTGATAGGCATGCGCATTTGCGTAATTTCGACGAGGGACTGCAGCAACAACGGTATCATGATGTGTAAGGCGAGGAAGTTTCAGTGACGAAGCATCACGAAAGGAGACATGTGGGTTCGGCCGTGGTGGGCCACCACCCCCTCCGATAGCACCACCCGGGGTCAAATCATGTGAGAGGTTATTTTCTGCCACCACCTTCAACGACTTTTCGAAGACTTTCCATAACTTGATGGTCTTGTCATTTGTAGAGAGGAGGTAGTGAGAGGCATTTTGTCTCCTACACCACTTGATCTTGTTGATTTTCTCTTCTATTTCCAAAGATTTCAAGTAGTCGAACTCGGGTTCGTGCGACTGAAACTCGGTATGGAATTTGTACTCGCAGGTTTTCTTCTGCCAACGGTCAGCTACTCCGAACAGATCATGAAGACGCCTAGAAATCTCCTGTGTCTAGGGCGTGACGGACCGATTCGTTCCTTTCGAAGAGTACTACCCGCCCACCCTTGTCCCCAGTTGCTAGATAATTGCCAGTATGGTCGAATTCTACAGTGGATATGATATCCGCTGGTGGGAGAAACGTCAGCAAGCCTGATTCCAGTAGTGGCATAACCTTCGTGTGATATGGGCTGACCTTCGGTTATGTCCTCAACGTCACCCTTATCACCAAAACACCTAGATTCACAGTTTAGCCAATGGTCAAGCTCTGGGTCGTTTGATTTCTTGAGCAAAGTGCTCTCCATCGTCTGCACGAACATTGGGTTGTAACGCGTAGCACAGAGCGTCAAGAGACAACACCCGAGGACAGTGGTTCATTTCAACACCAAGCACTAATCGCTAGAATACGTACTGGGTGAATTTCCATGTTGGCTGATTGGGCTCCTCGGGAGCAACCATGTTCTCGAATCCTCCTCACGATCTCGCCGCAGCTGCAACGATTGCTGCAACCCTCCACAATCCTACGAAATTGTGCCTGACGTCCAGGAATCTGATGGTTTATAAATGCGCTGTGCTGCCTTCAGCCGCAGATTTTGTTTGGCGAGTTGATGCTGGGTGAGGGTAGGGAGTAAGTGTGAAGATGTCAAGGCGGAAGGCGGGCGCGTGAGGGTTTTGCCTAATGGCTAGGCCGATTATTGCTCTGTGTTGAACCTTGTATACAGCTGGTCAAGCAGTGGGATAGGCTTGCAAAGACTCGGGTGAGGCTGTAACTATGGGGTAGGTGCAGGTAGCCAACCAGTGAATGGATCAGTGAATATGGGACAGAGACTTTGGACTTTGGACTATGGAGCTGTGGAGGTCTGAGCGGAACAATAGAGCGGCGCCAAGGCCGATCGTCTAACACGTTAATCAGCGTCTCAAAGCGCCAGAGTGCGTCACTTTGAGGGCAAGAGGCAGAGCCTCGCTTGTATTGAATTTCACAAGATCTGAAATTTGGTAACGTATACATACTTATTGTGACTGTCCCACGAGTGTTCTTCGTACATAGCATCACCAATTCTGGTATTTACTGATTCTGATATTTCGGGTTCTCCCCCAATCCTCGAAGCCTGAATGCCAGCTTCACATTTCTGAGCCTAACTCCAGAACGTGATCTCTCCACTTGAATCTTCGATTCTCACCCCTTCTCAGGCACTTCCGTAATTGAAGACGTCGCTTCCAAAGAATAGGGTTCCGCTCACTCTACTTATCTCCAACAGGGGACCTTTCCCACGTTAATGTTTGGTATTTGGAATCCATGAAAGAGACCGGTCGGAAGCAGAGCTTTGGACACCCTCACTGTATCTCTAGTATTGAGTCTTTATCAGAAGTCTGGGCGCCATGGACCGTAACAAGCCGGCAAATGATACCAAACAATCTTTTGCACAGATATTCACCCAGGGATCAGAAGGGACGTCTACCGTGCCCCAACGAATAGGAGAATCTGCGTCTGGGTTGCTGAAAGAATCCTTTCAAAGACCTTCATCAAGTGCTGTCACTGGAGTTCTAGCTTCCATCAACGCTGACAATGCCAAAGCCGGTTCCTCATCTAACTCAACAAGCACAGGCGAGTCTTCCTTGGTGTTCCGCTCATCGTCACAATATAAAGAAGCCGCTTTGAACCAAAGAGAATCGTTCCGTTCGGATGAAAAGGATGGCAGGTTCGGTAGAGATCATGGCCAATTTGCATTCGACGGATTTCTCGCAGGGCCAAATGATCATGCGCATGAATCCGGGTTTGCAGTGGGTGGGCCTGCGTTGAGTCGTGACCAGCAATCGGAGTTTCCTCGGGGAACAACAGAAGGTGATCTGCCTCGAGTACAAGAGAAGGAGACCTGGAGGATGCAGGCCGGGAACCAAGTCTTTGCGCACCAAAAGAAGGATGGCACTGCTGTCGTAGCTCTACTGTCAGACCCGGCACTCATGGTGGATGAGGAGCCCAGCAGCATCCTGGATCTCGAGAACGACCGAGGGCAAGGAAAAAGGGTTAACAGAGCGCGGACAGGGAAAGGGCCAGCTAAACCCGTTGATGCTTCACATCCATCAAACTCTCTTGATCTCATGCCTGACTTCGGCGCTCCTTGGAATTCAAGCCATGCATCTTTGGCAACTCAAAGAGGCATTCAACGAAGAGGATATCTTCTGCAATCGAACTTTGGGGACGTTCAGCCTTGGATCAACATACTTGATAAGTACCACGATGAAGTATGGGGCGACATGTTGCCTTTGATACAGGAGGCTCGTGAAGAGTTGAAGGCAGCAAATGGAAACCAGACTTGTCTTCCAGACGGCCCTGCCATTCGACGCTTAAGGATGATTCTGCAACAACTCCGGAGCCCCGAGAATATTTGAGGAAAAGTTCCCGCTGTTGTGGTCGTCAGTCCAATCACTGCCCACGTAGAGTTTCTGTGCATACCAACCACTCAGTTTGTGGACAGACCACTCATTTTGCGGACAGGCATGTGTGCGCCAGATTCCAAAAAGATTCGCACTCGAAGGGAACCATTCGATTGTACAGCAACCGTCAAGATCGCCGTAATAGGATCTTATCTCATCTTCTCAATAGGCTTCTCTATCTCTTTCAAAACCTTGAGAACCCTCTCGTACGTCCACATTGTGATCGCACTGGCTGGCGCAGACTTGACCAATCCTACACCCAGGCCGCGATACAATCCCTTCCACCCTTCTCGAGCCACGATACTCTTTCCCGTCCTCCAAACTCCCTTCCCGTATACCGGAATCGTTCCTCCTACGTATCGCGCCCTTGTTGGCCCTTGCACTTGCAGGCGTTTCCTGATCAGGTCCAATGGGAATACTCCAGTCTTGGCCAACACACTAGCAAGTATACCGGCAGTCGCGTCACCAGATCCAAATGGGAGAGATAGAGTGGCCAGTGGTGATCGGAGGGCCTCGTAAGCGCTGAAAAAAAGTCCCATGTAAGGCACGACTTGGCCCACGCCGGCTCCCAACCCTTGAAAGAAACCTTTTGGACCCTCCTGACGCCAGATATCGCGAATACCGCCTCGCAAGCTGGCATATACTTTATCTAGCCCTTGTGCAGCAAACCGTGTGCGAAGGAGGTCCAAAGGGTAAGTGGAAGTGGTTGCTGACGCCCCGGCAACAGCACCAGAGACGAAGGCTTCGGCCTCATTTGGAAGATTCAAAGGATGAATTATCGTGGTCATGGCGCGATAGACTGAGAATTGTACAGCACCATAGTTTATGTAAAGGAACGAGGCTGCGACGTTGCCCTTCCATAGAGCCTACTCCGCAGTAACAATCAGTGACCGGCAGCATTCCTCACACGCTGATCAATACCTACTGTGATCCCTTCGTTACGGAGAATGTTCTTGAACGTATTGCCGATGCCATAGCGTGCAATTGTTGCTGAGCCCCGATTTGACAGAGGATCGGGAAGAGAATGGATCTGAAGCTGTAGCCGGATTTTGAGAACGTCCAGAGGGGCTGTACAGGACCTATACGATTCAACTATCGATCTAGTTGGAATGCGGTAATCGTAGGCTTCTACCTTGAGACGAGGCCCGCAATTGCTCCAGCCGTCACCACCTGCAGTCGAGATCCCTTATCAAATGATGAGCACTGCATCAATATATCTCTGGTGGGACCGTTCTACATACTTCATCCTTGAGATGATCCCCACCTCCCGACATCCAGCCATGCACTCTCAGGAGCTCGTCCTCCCCAGGAGCTGCGCTTTGAAGCTGCAGAACTACACTGTTACATTGCAAATATCTGAGTCAACAGAAGGCGCGGGTATGAGCGCGCGCTTAATAGATTGCGGCAAAAGCAGTGGTAGGAATCAAGAGAAAGATCCAAGGAATTTTCTATCTTAACTGCATAGAAATGTCAGGAATGACACCAGTTGAGCCTATTCTACGGTTTTCGGGATCGATTGATCTTGAGTATTGAATCTGACTCTTTCAAATTTGCACAGTTGCCGCCATTGATATCAATACATGAAGGTCCAACATCTTCATGAACGTCATCCATCCTCATCTACGCCTGAACTTGTCAAAACCTCGAATAACGCGACCATTTTAAGTACTGATCGGTTTCGTCTGAGCTTCTGGCGCCGACATGCCTCCTTGCCCATTAGGCGCCGCTTGATATCCTGAGAGAAAGTCCGGATCACTGTCCAACTCTTCTTTCACCTAACTGATGTTAGTGTGAATGGTAAAAATATTTGTCGTGCTTACTATGTCAAGACCTCCGACGAGCTCGCCCTTAAGGTACAGCTGCGGGAACGTTGGCCAGTCGGACTACTCATGTATTAGCTCCATCCTACAGCAGCAATATCATCCACCGTACCCATGCCTTCAATCCTTGCCGGACTTCCTCATCTGCAAGTATGCTATGAACAGTCAGCGCTTGAACACAAGGCACCCCACGCAACTTGAAATCCACTTACTTGAAAAAGCCGTATCTAACCCCCTTCTCCCTCAGCAAGCCAACCAATTGTCTGCTGAAGCCGCACTGCGGTGTACTAGGTGTCCCTTTCATGAACAGCATGACAGGCGCCGCCTTTACCAGCTCTCCTAACCTCTGGTTCAGTTCCTCTTTTTGACCCTGCGTGGATGACATCTCAGGCGCAGTTGCAGCGTCATTACTATCAGGCGCGTAGCTACTCAGGTTCTTAGCCTTCTCCGTCTGCTGATCTTTTCCTTCTTCATGTACTACTGGGATAGCTTCCAACGCAGGGGGCAGGCCAAGCTTCCCGGTATTACCCCCTTTACCAGCATGGCGTTCGACCGCGTCCCGTACCTTGGAAGCTTCGCTTCCACTGACGCTCTCGAGCACCTTTCCATCTCGCTGAAGGACTAGGAATGGTACAGCTGTGACGTCGTAGGATTCCGAGATTTCTGGCAAAGCCTCGGCGTCAAGACTGAGGAATGAGATGACTGGTGGAGATTGGGGTGGGTAGGACGAGGCAAGGGTTTCCAGGATGAGATGCATCTGTTTGCACGGGGCTGCCCATGGCGTGTGGAAGGAAACAACAGCTAACGTCGTTGATGGGAGCGCGGAGATGTAGGAGTGAAAGGTAGCTTCGTCCGCGATATCTGTGATGGAAGACATGGTGAATACCGAGGGAAAGAAATACAGGGCCCTGAGCGCAGTGTACGTAGAATTATTGTCGGTGAGTAAAGTCTCGCTAAAGGCCACTTTTGGTGACAGCGATATAGGATCAATAATCCCCAGAACTGAGATGATCAGAAAAGGTGCTATGATTTCTTTTTTGCATTATCTCATGCGCAACAGATTATTGTACGAGTCGGAAGATAGGTAATTTATATCTAGCATTCAGACCGTCGATGACGCCAGTACAGCACACTGTGGATTGCCGACGATCGGCTTTTGAAAAACGATTAGCGGCTGTGATGAGATACTCTAGCTGTATTTTAAATTGCCACATCCCACGAAACATCTACTCCGTAATAAGACCGTCAACGCTCGTTACCTGTTAGCATCACCCGAGATGGACCTGAACATCCCGTCTATTCTTTTGTATCCTTCTTCTATGTGATCTCTACTTCCAATATGCAAATTTTATCTAGGACATGATACAAGTAATCGCCCGTTAGCACTATTTACTCAATCGCTCTGAGGTTCGTCCATGTTGAACCAAGCCGCTCGACATTCCACCGCCTCCTTCCTAACATTTCTCTTAGGGTCATCTAGGACATGTAGTAGACCTCTTGTCACTATCTTTTTGTAAGGGAGTACAGTGCTGTCCTTTACTCTCCCAGGAAATATCCGTAAGCAACGCAGCGCGCTGTGCCGTACATTGGCTGAGATGACCTCGGGGTACGTAACGCACTTCAGAAGCCTGCTCACCAAGCTACCAACGTGTCCTTCGATAGTTCCAGGGTTCTCTTGGCTCACAACCGTCAAAGTCTGTATGGTCGCCGCTTTCACGTCAGAGTCCTCAAGATCTAGACTTTGCAGAAGGAGTGGAAGAATCGTATCAATCTCTGGCATCACCACTTCTATAGGCACGTGCTTCAGGATGCCCGACAACGCAGTGAGGTAATTTGATTTGGTTGCAGGATCCGCGGTTCGAAAATCCTTGGCGATATTGGGCACACAGATATTGAATACCTTTTGCTTTGCAAGCAATCTGATTTTGGCACCGTTTTCCTTTGAAAGAACCTCATCTGGCGCAAGAATCAGTCCAAAGCCACGAGCACTGGCAGACCCGCAGTCTCTGGCAGATAGTAGGTTCAGCAAGCGCTCCAATATCTCATCTGTATGGGCAAGACGTAGGATTAGCCCCTTTGCGACCCAGAATACGACTCGTGCCGTATTTGCAGGTGCACTTGTGGTCTCGGACAGCCCCAATATGACGTTGTTCAAAGTTCTGAGGACTGCATTGGTCTCCTGCGGCAAAAGGAACTTGTTGGTCAAAAGACCGATTTGTCTTAGAATGGCTTGTCGTATTGGCGGCACGTCTTCTCTGACAGCTAATCTGACCAGCTCTGCAAGTGTCTTATGTATTGAGCCTACACCCGGTTCTGTAGACTGCACGGAGACCTATCTTTGTGAGTGGTTGCAACTACCGTGAAAGGATTCCACCCACCGAGTGCCTTACGCCTGCCATCAAAGCAGTGGAAAGAATCATCGTCGACATTTGCAGCTTTGTTACGTTATCTCTGAAGAGAACAGGTACAAAGTCGGCTTCGTCCACAAACAGGGAGTATATCTGGAGCGCCACGGACTTTTGTTTGTGCTCATCCAGTGCACGAACAATCATCGTGGCCAAACGGCCCAATATCTCCAATGTGGGTTCCTCGTTCAACGCTGTAGTTGGAGCTTTACCAATACTTGCCAGCACGACACGACCAGTGAGGCCAACCACTATCCTTTCGTGGTAGCTACTCAGGTTGGGGTCCAGATCAAGATCTCGTTGACTAAGGACATATTGTAACGTGGACAAAATTGCTTGTGGGTATGCGGCTGGCCCTTCGCTTTTTAGCACAATGTCCAACCGGTTCAACAGCCGTCGAATAAGTGTATCAGCGACATGTCTTTCCACGCTCAGCTGTGCCACGCCCTCTAATGTGATAAGATAATCCCGGTTGTTTGAAGGGCTCGAGTCAGGCAATTTCGCCATGAACGCCGGAAATGTGATGTCCATGATGAGATTGGGCTTGATCCTGGAAAGCTCGACCAAAGCTTGGATCGCCTCTCTTCTCAGATCGTCTTTACCACGTGAATCGTCCAAAAGGACAGTATCATTGAAATATTGAACAGCCATACCAATCTCATTGTCCTGCAGATACTTGCGGAGAAGGCACATGCGTAGTAAACTTTGGAGTGCCACCACACGAAACGATATTTCATCTACTGCACTGCTCATCAAAGCCTGACTGTTCAATTCAAACAGCTTATCTTTGAATGGTTTTAAAGGATTTTCTACTTCCGTTGTTGGGGCTGGCATGCTTGGCGTCCCGTACACTGCAATTGCAGAATCAAGTAATTGTACAAACACCTCCAAGAGCGCTCTCTGCTTCGCAGTGTTGTCGGCATCCTGGTAAAGGGTCATCAAACAGGGGACGACAGCTTTGACAATCAGGAAGAATGTGACTGGCGATGCTTGACCCAAGGTACTCAGAATCTGGCCTGCAGGTTTTGCTTGTTTGTGCTGTGGTAATTGGAGCTGTTCGTTGCACTCCTTCGTGATCGGTCGCAGGTACCTAGCCAACGGCGTCTTCGGGTCCGTGGAGTCTAATCCTCGACCAAGCTTGATTGCTATGGCTTGCAATGAAACCAATGCTTCTTCCGCTAGGTCTTCCTCTTGTACATTCAAGATTTCAAACTTTAGAGACTCCCATAGCGTTATTGAATATCTTGAGACGGCCGTGATTCCGTAAGATAGGGCACAGGCTGTGATTGTTTGCAAGACATCTTTCTGTGGCCGGTCAGATAGTGACTCTGCAGAGGAGTGGCTTGCACCTACCTTGACGTTTGGCGATGTGGAATCGAGCTTATCAATTAATTGAGGGAATGCGTAGGGTGCAAAGTACTCTGATGCAGCAATGCATTCTCTCAGACGACTTTTGAGGTCTTGCGCAGTAATCCCGTAAGGGTCATCTGGGGGTGGTCGAAAGGTGATAGGAAAGTAGCAGAACACGGAATCGAATAGCGTCTGGACGGAATTAGTAGATCTCCAACATCTACCGAGATGAGACAAACTTCGGTGTGCCCTGAAATGTCCCATTCTGCCATGACAACTCTAAGGATCGAGAAGATGACCATCAGATTTCTTGGGTCTTTCTCTCCACTAACAAGATCTGTAATGCCAACAACGGACTCGTTGCCTAGTTCTTTGAGGCTATTGCGATGCTTCAACATCAAGTCGTTCAGCAGCTCCAGTACTTGTAGTCTTTGAGCTTGCGGGCGGATCTGCAGGTCCTGGAAATGTTCGAGCATTCTGCGTACTTGTCAGTCAACATCAGGGTCTTTGGATACGCCTGGCATTGGAAGCAAGCCGATGGCAGCGAGGCTGCATATTTTGAGGCCTTTTCCGTACGCCCCAGGTCCCAGAAGATATAGATCCACTTACTCACGCTCTGAAGGTCATCGCTACCATATCCTTATTGAACCTCCCCGAAGCTTGGAGCTTTCTGAGGCCACCGACGGCGCCTCCATCTTCAATGCGGTCACAGAGGAACTGGCAGAGCACTTGTATTTGCTGCCGTGAGAGAAATGTTGGACTCAATTGGCCGATGACTTGGGAGAGGTAGTCTATTACTCTGGCACGTATCGTAGCGTCGTCATCATTGATGTACTCGCCCAACGATTGGACGGCCTCGATCAGTGTCAACTGTTTTGACTCGAGCCCTGGACAGATCAACTTTGTCGTGCGCAGTTCCATTTGGTAACATACCTCTCGCTGTATTCTGTGCTATGCTCAGTGCCTTTCCTTTGTCACCATCGACTGTAAGCAGGTACTGCTGGACATTAGACATTGTATTTTGTGATGTGTGTTGTGATGAGGGTATTGAAGTGAGTGGTCTAACTTCAAGTACATATAGTACGAGTCTCGCGAGTCTATCGTCATGCTCGGTTAGGAGATCGACAAGCTGCCCTACGACTTTACTAGACCGTAAAGTACACACACATACGAGTATCCAAACAAACTGTCAGGTAACATACTAGCGATATGCCAGTGGGGGGTATTGGACCGTAGTTCAGACAGTATTGTGTATGTAGTACTTAGTACTTTATTACATAAAGATATGTGACCTTATTCGAGGTCGCCGTTACCAGAGGCCTTAGTAAGCTTGCGGTCGACGAATCGGGGAATCTAGATATACACGTACCTACTACTATGTGTAGGTAGAGACGCAATTTTCCCTTCAAATCATACTTTTAATATCATAGCTGTTTTCTTCCCTCCAAATCATACTGGGGGTACCTATATTTTGCCCTGAGGCACACCCAACTATAAGTACCTCGGCAATACCTTATTTTCTGGGTGAGCATCCCTTGCTAGAAATTACCTACTTTGCATAACGTACAGCCCCTTGGTATTCAGAACGTCGTTTTCCAACAGTATTGTATATGCGGTAGTACTTTATAACTCAGCACCATCTTACCTATACAACAGTCTGTTCGGGTAGTCTAGGAGTGCCGCAAATTTGTTTCACCCGTACTATTAATACTTATTAATTATGCTCTTTTCTGTTGATCTTCAGTATTATATTGATACCCTCATTATTGTCCCTCATGGCCACAGAAAAGAAAGCTGACCCTACGTCTTGTAAGGTGGTTTTCGCCGGCGCAGTAGCGAAAGATTTGTTGACCGAGGTGTCAGAGGGGCTTTCAAACCTGGAGAAGAGTCCATTACTCGTGGGGTTTCTTGCAAATACAGATCTGGCTGCTCGCAAATACGCCGAGTGGACAGACCGCACCTGTGGAGAAAAGTGAGAATACAAGTTTGTACCACCTTTGCTTAGAACTTTGGCTTGTTCATTTTGTCTTAAACTTTTCAAAAATTCTGACATTGATGGTTCAGCGGCTTCAAGTTTGAACTTCGAGAAGTTGATCGGGAAGACCTTGAAGCCAATATTCTAGCAGCAAATGAAGACGATTGTGTAGATGGTATCATTGTATACTATCCAATCTTTGGAAATCGTCAAGATCAGTACCTGCAGCAGGTCACAGACGTCAGCAAGGATGTCGAGGGTCTCAGCCATCGCTATATATTCAAGCTGTACCACAATGAGCGTTTTCTTGATAAGAATATGTGTCAGAAGAGTCTGTTGCCATGTACGCCACTCGCCATTTTAAAAATTCTGGACTACCTGAGGGTCTACAACAGCATCCTACCGTACGGGAATAGGCTGTTTGGCAGGTCAGTTACTGTTGTCAACAGGAGTGAGACCGTCGGGCGACCTCTAGCTGCCTTGCTTGCCAACGACGGAGCCTGTGTATACAGCGTCGATGTCACAGGGGTACAGCAATTCACACGAGGAGAAGGAATCAGGAAAAGCAGGCATGAAGTGGTGGAAAAGGAAGGATGGGGTTTGGAGGAATGCGTTCCCCTCAGCGATGTAGTCATATGCGGTGTACCCGGTGAATCTTTCAAGCTTCCAACCAAACTACTCAGAGAGGGCGCTGTGTGCATCAATTTTTCGACTGAGAAGGTTTGTGACTTCCCCCCATGGCCGAAGTATCGATTTACTGACCTCGACAATAAGAATTTCGAAGGTGATATCAAGGACAGGGCCTCCATCTACGTTCCGTCAATTGGGAAGGTCACAATCGTAATGCTGCTTCGCAATTTACTGGTAAGCAGAAAGTCCAATGCAGTTGTCGGATCCCGGCTAAGCCTGCGCAGCGACTCGTCCAGAATAGAGAAGTCAGAATGGACAGCAAGAGACAAATTGCGGAAGCATTGACAAGTTGAGCAAGACCAACTTGTCTGGAAGTTGATCTCGTCTCCATTCGCGTTGTAGCATTGTACATGAGATATAAAGATCGCGAGCTTGCCTGTCAGGGGTCAGATGTTGCTGTGGCCGAGGCAGAGTGTTGACAGTTGAATTTTTCGAGAAGCTTCACCCAGACGTTTTTTTCAGTTGGACGCTGTCGTCCCGCTCAAGCCGAGGATTACTGTTTTACATAGATTAAGCATGGTTCGTCTTTATTCTTGGAGTCAATTGTTGCGGCTTTTGATGGCTGAAGTATTCCGTACCTCAAACCTACGTGAACTTAGCTTATATTGGTCCTTGGCCATCATATCCATACTCCATAGTACAACTCTGACTCGTGCTTTGAGTTCGTGTAATACAAATAGCTAACAAATGATAATAACGTAATAATGATGGCCATACTGCTCGCCAGGGAAACTCTATGTTGTACTGCGTACTGTTGTGAGCATGGGTGCCGACGGTGCCCTCCCGTAGAGTACTACCTAGTGGCCCCGTGGAGCCTAATGCGCGACCGGCAGCTGGACCAATGTCATACCTTGGGCCTCTTCAATCTCGATCTAATGATACTGGACAAACCTCAAATCCCGGAACCTTTCCCGGACCACTACTGTGCCCCTGAGAAAGCAGCCACTGAGCGGGCCTGTCTGAGCCAAACAGTATAATAAGCCTTCCCGAGAGTAAATATCATTAATTTTAACTTCTACCCTTGTAGCTACCTTAGAGCTACTTCAGCCATCACCGTGTTCAATTCTCTGTCTTCCCCAGCTTTCTCATCGACATCAGCTGAAGTTTCTGGGGCTGGCTTTTTGCGGCGTTCCTCGCATCATCTGGCTCTTCAGCTCTCAAATCCTACCTGTAACCTCAGTGAATTGATTCCATGTACTCTACCTATCCTGACCTAGTCTGTGCAACCTATGATGCGCCCAAGCTTACATCTCACGTGTAATCTGACCACCCTCCCACCTCTTCTCAATATGATACTGCCATCTCAGCTACTTTTAGTCTTTCAGTCATGACCTAGGAGCAGCTACCACTCTTTCCCTTTTTTAATCATTTTGTTCCTTCCGTTCTTGTACCTATCTACTTATTTATCGATCCATCCATCCGTCCATCCGTCCATCCATCCATCCATTGTTCAGTAATTCATTCCACAGCGTATGGGTCTTCGCTCGTTTCTACGTGTCTCCTGGGTGACCGCCATCGGCCCTCTCTCCCAAGACCATGTCTTTGACTCCTCCAGCTGGGATTGACTTGCACGCCGACAAAGGGCCTAGAGTGACATCTTCTGGCATAGCTCTGATAATATTACCCACTCTTTTCGTTATTGTGCGATTTATCTCCAGAGCTATCGCACGAGCTGGCTTCTGGTGGGACGATTTATTGGTGGTTGTGTCGTTGCTGCTCAGTTATGGCCCGAACACGACAATGATGATCTGTATGTTGTACCGAGATCTCGATTGTATTTATAGAGATTTAATATCATCCAAAAGCCGCTGACGTTAACCACAGCAGCGCGATACAATGGCTTTGGGAAACACCTGGTATGTACATTGGCCAGATCAACCTTTGCTTGAATCACTACACTCTACGAGTCTCGAGGCATGTTTTGGGAGCACAAGTCTCTCGAAACCCTTTGAGCTGTCTCATTGCTTGGACTTTTGTCCTGAAGGGAGCGCTAATTCCGACAATCTTTACAGTGGGCATTGCCGGACCCAAAACACAACACAAGCCAGTTCCTAAAGATCCTCTACGTCTACGTCATATTTTACTACGCTGCGGTTGTGACTATCAAGCTCTGCATGTGAGAGTTACTCAGATCGTGCACACCACTGGGTGGGTGAGGCTGACGGAGATTCGACATCTAGTCTGACTTTCTATCGACGTATATTCCCAGTGACTGAAATTCGGATTTGGTTGTATTTTGGATATGGTGTGGTGGGATCTTACGCCATAGCAACTCTGTGCTCCACCACCTTTCAGTGGTGAGTCCTTCCTCAGCTCTGATAAGATACCTTCGTCTGACCGGTCATAAAGTCGACCAATCCATGGATTTTGGGACAAGGACGTCCGCTCGCATTGTGTTTCGGGCGACGATATCTTAGTGGTTCCCGGATCTATCAATGCTGTTCTGGACGCCTTGATTATAGCGCTGGTAGGTGTGAAGGACCAGCCCTGGGGGTGCAGATACCAATAGTAAACCTTTAATAGCCTCTGCCCCTATTATGGCGTCTCCGAACAACTCGTCGGCAAAAGGGTATATTGGTGAGCACTTTCCACTAGTAACTAGGATGTGAGGACTGAAATGCCTAGACTGGTATCTTCGCCTGCGGTGGGTTGTGAGTACTCGGGAGCTATTTCAGGAGATAGCCTTCGCTGACATCGTTCCCAGCGTTTGCATCATCAGCATCATCCGCCTTGTTGTGTTATCCCGCTTGGAGGCTGTTGATGTCACATGTAAGTCTTGATTTCTCCACACGGTTTCGATTATTCACACTCATTGGTCGTTTCGTCAGGGAATTATGTAGACGCCGCAATCTGGTCAGCCGCGGAACCCGCGATGGGGTAAGACGTGCGACTGGGAAATGGACAGCGTCAGCTTGCTAATCGATGCCAGGGTCATCGCTGCTTGCATACCTTCCTTGCGTCCTCTGGCTGCCATGATTTGGAAAGGCACCCATCGTGCGCCAACCATGATGTCGAAGAGCTCTAAAACCGCTCAAGTAACGAGTAGCAGTGCATCGTCAAGGATGATCTGGCCTGCGCGTGGGAATCAAGACGAGACGAATCCACCCGGAGGTTTCACACGATTAGAGGATCCAGTTTCTACAATCGATAAAGACCGATGGGGACGTGATGTAGATGTTCAGGGAGGGAAGAAAAGAGGGACGACTGGCGCGGACGAGATGAGCTTGGAAGAAATGAATGGCATCCGGGTCAGGAACGATATCACGATAATATCTGAAGCATGGGATTACAAAGACCGGCTATACTAGTCTATCGGCTTTGACTAGAGTCGTTTCAGTGAAGAATCTCTATTGTTTCAACATTTACAGTCTTATCTCAGCGACAATTAGATCTCTCAGGCGAGAGGGTGGAGTTGGACAGCACGAACGCTCTGAGCTGCTGGGCGACATATAGGGAGGAAAGTTTTCAATTACTTGTAAACCGACGCAGAAATTCCATGAATTGTAGAAATGGTGCTTCGTATTGAAATCTCTGGTGATGTGGGTATGCCAGAGGATGACGCTGGGGGATGGGGCGAGTTGGAATGGGCTTAGGATCCAAATGAGGATAAGTGAAGGAGCAATCGTGTTACCAGGAAGAGTTCCAAGTCTAACAGTAGTATGGTGGTCATGGCTACGTGACTAGCCAGGCCCATGATTATTTGTTCATAGTTGTCATAGCCTTTGGCTGCATACAGAAATGAAGAAATAGAAATCAAATCAAACAATAGCAATGAAATGAAAAAAAAAAAGATGAGAAAAATTAAATCTCTGCCAAGACCGCCACTGAGTACGGGCAATCTGAGGCCTCTGAGTGGTCAGTAAAGTATCCTTTAGGTCTGGCACTAGTACGGTTGGCACCAGAAGTTCTGCACCCGCCAAGCATGCCAAGACACCCAGTGGCTGGTGCAGGACTTTTGGTGCCAACCTCCGTAATCGTAGCAGAATACTTTCGTCGCTCGCGCTCCTTAGTAGTAGCCACCTCAACGCATCGGCCAGCTCAACGCATCGCATTTTGACTATTTCCTCTTTCCTGCCATTCTATTTACAAATAACCGTCCCATCCTTGCATGATACTTCACATAATTCTTCTTATTCATCATAAGGATGGATCTGAAGCCTGCTTCGGCCTGAATTGAGACTTTGCACTGGTCCCAAAGCAATTTCCGCTCGGCCTTTTGGGCCTTGCCCAGCGCTACCTCCGCTTTACGCACATCACTCTGATACACCACCTTCTCCTGTGCCCTAACGTTATGGATAGTGATGACTCCACCCTTCTGAGCAACTGTCCCAGGAAGAGATTTGCGCGCCCGGCAAGCAACAGCGTAGTCTTGCATGTTTTTGAGCTGTCTTGCCACTAGCGTATAAGAATGAGCAAGAGCATTCCCACCCTTAATGGCTTGACGGATAGAGGATTCAAGGCCCTGAAGGCCGCGCGTGTTTATCTTGTGTTGAAGAGCCGTTTCATGGGCCAAAATCTCCGCATGTCCGTGGGGAGTTTGCGCAAAAATTGGAAGGATCTCTCTTTCCGGGGTAGCATCTCTGACAAGTTGAGCATCGGTTGCCTGGATTTTAACAAGAACTTGCTCAGGGTCGTAGGGAAACAAACCAGTCTTTCAAAAAGCACTTATAATGTTAGAATCAGTAAATGTTCTCTCGCGCATACTTTGAAAGCAGGCAAGGAATTTCACCCAATCAAAATCACTGTTTCCCAGCCGAACTACTTTATCAATTGCCTCCTGATGGTAATGCTTGAATAATTGGAATAGATCGACATTTAAAGGCTGTGTGAGATGTGTGGAGTGTGCCGGAAGGCGGAAGAGAACAATCTTATGGTCTCTAGCAAAAGCTCAAAACTTATACGTCAAGTGAGACTCATAGCCATCCATTATCAGCAGTCGATACACGTCTCTTTGAATACCGCGGCTATACAATTCAAAATGCACCAGCCATTTGTATTCCAAGTAGTCATTTGAGTATCCAGAATCGCTGACGGCTAGGCTGATATCCTCGTCAAGATTGTTATAAACCCATTTATTCAGAATTTGCTTTCCTTGCAGGATGATCATTGGCGGCATTGAAAAGCCTCCTGCACTGACACATTCCATAGAAGTCACATATGACCAATTATCTGGGTCGGTCATGAGTAGTTGCTTGACTTTATGGGCCGTGATCACCCATTGGGCCTTGCCACAGCCAATCCGGAAGCCCGTCTCGTCCATGTTCCATGTATCCCAATGCTCGATTCCCAGCTGGTAACAGATGCTGCAGAATGCCTCAAAGTAGTATAGAATGTCCTCTACATTGTGCGCATTTTTCCTAGTAGCAGCCACTGGCTTTTGCTTTCTTTTGAAGTATTGAGGGTGCTTGTTCACAAATCTTTTGGCCCAGTGATTGCCCACAGTCCGGTCAATTCCAGCCTCCGCAAGAAGGTAGTTTGCAGCCTTCCGAAGCATAAAGGGCCTTGTTGACATATTGAAACTGTCTAGTTGATCAATATACTCGCAAATTGCGTCCTCTATTTCATCTGTAAGGGCTTTGCCAGCTGCTGGTCGGGTTGATTTAGATCGGGTCCCCGCACAGCGTCTCTGAAGTCGGTTTACCGGCACATCATATTCACGCGCAATTGACGCGATGGACGTGTCAGGTTCAGTGAACAGATACTCCATTGCCTCATCCATACGGCGCTCAATGGCCCAGTAAGATTGATCCATTGTGGTGGTTGTGGAGTGCTTGAGTGGTGCGATGGCAAATACTTGAAAATTAATGAGTTGAGATGGCCGATGCGTTGAGGTGGCTACTACTAAGGAGCAAGCGACAAAAGTATTATGCGACGATTATATGCGACAACATTTTCATTTTTCATCTCCTTAGTCCTTGCTCTGGCGCGGCTAGTTCCTGACCGAGTACCCAACAGCTTGGCAGGCACAAAGAAATATGTTACCGTATTTAATGGCAAGCACCAGAACTGCGAAAAAAGGATAGCTTTACACAGACTGCGTGAGATCGTTTTCAAGGTACAGAGCATATCATTAGAATCAGGAAGCTCAAATCGTCCTCTTCCCCAAGGGAGGCTTGCGACAGGTTCAAGATGCCAAGAGGACTCCCAGCAAAATACTTTACCAGTAAACTGATGTGCTGCACTGCTGCTAGCCTGCTGCAAGACTGTGGCAACGGCTCGTACCGACGTACCTGACCTGTACGGTCTGTACCTGAATGTTTTATCCGAATCGAACCAATTTAACTTTGAAACCGGCTCCGGTCAATCATTCGCCCAGAACGTGAATAGCAACGACCCTCTTTCTTCTTCGCCTTTTCACTCGTATGCTCATACAATACATGTTATCATTTCATTGTACCTGCCGTACATGACCAACAAAGTCGAAAGGGTCATGGCAATGGACCCATGCTTTTCTTTGCTATCTCTTTGTCACGTCGACTTGGTATTGTGAGCTGGTCGTCACAGCAAACCTCGTTCCCCTTTCTTCCCCAGACACTCGCTTGCTTCCCTCCATTAGTCCACTCTCCCTTCAATGACCCCTATTCAACAAGAAGTAACGCGTCAACACTGATTGACAACCACAATGTCTACGCCAGTCGAAGAACTACGCCAGCCTCAATTTGCACCACCCCAATATCCTGCCCACAACAATGGCCGCTCGAGTGATTCTGATGACGAGGGCACGCTGTCTAATGAACATGATCGCCCGGAGAGGTCTATGACCAATGATACTCAGACTCAGAATTTCCTTGGGGGAAAAGCCTCGCAGTCCCAGTCACGAGAAGAAGAACAGCGGCTGGAAGATGGTTTGGCAATGTTGCAGGCAGAGAGGAAGGTGTCAAGGTCCCAAAGCCAGCAAGCACCTAGTGCTCTGACCAGGTCGATATCCATACATCGGTCGAGATCCAGACCGGAACCTGTCGACCAATTCGACGTCAATACAAATCCCATACACGAGAAGGCGTCGGCCTTCAAACCACCAGAGCACCCCGATGGGACCTTTGCCAGGGTATTTAAGAGCATTCACGACTCCAATTGGCTGATCCGATATTTCATGTATATCGTGCCCCTGGTGTTGATTATCCTTGTTCCCCTACTCATCGGTAGTCTGGTATTCAAAAAAGCCACAGTTGGCGGAGTTTACTTGCTTTGGTTCTGCGTTTGGCTGGAGGTGATTTGGCTCACCCTCTGGGGAGCACGAATCGTGGCCAAGTCTTTGCCATGGCCCGTAGGCCTTGTCTCTAGCATCTTCACCAACAACAGCAAAAAATGGAGGGACATGTGCAAACAACTCGAGATTCCGGCCACGCTGTTTTTCTGGATACTCGCTGTACTGATATCCTTCCTCCCTATCATGATACACCATCACCTTGATGGAGGTCCCAAGGTGAGACCCTGGGAAGCGGCAATGAACAAAGTCATCGTATCCATCTTCACCGGGGTCACTCTAAACTTTGGCGAAAAAATCATCATTCAGCTCATTGCAATCAGCTTTCATCTCCGAACCTATGCCGACCGCATCGAGATAAATAAGTTTCAGATCGGCAGTCTTACGAAGCTGTATCAATATTCCAAAGAGAAAATCGCAATGGAGGACTCCGATTTCGAAGAGCGCACTCCGTCAGGCTCTGGGGCGCGAACCCCAATGCAGTATTTGAGCGACGCGCAAAAGAAAACCCAAAGCGTCTTCGGCAAGGTTGGAGATGTAGCTGGCAATGTCGCCGGTGACTTTACCGGCAAGGCAGTCACGAAGAGCAGCCACCCTCGCCAACTCGTGCTTACCTTGCTGTCTTCCCCTTCACAGTCCCAAGTGCTTGCGCGACGATTGTACAGGACATTCGTTAAAGAGGACGCGGATACTATCTCGTCGGAAGACTTGAAGCATGCCTTTGACAATGATGAGGAAGCAGACAGCGCTTTTGCCATGTTCGATAAGGACATGAACGGTGATATCTCCATGACTGAGCTTGAGGCTGTTTGCGTCGACATTGGGAAAGAGCGTAAATCCATCACAGCATCTCTGAAAGATTTGGACTCGGTCGTGGCAAAGCTTGATGCGATCCTGTTGTTCTTTGTCCTGATCGTCACGATTTTAGTCTTTCTATCGTTGATCTCCACGTCGGCTGCTGGCGTTTTGACCAGTGCTGGATCCGCTGTCCTGGCACTGTCCTGGCTTTTCTCCGCTACAGCCCAGGAATTCCTACAATCCTGCATCTTCGTTCTCGTCAAACATCCCTTCGATGTTGGCGATCGAATAACGATCTATGGAAATACAGGTGCGGCACTGAAGGGCGACGATTATCTGGTCAAGGAGATCTCTCTCCTTTTCACGGAATTCAAGAAGATGGAAGGGCACATCGTTCAAGCTCCCAACAGCTATTTGAACACTCTCTTCATCCTCAACATGCGTCGTTCCGGAGGTCTTGCGGAAGCAGTCCCGCTGACTGTCAAATTCGGCACTACTCTAGATCAAATCGACCAGCTACGCTCTCGTTTGCTTGAATACGTAAAGGCAGAGAAGCGAGAGTATCAACCGAATATTTTGACAGAAATTCGTGACATCGTTGAGGCGTATTCTGTCAACCTCAATGTCGTATTCTTTTACAAATCCAATTGGCAAAATGAACTTCTTCGCCTCCAGCGCCGCAACAAATTCATCTGCGCTATGATGGTATCAATGCAAGAGATCGGCATTGAAGGACCCCGCAGACGTATACCCGGAAACAATGAGGATACGCCATTCTACTACCACCAGACTGGGGCCAACGTTGCAGATATATCAAATGGTCCAAAAAATGAACACGGGTCTGATCCAGGCCCGCGATCTGGATCACTCGCTCGCGACCCAGCTTTCGTTCCCAATGTGACCGATAGCCTCGGTAGCGATCTTAATCGATCAATTCTCAGGAATGGCTCTCGCACGTCGAGGCCCCGAGGTGAATCGATCTCAGCTATGTCCAAACGAGTGGACTTTTCCCTCGGTCTAAAAGATGTCAGCTCTGCAGACATCATGGGTGATTTGGACGGCAATCGCAGCCAGACTCGTCTCCCTGCCGACCTCAGGACAGACTCAAACTCCCGTGCTCGCGAGACCCGAGCGCAAATCGTCGAGGAGGACGAGGCCAATCGCCAAGAAGATGAAGCCACTATCCGACGAGCAGAGTCTCGCTCCGGCAATAGTAGATCGCCTTTCAATCTAGGCCGCCGCACCTCCACGGATTCTCAGTCCAAGATGAGGAGGGGCAACTCGCTCATTCACCGCAACCGCTTCTTCTCCAGGGGCAAGAGGACAGACGACGGAGACGAAGAGAGAGATCTCATGGAGCAAGGGATGGCAGATATACCTGAGATGGGTGGGCCGCCTGATAGGATAGATCCGCGCACCGGCGTTGTCAGCCGCCAAGCTGTTCGGCCAAGCACTGAACCTGGCAAACTAGATGCCGCTATGTCTGCCACCGGGCCTACGAGCAGTGGTCCCATGCAGTCATTGGAAGAACGCACGCGCCTCAAGTACCCCGAAAGAAGTCTAACGGAGGATTTTGAAATGAGGAATATGAGGTAATAATGATAAGATGATTGATAGATCTCGTCTCGGCAAAGACCAGCCGGGCAGCGTTAGTTAAACATAGAGTAGCATTCAGGATGCTCTTGCGTTCCATTGAAGCCTTGGGTACTTGTAGAAATTGAACCCGCATGCAATTCGATCAGTTGGGTGCAGCGCAGCAGTGGAGCATGCTCGTGACCTCGTCACTATCAATGAATGATATGATAGTCCCTAACAATTAATGGCTGCCTGGATCGTTGTCGCCTCGTTTCGATTGGATTAGATGGATTTACATCCTGACGGTAAAGTGCTAACTACTACTCTGGGTGCAGCAGCACCAGAGAATCACGGTTGGAGATTTCTGATTGGGGGCAAAAGCTCCAACGATACAAACGTTCCTATTCAATACTAGCGAGCAATCTATCTTCAACTCCCTTTAGTATGTATTCATGTTCTACAACTTCCAGGTTCTCTGCTTCACTTTGAAACATCTTATCTGGATCCTGACCCGGTTGGAACATGCCAGCGCCAGCCCCTGGGTTCATCTGGGACATTTGCTGTGCCATTTGGTTCGCAGCTGCGGATTGTCAGCGAAGGCTTACTAGGACGAGAGCGTGAATTCTTCACCATTGTCGTTGCCCAGGATGAATATAAAGACAGACTGCAGCCCGAAAAGGTTTAGAAAGTACCACGAGAGACTCGAAACCCATCGCACGTCCAGATCCCGAGTCGCAACACCAGATTGCAGCATTGATTTGAACCGGATCGTAAGGGGAAACGGTAGCTTCACTAGTTGGCGGATCCCTTGTCAGCATACAGTCGATGCCGCTTACGCAACCAACAAAGGCAGCATTAGACGTACTGATGACAAAGCCAGCAAAGAAAGCGTTGATCCAGCCCATGATCAGTGTCTGCGGTATCATCATCGCCATGTTTCCTTTCATCATGCCCATCATCCCCTCCATGGCTGCTGGATCTGTCATTGGATTGCCAGCAGGTTTGCCTCGATTCTCCGGGTCTTTGAGGAACGTGCCATCTTTGTATGCAGACACAAGGTACTGTCTTCGAGAGGCGAAGGCTCTTGAGGAAATGGTGGAGGAATTGGAGCGAAGGTTGATTCCTCGTAGGAGAGACCGCTGCTCTCGTAGGGCAGGAAGTTCTTGCTTTTTGGGGGCAGTCTGGAGCAGGACTGTCGCGTAGTGGCGGAGAACACCAGTGAGGATCTGGTGAGGCTATTAGTGACACAGTCACGGAGCTTTTCAGAGACTACGGCACACCATGACAATAGAGATAGGAAAGAGAATCCAGTAGCTAGAAAGTTCTCATTAGCCCAGCCAAAGTACGATGCCTTGAGAAAGACTTACAATAACGCTGGATCTCTGTGGATCGACTGTACTATTGGATCTGCCATGACGGCAGAATTGAACCGCGTCGGAGACCCAAACCCGTCAAGCAGATGCTATTGTCGAATTCTTTGCTGTAGAGAAATCATAATAATTCATCTTTCTCTTGCAGGCGGCGCTATCCAAGATCCAAGACCCTGCAGGAACGGAGCCTAAGAAAGTGCCAAGAAACCACGTTAACGTGAAGCTTCACATTTTCACTTGCTTTGCACTTACTCTACAACCACCCGGCTGAGCTCAGTATTGTTCCATAAGCCCCCGGACATGTCGGCGACGAAAATAGCTGTGTATTCTATACCAGGTAAGAATACCTGAGACTTGGCATTTCAGCACCATGCTGACCTGGACAGATCTCAAGAACACCACCGACGATGCCCTCCCCAATTATCTCACGTCCCTGAAATTCAAGCAATCACACTTCTTCACAGACGTGCGATTGGCGCTGGGATACTCTGCCGTAGTCATCGCTGCGATTACCTTCTATGCCGATTACAAATTAGGCTGGGACAAAACCAAATACTGGACGTTCTGGGCCGTACTCATTTACTTCACCTTGAATGGAGCTCTGACGTTTTGGATATGGGGCGTTGAGAAGGGCCAAGTCTTTGCCGGTGAAATTGATCATCCCTTGGTGGGACGAAAGTCGGTATGAAGCACCGGCATGATACGCAATATGTAGCAACGTTGATTCATATAGCAGCTGTCAATTGTCTCGAGCGTTACGAAGCACACTCCTATCTACAACATCACGGTCGAATATTCCAACTCGAAAGGAGAAATCAAAACGCTTAGCCTCTCTTCACCCTTTACCCGGTGGTTTGACACCAACGGGTTCTTTGTTGCGAAACCCTTCCAGCAATGGCTTGCGTCTGAGATCCCACTCATAGGCCAGGTCGACTCCACGAACAAAAGTGGCAAGGCAAAGGTAGCGGAGAGTGCAAACGGAACTTCTGAGGTTACCGTGCCAGTGGAGCAGGAGAAGTTTGATACCCCGAAGAAGTCGACCTCAAACAGTAATGCGCCAACGAGTACGAAGTCCAGGAGGGGAAAAAAAGGGTAGTCGTGCACGCCAACAGTATAAGTTCTCAACTATATTCATCAACAAAAAGTTGCTCATATCCTTGAAGCAGAAAGAAGACGTCTTGTTTGGAAGTAAGCTTCCACACACGCAGATTCTCTTTCTTGATGAACAATTGTACATTGCTTGGATGTGCCTGAAAATCCATCTCCCCTTTCCCTGGCATATCAAGACACTTGTAACCATTCTTTGACGAGACCCTCCCATTGTTGCCGTCGATTGTTATATTACTTCCATAATCTAAGAGCCATAAGTGGCTAGGATCTTGAGCAATTCCTAAGGCCATTTCAATCGCAAGCCAATGAACACAAATTACTACTTCACCTCGGTCCCAACCCGTCCGAGGTATCCTCCTTTCCGGCACCGAATTGGGCCTCATGTCCATTGCTGCCAACTCTTTTGGAAGCGGTATCCCTATATAAGTATACATTCACATCTCGCAAACAGCTCAGGGCTGTCTTTCCTCTCAAGCATCAAATCTTCGCTAGCAGGAAAGATTTGGGAAAGCCGTCCATGTCGTATTTACAATCCAATCTTCCGTGACACGTTGATTTTTGTTTTGACTTTGCTGGGATATATGAAAAATGATTAGTGATGTTGCTAACATTGATGTGCGGCGATGACAGATCCAATTAGATGATAAGTAAGAGCTACATATCAGTGCTTACCCTTTGACACTGTGAATATGGATTACCTCTTACACATGGGGAACGGGGCCAGATGATCGAAGCCAAGAATGCCACACATGAAAGTCTCGCAAAGCAAAGTGGGAGTCTTGTGGATTAGTTCATTGTCGTCTTTGGTCAGGATGGTGGCATTGTCTGTTTGCTCGGGTTGGCACAAACAGAGCAAACACGATCCTGGTGCAGATACACTAAACGACCAACGTGCAATTGCGATCACACATGTCGCGCCTTTTCTCCTCTGGATGCTTGACCGAGTAACAACTCTGACAACAATCAAGCTGTCCTAAGGTGAAGGCTTCAATGTAAAGTAGTACTTGCTCTCGTGATCTAGTAGAGTAACTCACGTAACTCACACTAAGGTAAGGAGATACCTCGGTACTTTATACTTTTTAGCAGCGACGTAAGCTTAAAAGTGCCGCCTCGGGGCTACCTACCTACTACTCCGTACCCCACGAGCCATTATTGGACCCCTAGAACTGGCCCCTCGACGTCACTCGATGACAATCAAAGGATCCAAATCCCAAGCTCATCTAACATCAAACGCATGTATACACGATAAATGATTGGACTATTGGCATCTTGGATTTGAAGGCCGGTAAACGCCACGGTTGCCCGGCGCAAGCATGATCAATAGGTAAAGGGGTTATCCTTCATGTTTGCCGCTGGTTTTTTGCTTGGCTCGCTTATTAATATCGGCTTGGACGACGGGTCACGACTCACCGATGATGACCTTATTATTATTGTCATTATTGAAAGGAAGCTTGTTGCTTACGTGCATACCTAGGTCTGTGGGTGGGATCCGGAGTGTCTCCCCCACCGGCTCCCATTATTGTTTATTCCTAGCCCAAATCGCAACCGCTTATGCAATGTTCCAAGGGCTCCAAGGGGCCCGGGCTCCAGGTACATACGAGATGGAGATCTCCGTCAAGATTGCAAAGATAGAGTGTATGTGTGAAGAAGGAGAATGGCGTGCTAATTGGCTTCCGCTGATGATCGGGGAGTTCTTTTGGTTCTGCTCAGGGCTGAATTTCGCATGGGTCGAGAGGAAATAATAATCATTGGGCGGATCATCTCCTCTTGCGGCTGCATCGCGTACCTTATGCACTTCCCGCAGTAGTAAGTACCTAGTAAGGCAAATCGGATTTCCTGTGAGACGTCCAATTGGATCTTTCTCCACCCGAGTCCTTCACATTTATCGCTTCTTATCTTTCGTCTTCCTCTGCTTCGTGCTTCCCTCTTTCCTCTTTCCTGTTTCTTCTTGCTTGCCAAGAGACTCCGACTGGGTTCATTGGCTACGTCTACATCACCCTCCCCTTTGTGTACACCCGACATATGCATTGCACGGGTTGATACAGTCCCCTGCATTCCACCTAGCCCTTCTAGATCATGGCTGCGCTCCACTAATTCCTCTCTTTCCCGACCACAAGCAAGCTTCTCTCTTTGAAATGGTCGATTACTCTCATCCGCCATTAACACCCTCACTGTGAAACGTCTCTCCTCATTCCTAAGCACCTTCACGAGCGTTTCCATCATGATATTCAATCGATCGTGGTTGAGTCCGGTCCGATCTCGCTTCGGAGGCGATTATCGGTATGAAGGTATCAGAGAAAGGGCTGACAAGAGGCCGTCTATCTTTGGACGAGCTCGAGTCGCTACACTCTTCTCGCTTCTCATCACCATCCTCATCTTCTTGTCCCTTGTGGTATGTCTCGACCTATTCCCAGTCCTCGCGCGTCTCCTGGTTGAATCAGCAGCTGACATGAATCCAATCCCTAGTTTCACTCAGACTCCATCAAAAATGCCTACTTCAGAACAACCAGTCCAAATAAAATCGCAACGTCCGAGAAGTCTGGCTTCTTCCATATCCTTATACCTGCGGACAGAAGCGATGTGAATCTGTGTAAAACAATCCTTAGCGCTACTATCCTCGGATACCCAACTCCCACTCTTTACAATTGGGCCAAGACTGGCGATAAGATGGCAAAGATCAGTGGTGGACTGGACTACCTCAGAGCTTTAGACTCGAATCATGATGAGGATATGGTGTTGTTGGTGGATGGCTTTGATCTTTGGTTTCAACTATCCCCGCAAATCATGATGGATAGATATTATGACATTAACAGCAAGGCCCATGAGCGTCTTCGTGCGCAAGTAGGCGACGAATTCATGGATACGTCAGCCCCGACCCAGACCATAGTTTTTTCCTCGCAGAAGAGATGCTGGCCGGGTAAGGCTGACGATCTCAGCTGCTATGCCGTTCCGGAGTCGCCACTACCGCGATATGTATATGGACCACAGACCGATACAGATGTTGGCGATAAAAAGAACCCGTATCTGAAGTTCCGACAACGCTGGTTAAATGCTGGCTTCATGATAGGACCAGTCAATGACCTGCGCACCCTGTTCGAACGGGCTTTGCAAAGAGCCGAAGCAAATCCCAATCAGGAGGGAAATGATCAGAACGTTCTCTCCACTATCTGGGGCGAGCAGGAATATGTACGAGAATCCGCACGGCTCAGCAAGCTCCCCCCTCGGAAGCGAAATGAGCAAGCCTCGCGGAAGCCTTTTGAGCCAGCCACAGGAACAAATTACGAATTTGGTGTGGGACTTGACTACGAGAGTACTCTCTCAATACCGACTGTGTTCGCCGAATACGACTCACAGTGGTTAGTCTTCAGCGACAGCAAGACCCTCGACCAGGCATTCAGCGAATACAACATCAGTGACCCTCGCGCCACTTCCATTCAAGCCGATGTCGCGAACGAACCCGCCCCATTCAATTCTATCCGTAATGATAAAACTGATGACTGGCGTCTACCTACCCAATCAATGAGCTGGAAGGAGGTGCCACTGTACACCAACCTGTGGACCGGGATTGTTCCTGCAGTTATCCACCACAATGCCCATCGGGATGGATTGAAGGCTCTGAGAGAGACAGTGTGGGATCGGATGTGGTTTCAGCCATATGCTCGCACACTTCTCAATGCACGTATGAGAGAGCCTTACAAGCCAGTTGCCGTTAGCAAGTCTAACGGAAGAAAATGGTTCAGCACCATGGATGGGGAGAAGACTCTCGGCGCATGGACAGACAATGCAGAACAAGGCGGCTGGATGGACTGGACAGATCTCTGTCCAGCTAAGGACCAGGAGGAAATATTCCGAGATGGCAAAGGGCCATGGGTCAAGCAGGACCTTGGTGAAGAAAGTGAGCATTGGTGATCGTACGTGGTCCTTTGGAACGCGGCGAGCTCAACAGGGTTGGAGATGGTTGTGCATGGAAAGTCGCGTATCGAGTCGAAGATGACTACGGCCCAGATGATTGAGCTAACAGATTAGAATCAATCCGGGACCATGTTAGACGTTGTGGAAAGTTATTAATGCCTAACTGATACAATGATGATGAACGGCGGCTGTATCAAAATCATGCATCATCTACGGCCCAGCTTGCTCTAGAAAATTTATTTTGTGATGTCGTTCTGGTTAAAGTCGTGAAGATTTATATTAGTCTGATCGTCACTTTGTCTGGCATCTTGCCTGACCCGGAGCTCGAACGAGAGGCATTACACTATTTGCCAGGAGCTCTCACTCCGTTCTCGGTTCAAGCCTTCTACGCGGTTTGCCAAAATGAGATAATTGCCAGCGTTCTGAGTTCTAAGAGAAATACTAACCTTTGAGTCATAGCAGAATTTCGTGTTCCTTGGAAAACTTCTATCTTGGCTAGACTAATTGGAATTGTGGGCGCCGTCATTCTCAGGGCAGAATTGCTTCAATTGCAGAAGTTTGTCTGTGCCGTCAACGCCATGTGCGATTGCCCCAGACTTGTCAGCGTCGAGGAATATCTTCGCAGGCGTCTCGGGAACGAGAGCGAACGTCCCCTAATTGGCGTTATCACTGATCCAATACCCGCTCTTCATGACTCTGTGTCTGAGACCATGGACATCGATTACTTTGATCGGTCTTTCATCGTTTCGCGGCTACTGCGCCCAGGCAGGAGCTTGCGACTCTGGGTGAGGTCATTCCTACCAGTAAGGAGCTTCACCGTATGGCGTATTCGTTGCGGGTTCTGGCGTCTCAGCTTCTCTGACCATTTCCATCCAACTTCATTCGGGCTTACTGATTTTGGAATCGGAAGTCGTGAATTTTGAATTCCATTGAACCCTGAATGGCTAACAGTAACAATACGGGAGAAAGAAAAGGTGGAGCACATCTGCTATTGTTTGCGCGCACGGACGGCACAGTATGAATGGTTGAAGCATCTCTCCCATAGAACCGCTGACGCTCGCTCCAGATCGACTATTCCTCACAAGTTCTAGTTATAGAACGGCTGCTGATTACCATGGCACGCGACACTGGGGGACCAGATCTTCATCTGTCAGGAGCTTGACTAGTTATCTAGGAAAACCACTTTTTGGAAGCTTTTGGCTGATCTTGAGATTGAAGATTTGCCCGTTCCTCCTGTGTGTCTCGCCAGCGTCCCCGCCGTCTGGTCTGATGGACCGCTTGTCCAGTAATATCATGATTATCATCTAACAATGGTGATCGCGATGTTTTTGGCCCGCCGAAACATAGAACTTGCACGTAGACCGGTTCTTTGTTTTCTCTCGTTAGGGCTACTGTACAAACGTGCCTACAAATATCGTGCCGACAATTCAATTATCTAGCTGTGGTCTCGGGGGTCGACGGCGCGAGCTGCTTGACAACACCTATCGAGAGAGTTCCCAACGTGGAATAAGTGGTGAAGAAATCGGCTTTCAAAATCTGAACAAAAGTTTGAGCAACCAGCACATCTTACATTGAGCTAGATTGCTACTATCATCATTGTCGACAAGACGCGCATTAGACCGCCATCCCAAGATGGTAGCAATGAAGTCCAGCGCTCATTCTCCGACAAGCTTAGCATGACTCATGCCCCTTTAACAACAAGCAAATTCTTCAAGTCCATATCCTTGATCGTCTGCTCCCTTGCAAAATCAGCTATCGGGTCAACCACATGACTCCGATCAGCTTCGGTGCCAACGTGCACACGGAAAGGCCTCTTCCCATATGGCTTCCCTACAACATCAACAATTGCCCTGGCCACATCCTCCGGATCCGAATCCTTCGGCTCGACAAGAACATGTCCATCCAAGATACGCTGGTGGTACCCCTTGTACACTCCTTCTTCGTACTCAGCATTGACCGCCTTATCATTAGGCTTAGTAGCATGAGCGAAATGGCCGGTCCCCTTGCTATAAGCTCCCGGCACAATAATGGAGGTTTCGATGCCCCAGAGAGTCAGCTCGCCTGCATAGCAGACAGCAAGCGCATCCATGGCGGCCTTGGCTGCGAAGTAGGGCCCAAGGTAGGGCGGGACACCGCCTCGGGTGCTGCTTGAGCCAACCCAGACGAGCAAGCCTTTGCCCGCTTTGCGCATGTAAGGAAGCATGACGCGATTAAGTCGGTGGGCCCCGACGCAGTTGACATCATATTCAGATATTAGCTGTTCCGGTGTAAAAGCCTCGCTAGGTCCAAAGCTCATGTGGCCGGCATTGTGGATCAGCACGTCGATGTTGCCGGCTTCTTTTACGACTTTGGCAATACCAGTCGTAAGGGACTCTTCGCTGACAACGTTCAGGGCCACAGTGCGTAGTTCGACCTTTTCTTTTTCGGCAAAGGATTCAATGTCCTTGACGGGGGCGTTGCCTGCGGCTGGGTCACGCATGCCAGCGTACACTGTATGACCGGCTTTGGCCAGGGCTTTAGCGGACATGTTACCGAACCCGCTTGAAGCACCAGTGATAACGATGACTTGAGACATTGTTGATGCGTTTTGTTTGTGTTGATTCTGGGTCGCAAAGTGTTTGATGAAAGTTGAAAGGGCAAAGCAGTAGTTTTATTGCTTTGCAGAAAGAGCAAAAGACAATCGACATGGAAGTGTCTTGTTTCTTATTGACCGCAAGCTAGACTTTGGGTAAGCCGTTAACAGAGATATCACGCAAAGATCGTATACCAAAAAAAGTGGCAACACTGGTCCAAAGATTCTCAAGAATACGTGATATAAATACGAGAAGGGCGGCGGCGCGGCTTTGTCGCTAGGCTTGATAGGGAAATCCATGAGAGCTGACTCCCTATGTCCAGCCATATGAAACTGTGAACGAGGCTTTTTTAGAGCTCGCTGTGTCATTCGCGAAGCTAATTGACCAGTAAGGTTAAAGAAATGTAGTGGAAAAAAGGAACTTTGCTCGTGATACTATTGATTGAGGGTCTCAGAGTCCGAGGACCGAACGGGTACCAACATTCGAGTTCCGAAAACATCGTATAATGTATCAGGTTAGGCGGGAAGAGCTGTCTCCGCGATAGCATGGACGCAGGAATACCCATTACAAGGTATTGGTTCTCGATCTTGCTTGTACTAAACATGTTCATTACAACGGGCGGTGTTGGAGAATTTCTAAAGCTGTTATCAATCAATCGAGGACCACTCGTTACACTTGCAAAGTTGCAGAGCCATGGCAAACAGGATAAAGGTGTTGGCATGGTCATGGTCATGTGGAGCGGCAAAGCAACAATCTCCATGCCATTTACTATATCCGATAACTCCGCCCCCTCAAGGTCCACGCACTCTACTCGATTCCCTGCCGGATGCAATTGTAGGGTTAGGGCTTTCCACCACCAACTCTCCCTCCTACCATTTGTAGCAGTACCACTACAATATATAACATTAAATAGGTTCCATCAAGCCTTGCTAAGATTATATCTCCCTACTTACATGTATACTGAGTATACAAAATTAGCATAGATTGCATGCTGGGATCTCAGAACGTACCTCAATGTTCTCCATGCGCAGATCGACCCGGGGCCCCTGGGCTACCCCCAAGCGCCAAGGCAATGACGCTCTACGAAGGTACATTTTGACATTCCAACATAGCAATTTACACTTATTTCACGTATTCAGTAATTCACGTAAATAGACATAGTCTTATCAGGGCTAGATAGACCATATTTAGTATTATATGTTGTAGTGGTAACTGTGGTACTGCTACAAATGGTAGGAGGAATATTTGTTGGGGGAAAGCCCTAACCCTACAATTGCATCCGGCAGGGAATTGCATCCGGGGGTGAAACCGAGTAGCTAGCTCCCAGGGTAAAAAAAATGTGCCGAGGCACCACCACCGTCACCCTCGACACTGTAGAATTTCCAACTTTTCATCATTAACACAATCATGAATCACCCTACAAAGCCAAAGATCAAGCCTCATGAGCCATTTACTGAATATCCTACCCCTACAAAGTCCAAAGTTCAGGGTGCCGTTGAGTTCTTAGAGGCCGATACAAATTAACATGCCAGATTCTCTAAGCACGACTATGATTTCTTTGGTGTCAAAAATTGTACAGGTTCTAAGATGCTTCAACACAACTCAGATCAAAAAGAAGAGGACAAATCAGCTTGGTGGGGTCATAATCAAGTCAGCAAGCCCAAGAACCGTGGCACAAAAGCTTAAAATTGAGTGGTATCACCTCAAGAAGATGGAGGAAATTGTCAATAACGGTAATGTCAGACACAGAGCTTTACCATGGGGGGAATTGGCTAGAATGGCAGGTCTTATGGAGAAAAAAGTTTATGTCCACACGGTTTGGAAGCTCATGCAGGATCAAGAATATCACAAGTGTATTGCCTGTATAAAACAATAGCTACCAGACAATATTTGGCTGGAGCAACAAGATCTACTTTGGATTGGGCCCTGAAAAGAAGCTTTGAATAATTTGACGTCCGGGCAAGAGGTTTTACTGGAGCTGTATTTAGGAATGAGGCCCACCACCAGGAAAAAAGAGAAAAAAGAATGATAAAAGCAAGAGCAAGAGCAAGGGAAAGGGAAAGCAGCAAAATGACAAGGATCCTAAGGCCACAGATAGTGATGATGATGACAATGTACAAATCCATGCATAAGCTGCTGTGGGTTGGAATTTCAAGACCCTGTTGATCTGATACAGCATCAACAACAAGAATGGAAAGATGTCACAAAAAGTCTATATTGAGTCTATTCTAGAGCCTTATACAAAGGCGTGGATTGATAGAGGAGATCAGTTTGAACTGGAGGAAGATTGTGACTCTGGGCACGGTCCGGCTCACAATGGCAACAAAGTCCGCAAATACAAGGAGAAAATAGGTCTACAGTACTACTTCAATGGCCCAAAATCTCCAGACCTCAGAGTTGCTGAAAGCTGTTTTCAGCCTCTCAAGCAATCCCTCTCAAATAGTGGTCATTGGGATGAAAAGACACTCAAGGAACGTGCAGAGGAGGGATGGAATTACCATGTACCTCAGCACCTCATAAATCAGCAAGTACTTAGTATGCCAGATTGTCTAAACGCCTGTCTAAGGCTTTAGCAACCACAGTCACACTACCCAATGGAATAGTCTTACATCCTAAAGAAGTTGTCAGGTGGCTTGGGATCTGGCTGGATTGGAAACTGAACTTCAAGTACCATGTGCAGAAGAGAATCATGGCTGCAACAAATGCAATGTACTCAGTACTCGTGGGCGCGGAAACAAATGACGGATTTACGCGACTTTTCGCGTTTTCCCCATCATCTTTCTTACACACCACTCACAAGATGGAGCCTTATGTACCCAATAAGCATCTAAACACTCCACAACGTAAACATATCATTGGTAGCAGTGTTATGCTTGGTCAGACTGTTCCACAAATCCACAGAGCCACTGATGTCCCTACACCCACAATCAGACAAACTCTACGATCTGGAGCCTCACGTCACAATCCAAATCCTACCTCCGGGCGTCCTGAAACAATCAACACACACGATCTTTGATGCCTTATCCAAGCAGTCACTAAATCAGCGGTATCTCCGCCTTGGAAACGACTTTCCGGAAATATCTACGCAAAGCAGGCTTCCGCCGCTGTGTTGCATGCCCAAAACCACTTGTTTCATGGATCAACCGGAGGAAAAGACTCAAATGGGCCAGAGAACATCTACATTGGACTATTAAAGACTGGACGCGGGTGATTTTCAGTGATGAGAGTTCTTTTGAGACCGGGCAACAAAATCGAGTTTATATCACCCGGAGATCCAACGAACGCTATTGCCCAGAATGTGTACAACACTTCAAGTACTTTGGACGACAGTCACTCATGGTATAGGGTGGTATTGTGGGTGAACAGGCCACTGAACTGTGTCCACTTCCTGGCAGTATCAAGCCCACAAAGCGCGGGGCAATGAAGGGTAGTCTATGGAGAGCAAATCTTGGAGCCATTTGTATTGCCCTGGTATCAAACCCTAGAAGAGCAAGGATTACGACCAATCTTCATGCAAGATGGCGCTGGACATTCATGGTTCCAAAGGGACAATGTTGTGGTTGAGACAATATAGGATCGAGACGCTAGTGTGGCCTCCCAGCAGCCCCAATTTGAATCCCTGCGAGTACATGTGGAAGTGCATGAAACAAAAAATCCGAGCGTACAAAAGAATGATTCTGACATCTAATGTCATGTGGCCGGCTGCTAAGAAAGAATGGCTTGCTTTGATGGAACAACAGGCTTACATCAAGTGGGTACATAGTATGCCTGAAAGATGCCGGGATGTCATCAAATGTTGGGGATTCTCAACAAAGTGGTAGTGTATCACAGTCAATCTTTGGGGTCAGGACAGCTATTGTATGTAGTTACTACCATGCCTACTTTGAATAGCATCAAAATGTGTTGTTGGTGGGTGGTACCATGTATAATAGATGTGCGCAATTTTTTGATTGTCCCCGCAAAGAGGAATCCGTCATTTGTTTCCGCGCCCACGAGTACTTTGCCTCATAAACTCTGAGTAGGGCCTGAGTGCATATGTAGACAGATAGTTATATCTTGCTTGTGTGACAGCCGTCAGTGACTATGGAGCTGAGATCTGGTATCATGGACAGAAGCAGTACTTGAGACAGCTGCAGACATTACAAAACAAGGTACTGCGCAAAATTCTGGGAGTCTTCAGAATTTCTCCAGATGGCCCAATGGAGAGTGAAGCAAATATTCCACCTCCAGCCATCAGGATCCAGCAGAAGATTCAGAAATATGCATTGAGGGTCATATTATTTGAGAGTACTAGTCCAACCAGTATCAGAACATCAGTATCATTCCCACCTGAGTTCCCCAGTGGATTTGATATGGAGTCAATGAATAAAAACAAGTACAAGAATTAATTTGAGAGAGATATCAAGAAGTCATACCCAACACAGTTGATTAGGAATCTGGCCAGTTTGAACCAGATACTAGAAACAGACAGCAACATCACCATTCAACCCTATCTGAGACCATATCCTCCTTGGCAGCCAACACTACTGAACCTGCAGATCCAACTAGCAGAAGCCAACAAAGAAGATTCAGCAAAATGCCATGAAAAGTTAATTCTGGAATTATTTGGTAAGCCACATGACAATGACATCTTCTATACAGATGGATCACAGATGGGCAACAGCATTGGTGCAGCAGTTATTCATGGAGCAAACAGCCAAAAGTGGAACCTGGGATCCAAAGTGGATAACTATGACGCAGAGATATGGGCCATTGAAAAGGTATTGCAATAGGGCATCAAAGAGAAATCATATGGAAAATCACATGCCTCAAATGTGTGGGTCTTCTCAGACAGTCAAGAGGGCCTACAACTAATTGGCAAGAATCAAATTGAGCAAGAAGCAATTCATCAGTCAATCAACACCTTGGCTGCAATGGGATGCATTGTGCATCTACATTGGGTACCTGGTCATAACAATATTGCAGAAAATGAGTCAGCAGACAAAGCAGCCAAGGATTCCCTGAGAGACCTGTCAACCAGGTACATTCAAAGGCAAATCAAGGCTAACACTATATATCAATGGAGATGCCACTGCAAACACTACCAACAGTTTGACAAGCAGCCAGGAGACCATAGGCTGCAATGGCTGAAAGGAGTTGATTGATTGATATTCTCAATACCTACTTCAACAACTCACATTTGGACATGGCTACTTCAGGAGTTACACTGGACCCATCAACTAGGAATCAAGAATGTGCAGGGCATGCTACAGGCCAGAGACACCAAAGCACCTGTCAATGGAGTGCAGGAACAACAACAGTGAAAGACATGAACTGCGCAAGAACCTAGGTAATTCTGGGTTGCCTACACTGTTGACTACCAAGAAAGGTATTGAGAACACCATCCAATACCTACAGAAGACCAGAATTGCAACCAGGAAATGGATACTTGGTGAAGCTGGTATGCCAGAAGATGATGCAGGGGGGTGGGACAGTTGGAACAGGATTAGGATGAGGATGAGGGGAAGAGGAGAATAATTGTGTTACCAGGAAATGGGGGCAAGTTCAGTGTCTAAAGGTGGTTTGGTGGTCACATGGCTATGTGACCAACCAGACTTATGATTATTTGTTCATAGTTGTCATAGCCTTTGACTGCATACAGAAATGAAGAAATAAAAAGAATTGGCTGATTGATGCATTGGATTACTGTATGACGGTGACCAAACAGACTCCTACATGTGTGATTCAGTCAATAATTGCTTGTGTGTACAGTGAGGGTATTACCATCAAAGCTGCTCAGCAAGCAAAGGTCACACTCACCAACAGTGACTTGCGCAAGCATTGTTACGCCTTTCAGCTACTCCCTGGCCTCAAGTGTGAAATTGAGCATCAAGATCTAAATGCTCATGTTCATATTGCTATCAATCAGAGTTCATAGTCTTTTCAGCGCTTTTTCTGCTGCCTTGGAGCCTCACAAAGCTATTTTGGACATTCTCCCCAGCTGATTGGTGAGGACAAGGTGCATTTGTCTGGGAAGTTTGGCTCCACGCTCCTGTTAGCTGTGGGAATTGATGCAAACAGTCACGTGGTAATCCTTACTTGGGCCGTTGTTGAGAGTGAAAGTCTGCCCTCTTGGGAGTGTTTTTGATGCATTCAAAGATTGTTTGGCCGGAGTTCTTTATGCATCCCTGTGTACTTGTCAGTGACTGCAAGAAAGGCCTTGGATCAGCTGTTCTCAACAACTGAGAGCATGACAATATCACTCACTTGTACTGTTGTCAGCATATTTGCAAGAACACCATCGATGGGCGTGGAGGTGAGGCACTTTGTCCACTGTTTTGGAGGGTTGTGAGGGTCAAAACTTATAAGAAGTTTGTGCATCATATGGCCAAGCTTTGTGAGGCCTTCTCTGCAGCAGCTGACTATCTCTCCGCTATTGATCCTTCTCTATAGGCAGAGGCTTACATCCCTGTGACTCGCTGGGGCTATAACATTAATAACATCACTGAAACGGTCAATAGAGTTCTAAAAGATAATCAAGGTCTGGATCTCTTTGGCCTACTTACAGCCATTTGGTCAAGAGTCTCTACCATGAGATTTGATAGAGTTTGGACCGCCATAGACCTCATCAAAAGAATCAACTCTTCACACCCCATTGCCAAGACCTCTTGATGCAGAGTCGCAAATTTGCTGGAGGATTTCACGTTGTTACTTCTTCTGAGCGTCAAGCTTGTATAGTCAGTCCAGGGCCTCTGGGACTGATGTGGCTGGTGGAATCATTTGACAACATTTCACCAGTACATGTCTGAGATCGCAGCAAGACAGGGTACCGTGTGGCCATGTGTTTGCGCTTTGTTTGTGTATGTATTGCAACACTTCAGCTTTGTTGCCATGGCATTTTTTGTCAGCAATGTATCAAGAGCAGTACTTGGAGCCCATGCCTCACTTGAACGTCATGAGCATCAAACCCACTCCCAACACACCCTGTTATCCACCCACAGTCCGTATACTTTGCGGTTGGCCTAAGCAATCATGGTCTAGGACTGAAAGGTCAGGAAATGACTATTCCACTACAGGACAAGGTAGCAAGAGGTAGAGGGCGGAATCGCTGTGGCAATTGCGGTTAGGTGGGGCATAACAATATAACATGTGGGCCACAGCTTAATGCTGTGCCTCATGGACGCCGTTGGCATTGATTTGTATAGGTGGAATAGTGGTGAAATGATAGCTATAAGTTGGTTTTCCCAAGGCAAATTGAGCCATCTCTGTACTAGTATTGTAACCTTTAATAGATTAAGTCTTAGTCTATCTAATTTACATAAAGTTAGGCCAATGGTAGATAGGCCTGAAGCAAATCACTTATACTAAATGCAAGCAGGTATGAGCATTGGAGTCTCTTTAGCTGTGAGAGTGAGCATAGAAGTCTTTTACTGTAGATAGTCATGAAATATCCTCTATATTTGGCAACCAAGTCATCAAAATGGCCTCTGATGATGGCTCCAAGCTATCTTCTGCACTGACAATGAAGTTAGTTCCATGGTTGGTTATCTCATACAGTCTATCTTGGCTATCATAATTCTGCCAAGTAACAATACTTGGTTGTAACAATACCGTAGCCATGCAATGATTATTTTTGGAGTAAAATAACGATAAACTCTCTTCAACAGTATTGTTAAGGTTTGCCAGAAATTTTGCTGGGCATCATTATAGCCCAGGTGTACTTTACGTAGGGTTTAGTGTATTTTACATGATATCCAGCGAGTCTGAGAGATATGAGGCTGAAATTGACCTCGCGAAACCCTTCTTGGCATGTATCTTTAGCGTGAAACATACTAGCGCCATCTTGACGTACCGATATTCAGTTTGTTACGATACCTGTGCTATGAAACAATGTATTGTTATAGCCAAGGTGGACTGTACATGACAAAAGCACAGGGAGCTCCGAGTGTGGTATCCAGCAAGCCACCAGCCCATTGGACTCGAAATCTTCAAGCCCAAAGACCAATTGGGGCTGTCCCTTCCAAGGAGCGTGTCAAGGCTACTGCATCTTTATTTTGAGATGGGAAGAGGCAAGGTCTAGGCAGCAGGCAAAGCTGAATATATCAAGCAACAGCGAGGCCAGCTCACACCAATGTCAATGGAGCAATTTCACGCCAGGCAAATTACTCTAAGTCTTGGAGGTGAGAAGCACAAGGAAAGAAATATCAACTAAGGATTCTGGTATGTGTTTGATATTGGATCTTGGTATTTGATATCGGACGGGCCAGGGCCCACATCCTGATTCTTCCAAATCATACTGTCCGCACAACAACAAAGTCTGGGCAGTACCATGAGAGCCTCCACTGTGGACAGGGAAATGGAAAAAGTACTACCATTTGCAGCAATGTCATGGATCTCAATGCTTCCTGCCCTTGCCTTTGGGTTTAGACTGGAATACGTTGCTGTGACCTCCGTTCAGCTGCCACTGCTTCTGTTATAGGTTTGTCAGGATGATTCTTGTAGAAATTACCCAATAGCTTCCGTAGATGAGAGACCCTTGATAATCTTCCCAGTGAACCTGATAATATAGGCCTCCTGCTTTGCATTGAACCACATACTCATTAATAAAAGTCTGGGCCAAAGGATGCTCAAATGGGTATCTTGTTTGCAATTATGGAGCTGGTACCTCTTAGACTACCAAGTACCATATGCCTTTTCTGCTTAAGTAACCAAACTTTGACCTCCAATGCGCGGACTGCGGCTTTCTCACATATTGACAGTCTTTGAAGGCACATTGACAATCTACATTTGAGCCACTACAACTACAATACACTGGTTCTATGCCCTTGCCCATTATATGACACCCTGCTCCAGGATGTCAACCCCTTCAAGAACTGCGCTGCATACTGTACTCTTGTCAAAATAATTGTGTTACCAGGAAATGGGGGCAAGTTCAGTGTCTAAAGGTGGTTTGGTGGTCACATGGCTATGTGACCAACCAGACTCATGATTATTTGTTCATAGTTGTCATAGCCCTTGGCTGCATACAGAAATAAATAAATAAAAAATAAATAAATATGTACTCTTGTCAAAGTGATTTGTGGATCTGTTGCATCACATTGGTAAATCGCAGGTAGCCATGGCTACTATATGGTATTCATGGATACCATGATTATCCATGGATACTATACGCACTCATGGTGTCATGTTATTCATCTTGTGGACAAATTTTCATCTATGCCATGCGCTTTGCCATGGATAGAGCATGTTACTCATGAATTGCTGCTGATTATCACTACTTCTTTGATCCCCTATGACCTCCCTTGCTACCTTCTGTGTTACCTCCCTGCCTACCTCCTTTTCTACCGACCGCAGCACCATCGGCCTCAACGCCATCGGCCGTAAAACCATCGGCCGTAAAATCACCATCGGCCGTAACATCACCATTGGCCTTCACACCATAGCGTCTCATGAGCTCCAAACATATACCCTTGAACTCGGTACCATTGTTGGACTGAAGAATCTCAAAGATGCCCAGAATTGCCGACCAGTGGTAAGCAACGGTGGCGGCCTCGTTCTTCATGGCAAAGAGCATTTAGCGTATTCATAACCTCTGCAAATGCTTGGCACTGGGCTTTGTCGCCACCACCATACAATTTTGTATTGTAGCATAGGCATCCCTCAAGAATATCAAAAAGTATAGCTGCTACCGTTAGCATGAGTCCCAGAGTGAAAAAATAACGCTATACTGAAGTTTTGGCAGTTTCCTCCGCCCTCCAATTACCATGCCCATCTCATATGATACTGCCGTCAAGGTCCAAGCAAAGCATCATCTTCATTCTTCAAGGCCTGATGGGATTGTCAAAGGGGTTTGTTGTCACAGTAGTACAGTCTATAGATGAGAGCAGCGTCTGCAAATGTATCAGACCACTGATCCCCTCCTTCATGCTCTGCCGGACAATCCTTGTTGCAAAATCACCACTGCTGCAAAGAACAATATTGAAGAGTGCAACTTCAGGGCGGATTCTGATAGACAGCCGGCAGAACTCTACATGTGTAGTCTAGCTATTATACACAATTGCCATTGCAACAGTACTTGATTTCTACTGCGGCTACGGCTAAATTCCAAGGACCTTGGGTGCCAAATCTTGCGCTGTGCGGACATTGCGTTCATAAGTATCTTGCGCCCCCAGGGCATCCCGCTGCTGAGTCATTGACACAAGAGGATCCAGCAAAGGAAATACATATGACATACCTGAAGCTGAGTTTGTATAGCTTCAAATTCGACTCAGTTGACTAATTGCGACATTTGCTACTTGAATTCTTTGATGTTCTTGATGGATGTCTATGTTACAGTAGAAAATTGTATGGTGATGGCGACAAAGCCCAGTGCCAAGCATTTGCAGAGGTTATGAATACGCTAAATATGGAACTTGCTGAAGTGGTCTTCTATATGACAGATCCAGATATATCGACCCTTGGGAGTGGCCGTCACATTAATGAGATCAATCTGAACACGCTCAAATAGCCATGAGGTTTCAATGGATTTGAGAGGGTCTTTGCTCTTGCTTGGGGCTTTGCAATGACAGATCTCACATACCTTGATGAGATACTGAGTCTCAGCATGCTAAGCTGTTGTGGGCTATGTTGATTGTGTCAAAGATCTGATCCTTGTTGCTTGAAGGCACGTTCTTTTCTTGCGTTTGGCAGAGCCAAGTCGTTCCGGAACAGCCTCAGTAAGCCAGTTGACATAAAGTATCTGTGCTTCTCAGGGGCTGTGGTTTGCTCACGTACTTGATGTTTACGGGTATCCAGATACAAGTAAAAAGCTTCCCGTGCAGAAGAGTTGAATGGATTCACTTGAGCAAGAGATGGTGAAGTAGGGGCCTCATGTCCAACTTGAGGAGGTACTTAATGCATTGGCTAGTTGCGCACAAGCCAGTTGTACATCTGCTTAGGACATTCTTGATGATTGGAAGAAGAAAGAGACAATGAGAACAACAGCAAGATATTTGTAGTGGAACAGGAGACCTTACTTTGTTAGTCCAAATACCTCGCCTTGGTCATAGAGAGAGGCCAAAAAAGCCGAAAGAGCTGGAACGGTGTCACACTAAGGCATGCCTCTACAACATAGGCAACGGCGTGGTGACCATGGGTGGCAGCATGGTGGTCATAAGCGGCGGTGCGATGGCGATGGCCAACTGCGATATCCATGGGCATGTACAAGCAATTGGTGGACATTTGCCCATGAGATGGGTACCATGACACCATGAGTGCCTATAGTAGCCACGGATTTCTATAGTATCCATGGCTACCTACGATCCACCGGTGCGATGCAACAGATCGCATGCCCATATAGAGGGAAAGTGCGGCTGTTGGCACCATTCCAATGCAGGACACTGAAGTGTGCCGATGGTGATTGGTTGGCTGGTTTTCTTTTCCTGGCGTTTAGCGTATGTTTGATATGGCATCTTTTTAGGCACAAAAGGTTTTCATGCATGCTTGTACAGATGTTTCTTGAAGAATGCTTCTCTAGACCACGCCTACGGTTTTAAAGCCATGGCAAAGCTTCGCATTTCTAAGCAGTGGACCCTACAAAGTAGATGCCAGGACCTTTGTAGATCCACTGGTAAACCGCGTCCGTATCTACCATGCCATAAGCAACTTCATAAGACCTCAAAGCCATCACTCTTCTAGGTGACATTGGCCCAACCGGAACCTTTGACGTAGAGCGTTTTACATATGCTTAACCTATGTTTCTTTCTTTTGCTTTGATTCTCCTTATGGCTCCGGATTGGCCAATCAGCACAGTCTTCTCCACTACACCTCATGTTACTGATATCTCTATGCTATCTAAATGGGCAAGCAGCAAGGTTTCAACCTCCTTGACATTATCCAATGACTGCCCGGAGGCAACAAATGAGATTTCTACCATTATTATCATCGCTACCACTCCAAAACTACGATGTAATCTATATTGAATGGTCTAGATTAATTCCATAGGCTCTATTCAATCCTTCCTATCATGGAATCGTTCTACACAGTTCCCTTTGCGACATAAAGAGACTTTACATACAGCGCACCCCCCTTGGGTCTTTGGTGCCCCCCCACTGTTACCACTGATCTCTCTACCAAAACCTCTGTTCTGAATATCCAAGCAGCACATAAGACACTGTCAGATGGTATTCAAATCTTGCAAATCATGCTTGCCTTGCAGTGGTTTTGGTAGAGTAGTAATTGGGGTGGGAGGTGGCTGAGATTGGCTACCTTCTCTGCAATTCCACCACCACCGACTTGAGAAACTTCTGATGCTCCTGGCAGAGCATTCCTTTGGTTCACAGAGCTTGAAAGCATTTGAAAGACTTCCATCTAAATGCCAATTGAAAAGACGCATCCAGTTCCAATTGCAAGCTCGCTGGGAAGTGTACGCAGCCACCAAGGCATTGAATTGATCCACTTCTCCCATATAGTAGTAGAACGACTTGGGAACTGCAAATTGGTTGTCCATTCTCTTGAAAGGCTGGTAGAACAATGCGCGCATTTGTACTAGTCTTGCTGGGACGTGTTCTCTTTTTAGAGACAGTATCATCAACCTCATGTACACTATATGAAGTGGTAAGTGCCAGAACAAGATTGTTGTCTTGCCAAGCCACATGTAAGACATCATTTTGGACCACTGCAGCAAGCACTCCGTACAGAACATCCTTTGCAAATACTACTTTCTTCATCTCCACCTCATGGGCGTCAAAAGTCACCGGATTGCGAAGTTTAGCCGGCTACTGTAGATTCCCACCGATTGCGACAAAATCTTTCGACAACATGGAGATGCAGCATGCTCTATGCTTGATCTACGTACATCTCTACCACAGCTTCGACTTGATTAGCTTAGTATGATTGCCCTCACGTAGCATTTGACATCGCTATGGCATCTCCGCAATTCTGGCCCTGATTTCCTTGTGAGTAATGCGCTTCCACTCCTCCTCAATCACCGTCCAGAGCTCATACTGATCTCTCCAATCCCGTTGATGTACCCGCTCATTTAGAAGATTCCAGATGGCCTCAATTGGATTGAGATCAGGTGGTTGTGCAGGGTGTTCAAGAGTCTCAATCCAGTTGTCATTTTTCAGCTGCGTAGCAATGTTTTCAACCCCAGCGGCCACATCCTCCTTGCTTCTAATCTTCCCATGGCTTGAATCACCATCCTCCTGTAGAATCCTGCGTCCGTACATAAGCTGCAACCAATTCACCCTCTCACAGTAGTCTGGAAGCTGATATTTGGTGTAGTACTCCATGGTCATACTGTTTCCAGATGACTGAATATCAGGACCGTGAGGAAGGTTTGCTTCCCATTGGCAAACCCGCTCTTGGTACTCCTCTTCATTCCCACTCTTAGGGCGTCAACGCAGCTTTGTAGGTTTCTCAACCGTGATTTGAGGTCGATCAAGCTCATCATGGTCGAATCATAGCTTGCCTTTATGGTACCATGAGATGTCCGCGGATATATGAATTGAGGTACCCTGCTGCGGAGGTATAGACTGCATGTTCTCAAGGTTCACGGCAGTGCCAGCTTCTCAAAATATGCGGCCTTGTTGTGTAAACCCAGGGTCCCAATGCTTCTCATCAGTCCATACCACAAAACTCCAGAAATCACCAACAGTGTAATCTCCATTTCTATGCCTGTATTGCAGTCTTTCTCCCGCATTCTTGTCTGAGACTTGCTTGGCTGGGCGTTGCTTGTACATCTGAGCATCCTTGGTGTACTTCTGAGAGTTGCATTGCAGCGTGCGGGGAACAACTGGAACTTTGTGGTATTGAAGCTGACATTCAGGCTTCTGATCACGCACGGGATTATTGATATCAAGTAGAGTATCATAGGTAGATTGGTCAACTTTGGAAGGACGTCCAGAACGCAATTTTCCATGTCTTCTGGTACTGGGAGAGCCTTTCAGCTTTCTGAGTTGTAATCAATCTCCGCCTGTACTTGTTGGGATATTCTTCTCAATACAGATATCTTTGATTGTTTTCCCATGCTCCGCCCGAGTATCAACGGCCTCAAAAAACTTGGCTTTCTTACGAGTTGTAGCCTCCTGATGATGAGGACGACGCAAAGGTGTGTGGGGAGGCTCCATAGTTCTCGTTGATTACTTCAGTGTTTACAGGAGTGTTTGGTGGCCCGACGGTGGGGAATCTACAGTAGCCGGCTAAACTTCGCAATCCGGTGACTTTTGACGCCCACGAGCACAAGCAAGGTCTGATCGACGCCACAGCCAGCTTTGGTTCAGTGAAATAGTTGTCCATGAAGAGAATAGTGTCAGACAGTAGTGTATCAATGGCCAGTTTGTATACTATGGCTGATGTTTCTGCAAGACCTTTGAATTTTGGTCTTCCCTCTAGACCTTGTACAGGTGAATACCATTAGAGATAACCCTCATCCGCAATTGCAAATAGCTTGTATCTTTTCCAAATTGGCTTGCCTGGAGCCTGAGTGGAATGATGTGTGCGCCTTGTCTCTTTTATCATACATTTATCAATGGCTACATGAGATCTTGGGGTACAAAGAGCGCTCCAATTTTTTTGAATCTCATCTGCTCATGGCCACATCTTCTTGTACCATACAGGCTGTTTATGTCTACCCTGGCCAATAGTCTCAGAGTTATCTTTGTTGGGATTTGAGCAATGTATGTACCTTCAGTGAAGAACATAGCAATTCTGGGTCATCTTCTCCACAAGTATGGAAGCCACTGGAGCAATACCATCAGTCCTCCAATAGTTTTTTCCCCCCCCTTCATTTCTGCATGCAGCCAAGGGCTATGACAACTATGAACAAATAATCATGAGTATGGCTGGTCACATAGCCATGCAACCACCAAACCACCTTTAGACATTGAACTTGCCCCCATTCCCTGGTAACACAATTATTCTCCTCTTCCCCTCATCCTCATCCTAATCCTGTTCCAACTGTCCCCACCCCCCTGTGGTCTTCTGTAGGTATTGGATGGTGTTCTCAATACCTTTCTTGGTAGTCAACAGTGTAGGCAACCCAGAATTACCTAGGTTCTTGCGCAGTTCATGTCTTTCACTGTTGTTGTTCCTGCACTCCATTGACAGGTGCTTTGGTGTCTCTGGCCTGTAGCATGCCCTGCACATTCTTGATTCCTAGTTGATGGGTCCAGTGTAACTCCTGAAGTAGCCATGTCCAAATGTGAGTTGTTGAAGTAGGTATTGAGAATATCAATCAATCAACTCCTTTCAGCCATTGCAGCCTATGGTCTCCTGGCTGCTTGTCAAACTGTTGGTAGTGTTTGCAGTGGCATCTCCATTGATATATAGTGTTAGCCTTGATTTGCATTTGAATGTACCTGGTTGACAGGTCTCTCAGGGAATCCTTGGCTGTTTTGTCTGCTGACTCGTTTTCTGCAATATTGTTAGGGAGTTTCAGACCACCTGTGGATTTTTCAAATTTTCAGGTTTTGGAATTTTTAGTAGTTAAGCGAGTTCAGTGCAAGGGCGAAATATCCTTGTTGCTTGGAGATCCACGAAAATTCCCTGAAAATTCCACGAATGCTACCTCGGGGTAGCATTCGTGAGGATTTTTCAGGAATGTTTGTGGACAGACACGACTCAAGATTGGCTCTTTACTCTGATAAGTTGTCAAGCACGACTCTAATGACCTATTCAAATACTCCATAGATCCATCTTTCAAAAGTTGTTTGTTGCAAAGTTGTTGAGATCCTTACAATTTGGGGATTGTTGAGGGTGAGAATCCAGCCTCTCTGGCGTGAAGATATTTTGCAACCGCACTAGACTCGCTTAATTACTGAAAACATCAAAACATCAAAACTTGAAAAATCCACGGGTAAAAAAAAGTGGTCTGAAACTCCCTGTTATGACCAGGTACCCAATGTAGATGCACAATGCATCCCATTGCAGCCAAGGTGTTGATTGACTGATGAATTGCTTCTTGCTCAATTTGATTCTTGCCAATTAGTTGTAGGCCCTCTTGACTGTCTGAGAAGACCCACACATTCAAAGCATATGAGTTTCCATATGATTTCTCCTCAATGGCCCATTCCAGTGCCTTTTGAACAGCCCATATCTCTGCATCATAGTTGTCCACTTTGGATCCTAAGTTCCACTTTTGGCTGGTTGCTCCATGGATGACTGCTGCACCAATGCTGTTGCCCATCTGGAGAAATTCTGAAGACTCCCAGAATTTTGCGCAGTGCCTTGTTCTATAATGTTTGCAGCTGTCTCAAGTACTGCCCATGATATCAGATCTCAGCTCCATAGTCACTGACAGCTGTCACACAGGCAAGATATAGCTGTCTACCTGCATGTGCACTCAGGCCCCATTCAGAGTTCATGAGGCGCAGTACTGAGTACATTGCATTTGTTGCAGCCATGATTCTCTTCTGCACATGGCACTTGGAGTTCAGTTTTGCAATACACTAGAGGACTAACTCTGGGAAAGAGGCGCCCAGGGGAGGTTGCCAGGGGAGGGCCAGGGAAGAGGTGTGTGAGGAGAGGAGCTGGAGGAGAGCAGCTTTCAAAAGGTAGGGCTAGAGTATCAGTTTGGTTAGTGCACAAATTTTGCTTCTCCCAGTGAAATGCCTCACTACGCAGATGACTATTGACTGTCATGTTTGGATTCCTAGAGATAGTTTGCCGGGTAGGTGGCTCGTTTAATGGCAGTAATCACAAATTATGCATAGAAAAGCAATTAAATAAAAGTTCAGAATTTTCAAAATCTGAGCGTACAGCCCCATATTATTTTGCGTACAGCCCCAAGATGTCTCCCCGTGCCCCAGTGCCAAAAAACTCTCATACCTATGTGGCATAGACACAATGGTGGCTGATTACGGTACCCGCAATTCCTGAGCAGTATATGGAAGGTTTGAAAAAGTTTGGCAGAACTTCTATGGAAGAAATGTCTCACACAGCGCCTCAGCTCCTTGTTGCCAGGTTGGTGTAGAATCTCTACATCTACCTTGTTTGTTTTCTCAACCTGAATGTGACAACACTAGCACCTATAGGCTGTAAATACGGGAGTGATTGGCTAGTTCCAGCACCAGGGCTAACGGGTCTGAATAGGCTCATTCTCATTCCCCAGTGCTAGACAACTTGCATGCCTATACGGCATATACCTGGAGTGAAACAGCTAGCTAAATACATGCGTAAAAGAAAGTCTTCTTTGCTCAACGGTGGCCGATTCTGGTACCGGGATTTTCTTTTGGTACCAGAACCCCTTTTCAAAGATGTGGAGAAAAGTATGCAATGACTCTAAAAGGGACAAAATTGAATGAAGAGTCAATTGCAGGCAAAGGACAAGTATATATGCTACTTGCCATGGACACATGTCTCCTAGAATAAACAACCATCCAATTGCTATGAATAGCAAGTCTCAACCCAACACACAGATAAGCAAAATTATCATGTTGTATGACCCACTAGCCTCTAGTCCTACTGGATTGATGGATCACTGGTTCAAAATTGTGCAAGAACTGGGCATGATTGGGTCTATCAATGTTACAGATGTCTCTAAGATTACAAGATGGCGGCGGTCTTGCCAGTCAATTTACTGACCATTGTAGAAGTCTTAGTGTTTATTGTTTAGGTGGGCTCAGCGTCATATCCACGGTGCACTGATTTTATTGTACCTGATCATATAACCGCCCAAGCAATGTTAAATCTCAAGTATGATATATTCAAAATATTAACTTTATAGAGCCATTGATGACAATTAGACTACCCGACTTAGGCGCATGATTGTGTCACCCACTTTTGCCGCCGCTGTAAGACCCGGAAGATGGACGGCTCATGTAGAGGAATCTCAATACTTGTGGGGTACGGAGATCAACACAAGAAGTCCTGGACAAGCCCTAACCCTACTTTCGGAAGGCGGCCCCAGATCTGTATGGAGGGTTCTATCCGAGATTTTAGCGAGAAGTCTTGGCGTTCAGGACTTCTTGTGTTGACCTCTGTAGACGTTAAGCTCATGGATTAGCCGCCATTGTTTCCAGATTGGCCTTGGTAATGTACAGTCCAGTCTGCAAAGCTGGTCATGCTTCATTATCTGCGATTGGGCAATTGGCAGTATCAGCATAGGACAAGATCAGAGAGAAGAAATGACCCCTGTGGAGTGTATTCAAAATGGCAATGTGCTCGTCATGATACATATTTGGATGTGACTTTCTTTGGCAAAAATTGCGAGAATGTTGTCATTTGATAGAATCTTGCTTGGCTCAAAGGTCTACTGTATTGCGGTTACGTTGACCTCTAGTGTGTGTCTGGCCCAATTATTAGTCTGCTTGAGAGCCCTGCGCAAGAGATGTACCTGAAAGCTTCTCTGTAATGGGGGTTTACGCTGTCAGGACGGCTACCAGATCATGTCTATGGGCCAGCCTCAGGCCAAGTCAGTCACGCTTGTGACAGTACCCCCCTCTAGTCAACGGCCTGGAAAGAGAATCATATCTAAAGCACAAGTGAAAGTATTGAAAATCTGAAAGTTCAAACATTTGGGAATGTTGAAGTCCCAAAAGTGGAGAGGGCAGATGCGACAGGCATTGGCTTGGTGTGTTTCTCTTCAGTCTTCTCCATGCTACTTTTCAAAATTTTGGCAGAACCTCCCTAGGGGGCTTTACAGAAAGTTTTCTTCCCGATTGTGGCAGCAAGTCAATGGGGTGGTGCTCTATAATTATGTTCTCTGCAACATTGCGGATGACGGGGATTGGAACCCTTTGCCAGCGCCAACTTACCAACGGGTCATTGCATGCAAAACTGACCCGTGTCAATGGGGCAAGTGAGGAGTCGGTGAGACATTGAGGCAACACTCATTGTAGGTCCACCTCTTTTGTTTCTGCCTGCCTGCAGCTGGGGGAGAGGGCTATTGAATGCCCTGAGGGTTGTTGATAGAGTTTGGTGAAGATTTGGTGAGAGCAAGTTCAAATAGTCCAAAAACAACATGACCGAGGATTAGCCGGGTCAGATGTCAGTTTTTAGCGTGGTTTTTGTGGATACTGCCTATGATACTTGCCTACCAACTCCTGAGCCTTCTCAAATTGGCCCTGGTTTGCATAATACCACTTTTTGTCTCTTTTGATTCTATGCCACCTGACCTTGTATTGTAGCCACCCGTGGTACCGGTAGGAATCAAGAATATTGTCCACTTCTCACAAAGGTCTTGACTTGATCTCTGTTCACCTGAAGCTTGTAGTACACCCATTCTGCCCAGTCAAGATTGACACCATTGAATACTGGCGGTCTTGGAAAGTCTTGATCCTCTTGTAGCCGCCGGCAATAGGGGGAGTATTCTTGCGGCTCATGCGCAGTTGATCTTGGAGGTGGCGGTTCTCTTCTTTCTCCTACTAGTGCTCAGTCACCAATCCCCTATGTAGGGTAGTGGCTTCCAGGCCAAGATCTTGATGTTGCTATAGTTGATCAAGAATGTCAAGGAATTGCTGAGGCTCTGATGCAGCCCAGTTCTTGAGTTGTTCTGTAGTGATATCCCAAGGTATAGGGGCATCATTTGTTTCTGTGAGAGCATTATGTATCAGCAGAGAGACTCGTCTATCTCTTGTATCCGCCAGCAGCCCTCCCAGCTGTGGCGGCAGCGCCATTGCTCCAAAATCTCTCTGGACAATACCAGTCCCCTAACTTCCACCATTGGAAGGACGGAAGCGGCCAGACTGGTCATAAGGAGTACCTTGGCGTCTTGCCAATTCTTGTTTGTTTGGCATAATCTTGTACTTGAGGAGGCAAAACCTGGCGAGGCACCAGAATCAATGAATTCTTCACTGTTTGGGGCAATCTGAAAAAGAAGTGAGGTACTGGTGATGCTCTATTGAATGGCAATAGACCAGGGATGGTTTTTTTTTTCTTTTTTTTCCCTTCATTTCTGTATACAGCCAAAGGCTATGATAACTAGAAACAAATAACCCTGGATCTTGCTGGTCACATAGCCATGTTACCACTAGATATTTTTAGACATTGAATTTGCCAACATTTCCTGATAACACAATTATACATGAGTAGCTAATAAGGCTTGATTAAGACCTGGTTTGTTTCCTATTAATGGCAGGAATTTTCTTTCTTTCTTTTCTTCATTTCTGTATGCAGTGAAGGGTTATAAGTCTATAGTTACTATGAATAAATAATCATAAGTCTGGCTAATCATATAACCAACAAACTACCTTTTGATATTAAATTTACCCCACTCTCTGGTAACACAATCATTATCTGTTTCTTATTGTAGATGCACTTAAATGTCAAAGTCTTGACATATGTTTGGGCATAGTGTGACTGTCATGTCAACTACATTACTCTTTGTAACAATCTCAATTAATTATGTTTAAAGATAAATTAGGACTAGTCTTACATAATGGAGATTCAATTATGATCAAATGAAACTAAGCAAACACTATCAACAATTTGATTGATAGCAAGAGCTGAGTATTAATTGAAATGGCTAAAAGTTAAGTTTATAATAGTTCAACAGTTAATAGTTGGATATGGCTATTTTTGGAGCTACACTAAAGCTATCAATCAGGAATCACTGATGTGCAGAATATATTACATATCAAAACACCTAATGATAAAGTGCAGGAATAATATCTGCAAAAGATATAGACTGCAAAGAAATTTAAACTATCTTGTACTGTTTACTTACCACTAAAAAGATATTAAGAATATCATTCACCAGTTGATCAAGAATATTGAAAAAAGAAGTCTCTTTATATTTGATTATTGTCATACTTTTTTCATTCTCCTTTTTAAAATTAATATTGCTGAGTAGCTTAAAGTCTTGTCTCTGTTCTATACAAATTTGAAATTAATTCAACATGTTTAGACGTCGTCAAGTCGGGAGGTTACATATGTTGGCTAAATGTTGGTATTCAGACTTCTAACACCCGCTTGAGATTTGATACGTACAGAAGATCATAACAGCAATATGAGAATGCATACTTGGAGAAGCAAGTATGCCAGAGGATGATGCCGGGGAATGGGGCAGGTTGGGACTGGATTAAAATGAGGGTTTAAGGGTAGAAGAGGGAATTTTGGTAAATAGAAAATGGGAGGGAGTCAAACGTCAACATCTGGTCTGGTAGTCACGTGATTACGTGATCAGTCAGGCCCATGATTATTTGTCTCCAGTTGTCGCTGCATCTAGGCTGAGAACGAGTCTCCCACACGAGCGGCGGAGTAAGGCCCCCAGATCCGTCTTCTGACTTTCTGCTCAACGCTCGCGGTTTTTCTTTGGCTTAGCACAGCTGCACATTCTATTTGCAATAAATATTTCTTCTGTCGCTTCTTTCAGGATAACGAGGCTACATTTGCGGCCTCCTTTGAAGTGTACGCAGACAGACATAAGCCATCGCCACGCAGCCAATAGCATTCCTGCACGTTTGGCTTTTTTCATCATTCGTCCAATCGCACATAGTTGGCGGGAAAAAGACCTTGCTGACCTCCGTACTCGCCAGACCACCAGTCTTCGTCAGGGAACTCCTTTTAATCCTCATTAGCTTTCGCAGAACTCTTCCGGTTATTCACGACTTACTACTCCCGTGATCTTCGCGTCCTCAGGGAAACTCAGCTCATTTCCCTCCGCAGCCTCGTACTCATACAGTGCGGTAGCCGTAGCTCCCTGACTTGCCTCAGTGGCATCAGCAGCAGTGTGTCGCTCGGGTTCTGGCTCAGCTTCAGCTTGATAGCTCGCCTGTCCATCACCGTCCCCCTCGCCCTCCGTGAGCTCTACGTAATTGCTGGGGAAAAGCCCAGTCTCACCACGTGGATTCTGCCCCATCCACCAATCGTCATCAACCATCTCGATGTTTGTAACGTACTCGCCTTCTTTCAATTCCAATTCATTGTCCTCGGCCTTCTCGTAATCGTACTGCACCAGCGCACGCTTGCCGCTGCTATGACCCCCGGGCTCTGCAGACTCAACTACTCCTCTGCCGAAGGATGCTGCAGCGGCAGCTTCACCCGCACCGCGAGCAGGGTCATGACCAGTTGGCTCTTCAGTGAGATCTTCCTCTCGCGGAATGGCTTGGGCGAGAGAGCGCGCAGGCATTGATGGTGGAGGTGAGAGTTGCTCGTCTCGTGCGTCTTCGACCTCCGGCTCGTTATGACCTCGGCTGACAGGCATGGCAATCCGGACAGGAGATCCTGAATCCATGCCGGGCGGCGTGGGTGGAGTAGGACTTCTTGGAGGCCGTGCAGGCGGCGTAGGCAATTGTCGTGCTCCTTCTTCCTCATCTTCTTGATGAGAGGGTCGGGCTGGGAGTCCTGGCATTGGAATTCCACGGCCCGCGTTAGGCTTACTGGACGTATCGAGGGGTGGTGGACTGGGAGCTGAGACTTCGGAGCCTCCTTGCGAAGCCCCCATTGGAGGCGCATCTTTGAAGCGATCTCGGATGGCTCCAACACCGGCGGCTGGAGAGCTTGAGGCTTCAGGTTGACTGTCGTCTTCTTGTCCTGTCCGTTGTTGACCCAAGCTACCCGAAGATTGTCCGGTCCGAGTGGTTTGCACGGGAGCCCAGCTCTTTCCACCGTATCCACTCTTCCACTCGCCAGAGTTCTGATTCGCAATGTGTGATGGAGGCCCTCCAGTACCGGCTGGAAGATTTTCACTTGCGCCGCTCAAGCCTCGCTCGCGTGCCTTCTTTTCGGCCCATACTTGGGCTGGAGTCTTTCCCCCTTGGTCAGCGAAGGTCCTACCGGCACCGACGGGCGGGGCAGCAGGGGTAGGTTTGGAATCCAAGCCGAAGCCGCTAGGTGTCGGAGCCTTAGTTCCTGCGAAGGAAGTAGTGCCAGACCCGAAGCGATTGGCAACCTTAGGCTTAGGGAGAGATGTGAGACGCTCAGAAGTTGAGAACGGTGCTGATCGGTCTGCAAGAGATTTCTGATCTTCGCCCAGTCCACTAGTCCGAATGGAGGTTCCTGTGGCCGTAGGAGACATGCTGCTGGGAGGTGAGGTTGCGCCCTCTGTAGGTTTTTGTGCTCGTGCTTTGATTGCGGCAATGTCGACTTTCCCTACCGGCTCATAGGACCCCTTGATCACGTTTGGTCTGTCATTATGAGTATTGCCTTTTTCATGGGCCTGTCTCCGCAAGGCAGCAACATCCACCTTTCCCACCGGCTGGTAGCCGCCCCTGACCACGTCGTTGTCTGTAGGCGTATCGTCATTGTTGCCAGTGCCATTGAAGCGAGAAGGTTCTTGCTTCTGTGAACTTAGATCGCGCATATTAACTTTGGTGGGCTGGTAGGAAGACTGCACTTTCTCGAGCTGCGTCCGAGTAATTGGCGGCGCGTCCTGACCCCAACCATCTTCGTCGACATTGGTATCTTTCGGCGCACTAGAGCGTATCCGCGATCCAGCTAGAGGGTTGAAGCCGCCACCTCCCCCGCCACTGCTGCGCGTAGGTGTAAAAGCCGGTTTCGAAGAGATAGAAGGGGGAGGACCACTAGTACTTGCGGTAGGTCTACCGCCAGAGTATTTTGAGCCTGATGCATCGGAAACTTTCTGAATGATAGACTCAGGCGTTAGGTCACGATCTGAGCGAGCAATCACTTGGACGTGGTAACCCTGTCTGATATTAGCGCTTGCTCCTTAGTCCGCTGTGGCCGTTACCCACATGGAGCACTTTCGATACCGCGGCCAAATGACTGGTGAAATAGCCCTTCGTCCGCTCAGGCACACCTTCACCACACCAGCCGACCAAAACGGACTTTGGCAGCGTTGTATTGGGGTCTTTGACTTTAGCGTAGGCGAATTGGACTCTGCCATCGGAGAACTCATCTATCAAGTCAACGAGCTCGCCCTCTGCTGATGAGTTAGCTTCTGTGGCTACGACGTCCTCAGAGACAATACCCACCGCCAGTACTCTGTACTTTTAGTACGCTTTCCTTTCCACCAGTGCCTTGCTGAAAGGCATTAACTAGAGGAGCAGAGACCGAGTAGACGGCCCACTGGCCATAGGTTGGGGACTTGGAGGCGTTACCAGACGGAGGAGGGGAATTGACGATGGACTGATAACTTTTGGTTATGGATGGACCGTTGGTGGATAGATTCAACGTTGCCATAATTATGATCTAGCTGAGTAGGATAGAGGTATCGTTATCCTTCAATGAAACGTTGGACGGACAATAATGTGATGAAGGACGTGTGGGCAGGCATCTGTCAGAGCATTATGGTAGGACCAAATATAAGTAGTGGACTTGACCGTGAATTGTGATCTGCGGAAGCAAGTAACATCTCACAACGTGAATCGTGAATGTGCACATGTACGATGGGTAATCGACTAAAGGTACGGGTATCTTACGAGCATGTCTAGGGTAAAGTATAGGTACACGTATTTGAAAGTAGATGTTATTATCACAGGCCTGCCCGTATTATTCCTCGGTTACTTTACATTACTCGGCTCCTGGTCCTTTCCGCCAAAGAGTCATCACTTGGATAGTATAGAATGGAAGGTACTATCGTACCAATCGTATGGGTAAGATTACATGTATTATGGACCTCGACAAAATGGATAGTACTCGTCTAGATGGTACGAGACTGTTGCTTCACTTGAGCTGCTCTATAGATTGAAGTCAACATCCTGGACCACCATTCCTTGCGGCTTGCCTGACCCTGTGGAAAAGCAAAACGAACCCGAGTTGCAGGCCCTTGTGATCATCTCTAGCAATATGGCATAATGCGTTGATTGAAGAGTTCTATGAGCCACCAATTTCCATGACTCGAGCAGCGCCGTTGGGGCACTTTGCTGCTGTCCTTGCAATTAATGTAACCTCAGTCGCATTCACATCAATATATTACAAATGCAAGTCGATTGCGATCTCCGGTTTCGGATGCCGCATCGACGACACGATTCGATCGAAAGGGCAACCTCTCTGATGGGTAATGTACAAGACCTAGCCAACAATGAAAACAACGCACGCACTTATTTTCAAATATGTACATATGAATGTTCTTATCCTTCTTGGGCGCGACCAACGCAACGAGCTTGGGATCGGAACCCCTTGAAGATTCTATGTATGGACGAGGACTCGGGCATGAACCCAAGCTAGCCACTCAGACAACATCGTTGGAGGTGTCGATCATACTTTGATGAACCTTGCTTTCGTGATCAATTGAAAAGCTATCATGACTGGGCATCTCTGCTCACGGGGTCTTGCCAAGTATATTATTGTCCTGATGGGTAGACCAGTCCTTGTTGATCATATCATCCAGAGAGCGACAAGTTTTTGAGTCCGGAGCCCAGCCATCTTCTTCGAGAGAAGCCAGCTAGTGCATGACGCCTTGCGCGGTACGATCAACGTCCGTCAAGGTGTCTCATGTTTTCGTACACGACTGACATACTTGGGGCCTGAACAGTCAGTACTGGTGGCTCTGCGCAAAAGATGGATATGAATCTTGATAAGCTCTTTGAGGAGCATCGTAGACCTGGCCATTGCGCTCGTAAATCGGCTCCGCGGCATATCTCGACTCGTAGCTGACGTATTCAGGGCCCATCTGCTCTACTGGTCGGGCAATAAGGTATCGAGCAGACTCCCTAAGTCCGGAGTTCTCATACCTAATGGGAACGTATTCAACACGTTGCTGATAATGACTGTTTGAAACACCGGTGTCATCAATATACTCATAACGAGTTTGTGTCGGATACTCGAAACTGGGAACCCTCTGAGAGCGATTCACCCTACGTGAGGACGGGGACCGGACTTGATATATAGAATCGTGTCTGTCCTCTTCTATAGGACTCCTGGGCCGGTAGAGAGCTGTCTCTGCAGGCGGTCGTTGAGGGGATGCTGATTGATTGCGGTACTGTGATATGCGTGAAACCTGATAAGTATGGCTCCCGCTGCGTGGTCTTTTCAGCACACTGCTTTTCGTGTCTTGGCGATCGTTGACGACCACTTGATCAGATTCTTCGTAAGCAGCGTACCGCACAGGCGGACTGCCGCAATTTCTGACAGATTTTGAGGGTATCTGAGACAATGGCCGTAATTCGTCAAAATAGTGGGTGTGAGACGTGTGAGACCCTGATCTTTGTGGAACGGCGGCTTGGCTACCATTTCTTGGCTCGGGAGGGCCCCCCGTCCGCACATGGTCCCCAGAAACGTCGTTCTCCTGCCTTTTGACCTGGACCTCATCTCCCAATCGCTGATCGTAAGCGCCATCTTGTCCGAAGTACTGTTGTCGACGCTTGAATGGTGGCTCGCTAAGCCACGGGGCCTGTGAGGCGCGGTCTGTGTCACGTTCCGACGAAAAGCGCTTATGAGAACGGGCACCCTCAGCTTCTGGAGCCAAAGTATTGAGAAATCGGTCTGCAGCAACTACCGCCTCGGGTGGGGACACGCCTTGTGCTCCGCGCTTAGCAGAATTCAAGATTCCGCCGAGCTTTCCATCCTCTGGAGTACGACCATACTGCCTAACGTAATCCACAGAAACATCGTGCTCAAGCACATTTTCCGGTCGTGAAGGCTTGGTTTGGACTCCTGCGTGCTGGTGGAGACAGTGTCCGGACTGAGACATGACGTTCTGGACTGGAGACTGAGGCTGTAATATCCGCTCAATTGGCTCGTAAGACTCCCTAGAATAATTATCGCTCATCTTCGGCCACGACGTGGTGGTACTGTTGTGAGGTTGTTCGTCCTCCAGTCGTGGAGGCGTTGCGTAATTGGACTTTTCTTGCTGAGCGTAGAACAAGTACCCGTAACCGTCTTGTGAGGGCGAATGCTGGACAGGTCTGTGAGACTGGGCGGAGTCAGCGTCAATATTAACAATCCTGCCCAAGTACGCAGGCCTATGGGGATCGTATTCATCCTCTCCAGGCGGTTCAAGAGGCTCGGACGAGCGACCTGGTGACAACGGCCGAAAAGCACTGTGTGGCCGACTGAAAGACTGGTCGCCAGACTGACCTCCATAATGAGATTGGAGAGCAGCCAACGTGTTTGGTTGAGCTCCGGAGGATCCTTTCGAGTTAACGTCAAGCTCCTTTTTGTATATAGGGTGAGGCCCCGTACTCGTTCGGCTCCTCAAAGTTGGAAGGGGAGTCGGAAATGCGTTTGGAAAGACAAAAGCAATCAGATTTAGTTTGGCATCGGTCATACCATTGGCGTTGAGGAGTTTGGAGATGACCGAGAGGTCAGGATAATCTATCATGTCGTGTTTCCAGTCGAGTTCCGGAGCTTGCGGGTAGCTTAGCATTTGTGGCGTCTCGACGTGTGCTGTTCTGAAGTGGTTGACTAGGTGAGGTAGGGTATACAGCTTGGCTCCTGTGCCGTTCTTCATGCATGTTCTGCAGCCTAATCCATTAACACTTCTGACAGGTCTCATCACCGCATGATGGTCAAGCCCATCGATGAACATGGACAGACTGGGCTCATTGGGGAAAGAGGCTTTGAATCTGGCAACGGTATGTTGGATAACGACGTAGATCCGGACGCTGCCTGGAAGGTCTTTCACCCCGCCAATACCGGTGAAAACGTCCTTGGCGTGCTTGGCCATCTCGTCCATTTGACGCTGATACAGATCAGATACTTGACCAGGAGCATTGTGGACTTGGGGAAGGATGGCTAAAGGTCCTTTCTGGAATGTGCCTGGATATGGTACATATGGTACCGTTGGACGGCCTCCATAATTACTCGCACTAGCTTCGGGAAAGCAGACCTGCGGGGTTGTTCCGAGCTGTCCTTGTTGAAATGCTGGGTATCCCTGTTGAGTAGGAAAAGAGCCATATTGTGCTACTTGGCCTTGTTGTGCATTGGAAAATGGGTTGTATGAAGCGGCACTGCTACCATAGCCATTCCGAGTTCCAGAGTAGCCAGCTCCAGCAATGTGAGACGAATTGCCAGATGGATAAGATTGTGCGGATAGCGCCTGGGAAGGCCCTTCCTGGCGGGGGCCGGGGTATGAATTTTGGTATCCAACAGCGGGATATTGGGGGTTTGGATGCTGTGGTGCTCCAGTCGGGACACTTGTCTCCGCGGGCTGTACGAAGTTGCCATAAGTGATTGGTCCTCGGGGATCTCTGACAGCAGGAGCTTGAACAGGAGGCGCCGGAGTTGGAATCTTGTAGTAATTAGTTTTAGCAACGCTGGGATTGGGGTTGAAAGGAGGATGCTCGGGCCACTCGGATCGCCAATGCACCACGATGTTTCCCATACTGAGCGTGGTGGTATGTTTTGCAGCATAGTGCTGAATTACACCCTCAAAGCCGTAGAACTTGAAATTGCCATCACAACCATTGCAGAGGAACAACTCTCTTTGGAAATGGTCCGTCAGCGGCTTGATCTTCGTGTCGAACAGCCATTTCATATTTTCGAGAATCAATTTTCTGGTTGGTGGTCCGTTGGGTGGGTCGGTCTTCACGGGTTCACCAGCGGCAAGAGCAGCTTCATCCTCCTGTGCTAGGGTAGCGTAGAAACGTTGGCGGACATCCAGCAGCACATCTGCAGCAAATTTGGGACTGGATTCCTTCGTGACGGCTTTACCTCCCGCCCACCTGGATTCAATGGTCTCATTAGCCAAAGCACCAATCCGATGCCGGACCGGAGCTTGGTGGTTCTCCCACTCGCGGTCAAAGTTCTCCTTGGTCTCTTTCAATTGGGCTTCCTGCTGTCGCCGTTGTCGGTACTCCTCTGCAAGAATCTCGGTTTGCTGTACTTGTTCTTTCTCGCGTCGTTCAGCATAAGGAAGTTGGGAGAGCAGACGAGGCCTGAGTATTTCCCACGCTTGATCCGTCATTGGCTGCGATATTTGCATAGCCGCTTGGAAAGAATCCATGTGCCTCAGCACATTGGGCAACAATGGAGGGTCCAAGGCTGCGCAGCGGCGCTCTATCTCCGCTCGTCGGGCTGCTTTAGCTTCATTGACGTCCTTGATGTTGCGCTCCGGCCGTGACTGATGGACCATTTGAGGTGCATGTTGCACACCGCCTTGGATAGGGACCGCGGAGATCTTAGGGTACTGATTTGATGCTATGACAAGCTGATCAGTAAAATGACTTCAAATTTGGACGTGGACGGACTGGCTATGCGTGACCCCGGGTCTACTTACGTGTGGACGCACTCGTCGCAAGTGGACTTGCCTGGTCGCCCTCGGACTTTGTAGAGAAGGCCATGCTTTGCGGAGTGGATCGATCCGAGTAGGTTTCACCTTTGACATTGGACAAAATTGGCTTGGGACTGGGACGCGAGTTCACATTCTTCAGCCCGCCTTTGGAGTCCCATTGCTCCCAGCGGATGGTATCCTCGAGGCATTGCTGCCCTTGGTGAGCCAGGCCCTTGGTCCACTCTTCCGCGGATGCAACACCAAGCTCCTTTGCAGTTTCAAATTGGCGCTTGATCTCCTCTACATCGGGCTTGTAGTAACGTTTTGTCATGTGCAGCATAGGCGGAGCTGTAATGCTTCGTAAGACGTTGTGGCCAATGTAGTGATTACTTTCTGAAATAGAGGCAAACGGGAGGCCCTGCAAGAGGAAAAACGGGCAATCCGACGAAATGAAGAGATCCAATTCCTGATCGAAGTCAATTCGCGATTTTTAATTGTAGCCAGCGAATGACGTTGATAGTGCGTTACCTTTTGAGTATTCTCTTGCAGACATCGACCGCAACACCTTAGACCAAAGGGCCAGACAACCCTGACTCCGGTATCACCAGGTCCAGCCTCCCACGGATCCTGAGGGTTTGCTCCAGGAGTATCAACCTTGACTTGCTCACAGATCTGGCAACCGTTTCCCTTGAGTAGTTTCCACATTTCGAGCTCATTCGACCCATGGATAGGCCTTGGGATTCCGGGACAGAACCTTCTCCGAGAAATGGCCCAAATGGTCTCTGCTTTGACTGACTGTACAGTGTTACTGGGCAACGGAATGGGTTCCTTTTCAATCTTGCCAGGGGTCAAATAGGTATGGAAAGCGTGGTTTACGCTCAACATACGCCCAAGATAGACGGGAGGAACATAACACAAAATATGCTGCCAGAGAACAGCAGGCAACGCAGATGGTTTGCAAGAATTGTCTGCTCCTGCCCCGACAATATAACCATTTGCGCTGGGTCGCTTAATTCTAGCAGGGTTCCCCATGACTTTCGCAGCCTGCCTGGAGGAAGGAGCTTCATCTGCAAATCCATGGCTGTCAGTCATTGTAGGAAAGGTTGAGCTATCCCTTCTCTTGTGCACCACACGGCTAGGATCTGGATCTTGTTCCCATTTTCTTATGAGAGAAACTTCACGCTCGATGCCGTTCGTAAGGGGAGTAGCTTCTGGCTGGGCTGGCTCTGAGGGAGAGTATAGGTCGGAAGAAACAGTACTTCTAGGGGACGAGTCCATGTCTGGCCGTTGTTCTCACAACCTATGGCTTGGCGTCCGTAGGTAGGATTGCGCTATGGTAAGTAGGTGCTGCAGGCTGGCCCTCTTCAGCAGCTAGACGTATGCCATTCCGCAGAGACAGAAATGAGAGACAAGAAGAGATTAAGCTCGCATACACGAAAAGAGCTGTTCCTGCAGATCAGGACAGGAGGGCAGTGGAGGAAGTGTGGCCCCGAGACAGATCCCGAACCTTCCTCGAGGCACTGTAGGAGAGCAAGTTTGGATAGCACGAGGAATGCGAATTTATCAGAGACACTGAGATGTGTTGTACGAGAAGAAGAAGAAGAAAAAGAAGAAGAAGAAGAAGCTTAGAGATTGGACACGCAGGCGCATGGACGGGAGTATAAGTAGAGGGTAAGTAAAGAGTCGTGACTGGTGATGGGGAAGAGCCTTCGGAGACTGAGAGTGAGGAATTTTGGTGAGGCGATCAAGGCGACCAATCAGAAGAGCGATGGAATGCTTGGACTCTTAGCCTCGCATCCTCGTACTCGTTCGCCAAGCCCTAAGGCTGAAGGATGCCAAGGATGCCAAGGATGCCAAGGATGCCAAGGATGCCAAGGATGCCAAGGATCGTTCCCTGCTCCCTCGTTTTGATGGACCTATTTGAATGTGAACCTCCCATTCCACTTCTCCAGGTTAGTAAGCACTTTTCTTCGTCTTCTCCTCCTTCGATCCATGATCATGTGACATAGGAAAGGAAGGTTGAGCAAGAAATTCCTAGACTCCAAACTCCCGCTGGATTGTGCTAAGTGTAATGCAGTCGGATGACGAGGAAGAGGGCGGAGCTGGCCTTCGTGGAAATACCATGCAAGAGGATCTTGATCTGGGCGAAAACATAGAATGTGACGATGGACATGTTACACCGTTCAACGACACAGATGTCGACGGCCAGCTCCATGACAGCCAAGCCAAGACGGCATACTACAATTCTGCCGCCGAGAAATCGCTGAGCCATGCAGAAGCAAAGTTGTTCTTCCAAAGACATCAGTTGGAGACTTCGCAGCACGATGTAGAGGCTCAGAGCCCTTTGGCTGGGGCGAAAACCTTTTCATCTACTGTGGATGGCGATGGAGGCCTCAGTCGCACAGCGAGCACAGCATCGCGACGCAGTGTCCGAGGGTATGCTCAACGGGATCGGAACTTCAGGCTTGCTGAAGGGTTTGCCAATTCGCCCACCCCGAATGGCATAGACGTGCCTAGCACGAACGAAGAGGTTGACTTCGACGACAACCATCTGGACACAGAGGAAGCTATTGGACATGAGACTGAGCTCGAAGGTGTTATGGAAGCGCTCGATACCTCGGGTTCAGACATTTCACCAGAACTCAGTGCTATCTCCATCAATATTAAACGGGTCTTGGATGTACGACACAAGTACATCAATCTGTCACTACAGGGTCCTGGCGACAACCCAAAGGATAGTCCAGACTGGATAATCTATCCGCCGCCGCCAAATCCTACTTGGGATGACAACAAGAACCGCCCAATCGGTCAGACTTCTGGTTCAAATAGTCTGAGTAACAGCAGGGTTTTGACAGCCGACTCTGGTCGTTTGCAAACCAAACCTTTGGCAGGTGGCTCTCAAAACAGGAACTCAGCCTTGCAGCAGCCCCCAATGTCCCCTACAGTGAAGCGTAGGAAACCAGGCCAAGACATTGGAGAGGATTTTGATGTGCTCGATCTTTTGCCGTTGCCTGGTAAGGACGAATATACCTCTTTTCAGCTTGACCAGGGGAGTGTCTACCAGATTTTCGAGACGACCCAATCGGCGCGAAATACCAGCCCTGTTGTAACAGTCCCAACTTTGCGAGAGTTCTACATTGACATGGACCAAGTCCAGAATGTCTCTTCTGACGGACCAACTAAAAGCTTTGCCTTTCGCCAGCTAGACATTCTGGAGGGGAGGTTTCATCTCTACTTTCTTGTCAATTCATATCAGGAAACGGCAGACTGCAAAAGGGTGCCACACAGAGACTTTTACAATGTCAGAAAAGTTGATACACATGTACATCATTCCGCCTGCATGAATCAGAAGCATTTGCTGCGCTTCATAAAGAGTAAGATGAAGAAATCGCCAGACGAGGTTGTCATGTTTCGAGATAACAAGGAATTGACATTGAAGGAAGTCTTCGAAAGTATCAACTTGACTGCGTACGATCTGAGTATTGATACTCTCGATATGCATGTACGTCAGTACTTTTCGCAGTGCCTGGTCTCTCAAACGTCCTCGTATTAATCCTAGAAGTAGGCCCATACTGATTCGTTCCACCGTTTTGACAAATTCAACCTCAAATACAACCCCATCGGAGAGTCAAGGCTCAGAGAAATCTTCCTCAAAACTGACAATTATATCAAAGGACGCTACCTCGCTGAAATCACCAAGGAGGTCATCTCTGACCTAGAATCCAGCAAATACCAATTTGTCGAATGGCGCGTGTCTATCTATGGCAGATCCATTGATGAATGGGACAAGCTCGCCGCTTGGGTCATCGATAACAAGTTGGTCTCACATAATGTGCGATGGCTCATACAGATTCCCAGACTCTTCAGCATGTACAAAGCCAACGGTCAAATGGACACCTACGAAGAGATCATCATCAATGTATTTCGGCCGCTCTACGAAGTTACCAAAGACCCTTCGAGCCACCCTGAGCTCCACATTTTTCTCCATCGTGTGATCGGCTTTGACAGCGTTGACGATGAGAGCAAGGTCGAGACTCGACTATACAGGAAGTATCCACCACCGAAAGAGTGGAACACCAAGCAAAATCCACCGTATACTTACTGGATCTATCATTTGTTTGCCAACATGACTTCCTTGAACGTCTGGCGTAAACGGCGCGGCTTCAATACCTTCGTACTTCGACCACATTGTGGTGAAGCCGGCGACGTAGACCATATTGCCGCAGCCGTGCTCTGCTGCCACAGCATAAGCCACGGCCTAATGCTCAGGAAGGTACCGCTACTACAATACATCTTCTACCTCGACCAGATTGGTATTGCGATGTCACCTTTGAGCAACAATGCCCTTTTCCTAGCGTACGAGAGGAATCCGTTCTCGAGATATTTCAAGCGTGGTTTGAACGTCTCCTTGTCTACTGACGATCCCTTACAATTCGCCTTCACAAAAGAACCCTTGATCGAAGAGTATTCGGTTGCGGCACAGATCTATAGATTGAGTGCGGTTGATATGTGTGAGCTCGCTCATCACTCCGTGATTCAGAGCGGCTTCGAGCATGAACTGAAGCAGAGGTGGCTCGGACCTGACTATCACCTTCCTGGCGTGACTGGCAACAATGTGGCCAAGAGCAATGTACCCAATATTAGGGAGAAATTTCGACATGATACATTAGTGCAAGAACTTGAGATGTACGATCTTCTTTTTCCACAAAAGGTACAATTGTTGACACGATTTTCCAGGCTCGAACGATATGCCGCCGCATTCCCCCCTGCTCAGACAATGGCTACGCCTAGCAAAGCTTCGTCTCCTGCTGCGGCAATACATTTGTCTCAAGCAAATTTCTCACGTGCAGCGCGTATGCCTGCAACCTGTTCCAACGCTGACGTGAGAAGCCTCGATCTCCAGCGCACAGGGCGAGATCACAGCAGATCTGCCAGATCGTCATCACAAGTAAATGGTACATCTTGGATCGACGGGCCGCCTCCGCCTCCAAGGATTTTTCCAGGAGTCGTGCATGAGAGGACCAGAAGAGGAAGTATGCGACAAGGAAGTAGTTCGGAAAAAGACGCGAACGCCAATGTCGCGACGGGACCGAGGCCTTTACCATGGGAGCAAGACGACAAAGGCCTGCAGAAGGCGATGGCTGAGGAGCCCGGTGAGTGGGGGAACGGAGAGGAAGCCTCGAGATAGACGGGTGCACGGATGTGGTACCCATAGAATTGGCGTCGAAAGGATAGAAGGAGAAGGCGTTCAGCCAAATGGTGTTCCGAAACAGTAGACTCGAGTTGAGCATTGAAATCGGCGGCGGCTCATAGGATGCTGACCTAAGTCTGTTGTAGGACCATATGTAGAATGCTTCCGTAATCGTTGTGATGGTTACCGCTCCCTGCCCTAAACAGGAAAGCACCACTGCCATTTCACGCATCAGTTGCAGAGGCGGAGGGGTGTAACGGAGGGCAACAGAACGACAGGGTGGAGTGACATATTGGTACGCCCCAGACCTGATCAAAAATACTGCCATCTCCGTTCCATGTGAGAAGGAGACCCATCATATTATCCGGACCCAGACGAGAGGCAAAGGCCGCAGAAAATCATGTGAAATTAGGTTGGCTATTGGATGAAATATTCTGATTCCAAGGGTATCACAAATGAAGCAATTCAAGCTCATGCTCATACCTAGATCCAGAAATCTCCCGAGCAATTTCCAGGAGAACTTTATCGATGTAGGCCATGTAACTCTCCGAAGGCGATTTCTAATTATTATCAGCAAATCTAGTCATCTTCAATATCATCATCGCTGAGATATAGCTGTCCCACTCCTTCTTCAGCTGGAAGCACGAGTGTGCTGGCTGCTTTACTTGCTTGCTCCACCCTCTCTTGTAAACGGGCCCTCGGCGCGCGGCCAGTTACATTGCCCTCAGCTGGACTATCAGTGGTCCAATCGCTAAGGGGAGCCTCCTTGCTAACGTCCTCGTCGTCCGAGGCTTCGTAGTCCGGCGGCGCGATACCATGAAACTGCGTGATTCTCTCCAGTCCATTGAGGTGTGTGAAGGCTGCATTGCGTTGCTCGATCATCTTAACGTACGGAAGCCTCTCAACAATCAATTCACTTTTAGTGCACATCAAGCTCGTCCGAAAAGGCTCTGGGTCGCCTTCGTCGGGTCGTGACTGATGTTCGGCCTTTACCTTCAAGGGTTGCACTTCCCGTCCCGACGGCAAATCAGTGATTTGCCAGCCATGCCTGTCCATAGGTGTTCTTAAGGATACAGCACTGGCTCGGAGCCTATCAGTCCATTGCCCTACTAAGCCATCGATTTCCTCCATCTGTCTAGATAGTCTCATAGAAGTAGGATAGGACATCCTGTAGGTCTCGTTTTGGGCCCCTCTTTTTGCAGTTATTGGGTGCGTTCGCCGCTTCACAGGATCCGGTAAAGCGAACAACAGACCTCGCACTGCAACTTGAAAACATATCTCTTCCTGTCGCAACGTAGCCGAGGAAGCTCCTTGAAAGGGACCGTTTCCATAGTCTCCAGAGAGGCCATTCCTTCCGCCTCGCGGTGAGCCCAGTATGTCACTGTTAGACAGCGCATCTATGCAGCCATTGATATTTTCAGTGAAGGAATTGCCCTCGCAGGACAGCACAAAGTTCTCGTGCAGGGCAGCAATGAAGGTTGCTATATCTGTGCCCGTCTCATCGATGAGCTGGTCGGTAGAAACTTGGCTTATCCTTAGTCTGATATGTCCAGACAGGTGATCTGGTGGCTGTGTAGGAGGCTCGCAAGCAGCTTGGTTGACAAAGTCATCACGCTTGTTGTAGACAACCTTACCCACCGCATGGAAGAGGCCCAAAGTAGACTCCCTTTGGGTAACCAATTCGAGCGATTCTGTCTCGATCTTCGTCAGCGCAGACGAGGCATTAGTTCCTGTCTTGGCCCTCAAGGCTACCCTGCCACCCCAACCATCTCCGTCCTCTCCTCGCAAACAGAAAAATTCTAGAGATCCAATAGCACTACGAATGTCACCAACTTCGCCAAGCTTCTTCAACACAGCTGGTCCAGGCACCCTACGCCTTCCGGTTTGCCTCGCTTCTTTTCTTACTACAAGGCCAAGGGCCTTGGTGAGATAGGTTGAAGCGATGGGATTGAACTCAATGGTGCTTACGCCTGGATGACCCAACAATTCGGGTCCGAGGAGCCGATGAGCAGTGAAGCTGTCACTGGTAGCGGTAGTTGTCGTCAGTCGAGTTTCGGTAACGATCATGACCACTGGCGTGACATTCTGACCATCGCCTTGCTTTTTGATCAAGGAGGTGTTCATAGAAGGTGGACTGAATGCTAGATATTGGAGGATGCTTGACCGAAATGAGCGCAACGCACTGGAAGTACTTAAAAACGTATTCGGGAATTCTTCCATCAGTATGATCCTTTCCCTCGTTTTTTCACCAAGCGCATCAATGGCCGGTGGTGGCGTTGCGGATACATCCCCATTCCTGTCTGAAAGGGCCAATCTGTTAAATCTCCCACTCCGACTGAGGAACTCTTCGAAATGAGCAGACATAGAGAGATATGCTTCAGACGAGAACTCGGAGCCTACGGGATTCTTCCATTCTGATATGTCGACATTCATAGCTTTGGCAAGCATAGATATCGTAGCCGTCTTTCCAGCACCTGACGGGCCCTTCAAAATCAAAAGTCTCTTCCTTACAATTAGCGATGGTACAACAGAAAAGGCTTCAAAGAGATGTACCTTGCGATCGTGACCCATGAGTACGTTTTCCAACCAATGGCGTACATCCGACACTTTTTTCTTGTGGACCATGAGCTCTTCAAGATTTTCGGGACCATATTTCTCTGCCCAAGGCCTCAAATCAACAGTACTTGATGTCGCTTCCACTAACCCGGATGTTCCTGGGCTGATGCCCATACTCGAAGCATGTTGAGGAATTTTGAATCTTTGACTGCCGCCGTGTAGGCTTGGTATTTTTGTCGCAGCGGAACAATCATATGCTGGCGCCGGGTACTTCTTCTTCCTACGCTCGAGAGCAGTCCTTGTAATTGTTTCCCCACGGTAATTCACATCCTCGACCGCGGAATCATCCACAATGAGATCTTCATGGTCTTCTACTTCTGATGTCACTTCTTCGGGAGGCTTCTGAGCATTCGACTTCTCTTTCTGGATCCCAGCGCTAAAGAACGATGATATAGGCCTCGAAGTCTGTGCCTTGCCTGCGGATTTTGGTTTGCCAGCATGATCTTTGGGGGGAATACCTGGATCTGGCTGTGTGACGATACTAGATCTGCCAGAGTTTCTCTTCGCAGGTATCGCCCGGGATCTTGTAGGGATAGGCTTGTGTGTTGGTTTGGCGTCCGGTCCTTCATTGTCTGAGCTCAGGACAATGTGTCTCCTCTGTCTCTTGGCAGGCGGAGCCATGAGTAGGTGTCAGTGGAACAGTGATCATGATGTACTGCTTAGAAGCTCAAATGCCCGAGGAATATGCTGTCAGGAGATGTTGGTGGTCTTGGATGCCGGCGTTAGTAGATCATTGAGTAGGGGCCGCATCACTCGAGTGATCAACGTCGACAATGGATTCTCTCTGAAGCAAATCCAGTCTCCTCATCCGATGTAAAATCGACTCTTTTGAGGATCAGGAAACTGTGCTTTTTGAGTCGATAGCATTTCTAGGTGAGGTTCTTATTTTACCATTATGAAGCTTTTCCGTTTCGTAGTAGAATTAAATCATTTGGTGAGATAGACTACAAGCAGCTCGGCGCCTCTAACTTGCTTTCCCGAGCTGCACAACTATCCGCAACTAAAAGCCTTTCTCTGCTATTTATCATTAATCAATGATCATCTCGCTACTCTCGATGCGTTTCCCCATTGCCTCGCATCTAACACATCCTCTCACCAGAACGCTGGGTCAACCCTTCTTAGACTCGCAGGTACATCTTGAGTGTCCTCACTTGGCTTCTCGGCTGTCCTCGAGTCTGAGCTACCTCTGCCTCTATTGAAGTAACCAACATGATCGATCTGCGTCACAATCTCCTCTGCAGCGGCGAATAGGTCGCGCACGACCCCTTTGCTGATAATACTCGAGGGTGACCACATGGCGTTTTCGCCAAGCTCCATCATCATGTTGTCTTTGAGAATGTTAGTAGCATTGATAGACGAAATTCTGGCTTCCCACCACAGTCTATTGGTCTTGATCATGACATCTGAAGTTTGAATCGAGCCGCTGTAGATGCTCTCGGAGTCGGAAGGCTGCCGGACTTGAAGGTCCTGGCATTCAACAAGGTGGAGTAATAGGTCTGGATAAATAGTGGCGGGATGTATTGTTTCTCGGCGGCGTGTAATGGACTCAATGCTGACCGTTTTGTCAATTGTTTTGGTCCAGAGCTCAAGGGGCTGGCCGTCTCCGGATACGACTATCTTTAAGTTTTCGACAATACCCTTCACCTGTCTCTGATAGTCCGTCGTAAGGAATTTCTCGTTCGTCAACCGTAGGCGAGCGTCCCATACACGCTTGGGAAAGTGCCAATCTAAGGCGCCTATCAGAACCTCAGGCCCTTGAACCTATCCTCGTTAGCATGTGGGAAGACAGTCTATCGATGCCAACGAGCTCACACTGAAATCTCCGTCTTCGTCGAACTCGATAATGATATTGTCGACACCCTTTGTTTTGCAGCTAGAAACATATGTAACTTTTCTGGAAGCAGGTTCTTGCTGGAAAAGCCTTCTACCTTGGGACGTGAGAGTATTCAAGATGCTCTCTGCCTCGGATGAGCGTGCTGTGAGCATGTTCGTAAACAATGGTTCAAAATCGGTCTTTCTTCCCTTCGGGAGCACGGACGAAAATTCGCTTGTTTTGAAGCTCCTATTTCTGAATTCCGAGGAGCTACGCTGCTCTTTGATCAATAGCCTGCCAATATCAACTACAAATCCGATCCGACCTGTCCGAGGCAGCGCTAAGGCAAGCAGTTGTACGGTAGCTTCCTCAAAGCTTTTGACCAAGGCACTATTCCCTGCTACGAAGGCTCGCGTTGGGGCCATTGCCTCAATTTTCGGGTTGTCGTCTTGAGCACGCCCCTCATTTGGCACAGACATATCGATGAGGCTACCAGAATTGCTGCCGCGGACGACAACATTCCATGTAGCCGAGCTTGGCGTGAGTGGCTGCGACCTTACTGATGGCGTCTTTGTCGAGGACGGCGAAGTTATGGGAAGCGGTGGCATGTAAGGCGCCTCGATCGTAGGAGGATGACGGCGAGACTCACTCTTCGTACCAGTAGGTCCAGTTTCTATCGACTTGTGGCCGTTGGAATTTCTTATGTTCTCTTGACTTGTTGCTTCTTTGCCATCAAATCCATCTTGAGGTTCGACAAAAGCTTTGTTGAAGGCATCAGGATTCCCTCGCGTAGTTCGGGCTCGCTTCGTAGTTGATTTCTTCGTTGGTAACGAAGGCTCCTTGTACACCGTCCCAACGTCTACTGACTGTTGCACTTCCACAGCGGACTGGGGACGGAATACATCCATTTGCACATCGGGGTCGAGTACCTCGGATATCCATTTGCTAATGGGAGTCACAGGCTCTTTCGGAGTCCTAGCTGCAATCAAGTCTGGAATTTGACCGCAGCTGGAGACATAGTCATTCCAGAGATGACTCCCTTGACTTGGGGCAGCCGGCTTTAGTCTGACTCGGACAATGTTCGATCCTCTGACGAGTACCAATATGCGTAGACCCCGAAGAGATTTGATGGGCGAATCCTTCTGCAGAAGCGTTGTGACAAGCCTTTTATCGTCCAAATCTTTCAGAGCGATGAGTCGTAAGCTAATCGACATTTCGCCCTCTAGGACGCAGAAGCTGTGGATTTGTGGAAAGCTTGCTTCATTGACCTTGAGACGTCAGCTGATACAAAGTTTGGGCCATTGTTGGCCCGAGGAGCAAAGGTTCGAAGCCTATCGCCAGTGGGAACAGACTCACCATCATCTTGTTGAGTCGCTCTAGCTTCCGAGCCCCCTTCTCAATATCTTGCTCTCTGTCGGCTTTGATCAACAATTCTGCTGAGTCGCTTGCTTGCTCGATACGACATCCGCAAAGGTTTTCAATTCTACCAAGGAGCTGTAAGCTCAACTTCAATCCAAGCTCTTTACTTTCGCTACTCGGTGACCACTTTCGAATGATGTTCTCGTGCTCAATGAGGGTAAGTCCATTGTTGGGCTTGATGACTTGCATTCTTTTTTCAATCAATGCAGCAAGCGTTGAGTTTGAATGAGTTCCGGCCTTTCGAACCATTCTCTGATCTTCGAATAAATCGGGCTCCTTATTCTTTTCCACAGCAATGAAATTTCTGACAGTATGTACAAGATAAGCCAGTGACTCGTCGTCATGAGATTCGTGAACAGTGAAAAGATTGCCGTCATGAAAATGACATTTTGTGTCCCGATTTGACTTCTGATCGACTAAGCCGACGATCTCATGTCCCTGCAGAAGACGTCAGCATATGAGGACCGATAAAAAGGTCAAGAAACTCACGGCCGTCTCACTGAAGTCGTACAGTGATCCCACTATGTGGGAGGTGACACGCTCTTCTGTCATTTTTGAGGCGTCGATGATGACTTGCGCTCACTCGGCAATCTTACCGGTCTGTGAACCAGTAATAGATCATGATGACTTTGGTGGTTGGAATGAAAAGCTCGAGAGGCTGAGGAGTGAGGTAGTAGAGTTGTTGCAGAATTTGGATAGACAGACCTGCGGCTTGACACATCCGACGCAAGCCAACGCCCGGTGCCTGCCAAGAAGCGATCTTTCGGTCCTTCAAATTGAAAGGATTCCGCGACAGGAAGGGAGTCTCGCTGCTATATGCATTTGTTATAATTGCCTTGTTGTTTGGACCTTGGTGACCATTGAGCACGCTACGAGCAAAACTTGCAGTTGAGCTGACACAGCATACGGCTGATGACGCTCCAGAGGAAAGCAAGCTTCGGAGCGTTGGAAAGGATCGAGCATATATGGGCACAGGCAATTGAAAGAAGAGTTGAAGTGGACGAGATGAATGGGTAATCGTGCCACACACTCGGCTCGCTTCGCTCACCGACTAAGGAACAGGTAAGGCAGCGCGGAGAATTCACAGCATGACAATTAGTCGGACGAGAGCAAAAGCATCAATGCTGCCCTTGGACGTAGGCGCTAGCGGTCAGCGAGAGGTCTATAACGACGTACAAACCTCTCTACCTCTGATTCTCGTACTTTTGAAAATGCTTTCCACACGCTCCAGCGCTATGCATTGGGTATCTTGATAGTCACATTTCCCCAAACTCCAAGCAGTAGCCTTCCCATAACCTATACGTCCTCTCTAGAATCCCTCTTGACGTTCACAACGTGCTTCATTTGGCCAAGCAGACCGCTCATCTGCGCATGAAGTTCTTCGTTGGCGCTGTTGTTCCTCTCAGCCTTCACCTGAATCTTTTGAAGCCCAGATTCTTGTTCCTTCTTATACGCCTGAAACCCCGTCAACAGCTTATCCTTCACCTGCGCAACCTTGGCGAGTTCATGCGTAAGCTGCTCAATCACGATCTCGAGCTCCATCATCTTCCGCTTGTCGCCATCAATTTCTGTCCGAAGATCGTTGAGATCCGTCCAGAGCTTTTGTGCTTGACGTTCGTATCTGTCCTCTAAAGTCTTCCACGAGCTTGCGAGAATCTCATATTGCGCAGTAGACCTTCTCGCCTCCTCTTTATCTTCTGCAGCACCTCTCCGTAGCTCCTCCACGACTTCTTCTCGTTCCCGTCGACTCTCCCGCGTCTCCTTCTCAGCTTTTTCTCTCCGCAGCTTCTCGGACTGCAGATCAGCCCTTAAAAGCTCTACTTTTCTATCTTTCCTGGTCATCTGGGTCTTATCTGATTCGTGAATCGATGTTAGCGTTTCGTTCGACACTTGAAGCCCTTCCAAGGCAAGCCTTGCCGACTCTCCACGTTTTATTTCCTCCTCAAGTTTGACGATAGCGAGCTTCTTTTCCCTTTGCAATCGGTCGTTCTCACCCATCAGCTTCTCTATTACTCTTCCCGATTTTCCGGTTGCGGCGCGGCCGATTGCGGCCGACCAATTATGTGGGTCAGGACCAGGAGTAGGGCCAAATTCGGAGGTAGGTGTGCCGATGGTAGAAAGTGCTTGAGGCGAATTCAGAGAGTAGTCTACTTCTGAAGGCAGTGGAGAAGCAATTCGGCTGGCAGGGTGTTGCTTCGTAGGCGTATCATATTCGATGTGGCGCATTGGCGTTCCGGTTGAAGGAGCCGGCTGTTTGTTCGCATTTGTGGGATCGGCTGAGAAATAATGACTTAGACCATTCAGAGGCATGTTGGGAGAGAACAACTCGTCTAGTTGTAGTTTTGGTGCCTCTGCAAAGACAATATAAGCGTTGTTTTCCAAGATGCAAGTAGACGAGAGACGTCGCAATAGGGACATCGTGGTGAACAACAAGACGGGATGTACTAGCAACTTAGCATACCGAGTTTCCATGTCTTCATCTGGACCAATTCCGGCCGTGGACTATTTTGTCGTGATCTCATTTTGTGTTAAGGTTATCCGCATATATGTACTCTCACAGCCCTGAGGTTGGGGACGGGGACTCTAAGGGGAGAACAGACTGGGCATAAGCAGGCCTCGACCATAGAGAGCAAGGCGCAAGACTTGTACCGGCATTCTTACTTCGCCAGCACAAGGCGACTACTCAGTCAAGCAGACGGATGTAATTGGGGGGGAAGGAAGTGAGGAACAAAATAGCCGCGAGCGCTTTACTCCGTCGAGTCCGTTTCACCCCCAAATGCAGCAAATGCAATTCTCATTGTAGGGTTAGGGCTTTCTCCAACCAAAGATTCCTCCCTCGTCCAACCATAAACGATTTGTAGCAGTACCACTACAGAATATAATAGTAAATGTGGTCTATATAGCCCTGCTAAGACTACATTTACTTACGTATATACTGAATATATGAAGTAAGAGTAGATTGCTACGCTGCAATGTCAAATGTACGTTAGTAGAGCGATTTTCTCCACGAATCAGTCGCGCGTCGGCAGTTTGGGAAGATTTTTTCACGTAGTTGTAGGGCCCATAATACCCAAAAAAACGATGATCTTGATTCTCTGATAAATGCGCCTTGCTAGTAATGAAGTAATGCTATACTCACCATTGTTCGTGCAGAGTTGCCATATAATTCTCGTGGGATGTACCCTCATACGAGGGTAGGTAGGCACTTGATTTTTGTTTTGCAGCTAGAACCATGGCTTCCTAGCGGATCATGACTTGCTCTTCTTCCAGCCCTTCGCCTTGAACTCTTTGCTCCTGCTCGAAGGTCTGCTATGCTTTCTCCCGGCTGTCTTCTGAGTTCCCTTTCTTTGGCTGCTAGATGCCCGAAAACCCTCAAACACTATCGATTCGGGAGACTTGGCGACGCCCTTGACAGCTTTGGATGAAGATTCATGCTGCCCTCCCGTAGTTCTAAGCTTAGCCGCACCTGCACGCCCAAGCAGCTTATGAGCTCGACCTGTTAACGATTGATCTTGCGAGGGGTTCTTTGGTCTGGATTTAGTCGATTCCGCATTTCGTGAGAGCGGCCTCTCTCTCCCGCTAACTGTGTTCTTCGTGTTCTTCGCTCTGGTGACCCTCAGAATGCGTAGGAGCATCGGTGGGAATTTCTTTTCGTGGTAAGAAAGAGCCCTTTCAACAGAGTTCGTATCCTACAAGATGGGATTTTAGTGTCATGATTGTACTTCATAAAGACAAAGTCTCAATACCTTGAACTGAACGTATGCAAATCCTTTGCCTACTCGCGTCCTACATGGTTCAGAGTCAGCAGGGCGTTGATCAGGGGAAGACTTGAGCCATGACATGGTTTTTGAGGCGTAGAGAGAGTATCTTGCTTGCGTAACATATCCTGCGACACATTCTATAGTATTTACCAGGAACATATCCTCTCTAAAGAAACGTACTTACGTCTTATCCCTGACAACCCTTACACTTTCCACAATCCCAGCCTTTTCGAACTGTCTCCAAAGGCCTTCCTCGACATCTGCTGAGTCTTGTGCTTTGCGTGGCCGTTTGTTGTTCCTCTCATCCTCGGCAGCTTTGATGTTCGTCTCGTCATCTACGAACCCAAGATTACCGACGAAGACGCATCTTCGATGGTCGATTTTTGCAGGATGAGCGACCGAGTCCACGCGTAAATGACGATCAAGCACAATGCTACCATTCAGCCTCGTGGCTGCTTCTCTGGCGGCCATTTGCGTAGCGTAAACAGCATAGGCGTTTGTAGATTTGGTTGTAGTCTCCATGATCTCCTTTTTCACAAAGGCTGCTTTCTTCGGGATCCCACTAGCTGCGAAAGCGGTAGACCTGAAGCGTAAAGACTCAATACCGTGGCCGCCTTTCCTTGCAGGTAGCGACGAGGTGAATGATGCAAGGTGGTCCATCAGTGCTTTCCTGGCCTTTTTGGATTTTATTGCCATGATAGAAACATTGGCAAGGAAGACCGTCCGCGATGACTTCTCCAGATCCAGGTCTTCTCGTGACAACAGTAAGCTTTCGTGCTGCGGTATATTTCCTACCGCGGACTCTCCCTCACCGCCGGTCCCAATGTTGACATCTGATGTAGCCTCGCCGTCTTCATTAGGGGAACCTATGTCTTGATGCGGGAACCCCTGGATCCCTAATTTTGGGCGTGTGTTGTGAAGGGCTCGGGCTCGGTTCCGGTCTTCTTTGATCTCCTCCCTCGTCAACCGGCTCATGTATCTACTCTCGAGATCATCTTCTGCATCCTTCCGCTTCCGCTTTCGGCTGGAGCCTTTTGCTGTACCATCGCGAAGGGCGAATGCCTTTAGATCTCCAATACCTGAGACAGTGGAATGCTTCTGTCCTGTGGACGTCTCCAAGGGAAGGCCATTTTCCTCACTGACTGTTTCACTTGAGGACTCGCTGGGCCCGGCAGCGCTGGTTGTCGTAGGATTGCTCTCTGACCGGGGGACCGGCCTGGCGGCAGTCTTCACAGTGCTCAGCTGGATCAACGTCAATACTTACAAGTGGACTGCGCCTGTTCGTTACTCACTGACTGGGCAAAAAGCGAAACTAAAGCAGGGTCATAAACCTCATTTTGCATCTGAGAGTCGGATACACCAATTGTTTGCGTCTGGCTTGAACCATCTCCTTTGCGTGATGTCGAATTTGCCATTGAAGCTTTTTGCGAATATAATTCCTGCCGGACGGATATTGTTAATTTGATAGCGACCACGGATAAGGCGAGGCGTGCGAGGATAATTGTGATTGATAGGGCTGGATCCGGTCAATCTTTTATCCGACTATCGGCGATAATACATGGACAGGGGGGTGACTCTAGCGCAGCTTTCTGCTTTCCCTGTGACTGAGAGAAGAATCGCTCATTTGTATGAATCTTGTATGACACTTTGCCAGATCCAATCGATCTTCCAGCGAGACTTGATGAACCAGACAGCCCTCCATGACCTGAATCCTGACCTTCTGCCTAGACTTCCTTCATTCTACGCCATCGTACTCACATGCTCCCACCTCCACTGACCCATTCACCATCTTCGACTTCGATTACACCGACGCGCTCGCTTTTGAAGACTCGGAAAACACATAACACAAAACCAAAAACAGCAGACTTTCACTACATACTACTGGATCGCTGGTCACATAACCAGCAACGTCCTCGCCAGACGGTCCCCCCAGAGCCCTCAACTCCTCCTCAAAGATACGGTACCATCGATGGCTACGGATACCCTATTGTCCGTACCAAGGATGACCCCACAAACCATGCCAAGCGCGGATCTCGAAGACGCGACTGGGGTTGAAGATGGCAAGAAATTGCAGGCCGACGAAGACGATAGATCGAGTTCACTGAGCGAGCTGGGAGACCGTGCGGGTATGGAGCATTCATCTCTCGCCGGCTCCGAGGGGAATGACACGGAAGCGGAGACGGAACGTTTGGAGGACTCGCCTCAAAAGCAGAAACGTCACCAGGACGTGGTCTTGACCTCTACCAATGGCACCTACGGTGATCACCAGAATCAATCAGTAGCCCGTATTTTATCTGAAAGAATTCCCAGCCCTGGTCAGTCTTTTACAGAGTATACTCCGCCTCCGCTAGCATTGGTTGACGGTGCCTTTGGCCCAGGGTCCGAAAGCGAAAATTTCGAGCACACTTCCGATGTCAGCTCTCTTGAAGAATTTGGTGAAGAGAGCGGCAAAGAATTGTCACCCACATTATCTATCCCGATGAAGCGAAAACGCTCAAGCTTCGAGGAAGATAGCGCAAGCGACCAGGACATCATGCGCGAACCTTCTACGAAAGCAATGAAGCTGTTTGATAACGATGCTGCCGAGGCAACAGCAAATCAGGAGACCGAGATTGCCTCAGACCTCCCAGCGGTGGACTACGACCTGCAAGTTATTGCCGATACGGCCATGTCTCCTGGCAATCAAGAGCAGCCAAGGAAGCCTCAAGGACTGCCGAAACAGAAGCATAGAAAAGGAAAGCGAAAAGGCAAGAGAACACCGAACGATGAGCTAGTGGACGCGGAGATTACAGGTTCGGGCGCAGAGAGCACGGTTGAGCACGGTGGAAGTGCCGAAGCTATGGAGAGCAACGAAGAAGATGCGCAAATGGAGACCACGGCTGATGGCGTCGAAGCTCAAAACCCAGTCAAGACCGAAGAGCGTAAGAGCCTCCACGACCTGTTGCCGTAGAAAGGCTAATCCATGACTACGCAGTCGTTGAGAAGAAATTTGCGATGGACTCTCTAAGCGCGATAGAAAATTGTTTTGCAAGGCTTAGAGACAAGTGAGTAGCGGTACATTCTAACCTAAACTTCTATTGTTCTGATTCCTTTGCCTAGAATATACGAAGAACGCATCGCTCAATGCAATCAGGAGCTTGCGGTGTTGGAACAGCCCGTGCCAATTCATCCGGAACTATTGGCCATCAAAGAGATCATTGATCAACGTCGCGACCAAAAGATCGAGTACGAAAATAACTTAATGAAGTTTAGATTGATGACGTTGCAGAGAGAGAGTGTTGCAAACAAAGCTCAGGCCCATGCGCAGTATATGCAGACCGTCCGCGAAGTCCGAGATAGCTACTTGGAGTCGCTCAACAAGAAGTACTATCAAGTACAACGGGAGAGAAGAAGCTGCGAAGGCGATGTGCCGGAATTTATGTATACTTTCACGACCAAGAGATCGCAGCAAATCACACATCAAACGGCGTATAATACAGAAGTCTCGATACTCGCTGGTGTTGCGAAATACGTCGGCTTTCCGGCGGCACCAGAAATAAGCAGTGCTCGATCGAAGGAGATCGACGACGATTTCCGGAGCATGGGAGTAAGTCGTCGATCACCGGGAACCTCTCATGCAATAACAGCGCTGACTTTTTTTCTCCAGATTGCGTTCGGCGCTGGGCAGAGTACTCACCACCCGGCGCTGAGAGCTAACCTGTCTGCCGCGGCAAGCTTCCCTCGGCAAAGGCCTGGAGCGGAAGAGCATTTTCTCGAACAAACCCCGTGGGCCAATCCGCAACATCCGGCTCATCACAAGCAGCGGATGTATGGGCAGGTGTCCGGTCTCTCACGGACCGCAACCCCATCATCTACTCCAGCGGGACAAAGACGACTGGTTGACCTCACAGAACCTCAGGGTTCTACATCCACGATCGCGGAGCCGCAGTCTGGACCGAATTCCTCCATGGCACCGACCCCTGCCACAGGAGAAGCATCCAAACCCCTACATTCCGGACGAAATTCCAAGATAAGTGAGGGTATTTTGGACTCTACTCCAAGCAGAATAGTAAATGGAAGTCTACTGGACTCAATGCCAGCAAGCCTAGCATTGCAAGACAACTCGAGAGCCAGGGCGGAACGAAAAAGTTCGCCATCCCTTCACAGGAACATGGCGATGGACGGCCAAACACCAAGCGCCCTCCCTAAGCCTTTACCATTCATGCACACAGGAGGATCAATACCCGGCAGTCGTACATCCACCCCTGTCCGATATCCAATTATCAAAGCCGAGGATGCTAACATTGGTTCGCGACACTCACCCATACCACATCAGTTCCATGGGGCAGCAACTGTCAGTACCGCATCTAATGGACAAATGGAACGGTTCGCTACTTGATCTACTCAGGACGGAGCAATGTGTGACGAATGATGTGATGATCGGCGTGGTACCAGCGACAAAGGAATGTTGGATTGCATCACCAGCACGGAAATAGGCGCTCTTGGGGTTGGATCTGGGCGATCTGGTTCTCTTGCATTGGGATGATACCATTATGCATGCTACATCTAGGATCGAGATCATTCATGGCTTTTCCCTGTTGCATAGCCTCCAAAAGTAGTGTCCATACTGCATCAACATGACTCTTTTGATGACCTTGATCCCGCCACTGACCCCTTCGAAGGCTCTGTAACTGGAAGAGCATAATCCTGGATTTTCGCTGCGAAGAAAGGCACGCTGAAATGAACCGCTTATGGAATGTTCTTTTCCTTTCCCTATTCGGCGTCTTCTTCTCTTACTTTGTCTCTTTAGTCGTCTGCTACTTTTCTCAGCTTTGCCCACTCCTCCGCGAAGAAGCCCCCTTCGCGCTTCTCTCCTCCCATGCCTGCATTTTCTCCAAAAGCCCTCACCTCCGCGGTGAACGGGCTATGACTACCGTGGCTATGGGGAGCCCCGTCGGACACTTCCTGAAACAGTCCCATCGCAACAATCTGCCAGTCAATGCCAAATTTTTCCAAATCCATGATGCTTCCATCCCCTTCACTCACGAGCCCGGCAATCTGGGCTACAAGCCGCAGAAGAACCCACTTCCTGACTACACGAACTGGATGCCAGCTTAATCGATGTTGCACCGGATCTATGAAGAAGTACGCTCTCAATGCATAGCTGAGAGCGATGCCCCATGACTGAGTGGCGACGGCATTCAGGAAGGCGGTGTGAAGAATTGAGGGGTTGGGCTGCCGATGGGGAGGGTATCGGCCGAGGAGACCGAGGGCTTGTCGGAGCAAGGTGGCTGCTCGATCTGGTGGTAGTGTGGAGGCTTCTGCTTGTAGCCCTACAGCCTGTGCTTCAATGGCATCAAAATCGGGGTCTGGACGAGGGTTTGGCAGGCCATTGGTAATATCTGTGCAACAGGATGAGCAGCTACAGTCGAAAAAGTACCGACTTCGAAGCTCAGACTGCCGGATTGAGGAAGGATTTGTGACGTCAATATAAGAGATGGAGAGCTCGGATTTGGCTGGGATGGCAGCAAGAGAGCGCAAAGTGAGTGTTGAGCGTGAGAACATGATGGCGGTATTAGGTGCACAGCTGTGATTTAGGAGAGCCGAATGAGGTGAGAGGCAGAGACCCAGAGGGTCGAGGGTTGGAGTTGTGAGGGTGTGGGCATTGATGAGGACGCGTGCCGTGAGTGTCTGGACGAAAGTGACGGGTTCTGTACAGCATGAGTAAGATGAAGCGGCTTGGCTCATGAGCTCGATTGTACGCCAGGTCGTGAGCCCATGCTCATTCTCCATCCGAGAAGAGCGAAAATCATCAACATGAGACTGCAGATTGAGAAAGGCCTGCCATTCTGGATCCAGAAGGGATTTTGCTTTATGTCGAAGTAAGAGCTGCATCACCATACGAACGGTATTTGGGAGTACGTTCGGATAGAGCTTCGCAAAGATCTTGCATTCGTATTTGTGGTATTTCTTCCATGATTGAGTCTGGCATTCCTGCAGGAGCCTGACTTAGTGCGCGAGCAAGGGTTGGATGAGTGCTGAGGCCATGAAATTACAACCGTATCAACACGTCTGCTCATTCTTCACAGCACAGAGACCAGAAGTCCACATGGCCTGAGAGACTTCACGTATGAGGCAAGAAAGATGAAGGAGAATTTTTTTTGAAACAGATACAGACATTTGCTTCGAACAGATGGTAGTTGATGCTCCCTTTGGCAGGATATCGTGAAGCAGAAACAGACATACTTTACAGCAATATTTGGTGATCTTGCAAGCCTGACAGTTCTTCAGCCTCTTGCTCTGTGAGTCTCGGTCATGGCCATTTTCTGGCAGCCACAAAGAGCACTCGGAGCATGTGTCTTGGAGACGCGGAGAGTCCAGCACAGAGACCAGTGGCCTGTCGATACGGAAGATTTCTACTCCAGGTGGGATTGCTTCCGAGGTAAAGAGGCATGTACCTGCGTCTGGGGTTGTTTGGGTGTAGATGTGGGCAGGGAGGCGGAGAGTTGTCATGTTGCTGAAAAAGGAAGCAGAGCTGTCTCGGAAGCGGGAATTACAATTTAAAATGTCGAGCGTAAAATCAAGACACGTCGAAATGTTGCATCGTTTTGCGTTACTGGTCATTTGGTCACTTCGTGATTAGTCCCTGTCTCTGCAGTTGGACACTGTCATCTCTCGGATCTGTTACAAGTTGTTCCAATATTTTTAAGAGAGGGTCTTCGATCACATCGTACGTAAACGATGTCCAACTCCCAGTAATCTATGGGACTCTGTCTAGTCATTTATCTAGCAATTATCTTTCATGTCATAAGTGCCCGCCAGCCATGATGAAGTAGAATTGTGCAGATTGTTGCTCTGGGAAGGTCATAGATACTCCTTCAACTAGATGGCTCCCCGCATCATGTTGATTCAAGTATGCCCGTTCGACGCCAATTTGCCGTTGACCTTCGGCCACACTACTGCCCTCTCGAGAGCTTGCAGTACATCTTTCTTCAAGTCCTCGCCGTCCTCGATACCACAGCTCATCCGTACCAGATCGTCAAACACGCCGGCCGCCTCCCTTTGCTCCCTTGGAATTCCAGCATGCGTCATGCTAGACGGCACTTCGCACAAGCTCTCAACGCCACCCAGGCTCTCCGCCAGCGTGAAAATATTGCAACTCTGGCAAAACTTCTCCGCTGCTTCAGGTCCACCCTTGATGCGGAAGGAGAGCATGCCACCACCGAGACCGGCACGGTGTTGTCTCAGTGCGATAGCATGATGGGGATGTGAAGGCAAACCAGGATAATTTACTAGTAGGGTGTGAGGTGAGGAGGCGAGGGACGTCGCGATTAACTTGGCGTTGCAGGAAGCCTCACGGGCGCGCAGATGCAGCGTTTTGAGGCCTCTGTGTGCAAGCCAACAGTCGAAAGCGGAGGGGACAGCACCAATGGCGTTCTGAAGAAAAGTGAGGCGGTCTTTTATGTCCTCCGAGTTGAAGGCTGCGATGCCCATGAGGACATCCTAGAAGATCAATTAGCCATAGTCCCATTGCCATCGAGGGATCAAGCATACTGAGTGCCCGTTGATGTATTTAGTGACTGAGTGTACGACTATGTCTGCGCCAAGGTCCAGCGGATTTTGTATGTAAGGGCTAAGGAACGTATTGTCCACGACAACCATGATGCCGTACTGGTGTGCTATGGTAGCAACAGCTCGTATGTCAACCAGACTTAGCGTAGGGTCTTGACGATTTCGGAGTCAGCATGTCTTTTTTGGGGTAATATGTGAGTCGTGAGACAAGTCCCAGGAACGTTCCACTCTTGTGACGAATGTTGCGGCACGAAACGCTGCGCGAATAAGGTAGAGATAGCTCGGAGAAGATAACTCACTACTGGGTGTCTCGATCCAGCAAAGCTTCGTCTCATTTGGACGAATGAGCTCCGCCACGTCGATCTCTAGGCTGGGAGAAAAGGTAACCTGGATGCCATGGGCCTTTGCGACTTTGGTGAAGTAACGGTGCGTCCCGCCGTAGACATCTGATACCGAGACAACGTGAGAACCTTGAGCGAGAGATTGTAAGATTGTGGCTGTCGTTGCGGATCCAGATGAGAAAGCCAGAGCGAATCTGGCATGCTCAAGAGCTGCCACTGCTTGCTCGAAATTTTCCCTTGAAGCATGTCAGAAAGCCTGGAAAGCACCGGAATCAGATCTTCACTACCGATTCGGGTTCGAGCTTCTCGTATACTCGTACGCGCCAACAGGTTTACCTACACCAGTCTGTGCGAAGGTAGTAGAAAGGGAGATCTGAACGAGCATTGTGAGCAAAGCTTTGAACATAGCAGGAAGCTGCCGAGGACATTACTTACAGATTCAATGACAGCGCCGGTTGTTGGGTCATGAGGACTGCCAGCATGGACTGCTAGGGTCCCAAAGTTGTGTACAGGCGAAGGAGCCCTTGGCGGCGTATTGATTGGCCCATTGGTATTGGAAGGCGACATATTTTTATATTGCGGGGGAAGGGGGGGGCTAAAATTCGCTGCTTGGAAGGCGACTTATTTTTATATTGCGGGGGAAGAGGGGCTAAGTAGAATTCGCTGCTTGGAAGGCCAAGTGTATGATGAGTAGGAGTTTAGCTGTTGCAGACTTCGGCCTCTATGCATTTCCAATCGCTTGACTTGATATTAGGCATCGTATTCATAAGCATCGTGACTTAGCAAAAACTTCTGATACCTCTTGAATGCGCTCGGAGGACAATCACTTCACGGCGCATCAAGATGATGCCATATTCGAACGGCCGCTTTACAAATGCACATGAATGGTCTCGCTTTTAAAGGGTCAGGTGTCTAGAAGATTTAGCAGATTCGCACGCATGCACTGCTGGCTACTACAGGTTTTGAAGACAATGACTATTGGTGGCCGGGAGGAAAGTTTTGCAATCAACGTATCGAATATATAAGAAAGGCCGTTTTTTCAAGGCATCAATATCATGATCTCAGTTCTCAAGCAGCGCGCTTGGCCGGACATGTTCAGATACGAATTCGAGATGTGGAGAATAGAGGCATATGTGAACATGGAGGTGAATGTAGCATCATGTGGTTTGACGTAGCCTCTGTAGCCTCTGTGGTGGCTACCTATCTAAGCAAGGTTTGATCCTCCGGTGCTTTATGCTACAAGAGCTCGAGCTACGCAATGCAAGGGAACACTTTGCTCTGGAGCTCCTCACTGAGTACAGCGGACTGTAAGTCTTGTCACTTGCAAGGCTTTGTCTTCGCCATCAACTTACTTCTCCCTCGCCGTTCACTGTCTGCACGCCCTTTTCTAAAAGCCCCTTTCCTCCGAGATGGAGAATGGCTTCCACGATCTCGTGGTCTTCTTGCTCTTTCTCCTGCTCTACCAGCTACACGAGTATATCGTCAGCACATGTATTATGGCTGAGATCTCACATTGAGCAACACGGCGACTCACTCGCTGATAAAGACCGATCCTCTCCTTCCTTCCTTCAGCTCTTTTGACCTCCTTGCTCCCCACCCCATGACTTCCCCTTTCTGGCAATTCATGCAGATACTTACAGCGGTTACCTCGTTTGCAGAGACCTTTGTGGAGGAACTCTCGGCATATCTGCTTCGGCTTTGCACGCTTTGGAGGCGCAACTTTCTCGGGCCCTTGACGCTTTGTCGAAGTTTCATCAGGAGCTTCGTTGTGACTGTCACGGTCGGAAGACGAACCGCTGGAAGATGTAATATCTTCGGAGTCTGCCGAGAACGAGTCGGAGCTCGAGTCGCATGAAGGGACAGTTGAATCTTGGATCGACCGATCCATATCGGGGAAGGAGGGTCCACCGCCTTCTTGTCCGGTTGAAGGATCGAGTGGACCAGGGGTACCCTCAGCGTTGAGAGCTTCGGGCGGGGGATGTCGTTCTTCGTCCGCTAATGCCGGCTGTGAGGTGGGTGTTAAGGGATCAGGCGGTATGTTCGCAGCTTCCTGAAGCTTTGGCTTCACTGGTTTGGTGTCATCAACCTTTGCGTCGCCAGACCCGCCGCTATCTGATCGCTTTCTCTTCTTGTTTTCGTTGCCTAGGGCTGACACGTCACTTGTACCTACTTCCTCAACACTTTCTACCTTACCTTTTGTTGCCTTAGCCTCTGCTTTGGCAATGCGCTTCTCTTCCTTCTCGAGCTGTCTCCGAAGCTTCTCCACTTTGCGCCTGGATCTCGCCGCCGGATCTTCAGACGCGTGTTCACTCTTCTTCGGCTGCTTCTCTCCTTCCGTATTTTGCTGCTGTCTTTCCCTGACTTCGATTCTGTGTCTTTCCTGAGCTTCTCTACGAACTTGATTGGCTGCTCTCTGTTGCTCTTCACGCCGGCGCTTACATTGAGCAATTTCCGCAGCGCGGGCTTTTGTCGGGAATCTCTTCTTACGTTCTTCTATCCAGGCTCTGATATCGGACGGAGATTGCAGGGTAGAAGTGCGACCCTTGAAGTTGAATTGTAAGCTAAAGAGACGTCAGTGAGCTATAATGTGGTAGGCTGGTACTAATTCACGCGCTTACAATTGAGGGCCTTGATCAGCACTTGCAGCCATGGCGGCAAGCCTAGCCTCTTCGTCTGCGTCGTCTTCCTCTTCACTGGACTCATGTTCTTCTGCTTTGGGAGTCAAGCCCAGCTGGTTATGTTTTCGCTTCTTCTTCCTGGGTTTTTTAGTGTTCTCATGAAGCGCCGGTGGTTTAATGGGAAGGGGAAGTGGACTCCCAAAGCTGGGTACTGCGGGTGCAACTTGAGTTCTGTGGTTCTGGTTTCGTGGTCTGTTGAAAGCTTCTCCGTGTCCGCGTCCCAGGCCTCGGCCACGGTGTCCTGGAAAGGGGTTTGGGAATTCGTGACGGCTAGAATGGAAGCCAATGGGCGAGCTGTGTCGACATGATAAATCGTTGCCGTTCGATAGTCCAGGCTGAGATGCGTTAGTCCCATTTGCCGTCAGCTGGGCATAATGCTGAACCTGGTGACCGCTTCTCTGTGCGTCAAAGCCTATGCGTATCGGCGGACCCATTAGTACAGGCTGACCGGCATGCGCGTTTGTCTGGAACGAATTGTTGTTCTGAGCTGCAGGCAGTGGGGGTTGGATAGCGGAGAGTGAGGGACTGTAACCATGCGAAACATTCTGCTGTTGCCCGTTGTGCATGGGGGCAGAGCCACTTCCATTTGCAGGATATGCTGCTTGGGGCGATCGGGCATTTGCTGGAAAAGCTGACTTTTGCTGCCCATAGTCCTGATGCAAATTGATGGGATACTGAGGAAGCTGAACAGGCGGATAGTTGGGCAAAGGGTACCCGCTCCTTCTATGATCATTTGTCTGACTATTGTAGCCCATATTGGGCGGTGGGGAACGCTTGTTGTCTACACCCAAAGAGAAATTGCCGTAGCTTGAAGTCGAGTGCAATGATCCAAAGTATCCAGCTCTTGGATCGCCTTGGTTATGACCATAGCCACGTCCTCGATTACCAGCACCTCCTCTGTTCCCTCTGCCTCGATGGCCGTTGGGGCCCACGAATGGCTGGGAAGCCCCGGGATAGCTTTGAGAAGCCTGGGATGGCGCTGGGGGAGGTGGAGGGAAGGTGAAGTGGTGTCCGCTCATCTTCGCGTGGTCTTCCAGCCCTCAATCGAAAGTGAAGTGACGCGAATTTGCACCCTGTCCTTCAGCAAGCTAATGAGTACATCCTGCCTAAGTTCCTCTCAATAATGCCCGAATTCGCGTGAGTTCGAAAGATCGCTGTTGTTGGCATGCATCGGGTAATGTCCGGCAGCGCTTAATACTCTATCAATGCAGGCGCGAGGGCGCTGGGGCTCACAGCAAATTCATTTCGAAATGATCTCACAATACGTACAAATTCGTGCATGATCTGTTGTCATGAGTGCTTCATTACGAGAACATCACACCATTGAATAGTGTCTATCGAGAAATATTCTGGCATGCGTTTGAGTACCGATCAATCAAGAATCGCCGTCTTCCTTGGTGTTTTCGCAGGGTACGGGCGTCCATTCTTGCCCCAGTCTTTATCTGCCTTATTCGAGATCCAAAACAACTTGACTCATCTACCTACTAAGTGTAGAGTCTTAGAACACGAGTGTTTGTAGCCATTCGAGTTCTGATGACTGTCGGACACCCATGCAGAAGGCTCGTATCTTGAAGTACTTGCACGGACACCAATCGAATTTGAAACCCTCCCCGAATCAACAAAATTCTTTTATTCTTTATACTCCAGCTCTTCATTACATATTTGAGACACTTGAGATATGATTTCTGCATTGTGAGTTGAAATCACATCCACGCATCCAGAGTCCGTAGGTTTGAGCTACTGCCTAAGATTGAGCAAGAATCAGAGTCCAATAGCCAAGAAGACCATATTCGACAACTTCTCTGCTCCTTGTGTTGCGCTATGCAAAGAAGATTGTGGTGACAAGGATGTTAGCCATAAAGATCGATCGTGAATGAGACCTAGAGTTAGGTGTCTTAGGGCCTCAAGGTCTAGAAAGCAATTACGAAGAAGAGTGGTGGGCTGCTGTGTACAAGGCCTGTCTTGGGAACGCCCAACGCTGAATCTGCCAAAGCGATCCGATTATGCAGTACAGTAGACGGGTTCTACTTTGCTCTGCCATTTGTTGCAGAGCCACTACTTTGCCTCTGTGAGACACGGTACTTTTCCACCTCCCTCTCAACTGCGCTGTCTACCCGTGATTTCAATTCTGGCCGATAACCAATAAAGAAAAGCATTTCCATCCAGACAAAGAACGGCGCTAGGACCAAAGCTTGGACCAGGTTGTCCAGCAGTGCGGGAGCTCTTCCTTCGAATACGCCGTGACCGATAAATTGAGCGACCCAACTCGAGACAAAGATGCCAATTGCCCAGTAATTTGCTGTCGCGCCGTTCGTAGTGGTCAGGAAGTCTGAATATGCCGTTCCCGCAAGCAGAAGCGGTGCTAGAAGGCCTCCAGCCACAGGCTCCATCAGAATATAGATTATTGCATATGTCAAGGTAGCAATAGTCCCCAGGTTGGGTGGAAGGTGCGGTATAACAAGCCAGCTTGGCATGGGTATCAGTGAGGGTGTGTTGGTACCCTGACATAGGTTTGAGTATTTGTCCAATGAACGTATAGCTAAAGTCTCTTACGAATAGGAAAGATGTCATCAAAATCATCGGCACACAGACCATGTGGATGGCTTTGTTGGCCTTGAGACGGAAGCGGTCAGGGATATGCTGAATTCTCTCGACTCGATTCGGGGACTGCTCTTACAGTAGCGTGATGATATGAGCCATACTGGTGTAGTGTCAGCATTGTGGTAGCCGTGCACTTTCTCGGCCTAGACTTACGAACAAGAGCTGTTTCTCAAGGTTGAGAGCCATTTTGAACCCTACAGAAGAAATAGTAGGAGACGTGAGCTAGGATATGATTCATAGAATCAGGAACTTGCAAAGCGTGAGAGATGAATGCTTGATGAATGATGATGCCTGAGCTTGAAGTGGTGCTGCTTCCCGGAAGAGCTAGAGGCTTGGCGTGATTCTTGAATCTCCTCTTGTAAAAGGTTTGGCAACCACGAACCTCGCTCTTAGAATCCGCATCTCATCAGATTCCTTCTTCCCCTCGGTCAATTGCATTGGCAATCCGTCCTTTCTTTTCTTGCTGTTCTCAACCTCCACTCAAGATGATTAGGAATGCTTTGAGGCAGACTGCCCGTACGGTTGGGGCAGTCTCTGTCCCTGGCAGACTCACCTTGGTAAGCTATAAAGGAACCCTTCTCCTTATGCTAGCGACTCGACGATATGTGATACCTCTCCTGAAGACCTCAGCTCCGTCTCAGCAAGCTCTCACAATTGTTATAGCTGCTCGGTGGGCGCCTCAGGTAGCAGAAAGCTAATTATCTCATTTCACACAGAACCGATGCAGAGCTCCAGCAGTGCTCAATGCAGCATCAAGACAAGCCCGAACGTACGCTTCGGAGGCAAAAGCTTCACCGACAGAGGTCTCTTCGATTTTAGAGCAGAGAATCAGAGGTGTTCAGGAGGAAGCCGGTCTTGCCGAGACTGGTCGCGTCTTGTCCGTTGGGTGCGTGACATTCCTGAGATTGAGATGCTAGAACTAAATGGCTGAGACTGACCGGCTTTGTATTCAAGAGATGGTATTGCTCGAGTTCATGGAATGAACAATGTCCAGGCCGAAGAATTGGTCGAGTGAGTCTAAAACTTCGGGCCATTGACATGAATACTTAATCCTAGATAGATTCGCTTCTGGGGTCAAGGGCATGTGCATGAATCTCGAGGCCGGTCAAGTTGGTGTCGTGCTCTTCGGCTCGGATCGTCTCGTGAAGGAAGGCGAGACCGTGAAGCGTACGGGAGAAATTGTGTGTGCCGCTACCTTCCTCGATAAATCCTTATCTCACAGCTCACTAGGTTGATGTACCTGTCGGTCCTGCGCTCCTCGGTCGCGTTGTGGATGCGCTGGGTAACCCTATCGATGGCAAGGGCCCAATCAAAACAACGGAGAGATACCGAGCTCAGCTTAAGGCACCTGGTATTCTGCCTCGTCACTCCGTTAACCAGCCAGTTCAGACTGGTCTCAAATCTATCGATGCTATGGTGCCAATTGGTCGTGGACAGCGTGAGCTCATTATTGGAGATCGTCAAACTGGAAAGACCGCTGTTGCCCTCGACGCCATGTTGAACCAAAGACGCTGGAACAATACCGATGACGAAAGTAAGAAGCTCTACTGTGTGTACGTTGCAGTTGGTCAGAAGCGATCTACTGTCGCGCAGCTGGTCAAAACTTTGGAGGAGAATGACGCGATGAAGTACTCCATTATTGTGGCTGCGACAGCTTCCGAAGCTGCTCCTCTGCAATACATCGCTCCCTTCTCAGGATGTGCCATGGGCGAGTGGTTCCGTGACAACGGCAGGCATGCGGTCATTGTCTATGATGATTTGACCAAGCAAGCTGTCGCTTACCGTCAAATGTCCCTATTGCTCCGTCGTCCACCAGGGCGTGAGGCCTATCCCGGAGAGTAAGTGGCGTGCGCCGAGAAGCGTCCCAAGGTATTTTTTTGCTGACTGCTGCTTAGCGTCTTCTATCTGCACTCACGTCTACTCGAACGTGCCGCTAAGCTCAACGAAAAGCATGGTGGTGGCTCCCTGACGGCGCTGCCTATCATTGAGACACAAGGTGGTGATGTCTCTGCCTACATCCCTACGAATGTCATTTCCATCACAGATGGCCAGATCTTCTTGGAAGCCGAGCTCTTCTACAAGGGTGTCCGTCCTGCCATCAACGTCGGCCTTTCAGTCTCCCGTGTCGGTTCGGCAGCTCAGTTGAAGGCGATGAAACAAGTCGCTGGGTCCCTCAAACTCTTCTTGGCACAGTATCGTGAGGTTGCGGCCTTCGCTCAGTTCGGATCGGATCTTGATGCCGCCACCAAGCAAACGCTCAACCGTGGCGAACGTCTGACCGAGCTGCTCAAGCAAAAGCAGTATCAGCCAATGGCCGTCAATGAGATGGTTCCTCTCATCTATGCCGGTGTCAACGGGCATCTCGACAACGTTCCCGTGGCTAAGATTCTTCAATGGGAGGCAGACTTCCTGTCGCATTTGAGGAATAACGAGTCCGATCTCCTGGCATCGATCGATAAGGAGGGCCAGGTTACCAAGGACATCGATGCGAAATTGAAGGACGTCGTGCAGTCATTTACCAAGAGCTTTACTTGAGAGGAAGTTGACAGTATGAAGCCCCTCCACTATGTTGCCGGCCGACGCTGATGACATCCCAGCTGTACCATACACAACCAAATCTCTTGCCTTCCGTTATCACATCTTCTATACTCCGAGTGCAGTGAAGCTGCATCTATCCATTCTACGCTGCGTCGAGGCACTTTTTCCCTCCTATTCGCCATTGAGGAAGCAACACTAGAATTGGTGATGTGTGTACGTAGATTGTAGAAGCAAAACTCGATCTGTCTAAATAAGGGTATCTCGTCCAGCCGTTGTACTTCGCTCTTGTAAAACAGTAAAGAGGGGACTGGGAGTCCGGAATGTTTGCAGTCAGCCTTATGATGATCTCGAGTACCTAGAGTAAGGTAAAGTACTCTAGGTACGTAAGGTACCTACTACCTACCTAAGCCCGCGTTGCTTCGGGGTTAAGGGCGCACGGTAGCACGGCGGTGTCCCTGGAAGTGACGGACATGGAACTTTCACATTTATATTTACAAGAGCTGAAGTGCTGGTGAGTCATTCGCCAATGACCAATTCACCCTCGCTGGCACAATGATAACGCACCGTCCACATGCCGTTCATTTGTAGCACATACTAACACCCACTTAAACGTACCTTGATGCCAAAGCTCTGAGAGTAGACTACACTACTCGTAGCAGCTTTGGTTGAATTGTCAGCTTGGGGGAGTGGCTGATTATTGGCCGGCATTTGGCTCCTCCACCACCCCGAGCATCAACACTTCCAAATCACCTCTATCCAACACTCCTTGCTACACACTGTTCACCTGTGACCAAAACAGAATACCCTTTCGCCCGCCATCTGTCACTTTGCCCTCCAAGAACAGAAAACTTCGCGACCGTGGCCATCCTGGAAAGCGAACCACATACTTGCGCCGCGCAGATATTGAAGATCCCGACTGTCTTTCAGCCGTTCAGGCAGAAGACCATATGAACTTCGGATTTGCTTGGGTGCCACCCCCTCCTGCGCAAAACGAGCAACAAACGCTTCGCTCACCCCCGCAAGACTCGACCACCCCAACGATGACTCCAACCCCTCCGTCAACGACAACTGCAAGCAGTGGTCAATTCTCTCCCGATGGACAATACCGAGTGGTGAGGAAGAGAAACAGAGTCCCATTATCATGCGCTCCTTGCAGGAATAGAAAGTGAGGGCCCCCAATCAACATACTGACAACGCGTCTACCAAGACAACGGAGCTGATGTCGACTTCTTTAGACTCAAGTGCAACAGATCGCAACCATGCGAAAACTGTGTCAAGCGTGGAGATACCCTGTCTTGTTCCTATGCGGCTCCAGGGAGTCGGAAGAAGCAATCTGCATCCTCGCAATCTAGTAACTCCCCAGATGACATGCAGAATCGTATTGACCGCCTCGAGGGTCTGGTACTCTCATTGATGACGAACGGCTCTCAATCTGCAGGTCCAGCGGCAGCCCAACGAGCGCTGTCCTTGAACTCTAGCTCAGGATCTATGGAGTACCCGCAGGATGTGGACGTGGACATTGATGGAGAATACGAAGACAATGGCGTTGTCAGAGGATCAGGGGAAGACGAGAGCGAGACTGATCAGGTCGTCCAATCGCTTGGGGTCATGAAAGTCGACAACAACAAGTCTATGTACTACGGGGAAGCTCATTGGGCCGCTATTTTGCACGACATCAAGGAGGTCAAGAACTATTTCTCAGAGCACAAGAAACAGTGGGAAGATCAAATGCTCAAGGTCCAAGAAGCCAAGAACCAGGTTGATTCGGCGCCGCAAGGTCCGACTTTCTTGTTTGGAGGATCAAAACCACCACCGTACTCCGAATTACTCGCGCAGCTACCAAAACGAACGGTGACAGATAAGCTCGTCTCCCGGTACTTCAATTCGTATGATCCGGCAGTCCATATATTGCATCCGCCGTCATGGCAAAGGAATTACGAAAGACATTGGGAGAATCCCAATAAGACTGGGCCGGCATGGCTTGGACAAATTTTCGCTATCATGTGTTTGGCAATGCACTCATACTTTCGAATGGATGATGAGCCCCCAGAGTTTCGGGGCAAGTCTCTTGCTCTGGCTGCAAACTATCGAGGCCTTACCGGACAGTGTCTGCTGCTTGCCGACTTCACCAAACCTGTCAATCACATGATCGAGACTTTGGTGCTCCACCTGCATTGCGAATATGCTCGGAATCGTGATGCTGAGGTAGGAACGTGGGTACTGGTAGGCATGATAGTCCGGCTTGCTATGCGGATGGGCTATCACCGAGATCCCAAATACTTCCCCAACATCACACCATTCCAAGGAGAATTGCGAAGAAGAGTGTGGACATTCGTGCGGCAGTCAGATCTTCTCTTCTCTTTCCAGATCGGATTGCCGAGCATGATTCGATTGGGTGATTGTGACACAGAGCTTCCTCGAAACCTTTACGATGATGAATTTGACGAGGATTCAAAGAACCTCCCGCCCTCGCGACCCGCGTCAGAGCCTACTCCCGTCTCATACATGTGCGCGAAAGCCAACATGGCATTTGCATTTGGGAAGGCCGTCGAAAGACTACACTCCGTGTCGACATGCTCGTACGATGAGATCATGGCTCTAGATCGCGACCTGAGAGAAGCTCGTGCAGAATTTCCGCCACATCTCCGCCTTCGAAGCATAGAAGAATCTATGATGGACCCTGGGGCTCTGGTCATGCAACGCCTCTATCTATCCATCTTGTATCACAAAGGTCAATGCGTTCTTCATCGGAAATTTCTCGCGAGAGCACGCGAGAATAATCGCTATGCTCACTCCCGACGTACCTGCGTTGACTCATCGATGGAGCTTCTCAGCCACCAGGCGATCCTGCATTATGAATCGCGTCCTGGTCGTCGCCTCCACGGCATGAAGGTTTTCATCAGCTCGATCACAGCAGCAGACTTCCTACTTGCTGCCATGATTGTCGCTCTTGATCTCTGCCATGGATCGGAAACGGAAGGCGGCGGTCAAAGCTCTGGCGACATGTACACGTGGGGACTGGAAAGACGAGCGGACATGGTTCGGGCACTCGAAGTTTCTAATGACATCTGGAAAGAGACGAGGGATCAGTCAATGGAGGCCTTCAAAGCATCTGAACTCTTGACTGTCATCTTGAACAAAATGAAGTACAGTAGGAATCAAGCCGCTGGACGAACACAGCAGAACCCTTTCCCTTTTCCCGGTCCGTCCAACGGCACTGATGGTCAAGCTTTCGGTCTGCCAGGGGACGAGAAGCCCGAGCATTCCGCGGCCATGACACTAGGCATGCTGAGCAATGGCGGGATGACGCCTAATTCTACGTTGATGTTCAACGGGGCATTTCCTTCCACGGGAGGTATTAATTCTAACGTGGGGGATATGCAGCCTTCGGGCTTGACGCCAGGTTACTCAATGGAGCAAGCTGCTAACGGCATACCCTCTATGCCGAGCCCACTCTCGTTCTTTGGAAGTGGAAATCTAGCCGGTGACATGCCGGCAAACTTGGATTGGGTAAGTTTTCACCGTTGCGGATGACAACTGCAAATGCTAACGTTCGCGCACAGGATGCATGGGATTCCTACGTCCAGAATGCGAGTGTCGACGTCGGGACTCAGGGTTGGCCCGCGAGCATGGACCCGGCATTAATGACACCGGCGGTAGATGGACAAACGCAGATGTCGCAAACGTCAGGTAGCTCGTTCAATGGCTCTGGAGGAGTTTTCATGGGGGTCAGCACTCCTCCAGGCAACATCCCCATCTGAGCATCACGGGACCCTGTTGTTCGAGCACGAAGCACAGCTGGGCATGCAGCGGCGGTGGATTGGAGCTTGTAAGGCGCTTATATCATGCGAACGTCACGGCTGCGTAGAGGCCTTGAGGGAATCGCCCGATGAGCAGTGCAGGAAGCAAAGATGCCACTCGTAGCAATTTGCGGGGGTATCACAAGAACGAGCCGGGACCATGGTTCGTCTTGAAATGACTTGTAGATTTGCGGAGCTGGAGACACGTTGTAAAAACACATAGCCCCGCTTGGACTAGGTATATGGCGTGCACTTTGCAAAGTTGTATGTATCTTAGAACACCCACCAGCAAAGACAAAGCACCGTCTCTCGACGCGTCACCGAGGTTCCTAAAGCCCCCAGCGTACGCACCACACACCGACCTTCAAACCCACTAGAGTCTCGTCTCGAGGCTACGATTATCTTGCCTTTGATTATTTAATTCAGAGGTAGGGTGCTTTGCGAGTCTGCCAAGTGCCAGACTCCTACGGCTACGATAGTGAAGTACCCAAATCCGGCCCCAAATCGTGGGTTTACCCGCGCAACACGCGCGCCAAAAAAGTAAACAAGCCATGGTTTAGACGTCCCCAAGTCTCCAGTCCCACCAAACTTTCGTCATCTAACATCCTCCCCGCCACCTACTCCGAACAACAAGACCTGCAGAAACGTCTCCGCCCACACAGTGAACCATGGGTTCGCTCAAGTCGGTCTACCAAAGCTTCCTCGCAAGCCCCAATGCGTCTGCATTGAACAATGATGCCTCTCTCAACTACATCACCACTCTTACTACCATAAACACTGCGGTTGCGATAATGAAACATCATGCAGCACATCAAAAGGTTCTTACGAAGAAAGAAGAGAAGGTCCTGAGCTGCATTGAAGGCAGTGATGCTCTGTGCCTCGATGTCGAGACCACATTGGAATTCATTGCAGGCGGAGGAGCTTATTTGCCTGGCTTGGATGACAATTTCCTGGCGGATCGCGTCGTTACATTCCCAATGGTAGAAGGAATTCGTTGAGAGTTTAAGGTCGACGTTCATACTAATTCTTTTATCTAGGTGCACATCGTCCATTTCGATTCGAGCCAGAAAATTCAACAGGTCCGCCTCTACTGGGATCAAGGGTCTCTACTCAAGCTCGTAGACGTCATTGGATCCCGAGCAAGGAACTGGCCTATTCGTGATGGCAAAGACCAGGCACGTCTGATCGCTTCGAGTTCTGCGGGTGTTGCTCAAAGTAATGGCCCCAAACATCCGGCGACCGAGAACGGTAACCGCGATACCGACCCGGCGGCTGTCATAACCAAGCCTAGATCACAGAGTAAAAATGTTACCAGAGACCCACATGCCAGCTTAGCCCTTTTCGCGCCTCGTGAAACGGAAGAGGACTCTTCGGCACCCGCTGCTGTCGCTCCTCGTGCCTCGGCCAAACCACCGCCACGGGACTACCATGACCTCTTCGTCGGCAACGAGTCCGACGCCTCACCGGTCTCCAGGGAAAAGATTGCATCGCCCCAAAAAGAGAACATGACTCCTGGCCCTATCGCTCCCAAAGGCGGTGCGGGCAAAAATTATCAACCCTCTCGCCTGTTCGAGAACGATAATTCGCAGCCAGGAACTCCCGGCACGCCCATCGAATCTTCAACCAAGTTCATCAAACCCGACCCCAAGAAATATAGTCATTTCGAATTTGGTGATGGAAATGAGAAACAAAAGCCGATGGCAGCTCGCCCGAAATCGAAGCACCAAAGTAATTGGGATTTTGCAGATTTCATGACCCCTGACAAGGTTCCAATCAAAATCCGAGGCCAAGACGTCCGTCACTTCGGCTGGAGTGATGATGAACCCGTGATGGATAGTCCGGCCAAGCATCCTGCTGTAGCCAAAGCGCGTCCTGACGCCAACACCAACTTTGACTTCCGAGATGATGGTACCCCCGGAGGTGCGCGGCGTCCAGGTCATCCTCGCGGCCAGGGCAACGGGAAGGGTTTTGGAATGTATCAGACCAACGTGTTCGACGAGAGCGATCTGCCACCCAGCCCGGAGAAAGGCCACGCCTTGGCCAATCTAAAAGACACACGGAAGAACTTCGATCCCAATTTCAGCATGACCGATGATTCTCCTTCCCAGTCAGCGAATGTTGATATGCAGTCGATCCCGGAGGCCAGAGCGAAGGTGGTTCAACAAATGGGTGCGCAATGGGACGCTACCGACCAATCGCCGGGCCCCCACCCGACAAGCAAGATCGAAGACGTAAGCAACCCAACCTCTGGAGACAAGGAAAATGTTTTGAATGGAGGCGGCCAAAAGCATGTCGGTATCAAGAGCGGTGGTGACGGAATGGGAGGGAAAAAGGGAGCTGGACGCTCGTGGGGCTTTGGAGATGACTCTCCTGGCCCTCAAACCGCTAGCAAGAATGAGAATCGAATCAATCCGATCTCAGGGGATAACGAGAACATCTCAAATGGAGGTGGCAAGAAGCATGTGGGCATCAAGAACGGCGGAGATGGCATGGGTGGGAAGAAAGGAGCCGGACGCTCCTGGGGCTTTGGGGATGATAGCGATGAGGACGGTATCGGAGGGATGAACGGGGGCAAGTTCCAAGCTTCGAAGATTCAACAGGCTCCCAAGGGCAGTGGGGTCTGGGATTTTTGAGGATGGGAGGGAATGGAGTTATGTTGACATGATTGCAATGGAAGGAACACGGATGGCGGATTGACCGGGTGGCGACATTGCTTTTTTGTTGATGGCCCCGTCCAACATTGCAGGTGATGTATCATAAGTATATATGCTTCAAGCCGTTCGTTCAGTCGATCCGATTTCTCAAGCTGTCTGCGGCCGCTTTTCTCGTTCACACAACATGCTGGGTCAAGAAAACGGTTTGCAATGTGCATATAGCACGGAAATTGGGCAAAGGAGTCTCATCCCACACACTTCCAGGTGTCTGGGCGAAGTCCCTTCCTAGAGAGCTAGGTAGTCTTACAATGTTCCCGCTTGGAATCGCACAATTAAAGTACGCACGAATAGAGTACGAAACGTATTGACTACTTCGAACAGACGAGTGTTGTGAGAGTCATCGATACTGTGACCCCATACGTTACATCCTTCGTCAGACACTCATATATGCACGTTCGCCCACAGACGTGCGATGAAATTACCTACTCCTTCCGTGGCATCTCCTCGTCGGTCACGTTGACGCAAAGAAAGCCTGGATACGAAGCGTTTCTCTTGCCCAGCTTCACGCTTGGCGGGAAGAATATATATCGATCTGCTTTGTTGACACCGTCGATAACGTTCTTCGCTCAATCATCGAAAAGCTTGTCGATCGTCGAACTCTGCTGGTGCTGCCTGTGAATAGAGCACACTCAGTCTCTGAATGAAGGTAGAACAACATCAAAGATGCCTTGCAAACCTTTCATCAGCAGGCGACTCGTTGATCTGGACGTTCAGTATTTGATAGAATGGCATATTTGTGATGTTTTTATGGGAAAAGTACACCTTATTCAATCTACCACCATTCGACTGGTCCAAGTCCAGACTGCGACATCGAAGCCTACATCTTTGAGCACGTCCCTTTTTAATAACAGCAGTGCACTTACAGTGACGCTGTAAGGGCTTTTCCGCTCCATTGTCGACTCATTACCGCGCTCGGAAGGAGGAGAAGGGGAAATGTCGTTCCATTGCTCGTCCTCCACACGCACTCGAACCCATTCATTCTTGTCGTAAAAGTACTCGTCGCCATCATTTACCCAAGTCCAAACTTGTTCTTGCACGTTGCTGGAAATCAAGTCAGATTCACGGAGAGGCCGCTGGCAGCAAACGCAGACTCAATGAGCCAGAAGCATATACGGAGAAGAGTAACCGAGCAGAAGAGTTGGGGTCCTAGAGGGTGACCCACAAAAAGCTCTTGGGGAACATCAAGTTCGGAGGAACATGTATGTCGTCGAAGAAGTCAAGCCGTACTGTTCTAGGCGTCATTGAACGAATCTGGTTGTGGGAGAAGAAGGGGGTACTTTTCATGCCAAATTCGGAAGCGCTACTAATCTGTCCAAGAATGATCTCTCCTTTGAAAGGGCGGAAGACGATGAGACGAAATTCGACTGGAAACCTTCAACATTTGAGCTCCGGAAGGCGAAATCGTCTCACCTACCATTGACGTTGACAATGCCAGTACCATGGCCGATGAGACCGTCAGAGGCGCTCAATATATCGTAAACGCATATGCAAAGACCGATCTTCTGAATAACCTGGAACGCTTCTAGCGTGGCATATATCAGGGCACATACCGGGGTGCCCACTTTGTTTGCAAATTTGGCGTTGATGTTATCTTCGATGCTTTCTCCACTGGGCTTCTCCACATTCTCTGGAGATATTTGGACCAAATCACTGAGTGTAGTCTGATTGACGTTTTAGAGGCGCATGTCATGAAGGCACAATCCACTCAAAACAGTCCAACATCTAAGCTTACCAGAATGAACATTTGGCCTTCCAATACCGCGCTATGCGCACTTTCGAGGTTCTTGGTGAGAGCTGTGCATTCGTTGGCTTGGTACTTGTGGCCGAACATGAGAACCTTGACTCCGTACCGTAGAGCTGTGTTGCGAGCAAGTGCTACAGTATCCGCAGCAGCTGTACATTTCAGCACGTCGTCTTCAAGAAAGGAATCGAGAGTCAGATTCCGGCCCAAGCACCAACTCCCCCCTCGACAACGCCGTCCAGGCCACAAAAGGCACCGACAAGGTCTCGAGCAATCTCTCTATCTCGTCTAGGGAGTGCGCAAGAGTGCTAAAGTCTTTGCGTAGCCACTCCTTTGCTTGGCGGGCCTCAGTACGTTGTCTAGCAGCGCCTCACTGCGTCTGGACTAGGCTGATCTCGAGGCTTATATATGAAGCTGTCACTCATTCGCGCATGATCGCATGAAATCCTATATCTCAGTGTCACACCAAGAGGATCAGAGAAGACTTGAACACTGGAATGAGAGCGAGCTAAGGAGCGTGAGCGGTCACATGTTGAGGGCCTGCGCATCCAAAGAACAAGCGCTGCCATACGGCTTCTTGATAGATACAGATCCTCGTCCAAGCATCCCATAGTTTCCAAACTTCCAACATGTACTTCCTTCACGATATGGAGCGCACGATCACGCTGCATCCATCATTCTTTGGCCCACGCGTGAAGGAGTACATCAGAGGCCGACTTATGGAAGACGTCGAGGGAACATGCACTGGCCAGTTCTATATTATTTGTGTGATGGACACAGACACCCAAGACTTTTCCGAAGGGCGCGTGGTCCCGGGCAGTGCTGTCGCAGAATACACAGTGCACTATCGAGCTGTCGTCTGGAGGCCTTTTAAGGGCGAAACCGTTTGTCTACCTGTCGAGAAACCAAGGGTATTCGGGGCTTGTTGTGTGCTGAAATGTTGTCTCACGCTAGGTCGATGCCATAGTCAGCTCGGTCAACAGAGAGGGCATATTCGCTGACGTCGGACCTCTACCGACCTTTGTCTCCAAGCATGTACGTTTAGATGACTGGGCTTTCTGACCCATGGCTGATTTGTACAGATGATCCCGAGCGATATCAAATGGGATCCGAATGCCACTCCGCCGCAATTTACGGACAACGGCGATCAAGTCATCGAGAAAGGTACACATCTACGGATAAAGATAATGGGGACCAGGAGTGATGTCGGCAGCATGTTCGCTATTGGAAGCATCAAAGAGGACTTTCTCGGGTTTGTGGCATGTTTATGGCACACCGCATTCTACTGACACTTTTTTAGGACTCTCTAAAAGCTCTTGTCCAGCATATCAAGGCTGCAGCGCTCCCACAACGGGAAAAGATGTACTTCAAAGATGCCGAGGCAGAGGCTCTATCATAGACCGTTCGTCTTGACGGCCGAAACCGTCCCGAGTCTACCAAAGGAGAGCATCCGCGCTTACAGAGAGCTAGCTAAGCTTGGATTTCAACGGGCTTGGATCATTATATCACTGAATAGAGAGTGGCTTTTGAGATTTTGAAATCATCATGCAAGATAGAAAATGCTGTCAAAGTCGAAACTTCTTTGATTGTAGCCAATCCACGGCTATTGAGTTAGGTGGCCCAATATCACAAACGTTGTCGCAAAGGTACGATCTATTAGTGCTGTGCTTAGTACGGAGTTGTAGAAATTCAAGTTGTCGTCAAAGATTTTAATAATCTCCATCTCCAATAGTGCAGTACATATCGATGGAGATCGACACAAGTATTATTCGCTTCGCCCGGGCCGAGCCATCGAGCTAGCGTCTCCCTTCTCCTGAAACCAATCGTTAAACATTCTATTTGTAGGTAGTCTGTACCTACTCTATTATTACCTTATTGCTGACTGATAGAGACAGAGTCCTCGAATTGAACGATGAATATAACAGAAATATGCATCTGCTGCATCATCCGTCGATGATCGCCAATCAGCTCGACGAGCCATCCGCAGCTCTCTAGATGGGAAGGTCAAGCTTACTCTAGAGTACTCATGAGCCCACCTCCGGAGCTCTCGAAATGGCTGCTACTCCGTACCACGACGACGACGAGGAGAGGAAACCTCTGACGCAAGTCTCCTCATCCTCGGATCCAGCTCGAAACTCTCTCGACTCTCTATCGTCCTCATCCAACACCTCTATAGCGCTACACCGCCTTAATGAAGACGGGACGGCAAGTGGCAACGGGCATACCAAAGGCCTACTGGAGACTAGAACCCTCGGCGGTAAGGGCAATGACTACGATGAGGAAGACGGCTTCTATCATCCCCCTCGCCGACAGCCGTTGGAGAAAAGGAACAGACGCGTAATGTGGGCATTGGGCGGCTTGTGCGTAGGCGGATGGTTACTTGCTCTGGTCCTCTTCCTGTCTCGGCAAACATACAGACATGCATCCTCCATCCCATTCGACCCAGCTGCCACCGCTTCACACGGATCTGGCAAGGCGGTGACCCTTGATCAATACCTCACAGGTGCATGGCGACCGAAGCACCAACAGATCTCCTGGATCGCAGGCGCAAGCGGCGAAGACGGGCTGCTTCTCGAGCAGGATGGTGGTTCCGGCAAAGACTATCTGGTGGTGGAAGACGTGCGAAGTCGCAAACCTAACGCTGAGGTACAGGAAAGCCGAACCCTGATGAAGGATGGGCCCTTTAAAGTGGACGGTCTCGACGTGCAGCCGAATAAAGTATGGCCGAGCAAAGATCTCAAAAAGGTACTAGTCATGTCCAACGAGCAAAAGAATTGGCGGCATTCTTTTACAGGCCTGTATTGGATATTCGACGTGGCAAGTCAACAAGCCGAACCTTTGGATCCAGCGAAACCAAGCGACCGGATTCAATTGGCCTCATGGTCACCCCAAAGCGATGCCATTGTCTTCACTAGGAACAACAACATGTTCCTACGCAAACTTTCGTCCAACAATGTCGAACCAATCACCAGGGACGGGGGTAGCGAACTGTTCTACGGGGTGCCTGACTGGGTATACGAGGAGGAAGTCTTTAGCGGCAACAGTGTGACTTGGTGGTCTGAGGACGGGAAGTTTGTAGCCTTTCTACGGACAAACGAGACCGCGGTGCCAGAGTACCCTATCCAGTACTTCATATCCAGACCGAGTGGGAAGGACCCGGCACCAGGCGAAGAGAGTTACCCTGAAGTACGACAGCTCAAGTACCCGAAAGCTGGCGCTCCAAATCCAGTAGTAGACCTACAATTCTACGACGTTGTCAAGGACGAAGTGTTCTCAGTCACCACCGACAACGACTTTCCTGATGACGATCGCTTGATAACCGAGCTAATATGGGCGGGAAAAGATGGTAAAGTTTTGGTTAAGAACACAAACCGAGAAAGCTACATCTTGAAGGTTGCCTTGATTGATGTCGTTGAACGGACTGGAAAAATTGTTAGAGAAAAAGACGTAAAAGCCTTGGACGGAGGTTGGTTTGAGGTGACAGAAGAGACTCGATACATCCCAGCCGATCCTGATAACGGTCGACCCCATTCTGGATACATCGACACCGTGATAAAAGATGGCTATGACCATCTTGCATATTTTACTCCTCTCGACAATCCGGAACCTAACATGATCACAGCCGGAGAGTGGGAAGTTGTCAACGGTCCCTCGGCGGTTGACCTAAAATCAAATACTGTATACTTTGTTGCGACTAAGGAATCCTCCATTCAAAGACATGTCTACACCGTAAATCTTGATGGGACCTCACTCCAACACTATACGGAACATCGCCAAGAGGGCTACTACGATGCCTCGTTCTCCACTGGTGCTGGCTTCGCCCTGCTTTCCTATCAGGGGCCGGACATTCCCTGGCAAGAAGTTCGTTCGACGCCAAGCTTCAAAGGTCACCACTATCAGCACCGGTTTGAGACGAACCCCGGCTTAGCCAAGCTCGCCGCCGCTCATGAGCTACCCATTGAGATTTATCAGACAGTGAATATTGGTGGCGTTGATCTTAACCTTGTCGAGCGCCGTCCACCCCATTTCGATGAAAAGAAAAAATACCCGGTCCTTTTCCAACTCTACGGAGGTCCTGGCTCGCAGCAGGTTGATAAAAAATTCACCGTAGACTTCCAGTCTTACGTGGCGTCGAATCTCGGCTATGTCGTTGTGACGCTAGATGGGCGAGGCACTGGCCTCATCGGTAGAAAAGCAAGGACTATCGTGAGCGGCCACATCGGATACTACGAAGGCATGGACCAGATTTCGGCCGCAAAGCTGTGGGCGGAGAAGCCGTATGTTGATCCGGAAAGGATGGCGGTTTGGGGCTGGAGCTACGGGGGTTTCATGACGTTGAAGACTTTGGAATTAGACGGAGGGGAGACTTTCAAATATGGGATGGCTGTTGCGCCGGTAACGGATTGGAGATTTTACGGTAAGCCTTTGCGGACATGCTGGGGTCGGAGCCTGACTGACTTGGATGCCAGACTCCATATATACGGAACGATACATGCAAACCCCTCAAAACAATCCTGATGGTTACGAAAATACGACCATCAGCAACATGACCGCTCTTCAAGGCAGTGTCCGTTTCCTGATGATGCACGGCGTAGCAGACGACAATGTTCACATGCAGAATTCCCTCACTCTCCTGGATAGACTTGATCTTGCGGGCGTGGAGAATTATGACGTTCATGTTTTCCCCGATTCAGATCACAGCATTTATTTCCACAATGCGAACAGGATAGTTTACGATAGTAGGTGAAGCCTCCACTTTACACTTGGACGATGCTGATTCTGCACTAGGACTCAATAATTGGCTAATCAACGCTTTTAACGGGGAGTGGTTACGAACAGAGGATGCGATACCCATGGAGAGGATTGGAGCTACTTCTCGAAGACGCTGAATGAGTTCAGGTAGCCTGGGCTGGCGTTGAGACTTTTGAGATGCACTTGCTCGGAGTATGGAAGAGGGGCCGACGCAGGGAGGACGCCAATGTGCGTAATGAGAGATGTGATGGGCTTGATCCCGAAATATGTTGTTCTCGTTGCTTCTTGTTCTGCTCTCTGGAGACAAGGACGTTTTCCGAATTAACAATATAATGAACGCGATATTTGTCCATGTTGAAAATGCGGCGCCCTAGGGTACGTCAGGGAAAAATGACGTCGAGGCAACTTTCATGGTACAGTCACAAGTATAGTATGCAAAATCCAGCCATTCCAACAGTCTACTCTTCTCTACCTTTAACAATCACCCAATCCACTTGACTGCGCGATAACTATGCCAGATACGCCCAAAATGTCAGCGACGACCAAAGAACTTCTCAAGAAGGTGCGCATGATTGTGCCACCGATGCTCGAGAAGTTCCACAAAGGTACCTTTCGCGTCCTGGTCACAGTCGGAATGCTTCTGATAGCACATACCAGGTCAATTGGGTAGAGTAGCAGTCATCGGAGGCAGTGAGAAGTAGGCAACAACCCGCAGCGTTTATTGGACTGCAAGAATCCGAGTCATTGACTCTCGAGCAGCTACACCGGCGCACCCTATTTTTCAGCCATGGCATCCGCACGATTAGGTACATCTACACTACCAGGCCAATTGAAGCCTCCCGCATGAGACTGACCATCTTCTCCAGGCGCCGATCTCGTACCTGACTCCTCCTAATCCACCCTCTTCCGAAGCTAAATCGATCAGTCCCACGTTATCTGCACCCCTCCCGCCGCCAATGTGATAAAAACCTACTCCCCCAATCTCATGGTCCACCCCATAATGCGGGAGATCAACGAAGTCCCCGCCTCCCACGAACCCGCCTCAGAACTCGCCTCCCCCATCATCAACATGCTCGGCAACCTGCACGCCGTCGTCATAGGTCCGGGTCTCGGGCGCGACAAACTCATGCAAGCAACCGTTGCGACGGTCATAAAGGCGGCGAGGGAAAAGAATGTACCGTTGGTACTGGATGCAGATGCGCTGTGGTTGATTCAGAGTCAGCCAGAGTTGGTGCATGGATACAAGGAGTGTGTGCTCACGCCAAACGTGGTTGAGTTTGGGAGATTAGCCAAGGCCGTGGGGTTGGGAGAGGATGACCTGCCAGATAGTGGCGAGGCTGGGTGTAAGAAGCTTGCGAAGGCGCTGGGAGGCGTAGTTGTCGTGAGAAAGGGAGGAGTGGATTGGATTAGCGATGGCGAGAAGGCGATTGTGGGTGATGGAGAAGGGGGGAGGAAGAGGAGTGGCGGGCAGGGCGATACATTGACCGGAAGTATTGGAACGCTGTTGGCGTACAGGGATGCATATCACCAGAAGCTGTGGGATACCCAGGGGGCCTTGGATAGATCCGAAACGTTGCTGCTGGCGGCTTGGGGAGGTAGTACGATCACAAGGGAATGTTCAAGGCTGGCATTCATGAAGCACGGAAGGAGTCTGCAGGCGAGTGATTTGACAGAGGAAGTGTCTGTTGCCTTTGACACTTTGATCGGGGAGAAAGAGGAGAGCCTGGCCAATTTGTGAAGAGTCGAGACCGGCATCCTTGAATTCGTGCATTTATTCAGACGTAGTGTGCATTGACCCAAGGCTTTCTTGGGGGCAGGACGAAGACAGCAAGCTCAGTACATGACCAATTTTCATCGTGTGCTCGGGACTTTCGCGGGCCCTGTTCCTCCCAGAAAGCCGTGGGCAAAAGTATAGATTGAGGGTACCAGAAACCAAGACCACCATGGGCGACCGAAAAGGCGAGAACTACCGTTGAACCTGAAGTGCTGTGCTGCCGTTCATCGATGCAAACCAAAAATGGTCATGGGTCCTTTCAACGCCACAAAACACCCGCTAATAGCAACGCAAGCAAACTCGCTAAAATGCATGTATCGTCGGGACACACTGTGACAAGAGAAGGATCGAAGGCGTGTCTCAATACCTCTGCGGCTTCGCCTTTTTAGCCAACTGCTCCAATTTCTTCCTTCTCTCCTCCTTCTCCTTCTTGTGCTTCGCTTCCACCCTCGCCTCCTCTTCATCTTCCTTTCTCGCAGCTTTCGCTGCAATTGTCTCTTCTTCCTCCACGTCCGTAAAGCCAGCCTCCATGTCATCGGATCCATCAGAACCATATTCATCCTCTTCGATGTCGTCCAAGTCATCCTCGTCAGTGGCTGCATATTCGTCGTATCGTGGCCTGCGGTGATTGCTACCTTGGTCTCTCGCGCTCGATGGCTTGGCAGTCGAGGAGGCTGGCTTCATAGTTCCTTTGTACGTTGGCTGTGGCAGCTGGGGCCTGGGTTTTGCTGTGCCCTTGTAGGCCGGGGCTGCAATTTTCTTGTTCGCTACAGGTCCCGGAGCCGGACTGCTGCTCAGACTACCAGAAGACCCGGGGCGGCTGTTGTTCTTGACGCCAAGCTTCTTGTCCTTCATTGCCTTCTTTTTCAGCTTGAGCTCCTTCTTGTAGCTTGGCGCGATTTGTTCCTTGGGCTTGTGGCTGATGGTGCCTACTGGAGGCTTCGATTGATTTGCTTTGGCTCGAGCCATAATTTCCGCAAACGATCCTTTCTTTGGTGCCTTCAGAGCGTCTCCCGTAGGGGTTGGAGGAGTAGCAGAAGCTGGGTCGGGTCTGCTAGTACCGCGATAAGGCATCGTAGCGCTAGAAGGCGAGACAGAGATCGGAGGCTTGACAAGTCTTGGCTGCGGATTCGTCGATGGTGTCGCACGTGGAATCTGCCCACTTGCCATGCTACTTCTCACGACCTTGCTGTCTCGACCTGCTAACCGATCTTCCGCTTTGCGCTTAGTATTTTGGGCCACGTCGGAGTTCGCTGACGAGATGTCACTTTGTCCCTGAATGCGACGCTGCTCAGATACAGGATCGCGCGGTCTCTCGACCTGAGGCCGCGGTATTGGCATGGGAGGTTGTGGGCCATTGTTACCGATCGAGCTGAGAACTGAATTGAAGAACTAGATGCGAAGGTCAGTATTGAAGAGTGATGCAGTGGCCAAGATACGGGCCAGGATAAGGGCCAGGATAAGGGCCAGGATAAGGACCAGGATCGAGCCCCGGTGACTCACGCTCATGATCAGGGTATTCTTGTGTCTCTGGTTTCAGTACTACCGCCGATGGTTTGTGGGTAGGTGTGGAGGAATCATGCTATTGCTCTGGGGTTGGCGAAAGCCTCCCTCCTGGCCTCCTCCTTAGGAAAGATGCCAAAGCACATAAACTGAGTGGTGACTCAAACAAGTGTTGTGTGAGGGCAAGGATGAGGGCAAGGGTGAGGGCGAGGGCGAGGGCGAATGGGTTGAAAGTCGCTTGAAAGGAATGGTCCACAGGTCCATTCTCATTTGCGCAACTCAACTCTTCGGACTTGGCACCCTTGCACCAAATGGCAGATGCAGCCCTATCGGGAAAGAGCCGCCAAGGCTTTTAGCGCCTCCCACAAACTTCTTTCCACAACGCAGTCTCCAGACTTCACTCACTCACATTGAACACTCAAGAACTCGACGTGTCAGTCTCCGCTCATCCCGCGGTTAAATCGATTGATTCTCCTGTTCGAAATATCGTACACTACAAAGAAGTGCGAAGCCCACCGCTCACACGGCCTCCTTGATCGAGCCAGACTAACATAAGCTGCAGAACTATCATCATGAAGCATCTCGCTGCATACCTCCTTCTCGGTCTTGGTGGAAACACCTCCCCATCCGCCGCTGACGTGAAGGGCGTTCTGGAGTCCGTTGGTATCGATGCGGATGAGGAGCGCTTGGACAAGTTGATCGCCGAGCTGAAGGGCAAGGACTTGCAAGAGGTATACAAGAATAAATTGCTCGGAAGGTGGACGGCACTTGTCTAACGTGAAGCAGTTGATCGCAGAAGGTGCTACCAAGCTCTCTTCCGTTCCATCAGGTGGAGGTGGTGGAGGAGCAGCTGCCACTGGACCCGCTGCAGGAGGCGATGCACCTGATGCCGCTGCGCCGAAGGAAGAGGAGAAGAAGGAAGAAGAGAAGGAGGAATCGGACGAGGACATGGGCTTCGGTCTCTTCGACTAGATCTAAATAGATTCTACGATATGGTGGATGACAGCCTACGAAAGGTGGCATGTGCAGGGTGGTACCATGATCATACAAATTTCCATGATGTCAAAAGAAATGGGAGACATAGCAACTACAGCCGCTATGAGTCATGTAATCAAGCGCATGTCTAATCGTCACTGAGAAAGCCCATATGGGACAGAAAGAGTCCAGATCATGTTGAAGTAGGATTCTCGAGCGTGTACGGACCCCCGGTCAGCCAAGCAGAAGCTCTGATTACAGAGCTAGCTATGGGAGACTGGATCTCGGAAAGCTTTCTATTTCCATACCCGGTAGAGTAAGGTACTTAGCTCAAATACTGTCCCAACGCCCATATCATCCACAACGAGGTCACCGCATCGGAAATGACCGGTCGAGTCAGCCCGAAGCCCCACACAGTCATCCCATAACAAGCCATCGCTGGTAGAGTGTGCTGTGAAGACTGCTTGAATAATAACGTTGAGCTGACAAACCATTGGGTCATGCATACTGAAAATCGTATCAAGCCTCAAGTTGTCAAACGCCACGGCGAATGTTGCAAATGTGCGGCTATGAAAGCTTGTCACGGGCTCAGATGAACAGCCACAGAGCTTCCGTACAAGGTACGGGCCTGCAAAGTAGGTCCTCAGAGAGGTAACGGGTCAACGAGTTTGCTGATTGCGGCCTGGAGCATACTGTAAGTATCCATTTGCTTCACAAAATGCAAGAGCAGGGGTAGACTTTAGTTACAAGGTAGAGAGCATATGGTGGTATGCCTTGTTTTGCTGGCGGAAGAACCTAGGACATGAGCGACATCAATTCTACCATCGTCTTTCTAACGCTAGGCTTTGTTGAAGAACAAGTCTCGAGCGTGAAGGTCTCAAGATCTCAAGGTTTCAAGATCTCAGCTTAAGGCCTCAAGGCCCCGGAACAATGCGGACAAAACAGCAGACAGGGACGAAAGGGGTGCGGTTTAAGACGAAGATGCCCAGTCTCCTAAAGGCAAGCACCGTAAACACCGTCAAACCCATGTCCCCATGAAATCATCGCTTTCTCTTGTTTCTGATATTGATCAAGGGCCTAAACCAGCCACACCGATTGTGTTCAGCTCACATTCTGGGCCCAGTACAGATTTGAATCTCATCGGGCATGAATAAGTAGTAAGAAAGAGCTGAGCCGGTTCAAAAATGTTAGTACATATTTGACGCTAGTGCCGATAACAGTTAGAGCCGATCCAACTTAAGCGAATGGAACACGCAAATCCACAACCTCGACCCCAACCTCAGGAGCGACATTCAGCATCAACCTCGTCCTGAAGCGCATCAACAGCAACACAGCTGAAAGTCGCAATCATGGCTGACGCCGACTACAATCCCGAAGAAGCTGCCGGTACGTGCTTCCGATCTCTCCATCAAGATACCTTTGCAAGCCCGCGCAATCAATTCCTCTGATGATTTACGGCCGATGGACCGGCGAATCTGATGGACCTCTGAACTCCGGCTAATCAGTGGCAACACAGAGCTCAAGAAGAAGAGGACGTTCCGCAAGTTCTCCTACCGTGGCATCGACCTTGACCAGTACGCCGCGCACCGATTGTCCTTCATGCATCTCCTCCGCTAACGAACCTGCCTCAGGCTCCTCGACCTCTCGTCGGAGCAACTCCGCGACGTGGTCCACGCCCGCGCCCGCCGCCGATTCAACCGCGGCCTGAAGCGCAAGCCCATGGGCCTGATCAAGAAACTCCGCAAGGCCAAGCAAGAGGCGAAGCCCAACGAGAAGCCCGATCTGGTCAAGACGCACCTGCGGAACATGATCGTGGTGCCGGAGATGATCGGGTCGGTCATCGGCATCTACAGCGGCAAGGAGTTCAACCAGGTGGAGATCAAGCCGGAGATGGTGGGGTTTTATTTGGGGGAGTTCAGTATCTCATAGTAGGCCGGAGCGACCGTGTCCATGGTTTGGCGGACGGATGGGCTAACGTGGGATACAGCAAACCGGTCAAGCACGGCCGACCTGGTATCGGCGCTACTCACTCTTCTCGATTTATCCCATTGAAGTAGACGGAGAAAGGGGCGTGGGAGATGGAGAGGTGGCGCGGCAGGGGAGATGCACGGTACTTTTAGCCTGAATAGTACAATTCAAATGGCATCAATCACGATGGTCTTCTTCAATAAATTATGACCCGGGAGAAACCGCACCGGTCTCTGCAACACCGCTTCGATACTCAGCCGCCAGCGAACTTCTGGCAATCAGCCAACCCAGGACGCCCCGATCCAATCTCGCTCGATACCTTCGTCTCCTCGTAGTCTCCTTCCAGACGTACAGCGATCGCTCCAGAACCCATCCCTTCCTTGTTCCCGATCGTCCGCATCCATACCGGCATCATCTCGACCGTTGAGCTCGAGAGTCTATTGTCAGCAGGATACCCTGATCCGCATTTTGTTGATTTGCTTTTCAGCGCGTATATTTACAGTCCCTAACCACAATCGTCCACGTTTCTGATCGAGGCCTCCGCTTTTTACAAGCAGGCATACTTGCCATCGTCGCTTGACGCCTCTTGATAAAAATTCTGGCGTTTCTGCTGACCCGACGGGCAATCGATGGACCGCGAGTGCATGTTGGACTTGGCTCAGCTTAGGTTTGAGGTCACAGTTGTGCGTTAATATGTACACGGTAGCGAGAGCAGTGAGAAATCTCGTAGATACATGCACGACGCTGAGTAAGCTTGCTTTTTGTACTGTAACATGCTGCTATGGTATAAATACACTTCGAATCTTCCCCAGATGTGCCTTGTCATGCTCATTAACAACACTAAAGTATTAAAATCGTCCTAGTTTCGAGGTCGGTATCAAACCACATCGAACGAAAACCACCGCGATCGCATGGAAGATTATCCTAGACTGGAGCGAGTATCACGGCATGGTTGAGATGATGTCGCGCCTTACGCGCAAGAGATCTTGAACACATGAAGGCACATTCACGGGAGTCATCCTAGGTAGACAACACCAACGATAGCGCAAAGCACCAATGCGAAGTTGCTCGCTGCCATCGTGACACCGTTGCTCTTCTTTGTTGCAGATGGGCTTGTGCTGCTGCCAGTGCTGCTTGAAGTGCTCGAGGACGATGATGCGGAAGATGACGAGGTGGAGGATGACGAGGAGGATGTAGCATGTAGGTTGGCACTGCTCGCGGTGGAGTTGGTGGTCGAGTTAGTGCCGGACATGGTCATATTCGCCATGCTGCCCGTGCCCATTGTCGAGTTCATACTTGAACCAGTGGTGGTTGAGTTGCCCGAGGAAGCCGTGGAGTTGCTGCTTGATTTGGACTCCGGAACGAGAACCGGGGCAACGACGCCACCCTTTGAGCTCGAAGAGGCAGTTGCGGAAGGTGAGGAAGCAGTGGCAGAGCCAGTCGAGGCCGAGGCGAGAGCGGCGACAGCGTCAGTGGGGCACGTGGTGCACCCGCCGAAGAGTTGAAGCATGCCAGAGTAATTGACGGTGTCCTCGCCCTGCTCGATCCTCAATGCGTAGTTCCCGGCATCCGGAAGGGTTTTGGGTACGACCCAAGTCACGGAGGTTCCTTCGACTCCAGATGCAATTGGCGGAAGGGACACGTCCTGGAGATTATTATACGGGCCTTGTTGGAGAATGACATTCACGGCCTAGAGTGGAGTGAGTCAGCTGGTCGCGTCCGGTTTGGGGAGAAGAGGCCTTACACTGCCATCACCACCTGCCCATCCAATGCTCTCCTTGACCCCAGCGACCAGACTGGTTGGAAGCGAGGTGAAGTGAAGGCTGGTTGTTGTCGCCGATTGCGCGACTGTCGCAGCGATCAATGTCGCGCACACGAAGAGAGTGTTGGAGAGATGCATTTTGCGAGTTGGGGACAAGGGGTGTTGATTGGATTAATGTACAATGACGATGAGTTGGTGTGTGATGAAAGATGTCTGAAGGAGTGAAAGACAGTGTACTTTGTCAATGAGTGAATATTGTAATGTGCTAATGCGGAAAAGGAAAAACAGGTTGGCGGGAGAGAGGAGGAAGAGAGGGAGAGGGAGAGAGGGAGAGGGATGAAGATGTTGTTCGAGGCGCAAACAGCGAAATGAGGCTAGTGCAGTAGTGCCGGTTGGAGATTGGGGGATCGACCCTGAACCGATCAAGGAGGTAGAAGCGGCGTCCGGGGTTTCATTACCTAATATTCCGAAAGCAGCCAATCACTATACCGCATTAATACAGTCAGGTCCAAATCTGCCTCGCTTCCACCTTCCGCCTGCTGCCCTCGTATGCGGGAACCGAAAACTTACTTCGTGAGCGTGCACTGTTACGTGCACAGCGTCCTGAAAGTATCAAAGTATAATAGAAATCATAAAATACCGAGTACCGACTCGTATCTACCAGAGCGATCAATGATAGTAATAGCGCACAAACCACCCACAGCCTACAGGCGACGGCGCAGTCTCAGTCCCCAACCGGTGTGATAGCCGACCGATCGTCTCTGATATCACATCACGTATATCAAACTCCAGCTTGCGTCTTGACATCCTCAATGGCATTGCTCAGGCATGTCCAAAGTATGGCACGGCGGCGGTGTGCAGTGGATTGCCCGACGTCCATTTGGACCAGCCGTGCGATAGCGGAGAAACGGTCGGGCGGAACATTGACATAGAAATAAATGCGTTCGGATATGTACACTGCATTCTCTCGTCTTCCAAGTCCACTCCTTTCACTGCTCCGGCCTCTGGAGCCCCAACCGTTGCAGTATCGACGGAGGCTTCTTATCTGCGAGCAGTGCTTCTTCGGCTTCTCGTTTCTGCTGAAGAATCTCACTGTCGCCCGCCATCTGCTTCAGCCTCACCATTTTCTTCTCCTCGGCTTCCCTGTTCCTCTTCTCGTAGTGCGCTTTCAAGGCCCCAAGGTCGGCCGAATGGCCAGCTGGGATGTTGTAGGGAGAACCGGTGCTGAAGATCCTGGTGGGCAATGCGAGTCAGTCAACGGCACTGATGTGAAGTGGGCGGATGACACGGTAAGAGAATGTTGGGGAGGAGAGCTCATCGACAGCGTTCATCCTCTCTTCCCCGATGCTCCATAATGCAGTCCCACACATCCGAAACATCTCAATATACTTACTCGGGAAACTTCAACTCGATATGATGACTCCACGGACTGCTCTCGAACAAGTTCCTATCCGCGCCCGCTTGTTCCACCATCTTCGTATGCATCGCATTTCGCTTTGCGTACTCATCTTGCCAGTAGTTGTAATACGCCATGGCTCGGGTCAGAAGTGGTTGTTTGCTGACATCTCCTTTCGTGTTGGGATCGGAGGAAGAGGAGCGGGTAAATTTGTAAAGGGCGAAAGAGAGCGCTATAGCTGCGATAGAGGCATAGAAACCGCGCTGTTTTGAAAGATCGTAGTCAGCGCAATAGTCTCTCACGTTGCACATAGATTTCCGTGGGCAAAGAAGTGTCGTACACCGAGGCTTTCGTTGTGAGGTTCTGGGTGAGGTGCATGATGGGTTGGCTCGTGTCCGCCTGCAGACGCAGCATGGACGGAGTTGGTACCGCTGCTATCTCCTCCCTACGGAACTTCATCAGCAAAACTTCCCAGGCAAAAGTCAGACTGCAATCATACGCCGATGGGCTCGTTGACGGGCTTGTTGTCGGGTTCTCGGACGGAACTGGTGGGATCTGGAGGTTTGATGTCTGCATAAGCACGCCAGTGGCATCGGTATGGACGCTGTGCAAGGCGCAGAGCACCTCTCCGCGTTTGCAGCATTGTGATGGGGCACGAAGGCTGTCAATGCCTTGCTGAAGAGAGGGGAGCTCCGGGTTTGGATACAGTAGAGGTCCAGGGTTGAGTCAGCAGAATTGACCAATCAGAACTGGTCAACGTCTTTGACCTCTGAGAAAGTTGACAGGTAGACTTTTGAGAATGAAGACTTGTCTCTTCTCGCTTTTATACTCTGGGCGTCAGTGTACTATATATTTGGGATTTGGGAAGCATCTCAGGAAAATATCGCTCCATTTGCTGCCACATTTTAATTGAAATATCATCTCTTCTTTCCCGCAAAATGTTCAAATATATCACCCTCAGCGTCCTCCCACCTCTCCTCTCCTGTTTCCTGCTCTCCCAAGCCCACGCTTCTGCACCAGCATCCTCTCCCTCAGCATCCACTGAACTGATATGCCACACTGCGCATGCTTCAGAATGTTACCCAGCAATCTTCCAACCCACGGAACACTTTCAGCGCATCCACAACGACCAGTCGATCCCTCCCGGCCTGCATGTACGCATGAACCTGGCCACTGGTCTCAAAGAAGCGCGTCTCAACGTTCCTGAGCCGCCGGGAACACCTCACGCAGACCTCGTGATCATAGACGACCTGCCGCCGCTTCCTAGCACCGAGGAAAATGAGCCTCTGACGGAAGTATCGGAGCTACAAGATCAATCAGATCCAGACACGGGACATGAACGGGGACCTTATTATCCAGCCGCGTTCGATGTAGAAGAGTCCTCCATCTTCCATTCTTCAGTCGCCACGCTCCACTCCGCAACGACTCTTTCCACCACAGACCTCCCTGCCCTTGCCGCGCTCCAAGATCTCGCTCATTCCATCCATTGGGGTCTTGCATTGGCACGGGATACGGCCGTCTGTCAAATCCTCGTCTCCGCGATCGACCCCGGATCGGCCGCATCAGCTGAGGTCCGTTCGGCAGCTACTCTGCTCTTGGGCACTGCCGTACACAGTAATCCTGACGCCCTCAACGCTCTTCTGAGTCATTCATATTCGTCTGATGCTGGCATCGCCCCTGTAAGTAGCGCGCTCGCCGCACTGAGGGACCCAAAGCAAGAAGATATAAGCTTCAAAACGCGGACCGTATTCTTGCTTTCGCAGCTGTGCCAAGACACTGAACAACTGCGCATTTTCATCCACTCCGAGGGTCTGAATACGTTGTTTGATCTCTTTGAACCCGAGAAACTGACTTTGGATGACGGGAAAGACAAATTTCGCGCCAAAGCTGCAAACTTCATATATGACCGTATACTATCCAATCTTGGTGTAGCGAATGGTCTTGTGTCCCAATCGGGCTCTGAAATCAGCGGATTGGGAAGCGACCAGGCACTTATAAAGGGTCTGGAACCCTGGTGTAATGGCTTCACAAAAGCCTTGAGAGCGTACGAAACTGTGGGCATAGATGCGGAACACTCATCTCCAGCGGCGGATGCAGCGTACGAAAGCATAAAGGAAACCAGCCAGTCCTTGAGAGAGAAACATGAACGGCTTAGGATTTGCGGAAACGAATCTGAATTGTGATGAGGAAGGAATTCTGCATCTCATGGAGCGTGAATTATGAATTTGTCTATTGAGCTCAAGGGCAATATGACTGCGAGTACATGAATTCGAAGTCAACGCATTGGCCTTCATAGTGATGAAGGCGGAGATAACAACTGGCCCTCCAATCAGCACCCCTGAAAGAGCATGTCCAACACCTCAGCCATCGAACGTTGACCTGTTCAAGCTAAATTTGATCTACTCCACTACTTCGATGGAGAGGGATGTTGCTGGGTGCTCAGTAGTGATCAGCTTGAAGCTCGCATCGACGCACCTTGTAGACGAGGTTTGCTTGAATGGTGGTCCTTCTCAAGCAGCCTCGTCAAACTGCATGTCAATCTCTTCTTCACGGTGGCCATCTCCGGCGTTCATGTCAACATCTGCGTCCTCGTCCTCGTGGATGGGGATCTGCCTTGCCTTGGCAGCCACATCAGCCTTCCCCTTCTTCGCCTTCGCAGACACGGTAGGCTTCGCTGCCGCCTTTCCTTTAGCCCTCGCTGCAGTGACATTGCCTTTGCCCTTTCCCTTTGTCTTGGTTGGTCCTTTCTCCTCATCCTCGCTTGGCGAGTCCTCTTCTTCGCTGCCAGAGTACGCTCTAGCACTAGGTTTCTTCACCACCTTGGCCGTTCCTTTCTTGACCACCTTGGCTTTCTTGACAGGGGCCTCTCCACCTTCGTGCTCCGGAGCGACAACCTTCTCAGAGGCAGCACGCTTCTTGGTGTCGTTGGTCGCAGTGGCTTTCCCTTTGGTAGACACAAGTAGCATTCCGCCGCTGTTACCGCCCTATAACATGTTAGTCATGTTGAGCGATCAAGCAGTTGTGGAGGTTACCATCTCTTCGGGCTCTTGCTTGACCACTCCAGCTTCCTCGTCGATCTCATCTTCCTCATCTCCAACATTGGCTTGCTCGACAGGTCCTTCGCCTTTAAGATTGGCTTCCTTCTTAGCTGGAGCGCGCGGTTTCTTGGTAGCAGCGGCTCCTGCGCTGGCAGTATCTAGAGTTCCGGCGTTTCCTGGATGTTTGGCGGCAATCTCGCGCCCCTTCTGCCTCCATTTGCGGAATTTGTGCTCGAGAGAGGCCTCAGTGCGACCAAGCTCGTCCATGGCCGCCATCTTCTTGAAGCTGATAGCTGGATTGCCGATGGTAGCGAAAAGGAGTGGCATGATGTCGTCCGCGTGGTTGTGGGCGTTCGCAGGGGCTCTGCCGCCCTTGCCTTTCGGGTTGGCTTCCGTAGACATGCTTGCTGATGAGAAACCGGGGGTCTGTGGAAGTGATGCTTGTGATGAGAGTCAGCCGATGATACTTGATACAACGGCAAATGCTATGTGAAGTGAGTGGAGTGGGAGAGATGCAAACTGAGCTGGTAGATGCACCAGCGGGACGCCACAAACGTTTGGTCGTAGCAGAGTCAACCCGACCGTCTGCACAAGATGGCAGCGTTTAGTGAGCAGATCTTATTTTTGTGAGGTACATGGCAGCAGTGCTGGCAACGAATGTAATCATGATAACGGCGGAAGCGACATGCTTAGGTGGAATCCTGCTACTGAGACCATAAACACGCTTCCAAGATCAAGTCTCGGAAGGAAGCCTCTCGCTGCATCCCATCGAAATCTCGAAAGGGAACCATGATCGCTGAAAATGATACAGAAATGACATACCTTATTTGATGTTGTGGCTCGCAGTGCTGATGTGGGAAATGGGACGAAGCTAAGGGCTTACTTAGAAATGAGGATTATGATTTGAGGAGCGAAAGGGCGTTCCGAGTAGAGATCCAGTCGCTCTTGCTTGACGAAGCAGTTGCGAGCTTGACAGTTCTGAGCACTAGGAAGATTGCAAAAGTGGGTTGGGAGAGTGTGGAAGAAGTTGCAGCGATGTCATCGTACCTTTGATCCTAAGCAGCTCGTTTGTCCGAGCTTTGGTATGCGTGTAAACTAGGTATGTGCTGTGAGCAGGCGAAGCTGACGATCCCAGATGTTGTGTACTGACGTTTGATAGATGCTTTTGGCACCCAAGGTATTCGCTGACCGATGACAGGCTGGATGAGACGGAAGAAGGAAGGAGGAAGAAGGCAGAAGCAAGTTGAGTGTGATGATGTTGAGGTTCAGATGGCTCGCGGACGGAAATTGGAAGACGTGACAATCACGTTGCCGTGGAAAAGAACGCTAATAGAGCAGGAACAGGCAATGAAGACGCATCCAAGACGTTTACACGAGCGATACGGGCTGTTCAATCAGAGTGCTAGGAGTGTGGGACGCTTTCTGCCATCGTGCGCGGTATTCATGCTTCCGTGTCTACAACCAGCTCCGACCGTCTTCGCGCCTCGTGCTGCAATATTTCCTTGCGTTGGTCAAAGTCGTAGCAGGTTCACACCAAGATGGAGGATTCCCATCGATCGCTTCGTCCTTTGCAGCCTTCCTTCCTTCTCCATTATCCGTCGTCGGTGCATCATGCCTTAACAACCTCAAGGTTTTCTGCTTGGTCAACTGGGTTTTTGAGAAATACATGCATCTTGTCCCATCTTTTGCATGAATTCAGGAGACTTATCCCTGATCCGAACGCCGATACGGTCTTCTTCTACTTCGTCGATTGCCCTGTCGACTCTTCGGACCCCTCGGACGTCTTTGGCTTGGGTACTCCGAATATGCCAAGGAAACCCGATTGGATATGCGTTTTTCTCGCCTCGCCAGGGCGTCATTGTTTCTCGTAATAATGAGTGGCATACAGCCCAGCGCGAAGAGTCCATGTCTGGCTTTTCGTACATAGTCCTTGTGCTGGGACTTGAGTGAAGATGCTCTCTTCCATCTGCCTGATGTTGTTCTCTATCTCCTCTTTCCTCCCCAGTGGCTTTTGGCACTTGACGGAATTTGCCGAAAATGATCATTTCGCGAGCTTCCTGGATGATTTTGGACGCCTTCTCTGTCTTGCGAGCCGCTTTTGTGTGTCCACGATTGACGAACATACTGTGATGGGTCAGCGTGTCCCCCGTCTTCTTGATGCTGAAGGCACCAAGATGCTTAGCTTTGGAGATTACCTCAGACTCAGTGTCTCCCTATCTTGGCCCATCGCTACGCTTTCCAGCATCTTTAGATTTACTCCCGTTACTAGCGGCTGCTGTGTGCTTAGACACTGCATGTCAGTCTTTACCTTCTTGCTCGATATTTCCGCCAGCGTTTGGGTCGATCAGTGCCCCCCCGATTCATCAAAGGTCCCTCCCAAGGCGGTTCGCGAATACCAAACCCACGGGAAGACCTACCTCGATATCTCTTCTTTCCCAAAATATGAGGTTCGAGACTGGTAGCATAGTTGCGTGACTTGAGTAGGAATTGGTAGCAAGCTGGAAGTATGGAGTATGGTGTGAATGGTGGAAGCCAGTGTTGCGGGCCGAATATACTGAGGAGGAGTTGTCCGATGCAAAATGTCTGGAAATTTTGAAAAAATAATTGTCGAGGTCGATCAATGGCTAATGTTTGAGTTCCTTAATCCATAACAGCGAGCCTAAGGTAGTCAATGATTGGATGGTCTGGAGTTACTGGAGTGGTGGAGCGTAGACTTGAAAAGGATGTATCCCCTTTTGATGGACGTTCCCAGGAGTCTTCCTGATAGCCTTATGTGGTGTAGCAGACTGAGCCCCAAGTCTGCTCCTTCGTACATTTCCGTGCCTCCTTCCCTTAATTCACAGAACTATATCTGCAAGTCTGTAAAATACATTTCCAATGTAATTGGTTGGCAAGAAAGGAAACATGGTGGTACACTACTCGCTGCTCAGTGATCATACCGCCACGTGAGGCCCACAAGCCACCGAAATTTTGCACAATTCTCTCGTCCCCAGTCATTCTGATAGCCTGGGAGGTAAGACCGCCTTAAGTACCTTCTGCGCCGGCCACTTGATCTCGAGGATTCCAACACTTCTCGAATTTCCATCATCCAGCTGCTGCGACAGCTTGGCCTACTTGGTTGTCCTTCATCTGCTCACCTTCAGCTTTGACGGTTGGGGTGGGTGCAGACGAAGGCGTGGATTTTGCGTCTTCGGGAAGTTGTAGACCGTTTGGAGCTGGCGCCGAACTCGGCTTGCTCTCCGAAGCTAAGACTTGCGGTCGCCATTTGGCAAGATGTTTCGTGGTAGGATCTTTGGCGTCATCATCTGAAAGGTAGGCTTTAGCAAAAGGCGTATAGGGGCTGGCATCCGAAGACTTACAGTTCCGCCACAGATCCTCAAGAGCATCAATAGCTATTTCACGGGCTGGTGGCTTCATCAAGATCAAGTAACTGAAATGCTATTAGAGAATTGCTGAACCCAAAAGGAAGGTCAACGAGAAGATAGACCTACTATAGAGAGTTCACGGCCATTTGGACTCTCTCGGGATCCCTCGCGAGCCCTTTGACACGACTAAGCACGTTTGCGTTGACTTCTGGAATTTCTGACAGGAACTTGATCAAGTGCTTATCCTTCGCATCCAAGTATGGCATAATCCCGTCCAGAACCTTTAGCATCCATTTCTCGTAGTGCTGCTTTGGCTTTGGTGGAGCCACTCTGCCTTTCTGCTGCTCGCTACTTTGTTTCTGAATTCGGTCATTATACCATTCTTCATTCAACCATGCAATGGCCACCGATATCCTGGATCGGAAGTCCTCCATGATGAAGTTCCATAGCGTTTCCCGTATCCCATCGCTCAAGCTAGAGCCTGCCACTTGCTTCGTCGCCACCGCTTTAGAGTCCTCGTCTTCGCTACTGTCATCATCTAGCCCAGCAGAAGCACGTGTCGCTAGTCTTGTAACAACGGTGGTCCAAGCTTCTTTGTCGTAATTACTCCCCGCCAGCCTGTTCAACCCTGATCTCTGCTTCTTAGCCGAAGGAGCTTCCTCGAGAACATTCATCATGCTGAAAACCCGACTGATGGTCCCTTTGCCTATCTGTATCGTATCCTCAGCTGTCAAGGCCGGAGGTTGCGGTAGCTTGAACGATCCGAGAGCAACTTCCGAGGGAGACTGCAGCGAGTCCTCAGGTGGTAGAGCATCTGCTTTGTTGATGATTTGCTCTCTGTCCTCGCTGGGCTCAAAGTCAGGCTCATAATCTTCTTCGTCGTCGCCAAGAGCTTGTGGAGGTGGCTTGGTAAGCGATAGGAGGCGAGCTCGGACGTGGTTCAGAGCTTGGTCCAATTTTTGTTGGTCAATGCGTACGAGGACTGGTGGGATGATTCTGACCATAATGTCTAGGGTCAACGATGTTACGTCGAAAGTCGCGAGAGCCGGATCCTTGGTCAGTGTGAACAGCTGACCGAGACTGACAGGACCAGGTGGGAGAGGTTCAGGGTCAGGTAGTTCGAGTAGTTCAGCCCCGAGACGTCGTCGTTTGTTATTATCGAGACCGTCGGTGGGTTCGGTAGGCAGTCCTCTCTTCCGACTTCCTTCGTCAAAGACATCCAATCGGATTCGGGTAAGACGGTCCACGTATGCCTTGATTCGATCTGCAAAGGGACCGTTCTCATTTCTAGCACCATGTCAACATAAATGATCGTCTATGTCCGCGTGGACTGAACGCGTGCATACCTTCGGAGAACATTCATAAGCAACGCCCTTGTCGTACGTTCCATAGACTTGATCTGGACCCTGGCTTTGGGGGTGATGGGCGAGTTGGCTTGTTTCATTGGATTGAAGCTCAAAATTGCGGAGATGATCTTGCTGGCAATGGACTGGCGTGTTCGAAGGAGTGTGCCTAAGCAATTGAGGGTTGCGTTGACAAGAACGGCATCACTAGGGATATAGCATCAGGACTGAGTTCCCAATATATGCATACCTTACGATTCATACCTGACATCCTCGTTGAACACATTGAGTAGTCTATCCAGGAGTCCTGACGCTTCAGGCTCCAGTCTTGGCGGCGGTATCAATGCGTGATCGCGCGGAACTACGGCGATGGAGATTTCATTCTGATCCGGACGCTGTAGAGTTGCATCAGTTGGGTGCTTTAACCTGGAAGCCGTTGAGGTGTCACGTACTCTTGGATCCGCGATTACACCAGGTGTCTGCACCTGGACGACCTTTTGGACGAATTTGATGCAGCAAATTCGGACTCCCGTAGTAGCAGTGTCCCATCTCTTCAATATGTTCGACTTGATCGAGGCCATCTGGTTCCAGACTGGCACATCATGCGGGTTTGCAATACTGAAAACAGAAAAAGGTAAGACAACGTTCTCCTTGACCCCATAGTCTCATGGTTCTACGTATAGGCCATAACAGTGCCTGTCTACGGTGCGGAAAAAGGGATTGCACGTACATGTAGCGGAACACTAGGCTGTATATGCTTGCTGCAGTCTGCACGACGCCCTTGACCACGGCAGCATCCTCCCCCGGTTTCTCGAGCAGATCCTTCAGTATTTGGAGAACGCCAACAGCCGAGTTCTCCTTCTGGTACAATGCAAATGCAGGGCTAGCAAATGTCTCGGCCAGAAACTCAGCACCCCATCTTCTTAGTTCGAGTCGTGCGTTCGCCCCAACGATGGGCAGGATTCCTTGTACGATTTGAGGGTACAGGCCGGCATCTGCAAGGACGATTTGACGCGCAGCTTCGAGCTGAGCAAGTTGATCAGGCACAGAGAGTGCCATGGTGAATTTTCTCAATCGAAATGGACGTGTACTGCTGTTACTACCCGAAGTGTCGATTGTGTGCTACAAGGGAAAGAATGACAGCTAGCTAAGAAGCCATGACAGAGGAATAGGACATTAAGGTCTTCTGAGAATCACAGATGAGTTCAATGAGAGAGAAAGTTTGTCTTGTTGGGTGTCGAGGTGTCTACGATGTCCACTGGGGTTGAGTGTTGTAGTAGCGATGAAAGAAGCTCGAAGCTCAGAAATGGAAGCTCATGCTAGCAAGCTCCCGCAGGGCAAGCGCCACCAGCGCCAAGAGCTTCAATGCAGACTCTATCTTCTGTTTTCCCTTCCTCCGCTTCCTCATTCGCAATCCTAAACAATATCAATCACAATGGGCATGTAAGGTCCTGAATCCTTATTGTCCAATCAATATACTGACCAGGATTGCCAAGACTACCTCGCTCATCTTACTACGACAAGCATTACCGCCAAAGCCCTGCCCTGATTCGTGCTCGCCAGCCCTACCTGGTCCGCAATATCTTCACTGGTCTTGGTCTTGCCGCTTTCACTATTGCTATTTGTACGTTCGGCTTCTACTCTACGTAAGAGAGAGGTGTGATACTGAATGTACAGACTCGTGGACTATCAACGCTGTGGCTCAAGACGACTTCTCCGATGTACCAATGCCAGACGCCCCAGCACAACCGCCTCACTCACCGCATACTGGGGTTGAGAAGTCGGTCAGTGCAGCTGCATTGAGTAAGAAGAAGGAGGAGAGATTAGAATCACGAAATGCGTAAGAAAAGGAGGAAGCAAGGATCATACGAGAGAATCCGGGTGTTGCGAAAGGTCGGTGGGCGAGGTGCAATGAAAGCGACCCTTCTGGTGCATACCGACAGCCATACTGGTGTATCTTCATGCCGTCTTGAGAAGGCAGTGGTTGAAATGTAAGAATGTGATGAAGCGAGAGCTAAGATAGAATCTACTGTGGGCGCGTGGAGTGTTTCTCGTCAGCAATGGCGAAATCAGGCAAAGCTAGAGTAACAATGAGCAAGCAATGGGCCTTTCAAAATATAAACCGGGAGGGTTTCAACTGATCGATCTCAGATGTAGTGTGCAGAATTGCATTGCATTTCACAACATATAAAAACCTGGCATTGCCGACGGGTATAGGGACTCTTTTGTTACAGTGACGTCTCGCACCACCAATGTTGGAGTGTAGTTTAGAACACAGCCAGTAACCCCAAGACTACCGCCAACAGGCCATTATTGACGTTGAGCAAAGCTTCTGCATTTGCGCCTGATGAGGATCCAGTCGGGGTACTCTTACTGCTAGTAGGTGCAGAGGTTCCGGTCACTGATGATGCGGATTGTGTCGCGCTTGAGGTGGAATCTGATTGACTATTGCTTGTGGTGGAGGTTTCAGATTTAGTGGTGGTTGTGCTGCTATCGGTAGAAGAAGGAGTAGGAGAGCTTGATGGGGTGGTCGTCAAGATAGATGGCGAGGGGCTAGCAGATTCGACAGAATTGGAGCCTTCTACATTGATAGTATCGCTGTAGTTGGCGTCACTCGCGTTGCTGTCCGAGGATATCTCAATTGTGTATGTGCCGCTAGCAGTGCCCGCGGGAACTGTAAAAGTGTAGGAGCCGGAGTTCGCGATTCCAGCTACAGGCAAGTTTAGTGCTAGACAACTCAGGGGTGAGATTTAGGTATGATAATACGCACAAGCGAGCACCGTCCCCTTGTTCAGGTTGTCTGCAGGACCGTTGCGCAATGTCAGAGTTACGGTACCAGGGGTTGTGGGAGTCCAGGTGAACGTGGATGATTTGCCAGCCGTGACAGTGAGGCCTGGCGCCGTTGTCGGAGGGTTCGACGTGGATCCAGACTGCGCGGCGACAGCTACGAGCAGGCACGCGATAGCGGAGAGCGGAGAGACACGCATTTTGAAAGTCGCGACCGATTGCTTTGTATATTCAAGACACGTCGCTGAATGAGGGAGAGCGAGTAGACGGGAGCCAAATAAGATAGAGATGGCAAGGGCACCGATGAGGGACGCGTGGTCTGATGCGGACTTATATACAAAAAAATAGCTGTACGGAAGGTAATAAGGATGATGGGGCGAGCCCGCGACCTCGTATTGGTGAGAAATGAAGTCCGAGGTTATATTTATTAAGTGTTCCTGGAGAGGCTGAGTCAAACGAGACCCCTGGGGATCGTGCCGACATGCCCCTTTCTTTCACTTTGCCCGGCCCCCAAATAACATGGCTCTAGAAAACGTTAGTATTTGCAATGCGGTGGAAGGCCAGGGCCATGGCTCAAGGCCTTCATCCTCCTAATCGCCATTCAGCTGGCCATCAGGATGGGCAGACTGGAAGCATGAGAGGAGCAAGATTTGGAGCCGTGAGAAGCTCGGGCAGGTCTATATGGCAGCCAGGCGACGTTGCCGGCGCGCTCTGCCACTCTCGAGGCCTTCGGGCCCCCAAAGCAATTTTGTCGGCAGGTTGAATCTTGACAATGAACATGCAGGAAATCGGAGCTTCACCGTTGGTCGAGCTGTATATGCAACTTTGGGAGCATTGAAAGCTATCTTGCGACTTGTGTCCACAGCATGAGCAAGCCTATGTGACGGGATCTGGTCGGAGTCATTTCCTTTCCGATGCGGGTGCATTTCAATGGCTCTGCCACCAGTACGTGGAGCTTCTGGCGTTGCACTTTAGTCAATTGTAGCGACCCATTGCACGCAGCTTATCGGACGCAAATCCTGCAATATGTTTGGGTAGGTACCTCATGGTAAGATGTGAGGGGGAGTTTGAGAGACTGATACGAGTAGCCGGCCGGAGCGGGAGGAAAAGTCACTCCGCAAATCTCTAGAGTATGTGTTTTCCTTCACTCACTACCTACCGTTAAATCCTTAGGGAATACTCCATTCGTCCACAGTCACATGGGTCAAATACCTATGATAGCACAATGGCCATGGGCGAAGTCAGCCGTCTACCAGCAAACAGAAAGCCGAGTCTGTAAAATTTCCCACAGAAAACATGAGTCTTGCGTCAGATGAAGCGTGTCACCTTTCCCTGAGCTTCTCGTCCAAGCATGAACCAATCATTCTCCTTTGGCTTTGGAAGCGATGACATCGAAGACAATTGGGATGATATGGTGGAGGTTGCGCCCTCGCAGGACACCCCGGAAAAGAAGCCTGTTGCTGTCACAGAGCCTAGATTGCACAAGCTTCAAGATTTGGTATGGACTGTCACTCTTCACTCCCTCATATTGGCAAGCCTATTCTTTCTTCCTCATTTCCCTCACACAAATGTCCCTAGCGGGCGTCTGGTGTACTGCGCCATCGTTTGCACAGCTTCTGTCACGATTATGCACAGTCTTGGCAGAACGTAGAGTCCAATCACCAATGTCTTTCATATCGATGAAATCGTACTGCATACTTACATGCAGCTTCTCTTCAATGTTCTGTCTTTTGTTCAATTTAGATTTCCGCAATTGCCGCCTATGTAATCTGACCCCTACAGCTTTCTGCTCTGCCCTCGAAAATCTCTTACCGTATGGTCCAAATTCGATCTCCCGCCGGCATACTCAACATACCTCGGCGCGAGCTTTTTGATATACGAGCACAACTGATGGCCGAAGACGAGATTTCCGATCAGTCCTGCCCAGCAGTCGGTCTTTCCGCTGATGATATTACGCCAAATGTATACGAGGGAGGTTTCAAGACATGGGAATGTGCTGTAGACCTTGCCAGTCATATATCCGAAAGTCTCAGCATGGGTTGGAAATTGGAAGGGCGAGAAGTGCACATCGTCGAAGTACTTCACGCTCTGCCTCATCTGGCTCTATGTCCTGACCCTGTCAATACTCACTAATGTGTATTGTGACAGGTGGGCGCAGGCACAGCTCTTCCAATCCTCGTGTTCTTCGACTTCTTCGTGAAACAGCCATCACCCTCGTGGCGTGCCGTTCATCTGTCGGTCGCTGACTACAACCTGTCGGTCTTGGAAAATGCTACCCTACCTAATCTTTTACTCACTTGGTACTTTGATCGATTTATAGCGACACCCGAACCTGCAGGCGATCTTGAGATAGCCCCGGAGCTTCTCACGCAATTCGTCGAGGACCTTTCGGACAAAGCCATATATCTCTCAGGCATTTCAGGGACTTGGAACGAAGCCTTCGCTGACCTACTTATCCCTTTCAGGGATCCTCAAAGTCGGTATCAAATCGAGACCATCTTTCTAGCGAGCGAGACAATCTATTCGCCGAATTCGATACGTGCTTTCACTCAGGTCCTTCTCGAGGCCTTAAAAAGCGCCGAAGAGACACAGGGGCACGGAAGAGCATTGGTCGCGGCAAAGGAGATCTACTTTGGCGTTGGTGGTGGTGTCGATGAGTTTCTCAAGGTTTTGAACGAGCTGGGCGGTAAGGGAGCCACGGCCTGGGAGTCCAAAGACGGAGGCGTTGGCAGGGTTATATTGGAGGTTCAGAGGGCTGGTGGAATCGTGGAAGTGCCGGACAAAAGTAAGCCTTGAGCTTTGCGCTCAAATTGAAGCAGCTGGTGCGTAAGTCGGTACGTTCGCACTGCTCCAAGCTCTTTCGACCCGAATGTGGAACCGGGCCTGGCTTTGATACTCACCGCTTGTTGCCTCATCCTAATGCGTGATTTGGTTGCGAAGGACCGGCTCACAATGCTTGGTGTAGCATCAAACACCATTGTTGGTATCATCAGGTCTCATCATGAATGACTCATTCTCGTCTTCTCATCAAAGCTATGCTACAAATGCCATGTCCATCAATCCAAGCAGGGCCCCCACTCTACGAAACTTGCACACGCCGTTGGTCATCTCAGGCTTATTCCGCATACCGTTGATGTCCGTATCACCAATCCCGCGTCTCATATACCCGAAAGGGTCGCTTCGTTGGGCGCAACAGACCGCGCGCATAATTCTTGAGACAAAAAGCTACAGAAGGGTCTTAATCCATCGAAGAGCAAAAGAGTCCAATTGCATACTCGTGTCTAGACTTTAGGAATCTACACTCCGACAAACGGGTCCTCCCACCACCGATGATCTGGCCACCCGAGAATCCAGATTTCGCAGACTTGCTCGTTTCCCAGTTCCCTCGTCCTTCACCGCCACGTTTTCTTAGGGATCGGGAGCATTATGCGCGATTCGCGATGCCGTCAATCCTAGGAAATCCTGACGGGCCGGGGTCTTACAATGGTCATTGGTGAAGCGCAATGAAGCTTATTCGTGGAGATAGGCCGTAGAGGAGCCTGAAAGATGTCGCTTCTTACTGTCGCATCTCACTGTCGCACCTTGTGATCATAGCAATCCCATCAATCTTGGCGAGACATTCCTTAAGTGAGATTACTTTCACCTGTCGATACAGTAAGCAATCTCGTGTCTCCACTGGCAGTTTATTAGCCAAGGAGGAAGTCAGGATTTCCAGGCCCACAAGACTGCTCGTCTTTCTTGTCTGTCGTTCTTTAATTTTAGCAGATCTATTCTTCTATCACTCACCCTACATCAGCGGTCTCTGCCAGAGCACTCCAGTAAACCAAAGAGCCGCGGACTCCCCAGGAAAGGTCTTACCATGTCGCATTTCACCCTCCTAGCACCCATCTGCTTCTGTCTTCTCTCATTCCTCCTCACCCCCACGACCATTGCCACGCCGGCCCCCGTGCCAGCCCCAGCCAACGGTGACCCATGCGGTCCCACGGTCCAAGACAATCCGAACTATCCAAACACCTGCGCCGTTGCGCCCGTCCTCGTCAAGAGCCCTCAGCCGTATGGCATTAACTGCACAGCCGTCATCCAGGTCAAGGGTCCCGAAGCCGTAGCGTGGGGCAATTGCAGCGCCTCGATCCAAGACGCCTGCACAAAAGCCCTCGACCCGCGGACTCGCACCGGGCTTTGGATCTGGAGCGACCTGGCGCAAGGATGCGCCCTTGGTTTCTTCTTGTCACCGTATCCGGGCGCCGCTCCGCTACCGACCAAGGCCAGATGCATAGAGATATTCACTGCTATGAACGACAGTTGCTCGACCAGCGTACCTGCGAGCAATTTTGGCGGTGTCAATTTGAGGACCATGCCGGGTCATCCACCCTCGATCATTAATGGGAAGGAGGTCTATGACGGGTACCCGGGCGACTATATCGATTTCGCCGGGGACGCGGTGAATGTGGGGTATCCGAGCTATGCTATAACTTTTGCCCCGTCGACGGATCCGGCTGCATAGGAAGAGGACGGAGGCGTGAGCGTGAGCGTGAGCGTGAGCGTGACGGAATCATGGCGTGACGGTCTGTACTTGGCCAGGGGAGTTGTTGCTCTGTGAGCTGTACAATATGAAAGCAGTTTAGCCTTTGACCAATTCCATTGAGCAGATTGATGGCACCGAGATCATCCGCTCCTTCAATCTTGAGAATCATCACGATCACGTCAGCCTGCTTGGTTCGAGTCCCTGAAAGGCTGTCGGCCTCGGGGTGAAGGTTACACTTCATAGCTGCCCTGAACCCGAAGTTCCCTCACATCGAACTTGATTCGATCGTACTGAATCTCCCTCTCCAAAAACCATGGAAAGAGATATGCTCCTCTCTACTTTTAACCTTCACGCTCCACGAAAGTGTCTCACCCGGACGCAAATGCATTCCAGTCCGTACTATTCTGCAAACAAGTCGTCGAATCTGCCAATGAGGTCACCCTCTTCCTCGACGAGGCAGTTTGTGTTAGCATTATCCACCCGTTTCAGGTCATGCGCTGGCTTAGCAGTACAGTATTGGGGCGATGGACAGCAGCTGCATTCGTCATCTTGTAGTACGTGTTACCTCGCTGCTACTCAAGTACAACAAAGGAAATTAAGTCAAAGACAGGATGTCGGCTTGGAATGCAGCCTTACAATCTTGACCCAAGCTTCTCTCTTTGGCCCTCGATATTGAGCAGGACTCACACGTCAGCATGATCTGGGGGACTTCCGACGAGAACTTGTTGAGAGGGAAGAGGGTGTCAATGATCAATGATACGGTTTTTGGCAACCAGGTTTCAGCCTCCGCTGCAACTTGGACCGATTTGCTATAGCCAAGACTTCGCAGAAAGGCCAAAGCCTGGGAGTACCAAACACATTTGAGTGAACGACCCGTAACCCACACATTCATAGCCGGGACGAAGACATCCTTCCGCTACTATTGCAATACGTTCAGACGCTGCTTCAACTCACGTCGAATCCCTCGCTTGAACGGAACGCCACGGGCCTTCCGACGAAAGTCTTTTGCAGGTTCGGGCTTCTATCTCCCTCGCACTTATGCCTTCAATGAAGATCCAGAGAACCCCTCTTCCGCTCTGACGTTTGGAAAGCAACGGCGAAACCTGAGCTCTCCTGTACAGCATTGCGGGTCATGCCCAATCAACTACTTCATCTACTCTAAATTCGATTAGGATGCCGGAACATGGACTCTTTCTTTATGACTCATCTACTTATGCAGATACAAGTTCGTGATGTTGCTGTTACGGATCTAGACCCGCAACATCTAGCGACCAATTTACAAACTGTGCGTGGGCGGTGCAAGAAGCTTTTCACGCTGGCAATTGCTTTGTCGCCTCTGCATGATGGCGATGCTTTATATGATAGTGAGCATGGGAGTTTCAACAGGAAGTTTGTGAGCAAGGACGTCCTGCAACTATGGGAGCCTTTCTGGACTCCATTGGAGCACGTGAAAAGTTCATTTGTGCGAGTTTGGGAAGGGCGTGGATCGAAGAGGCCGAAGTTTGAGAATACTGCTGTATGATTATGAGATCGCACGTGCAGCCATCTTCATCGGGCATATTTTGTTGACTCTTGCGATCTACGGGTTGTGTTATTGTCGTATCATGACCTTCAATTTCAGAGCCACATGATGGGTACATTGCTGTAGCGTGATTCATGATCTATCAGTACCATTAGATTGGGACTGTGAGCGGCATCATGACGGAAGCGCCACCGTCAACGACCATGTTAGCACCAGTCATATAGCTGCTGAAACCACTTGCTAGAAATCCAGCTACTCTTGCAACTTCGCTCGGCAACCCCGCACGCTCAAGGCCAATATGATCCTTCTGCGACTCAGCCGATTGCAGGTTGGTAGGAGGCAATTGAGACTTCATGCCCCGCATATCGAAGCCCTTTAAGTCTATGCCGACGTCAATCTGACCTGGTGATATGCAGTTGATGCGAACGCCAGAGCCTTTGAGGACGGCGACCCCGGCCTGCACGACTCCCAGTGCTGCGTGAGAACTCATCGTGTAGCAAGGGCCCCAGCATCCCCCATACGTCGAAGCTACAGAACTGACGACGATTATGCTTCCGTATTTCTGATCTTTCGGGGCTGCATTTGGGTAGTTGCCCTTACTCGCCAGCTTTCCCATGGCAGCCGGAGCGTATTTCAACGCGAAGAATGGCGCTAGACTGTTCGCCTCGAAACATTTCTGGAGATCGGAAGGCGTTGTCATAGCAATCGATGGGGGTCCCAGCAGCCCGGAACTGCTCACCCAGACGTCGAGCCTTCCCCATGCATTTAGAATGTCATCAATCAGGGTCAGGGTTGCTTGCTCGTCGGCTGCAATCAAGGGGTATGGTATTATCTTGGTGTTGGGGTGGGTTTCGCGAAGGGAGGCTATATCGGAGGTGTCTTCGTTTGTCGTTCTGGTGCAGGCATAGATGCAAGCTGCTCCATGGGCTGCGGTAGGGTCAGATCAGCTACGGTATCAGTTGGATGCAGCTGCAGTCTTACCCGCAAGCTCGCCAACGATTGCCTGGCCAATTGGCTGCGTTGCCCCTGTGACGACGCAAACAAACCCGTATAGCTTGCCATCGGCTCGATAAGGCGAAAAATGGGACGAAGCGTCATTTGGGTCGGGCATGGTCACGGTTTCCGACGGAGAAGCTGGCCGCGTTTGGGCTTTTGGAATGAGAGGGTAGGCGAATGGAGATGGGCGAGATGGGGTGTTGAGGGGCTTGGCGAAGAATTCCAAGAGGACATGATGTTGGGCAGGTTGACCGGAGAGCGGTTGACTTTAGTATTTCTCTCCCGAGTCGAGGTGCTAACTGCTCAAGCTTCTTCCCAAGATTGCACCAGACTGGATGGCCAATCAATGGAATGGCCTTCTCAGTTCTGGAAGCTCATGGAGATGGTACTTGTCGACAACGTTTCCGCGGTGCGACCTCCGAGCTTCGCTTCCGAATTCCTTATCGGCCCCCCGGATAATGCATTTGTGCGCGCTGCACATCTGACGCTTGGCATTACCCTATGCGGTAAGGCGGCCACGCTAGTCCTCTCCGTAAGTCCGTCAGGTTGTGAGTGTGAGTTCACAGTTGAGGCAGTGGACCACTTGATCCGTGTGTAGAGGCCGATCCACCTCTTCATCTCGATCCATATGTGACCACTATGCTGGCATGTTGATCCGACTCCAGCGTACACCAGGCCGTCTCCTCCCCTGTGCCATTTCTTGTCTCCGCCTCCTACACACTACTTATGGTGGTCCGCAGGGGGTTCGAACACTCCGCCTCCAGGTTATGAGCCTGGCGTGCTGCCGCTACACTACACGGCGGGTACGGCGTGTTAGAAAGAGGCTGTTGATGTCATGGTGGGCTCAGAGGTAAAGGCTGAGATGCAGCCACGGAGGCGCAATCGGACGGCCTTACATGTATGACGACATGCGATGGATCAGAACACAGGTATCGCTACCATTTGTCACGAACGAATGGATCGGAGTGGTGGGAGCTGACTGCTTGGTTGAACTCTATGCTACTGAGCACCAAGGTAATTGCGGGACAGCCGCTTGCTAAGGCATGTGGATTTCCCTAGTCCTACCCATCATTCTCTTTGTGTGTGTTGGACCTGATCGTTGAAAGGTGTCGCTGGCATCCTAGAGGACTATAGTAGCAACCAATCCTACCCGCCATAGTCCCCACACCGCAATCAGAAGACAAGAGGTGGAGACCGGAAGAAGTTGGATACTTTGACGATACTAGGGATGTATTTGCGTTCACGGATCGTGTGGCGCCAATATTGCTACTGGGGCCTCCGTATGGTGAGTGCCATGGCGATTGGAATGCTGTAGCCGTGGGATCGCAGAGAGTATTTGATGGGAGATGGCAGAGAGTGAGACCGCTTTCTTGGTGGCAACGACCTGGTTGTCACTCGATCTCTCCTTGATGATCTCTTCAATTTCCTCTCCTTGGATCGTGACTTATAGAGACCTTCTCTTATACTGCTGGCGAGTCTTCTGGTTCCGCTTCTTCTTCTGCAGAGAAATTGGCTGGGGCGGAGTCGCTTACGGAGTGGTCGGTTTCCGGGAGGCCTGTTGTCTCATCTCAGTCATGCTGATGGTGAAACGATCCATCGTTGCATCCACGATTGCCTGTAGAGCCTCTATCGTCACTGGTGTTGAGTCGGCTGACTGATCGACTGGCGGGGTCTGCTGGTGTTCCGGCTGCATTCTGAAGGATTGAATGGCCTAGCAAAAGGATCGATATGAGGGCGATTGGTTGGTTGGCCAAACGGTACTCGATGGCCGGCGAGTTTATGTGAGGTCCGACTTGGGGTGACTGAGCTATTAGGTGTTGACTCAGGCCTTGCAGTAAACGAGTGGTGTAGACGTCTGGATGTAACGTCTACAGCATCTTTGGTTCTGGAATGAGATCTTAAGGTGTTGCTACCATTTTTTAAGGATATCCTCAGAGACAGGGATTGATTTCGCCTTCGTTGGATCTCAGAGTCATACTTCACTTTCAAAAGAGTGGTACACAGGCTGACGATTTTTCCCAAGCAGACGATGCAGACGATGCAGACGATGCAGACGATGCAGACGAAGCGCCCGGAACTTCCTATGAACATATCGTTTGCCGGACCCCTTTCCAATTGTTTGAACATGTACTTTTCGCTTTCTCCGGTCCTTGCGCGATCCTATCTGTGTACCATATGACCGCAAGTATCATGCACTGCCGGCAACCTTTCCCCTTAGTTGGATCAGATCTCTCGCTTGCCACCGTGACGAACCAGGCACATACATGATGATGGCTCTTTGGTAGTGCCTCCGACCTCAGGTTAAAGAGAAGCTTTGCTCAAAGGAGAACTATCGAACGCAGTTGTCAATCAATGCTCATATCTATCATAGAGTCTCCAGCGTAAGAATCTTACCGGAAAGTCAACAAACCACAAGCACTAGCACACCGGGCTCAGCCTAAGAGGTCGCGCTATATCCTTTCCAATCCATCTAGCCTCTTCAGGAGGATCCATGTCCGCTGTGTGTAGTGGAGGGGCTTGATGCTGCACGTGAGATACCTTGGCTGACGCATGATTGACTTGGTGGTGTTTGAGCCGTTCTAAGAGGACTTATCGAAGAGAGAGCGGGTTGTGCGTTCTGTAGGAAGCAGGGAGGTTCGTTGTCGTGACCTTTTCGCTTTTTGTGGCCTCGTGGACATCCAGTTGGTTGAACACCCACAAAAAAATAAAAATAAAAAGAGTAATTACTCTTCCACATTGGAGTTAAAGGGGCAGCGGGGAGCGACCATTTTCGTTGTCCGGCGGCCTGGGAGCCATCAGGCTCGGCGGGCGTCGGCGGGCTCTTGCCACCGCCAGGCACTGTGTATCGTTCTTAGCAGCAGGCATCTTTAGATGGAAAACGTACGGGAAACGTATACATACAAGATCGCCCAGCCGAGCTGGATGGCCCCCACGGCCACGGCGACGGGGGCCCATCTCCCCGCTGCCCCATTCCTCCGGGATGGACGCCCGGGCATGATGATGATAATTATGATATTGAGAAAAAAAATATTGTGTATGTACTTGATGTGATATTCAAGTAATTGATGTTGAGGAGAAAAGAAGAAGAAGAGAACTTCAAACCTACTATATACAGCGCAAACAACGCTAACAGAAATTGTATAGAACGGGGAAGGAACATCTACTGCTGCACACGACTTTGGCGACCGCTGGGAAGGAACAGATCCGTGCCCAGTCTCCGCAAAGGAAAGATATTGATATTGATTAAAGATTCACGTGTATATACTTGATTCAAGTAATTGATATGTTGAGGAGAATTTATATATAGTTGATGTTGATGTTCAAGTAATTGATATGTTGAGGAGTATTTATATATACTTGATGAAAATTGCCATAGGCCATCCACCACGCTGATTTGTGTGGGAAGAATCGTGTATGCATCCGAGGAGTGTAGGAAAAGGAAGTTGAAATTGCTCTCATTGAGCGGCTACTTTCTCAGGGGTATGAGGATGAAAAGAGCATTGAACGAAAGAATCACTTTGACAGGTGGCAATGAGGCTCCGGATATTGGATTTAGTTTGGCAGTATAAGGGATAAAGAGATGCCTTTGTTGGCTTTGGATGTACTGTGCTGAGGTTTGGAAATGGATTTGGAAGGTCGGAAGCGGGTATTTGAGTATTTAGCGTAGAGGGTGGACAGACTCGACAGGTTCAGTGAGTACGAGGATTTTGAATGGCTTGAAGTAGTCAATAATGCAACAATGGCCGTTATTCCATCTCCCTAGTAAACCACCGATTGTCGACGCATTAATCATCAACCATGATCCCTACCCTTCAAAGACGTAGATCGACAGATAAAGGAAAGGGGAGTCAGCAAATGGTTCGACGACCGAGGGAGCAGGAGGTGTGTTGCGGTCGGAAAATATTCCTTCTTCGCCTGTTGTGTTTGAAGACTCGTCCGTTTCTTCGCCTTCCCCTCCCTCCCTAATCTTCTCACCGGACGTGTAGAGATATCCACCCCAGTCACCAGCTTCAAGCGATGTAACCCCGACGCACCAATCCCAACCCCACGCCAAAACCACGGCTAACGAAAAGACCGCCCTATCCTCATCGTCTGATTAAGCGAGAAGCGCCAGGCAACCTTCCGGCCTATAGACGCTTCCGGTGGTGGTACGGTGCATCGAAGGAGATATGAGAGGGTTCTCGATCGAGCAAGGCTTGAACATCGATCGGCTCAAGGTCGTCGCTAATGAGGGACATAGGTCTCTTTGTATCTCGCCAGAATTGCCTCGGTTTCGCCTGCGCGCTATCCAGGGTATGTCAACCGGGATGACAGTGAGTTCAGGTAGGTATGTATAAGGCGAAAGTGGAGGGTGTGGAGGGTTAAAAAAAAGAAGGTCGAAAGGTGTGTAAAACGACTGTGGCCGATCCGATTCTAGCGTCTTTTCCACGTTCCCCCTCATCTTCCGCCGTATCTTCCCTTGTCCTGCTTGCGTGCAAGGAGTAGTAGACTGCATGTTGCTATGATTATGTTCAGGGTCAGCCAGATTTGCAGCTGTCAGCCCCGAGAATGCAAAAAGGATCAGGATCAGCAGCTTTGCTGGATGACTTTTCGAGTTGCTTGCGGGCTGATATACGAGAAGGAAGGTCTCGATGCATCGGCAGTACTGGTCTTTGGCAGTTTCCTTTCTTTGCACTATCCTCATTTCAATCTGCGTGCTTCTCTGAACACTTCGAGTCATATCAAATCTATCATCTACGAATGAACACTAGTGTCACTGGAATGGAGGCTGGATTCCGAACGCGATTTTTATCATTCCAATGTTCTATTTTCAGCTTCGAGGAATGGAGGCTGGCTTCCGATCGCAATTGTTATTCATTCCAATGGCCTTTGCAGTCAATTTCGACGTATGGCCGAAAGCGATGTTTACATTTCGCAACGATTATAAAAGCGCCACGACGCGTTATTTCGTCTCGATCCTACACGCACAATCTCTTGTCTCACATTTTCCCTCGTCGTCGAATTTCCTAGCGCGCTGAAGCTTCCATTCCGCGGAAGATCCTCCCTTTCCCACCATGGCACTAGCCTTTCTAGTCATTCTCTGCACGTATCTTGGATTTGCTAATGCACTTTCAAAGGAGGGTTGGCGGACTCAATCGATCTACCAGCTTCTTACCGACCGCTATGCTCGAACCGACGGAAGCACGGCGCCTTGCACTGATCTCGGCAGTTATTGCGGGGGCACATGGCAGGGGATCATCAACAACCTGGACTACATCCAGGGCATGGGATTCACAGCTGTCTGGATATCGCCTATCACAGAGCAAATACCAGGCGTAACCTATGAAGGGACGGCTTACCATGGATTCTGGCCACAACAGATCAACCAGGTCAATTCGAATTTTGGGACTGCAGCGGACTTGAAGGCCTTGTCCACCGCCCTGCACCAGAGAGGCATGGTATGTTGATCAATCATTCGTGCGGCGAAAACGGCAGACGCTGATGCAGCTTAGTATCTGATGATCGACATGGTTACGAACGACATGGCTTGGAACGGCAACTACTCCACCGTCGACTACTCTATATACGACGTTTTCAACTCGGAAAGTTACTACCACCCGTACTGTCCCGTCACCGATTACCAAAACTCAACCCAGGCGACGCAATGTTGGTTGGGTGATGGTCACATCGAACTTCCCGATTTGGCAACCGAAAACTCTGTTGTTCTGAACAAATGGGAAGCGTGGGTCAAAAACATTACTGCGTTCTATGGCATTGACGGCATTCGTCTCGACGCTTGTCTTGAACAAGACCAGCAATTTTTCACGCCCTTCGAAACGGCCGCTGGGGTATACATTATCTGTGAAGTGTACAATTACCCTATAAATGGTGTTTGCGCTTACCAGGACTACGTAAGTGGCTTACTCAACTTCCCCATATGGTATTTGGTCATCGATGCGTTCGGATCGATCTCTGGCAACATGGGCAATCTGTACAACGGAATCACCGAAATGCAAGGAAATTGCACAGACGTTTCGCTTCTGGGAAACTTCGTGGAGAACCACGACGTCGACCGCCTCCCCTATACGGTAAACGATCCTGGACTGGACCAAAACGCCATCGCCTTTGTCATGCTCAACGATGGCATCCCCATCATATACGCGGGAGAAGAGCAGCATTATTCAGGAGGCGCCCCCCCTAACAACCGAGAGACAACCTGGACCTCTGATTATAATACCACCACCCTTTACTATCAGCTCATTAAAAAGATCAACCTGTTCCGAACGTGTGTGATCTCCAAAGACGCGACATATGTGACAAGCCACTCAATCCCTTTCTTCCTGGACACTCAAGTGCTGGCTGCTAAGAAGGGAAGCAGTCCGGCGACGCAGGTAGTTTCCGTGTACAACAATCGCGGTACTGGCGCCGAGGCATACACGATCAACTTGGCCAATACCGGCTGGGCGGTGGGCGACCTCGTCTACGAGATATATACGGAACAGACCGTCATGGTGGCCGCAGATGGTACGCTTCCGGTCTATATGTATGGTGGACAGCCTAGAATATACTACCTTCAGTCATCGCAATGTTCGGGCATCGCTGGCACCAGCCTCCCGCCTACCTCCACGGCAACTGCTACTACGCCGCCCGTAAGCACCACGCCGATCGTTCTGCCTACTTCGACAAGCCCTGTACCTCTATCAACTTCTGTTACGCCGGCCGTAAGCACTACGCCGATTGTTCTGCCTACTTCGACGACAGCTATTTCTTCTTCAACTTCTATCGCACCGTCCGTAAGCACCACGCCGATTGTTCTGCCTACTTCGACAACAGCTACTTCTTCTTCAACTTCTGTTACGCCGTCCGTAAGCACCACGCCGATTGTTCTGCCTACTTCGACGACAGCTACTTCTTCGATAGCAACTTCTGTTACGCCGTCCGTAAGCACCACGCTGATTGTTCTTCCTACTTCGACAACAGCTACTTCTTCGACAGCAACTTTAAGCCCTGTGCCGGGAACTTCGAGCTCATCGGCCATATTTTCAAGCTCCACAACAAGCTTTATCGCAGGCCCCTCTGGAATATCAACATCTAGCTCAAGTACACAAGCATACACCTGTACAGCCTCGCCAGCAGCGCAACCCGGGTTTTCAGGCCCAGTCAAGTTCAATGGCGCCATTCAAGCGCCTCCTGGTTCTGACACGAGCATCGGTACCAAATTTGAAGCCGGTACTCAGCTGGACGTCGCATTCTGCGTCCGACAATGTCTCGGAGACACTGCTTCCGACAAGGCTCAACCGAATCTTGATGGCTCATACAAAGCTTGCAACTTCTTCAATGCTTATTTGGGCTACACTAATGGTCAGATTGATGGTACTCACTGCGCCGAATTTACCACTACATATGGCTCGCCTTACGATACAGATGCTGGACAAGTTCAGAATGGTGCTTACTACGCCATTGAATGCAGTTTTGGATATAGCTTGAGCCCACAGGATTGTGGATCAATCGACTGCAGCTCTAGTTCCAGCAGCTCTACGACGAGCTCTGCATCAAGCTCCGCAGAAGCTTCTATCTTACCGCTTTCTTCCAATCAGATCTCATCCTCGAGCACAAGTACCTCTACTTTGGTTAGCAACACACCGTTTATGCCTGTTCCGCCAATTGTTTTGCCTACTTCGACAACTGCACTCTCAAGCTCTCCTACAAGCTCTGCAGAAGCTTCCATCTTACCGCTTTCTTCCGACCAGATATCGTCCACGGACACGAGCACCGCTGCTTCGATCGCTGGTACCCCGTCGTCGTCAAGCCCTAGCGGTAATTCACTAATCACTTCAGCGTCCGCGAGCTTGTCCGCACCTACTTCATCCTCGGCAGCACCCGCTCCTGCAACGACAGCACCTATATGCCCATCTGCAGACGGAGGTTCTTTCATTTTCAACGGCCAGGAATTTGTTGTAGGTTGCGGCATCGCCAGTGACCAAGCGTACTATGCTCGAATTGCAGGTACGGATATCGCGGACTGTGTTCATATATGCACAACGTCGACGGGAACACCAGCTTGCGAGGCAGTGACTTTCAGCGACGGATTCTGTTATTTGAAAACCGACCCTGGAGCCGTATACAACGAAGGCGGCTCGGACAGCGCCTTCGTGATCAGCACCCCGAGTGGCCCTGAGACCATAGCGTCCGGCTACTTGTCGGGCAATATTTCACAGGCGGCCCCAGCCTGTCCTGATGCGAACGGGAACACCTTCGAATCCAATGGCTACGTCTACGTCGTGGGCTGCAATATTGACAATTCCGTCGTCGACATTTCCACGGCCCCTGGCGCCGATCTGGCCACCTGTGTGGTCAGCTGTGTTTCTTACTCCGGTACGCTGTCTTGCGCGGCTGTGACCTACAACAACGGGAACTGCCATTTCAAAGGCTTGGTCGGGACAGTCTTCCACAACGAGGGTGCGGACACCGCGTTCATCATAGCGAACAACGCCGACGTCAACTCCGTAGCATCATCCCCCAGCCCAACCCAGCTGGGCTCACCGCCATTCGGCAATCCATCGCTACCACCTAATCCCACTGGCTCACCGCCATTCGTCAATCCATCGCTACCACCTAGTCCCACGGGCTCACCACCATTCGGCAATCCATCGCTATCGCCTAATCCCACGGGCCCACCGCCATTCGGCAATCCGTCGATACCACCTAACCCCACGGGCACGTATACGATATTCTCCGGATCCGAGGTGATTGTGTATATGCCGATCAACGAGACTTGCCCGTGATCACGACCGTCTGTTCGAGCGAACACTCGGCGACTAGATCCATCGGACAGTCCAATGCCGGAAGTTCTGTAACATTGACCTTACTGGGACACTCGTTCGAGGGGTCGCTTTCTATATGTGTGCTTTTCAAAGACTCTTAATTCCCTTATCATCTCACCTAGCGTTTCGTTATCTATCTTAGCTACCATAATATATGAACAAGCTTCACCTTCGTTGAATTGGCCCGCGCTCTCCACTCGTTGTGCCGAGATGTTCGATTCCGCTAAATCACCCCAGGGCCGACAGCCTCCATTTCCTAGCTATTCTGCTGAAAGCGAGCACATTGGTAGTCTCTCTGATTGGCCTCAATGGGTCGAGCTTGAGAGGGGATAATGGATAGGAATCCGGAACGGTAGACCGCCGTAAGAAGTCGGAATATCGAGGGTCGCAGGAATGGATCCCCGGCTACGTAGGGTATCTTACGTAGGATCAGAAGAATTGTAAGACTATTTTAATCAAGTGACGGGCTGAGATCTGTCCTCCCTAATAGGACATTCCCCTCGGTATATAAGACAATCGTATCGCATGGTCACGTAATTCGCAATGTAATGGCACGAAACAATTCTACACGTCTGCTTTCATCACCCAGTCCGTAGAACTGACTCGAGACGGGGCTCAAATGTACCATTACTTCGGAAACAGATACCGTGCTGGATTCGGAGGGGGGTGCGTGCACGATCCGGCGAGCCCGGAGGCGCCGCATCAACTAGAGCGGACTGATCGAACAACGACATGGCGGCAGCTCACCATTCGCCACGCGGCGTCATCTCCATCTTGATCGTAGCCAAGAAGGTTGGTCGCGTCGCGGCTCGAAGCGGAAGACGGTAGTCACATAGATCCAGCAAAAACGGCACGGGAGCCCCCTGCACGATTTGGCTCGCCGTCGTGTGGAGACACATGAGGATTGCGGGTATTTGCTTCACCACGAGGGACTGCCGACTGGCCGCCAGTCTCGATCCAATGTTCGTACGCCTCGCGAGTGGACCCTTCAGCCTCCTTCCGCGACCTGACCAAGTCCCAATGCTCGTTTCGACGCCCTGTGACGGACAAAGTTGCTCTTCTGGTCCTCGGCTTGCTCAACCGCTTCAGGGTAGGGGTATCCGAACAATGTTTGCCGTCTCGTGAGTCTGCGTCGCTGTTGTCTGCTGCGTTAATGGCCATGCTCTTAAGCTCTCCAAAGAGATCCATGTTTGAAAATTAGTGAGATGCTTGAGCCAATGGCAGTTGAGACGGGGAATGCGAACGAATATATCGTGATTCCTGCTAGGAACTTATTGCTTGCGTACCAATACGATGAAGGTACAAGCTGAAGAGCCGAATGATTCAAATTGAGGAAAGGATGAAAGATTTTGAAAGTGGATATGGGTCACATTGCGAGGTTTGTGGACGTTGAAAATCGGTGTGAAACGTGAAGTTACGCGGAGAGAACAGGAGTCAATAGGAGAACGCGGCGTCACTGTCAGAAGGATTCGCATGCTTGAATCAAAGCGGATGCTGCTGAAAGTAGTCTGTGTGTGTCACATTGCAAAGGCGTTGTTAGCTTGCTACTACCATCACTGTGATTTCGTGGGTCTCGCAGGATAAAATGGTACACAGTATCTGATGCACTCATGAGTTGCAATTCGCGTAGCGGCTGAACGCCTCAAAGTGCCACCGTATCCCTGTCGCCGACTCTAGTACAGGCTTGGAATCAGAGGGTCGCTGCATGCCGCGAGTCAATCTTGGACGTGGCTTCTCAAGATGATATTGTAGGCCTGATGGATTCAGAGTACCTGTCGAGTTGTAGAGTAGAGCTAGGTGGCTTTGAGGGGGAGAGAATCGAGGGCAGTGGACCTGCACGTGAGCACTTGCCAAGAGTGGATGGGAGGGTCGCGGTGTATCAGAGCGATCTCTATACGAGCCTGGAGGAAGGACCAGGGGTGAAACTGAACTTTCGCGGAAATGTGAAGTTTGAAGCAACGTGACTGATGAAAGCCGGCCAACTGATTAGACCGCCAGCATTTCAGGACGGAGACTGACCGCACAAAGATGGCCTTACGACTTGTGCAAGCTCGACCATGGGTAAATAGAAATACACAGTATCATAGCTCGATATGTGATGTGATGCGGTGATCGCAGGGTCGACAAGGAAGCTATCGCCTGTAAGAGGTCGCAGCAAGACAGGGAATGGATTTTCTGGAACGAGACATCACGGCTGGATAGGCATGAACACAATAGCGCCATCAGGCACACCGTCAGCAACTTTTCTGTTGTAGAATTTGTGAGCCTCATTCTGGAATACGGCCCACTTGGCATGTTTATGTAGCACCGCATCCCGACACTCCGCGAGACGTGACGCCTTTCACGCCTATCAATATCAATTCTCCATCGATTCGTAAAGACCTCGCAAAGCCCGTCGTATTTCATTCGCGACCCCGTCCCAACGTGCCAAATTTTCATGTCCTCGTTACATCGTTATTCCAAAGATACTTGCACAACCACACAACGGCAAGTGCGTCACGTACAAACCCAGAATAGAGGTATACGACGAGCAACGGCCGCATGATGAACATGAACATCGTCGTTGCGGTTCCGCTATAGTGCAATCCAATGCTTGTGGCCACAGCAGACGAAATATAGTAACATTCGAAGGGCGCCCAGAATAGCCACCAGCTTACAGCGTGGGTCCACTTGAACCCCTTCCAAAGCATGCCTTGAAATCGGTTCGGCTTCAGCAAAAGAGTAACTGCAATGATCGTCCAAATGGCGAGGTGAAAAGCTGACTTGAGTGCGATCGATTGCCATGGAGCTGTTGTGGCGTGTGTGAGTTCCTCGTGGAAGAGACATTGCAGCAGGATGAAGAGCGTAAGGACCAATGGCCAGAAGAGTAGATTAAACACAACGACGGTCAGCAGGGCCTGTAAACCCAAGAGTAAGATGGCTGAGTTCACTATCCCTTGCACCCATGGACGTTGAACAAATTCACCCCACCGGCTGGTCGGAGCGGACTTGTCTGCCTTCCCTTCTCCCTCAGCCTTTGCGCTGGAGCTTTCCGGTGTTCCTCTGTGGATTTGGGACGCAGGGTGATTCTTCTTCTTGCCATTGTGGAAAACGAAGAGGAAGAGGAGAAGCAGGCTGTAGACAACTCTGAGCACCGGTCGTGAACGCGCTGTTGACGCCGGAGAATTGGAGTCTTGCCCTGGTTTGGGCTTCAGGTCGCTGTCCTCATCCTTTCTGCAAAACTGCCCAGCCTCGACACTGAGTGCTTCTTTCTCGTGAAGGGATGCTTTCTCATCAAGGGCGACTTCGTGGTCTTTGTCTCTCGCAGCACCACCAATATGCACAAGGTATCGACTGTTGAAGAGATAGTGGTCGATTGCAAAGGATAAGACTAGGATGGTGAAGACCGCGGCGGCGATGTCTGAGGTCTGGATGGATACAGTCCAGCTTTTCCCATCGCGTGGAGGGAAAATGAGGGTAGACTCAAGCTCTTTTAGGCCAAGAGGGCCGTCCACGAGGCCAATTTGGTGTGCGAAGGTTGCGTTAGTGACATTGGCAATGGCGGCGTCGACTATTCGGAGACAGACCATACTGACGTTGTACTGACTTTGCGCAGTACTATGAGCAGGGTAGTAAAAGATGTCAAGAGAATCAAGAGAAGAAGTTTGCAGAATGCAAAGGATCGAGGAGGAGGGTGCTATGTGGCTCAGGTGGCTCAGCCTCAGAGCCTTCAATTTGAAGATGGGCGCTAGCAGACGTCAGAAGTTTTAAGTACGAGTAGGTCAATACCTGTCAATTAAATCAGAAGGCTGAAGGTTTCTGCTCTACAATTATTACTCTTAGGGCACAACATGGCAGTTACAGGGCAGCCACAAGGCTATGCGTCCTTGGATTCATCTCTCGGCCCAGGAAGTACACAATGGCAACGTACATCAGCAACGGTTCAAGGATGAACAGGCCTGAGAAACGCACAATGATAACGTGCTCCAGCAATATTTGAGCGAACGACGACTTGGAGGACTGGACCAAGGCTCCTTTGGCATTTCAATCTGAACCAGGCTGTCGGGTTGCCCAACTTCTGGATTGTGGTTTGATTCTCCAATTTTCGGTGCCATCTGCACGCCACGGCTCCGCTGGTGCCTCGTGATGCCAGACTTCTCAACCAAATTGTTCCAGTCTCTCCTTATACACCTCAGCTCTTTTCCCTCGCCTTCACCCACTCCCTCATCTCACCCTTACTAGTATCCCATTTCCACACCCCTCCGTCACCCACGTTATACTGGTAGTAATTTTGCGTCGAGTACTTCTCCACCCCCTTCCTAAAAGTGATATTGATCCTCCCTCCTTCACTCCCCCTGCCCTTCCTCTTCGGAATGCCATGCAGCCAATTCGCCTGCGTCTTCCCTCTCATAAGCACCATGTCTCCACTTGCTAATGGCAGCTTCAATGGCGGTTTGCTATTTTGCTCCGATGGTGGCTCTTGATTTTTAGGTGGTATTGGCTTGTGCTTCATGCAGAAGTCTCTGGTTGCACCAAGGGAGAAAGAGGCGATCGAGGGGTCGGGACCGAGAAAACGCTCATCGTCGCTATGGTAGGATATGCTATCTGTGCCGTTGGCGTAGTAATTGACAAGGCAGAAGTTGTAGGTTGCTCCGGTAAAGATCTCGGTGAGTTGCCGCAGATGATCGAGGCTATGGGGTATAGGACGGGGAGTGCAGGTTGTGTAGCGGTCTGGAGGTATCGGTCTGGACGCCTGGCTGTCAATGAGGGCGCCATCTGGGGCGAAACGAGAAGAGGTATCGACGCCAAATACCGTCGTGAAACGAGGAGTATTAACCCGAGTTTCGGTACCGTAGCGCTTAATGGTGTATTGCACCCTGTAGAAGAAGAGCGTTTTCCTCCAGAATTCGAAAAGCTGTCTTTCGATCACAGGGGGAATATAAGGTTGGAAGTAGAGGAGGTCAAGATTGGCCTGATCATTGATTTCTTTGCCTTGAGAAGCGGGCACTTCACTCAGTTTTTCGATGATGTATGGTGGAAGGTGAGGAACGGGAAAAGGATATGTTGTATGATTGGAAACTTTGGTGCTGGCTTCGTCGACTAGGTTCACCTCTGAGAGCGTAGGTTCCGGTTCCGCAGTCAAGCGTACCTTCTTTTGAGAAGTGCGCATGAAGAAGTTGTCGAGAGACCGTTTCTGAGACATCGTTGCCTCTGATCGCTAAACAAGGGAGTAGATTGCTTTGTCAACGTAAGGTAGGTTTGCACCCAGTGATAGAAGACGCGTTGCTGAGACGCGTGAGCCGCCAAGAAATGCACCTCGGCCTGACCCCACATCAGGCCTAGGTCAACCGCCGCTATCCAAAAGGGGCACCGAGGCAAAGCGCACTAGCTTGAGAGTATCATTCTGTGAATTATATTCGTAGACGAATTCTTTTGTCAGCGATGGCTCGGTGGCAGAAGTGAGTGCTGATATTCACCTGAGCTGACTTGGAACATACTAAATTGTTTAGTTCTTGCTTTGGGTTATCACAGATGGAAGAGGTTCAAATCCCATTTCAGCCCTTTTTGTTTTCTTGGGCCCTATGCTTTTCACCTCTGATGCTTTATCCCCATCATTGAGTATGCCCTCAACCTACAATAATTTCGAGACTGTATTTCAAGAGATTTTCATTTTTCAGTACGGAGGTCGGCAAGAAAAAAGCTCCAACAGAGCGATGAGTATCTAGACATACTGAGATATATTAATACTTTGAGTGTAGCGATAACAAAGCTATGCATGGAAAGGATTTGCGTACGGGATATGTGGTAGCAATATCAATTCTCCGCAGAACAATGAGAGAAGAATCTGACATGCTTCGAGTGTAAGTAGAATCCACAGTATATTCCACAGGAAGCATTCTTCTCAGTACTCTCGAGGCTAATATGCCTGAAACTTAAACTATTAAAATTGCTATCATTGGCATTCCCAAAGCAGGAATGAAACACAAGCTTCTCTAATTATGAGGCTCGGTACGATGTCCAGGCCATCAAGGCTCTAAGGCCAGCACCAAGATGAAGAAACTATTGAGGAATTCGAAGAGGGTGTCCGAGTTTCGAGATATTTATGAAGATCTCCTGGGCGACGACATGAATTGCAGCGAGATCGCTAAGGAACTCCTTGAAGCATCTGTGGAAGCGGGAAACGATGAAATCAACGCCTTGGATACTGAGCTGGATCAGGATGGCAGTGATTACGAATACTTCGAAGTACCCCTCGCATAGATCCTTGATAAGAAATAGAATCATGGAGTTGATTGAAAAACACCCTCAGCGGCACGTTGGACCATATAGTCGTCGCTGAAGACCTGGACGATAGATGAAATACGGGCGAAGTGACACTGAAAATATTTGATAATGCTCACTTCATCAAAGAACGACAAGAATCTCCGCCAAGAAAGCCGAAGAAGAAAAGGGGGTAGTTGTCGAGATCTCGTCGTCGGATGAGGATGCGAATGTGGATGCGGATGACAAGAGATGAAGGCTGACGTAGTACTGACCTAATTGGAGGGTTGGATATGTAAGAATTGACCTTCATACCAACCACCAACAGATGAAGAGGAGAAGCGGTGTTAAATTGAAGCGAATTGCTGAGTATCAGAACTCTAGAATTGCATAATTTGGGGTGCGGAAGGCATAAAGAACATGGAATTGCGGCAGCGCAGGGGTCTCGTATCTGCACTGCAGAATGCCTGGTGATGTGAAAACTCCTGTTGTTTCAAATTCGCGGCTGCTGGGCATGAGTCGTGAAGGTGACACATATTCCGGCCTATGACTCTTTTTCGTAGGTAGCCTCGGTACTATATCTGTCAGTACTCAAAGCGCTCAGGGTGGCAATCGAACTACTTCTTCAAGATTCTCTCTATCCCATCCAAGCCCTTCTTGAGGGTTTCCATAGTCGGCCCGTAGGAAAGGCGGATGAAGTGGTGGCAAGGGCTGTCGAATAAATCCCTTCTCTTGGCCGGGTTAAGATCGAAGAAGATGCCCGGCACGACTGGACAGACAGGAATCTCGGGTTAGTGTTGTCTGTCTTGGAGAAATGTCACATGTTCAGTCGTACCTATGACTTTTTGCTCTAAGCACTTTTGAAAGAAATTGAGCCCGTCATTGATCCCTGTTGGTAGACCGCTCAAGTCGAGCCAGATATAGAAGGTCGAGTCGGGGATGTGCTTGATCTTGAACCCGAGATCCTTCAGTCTCCCTAGAACGTAGTCACGCTTGTTTCGGAAATGTGTCTGCAGTGCTTTCATCTCATTCAGGACTTTGGTGGGCTCGAGCATTGGGATTGCAGCTTCTTGGAAAGGTACATTGGTCCCTCCGTCGAGGTATCTACACAGATTCCAGAGTCAGCATTGCTTGATCGAGGCAGGGAGTGGAGTGGTCCCCTTGTTCTCGGAACATGTCTTATGACTCAATTTCAATACTAAAGAGGAAAGACCATCTCAGAAATGTACATACGAGCCACAAGAGCCGATGGCTTTGATGAATTCTTTGGGTCCGACAATCCAAGCAACCCGCCAGCCTGGGAGACGGAAGCGCTTGGTCAAGCCATCGATGAGGAGTACGTCGTCCTAAGTCCGAAGGAATTGATCAACAGGTATATTTGAAGTTCTCAGATAACATACCTCGTCAACGTCCACGATGTTTTCAGCAGCGCTCACGGTGGTACCATCACAATTACTAGTGTAATTGTAGCCACCATAGAATTCGTCCATGATCAATGTTGCTCGATCCCGGCACAGGTCTTGAATTTCAGCAAGCTCAGGATTCTTCACTACTTGACCTGTTGGATTGCGAGGGTTGGAGGTCAGGATAACCGAGGTGCCGCGCGCAATCTCCTCAGCAATCTTCTCTGGATGGATATGGTAGCCGTCTGCTTCGGACAGAGGCGAGGGAATAGCGGCAAAGTTTCTAAATAGTCCTAGCATCTCGTTGTAGGCCGTGTAATCAGGAATGAAGAAGCCCAGATAGGCATTGTTCAAGACAGCCGCGATGCGGATGAGACCAGCTCTGCCGCCAGGGACAACAGCAACATTCTCCCAGGTGTACTTGCTATCTTTGCCTTGACGATGGTGTTCGTTGTACAAATTGGCAATGGCAGCTCTTAGTGGCTTGATACCTGCCGTTGGACCATACTCTCGGCCCGCCATCGACACATTGATGGTCTTGGGGCGTTCAAAGCTTCCTTCAATGTCGTCGTCAACCTCCGGTGCGCCTTGTCCGAGGTTAGCCCACTGCGTAGGATCGTCTTGAAAGCCATGCTCGGTCGCTCTCTCCGTGCACCATACTACGCCGGTGCTGGCTCTGCTAGGGTCAAGGCCGGCATGGGGCCGATGTCCTTCATGAGCATTGCGGAATTGGCGATGGATCTTGGAATTCAATTCGCTACACGTACACTGGTCAACAAGTGATAGATGATGAGATGGTGATGATGGTGGTGATGGTGATGATGTAGGGGAGAGGAAGAATACCTTGCGCTCGGACCTTTGCTCACCGAGAATTTACGGGCTGAGAAACTCATTTCCGCGGGTTGCAGGCGTGATACTGTTTGAGGAATACCAAGACGCGCTGGCGCTGTGAGATGATGGTGTTTGTGGGATGTTGGGTCAGTGTCACTGGGGGCGGGGATATTAGGCTTTCACGGCGGGAATGTTCCAGGGATTAGCAGCCTCTCGCTTCTCTTCTCAGGGGTCCAGGGGTCACTGCCCACTCGCGTGGCAGCCAAATAATTTTAAAGTAAAGTACCTAAAGTACCTAATTCCTACCCTAAGCGAATCCTGTTCCTAATTCCTCCTTAGAAAGACCGAAAGATGCGTGGCGCCATCGCACACGTCGAGGTATTATGATTACATTGATTTATTTATCGAGGTCATACACGCAGAGGGAGCACATGCAAGGTGGCCATGTGTTTCAACAGTCGGTGCAGTGTCCCGCTTCGTATTCTCCGTGGGACAGAGTGAGGCAGCCGACAGTTGACAGCGGATATGTATCATGTGCAGAGAGTGGAGTCTTGGAGTATGGCTCGCAGGGAAGAGAACTTAGGTACCGTAGTCCGTAGTGTCCAATCGGTACGTACAAGGCAATAATCTCCGTTGCAGACTGCAGTGCTGACAACCTGACATGGAGGGTACATACTACATACCGTACATCTGTGCCATGGCCCTTGTGTGGTCTGTGGATCCCGTCTCATCCAGAATCCAAGATGGGCCTATGGGCGATCATCTCGCCTAGGCTTGGGCAGCTGGGCTTTCATCCCTGCCCCTGGCCGATCAACCGCCCTTGCCATGGGATGATGGGGGAACTAATGCAGGCAAGAATAAGTTCTCACTGCCCCAACCTTGTGCCTTGCGTCAACAATCTGTGAGACTGTGAATCTGGAGATTTGACGCCCGTGAACAGCCGAACCACGATTGCCAACTGCCAATAATTGGCGTGCAATAGGGAATCCAAGTCCGTGCCGCCAAATGTCCACAATTGCAATCCCACCGAATGCAGGAGGTGCAGCACTAGCAGATCAATCATGATCTGTCAACACCTGAGCCAATCAAGTGCTTCTGGTCTAGGAGACTTGACGACAAATGAGGAAATTCCAGCAGCCTGCTGTCCTTCGACTTGGTCTGTTCACAAGCCGCTGTGTATCCCTGCAGATGAATCACTCGTGCTAGTGCGGGGAACATGACAACGGAATCCCTCAGCGCTATCCAGCTCGTACATGTATCCAGGCTGGGCGTCAAGAATTACAGATACTGACCCACACCTTTTTGCATCCCTAGATCTCTTGAGTAAACAATTGTTTTTATAACTCTCTGACCCTTCATCTTTGACCCTTCATCAATTGATTCAATTGTTCCAACTGATCGAATTCATGCCGTTGCCAGAGCCAATATTTTGACTTGCCGCTCTACCTTATGTGGATCCATTCCCAATGAAAATGCCAAGACCTGCCACTAGCCAAGAAATGTCACCTTGTACCTGTACCTCCTTGAACAGCAACAGCAACAGCAATGACTGGGACCACTTTCCGCCTGCAGTCAAGAGAAAGGTACCTAATTCGTTCTTTTCCAGTGGGACATAATATCCTATCCCCCCTTCGCCAGAAATTGGACATCCCCAGGTCCACAGAGCTAATTGGAACGTATATCAACAGTATTTCTCCTCTCTCGAGAGATTGAGGCTTGCCCAGAACTCAGTGTCCGCGAAACGACCTGCCTCGGCGAAAAGCTGTCATGCCACCCTGAAAATTTCCAAACCAAAACCCTCGCCATCACGTCCTACGCTGGCTAGGAGAAATTCGAGCTACTTTAAGAACAATCACATCTTACGAAGGAAGACTCCTTCGCCGACCAGCGATACATTCCTCCCATCAGACGCTCAATGGTTTCTCAGACTTCCCTATAAGGTCCAACGCAAGCATTTCACCAGGGAGGAGCGCCTTGCGCTGTCAGGACAGAGGGACAGCATTCTTCTCCACGCCTCAAACGAGAGGTTGTGCAAATTCTATCAACAAGGCAGGGAAGGAAATCGAAGTGTGCCAACGTTACGGACATCATCATATTCGAGTCTGTCTTCTCTGAGCACGTTCGATTTCGAGCAACCTGCCGATTCGGGCATTGACATGGACGATTCAATGATCTGGTTCGATGACGATAACGACTTGGATTTATCTTCAAAGCTACAGTTGGACGATTACCATGAGTTCATGACCAAAGCCGCAGAATCTGACGTCAAACCGTCCAAGTGTCAACCTTCATTTCGCAGAGCCTTATCTCTCAACCAGTTGCCATTCGGTGCCAATACCTCTCCAGTCCCACCACTTCCGAAAACCACCCATTCCAGACCGCTTGCAACGACTCTACCACGCCCATTCTTGGCACCCGCTCAGGGAGCCCAGACGTCCAATTCAGCCATTGAGGCATCCGCCAAATACTACCAGGACCCCGAAGCCAGACTCAAGCTCCGCGTCTATCTAGCCTCTCCCCAAAACTTCGATGAAGCGATCGAATTTGGATTCCCGTCCATGGAAGACTCGGAAGAACGCCCGTTAAGCCGGCCGTCACTTTCCCGAGCCCCCAAGACTGCCCCCTGCAAAACGTTTCTCCATGACGACATCCCCTCCCTATTCGACGCTCTCGACGATGACGACGACGCTGAATCCACCACCAGTCTCCCAGAAAGGGACGCACCGTACACGCCCATACACAGCGTCTTCAACCACGACACCATGCTCTTGTCGCCGTCAGAAGCCACCTCTTCTGGCTCTAACAGCACACTTTTCCCCAAACCCACCGTCCGCCACAACACATCCGAACCTTTCGCACATCTGCTAGCTGGAAGCCGAGAGATGACTCTCCGTATGACGCTCACAAGGCCGGGCTTGCGAGCTGACGAGAAAGCTCTGTACGCCAACACAACAGGCGATGATCCTCTAGCGCTAGAGCATCTACCGCCGACGAAAAGAGAAGCGGAAATTTGGGATCAGCTTCCAAAGGAGCGGGGCACGCTGAAGAAGTTCTGGAGAAGGGTAAGCGGCAAGGGGACTTGAAGCGTTCGGGCAGGAGAATTTGTTGCTATATCGCTATCTTTCGATTATCTGGGGCTGAGTTTGGAAGCCCAATACTTTGCTGTTCTTTAGCGCTTGAAGCGGGTTGCGAAGCTTATGGGCGTCACTTGCTGGACGGGGTGCTACATTCACGATACCAACGTTCTTGATGAACTGCTGATCCGTCTTTTCTTTTCACGAGCTGTATTACTACCACACCATCTCAAGCGGGCTTTGCTTGCTCAACTTACCACCCACCATATTTCGCAGGTTCACCCGAGTGGTTTCCGCCACGTGCGAAGATCGTTGCCCTCCATGCCTCTAAGCTTTCCCTTGAGACCGTGCCCAATTCTCTACTAATGCTAGACCAGAACCCTGGCCAACATTCAACATCACCCCTCTACATCCTCCTCCTGCACGCCCCCACTAGAATCAGCAGAGGACCCTATACCGACAGCGTCATCGCCAGAACCAGTCCCCAGTCCCTCCGACCCCGGCCGGAAACAGGTCCCAAGCTCCCGCTGTCCCCCCTCCACCGCCCTCGATGCCCGCCGTCGTCACCGTCACCGGAGGCCCGGCTCCCAAAGCGCTCGTCACTTCCCAACCGACCGCCTTCGTTACCGGGGCCTTGGTCTGCCACGGAGGCGGTCTGCTCGACGGTCCGGGTCCGGGTCTGCGCGGACAGCATGGCGTTTGGCTCGGGAGCTGCGTGGTGACTTGACGCAGCGAAGATCAGGACATGGACCAAAGTACAGCGCGACGGACGGCACGAACAGGGACGGGCTGAATGCCATTGCTGCTATGGTTGCGGTCGACACGATCGGCTAATCGAGCGGCATCGACCCTGCCTTGCATGACGCTACGGATACTGTTCGCCTCCCATGGTATACTCGACCAGATGAGCCCGGTGCCTCCGGGCCCATGAACGTTGTTGTCGAGCGAGTCATCGCTCCGGCGGAGAGTTTGGGAGCGTTACAAAGGGGGCAGACCAAGAGCCTCGCCTGTTGACGATCCATTGACCCAAGGATGGAAACAGCTCTTCTACGGAGAATCAGTGCATGGAGGAAACGGGCCTTACAGCCGGCAACAGAGGACGGCAAGATTGCAAACGCAATCGGCATTTCCGAAACCATGAGATAGCGAGTGTAGCTGGAAGAAGACGAGTGGACAGCTTCCGCGAGGTTTTGCATGGAAAGCACGGTTTCGTCCCGAGTGATGCTCGGGTATTACTTCGCTTCTCATCCATATCTACCGTGACAAAGCAATGTCATCAATCCTGAGTATCATCTTCACCGTCTCCGCCGCCAATTCCACGGCACTGGTACTCACCAGTAACGGCTGGAGCACATTCTCTTCTTGCATGTTATTCTTGACGCCCCCGCTACGAATACTGACACCAGCGTTCTTCTCGCCAAACTCGTGTCTATGCCTCAGATCTGTCACCACTCGTATGCTATTCAATCCAGCGTTCTCCGCAAGCGTGGTTGGGATTACTTCCATAGCATCCGCGAATGCCTTCCAACAAATCGCTTCGGTTCCCGTCATTTCTCTAGACTGCCTCGAAAGCGTATTGGCGATCGCGATCTCTGGAGCTCCACCGCCGGCGATGAGCGCCTTCTTCTTCACCAGGCACCGAATGACGCAGAGAGCATCGTGAAGAGAACGTTCAGCCTCATCGAGGATAAGCGAGTTAGCACCGCGGCAAATTATGCTGACGGTCTTGGGAATATTTGGGTGTTTATGGGCGATGCCGGTTACTTTGACAATGCGGGAGCCTGACGCTTGGACCTCGTCGAGGAGATCAGCGGAGCCGAGCTTGTCCTCCGTGAAGGAGTCGATGTCGGCGATCGGTTTGCAGCCTGTGCTCTTGCAAATGAACTCGACTTCGTCACGCTCGATGTCCTTGACCGCTAAGATGTTAAGTTTCGCTAGGAAATGTAGACTCAAATCGTTGACCGCATCTCTCAGTATAGACTTTTGTATGAGTAGGACGTTGCACTTCGCTTTCTTAATTTTCTTGACCATGTTCAGCAGATACGTTCGTTCCTCTTTCAGAATCTTGTCCATTTGTCGATAGTCGTTGACTACAATCTGATTTTCCATATCCGGCTTGGGGGGGCTCAGCTGGAACTGTATCAGGGCTATCCTGGCTTTCTCCATTCTCGATGGCCCGCCCCCGCTCTTCACTACTGGCTGATTGAGCACCAGGCCGTCAATCATTTCACTGTCTTCTATTGTGCCACCGACCTTTTTGACTATTCTGATATTTTTCAGGTCGACATTGTCTGCAGTCTTCTGGTCGATGGTCTTCAATACAGCGTCGACGGCCATAGGACCAAGTAGGTTGGAATGTTGTGAGACAATCTTGGATGAGAGCGATGTAGAGGCGGCTTGTAGGAGTGTGGTCCGATCTGATAAGGATATTGGATGGGACATTTTCTCGAGCGTCCGGACTGCCGCTGCAGCTGCTCGCTGGAACGATTCCGATATGACGGTAGGATGTATGCCCTTTGCCAGTAACCGGTCCGCTGCTCCCAGTAGACTCCCAGCAATCACTACCACTGAAGTGGTGCCGTCTCCCGCCTCCACATCTTGGGCTGCGCTGAGATCGACGAGCATCTTCGCTGCTGGGTGCATAACACTCATATCTTTCAGCATAGTGTTGCCGTCATTTGTGATTATGGTCTCGCCTTTCCCGGTTTGTATCATCTTATCCATTCCTCTTGGGCCTAGTGAAGTCCGTATTGCGTCCGCAACAGCTCTAGCTGCCATGATGTTGGCATTTCGGACCGCCATAGGTTTCTCCTTATCCTATAGACATTGTTAGCGCGTATTAGGAGATGCGAAGAATTGTTTAGGGTTACTTTGAAGGCATTGTTGCCGGCGTTGGACATCGGTGGGGCTGTGGCAGCCATCTTGGGTGCAGAAAGAGGTCGACACCGGCAAGTTGACGATTATTGAGTCAGTTGTTAAATCAGCAGAGAAATGTTATAGGATTGTAGCTATTGCAAGTGGGCTTCAGGTGTGCTTCATATTGAAGTCGCGTCCCACGATTTCGATTTTGAGCAACCGCGAAACTAGCGTCGGCCCAAGCCGAGAGAGAGAGCTCTAGTGCTCCGATCAGCGCCCTGAGTCCTGACCGAGGGACGCCCAAAGAGCACCAATCCTCAGATCATCACCCACACTCCCAACCGTCGACTACCTCCATCACACTCACTGACAGCTCATCATCACGATACCTGATTTGACATTATACCGCCACTTCTTCCCCTCCAGTTACAGCCGCTGGATCCACCTCTGACTGATATTTACCGACCAACAAACGGAGCACCTTGCCTCCCAAGATGCCGAGTGCAACTGGGCAGAGTTGGGAGAAATACAAGAAGGAGTTTGCGGACGATGAAGAGCCCGAGAAGAAGATCACACCCCTCACCGATGAGTATGTACACCATAAATCTTCACCCGGCCAAATTGGGTTGTCTTTGAACGATAGATGCTAACACGGCTTACCAGGGATATCCAAGTACTTAAAACCTATGGTGCTGCACCGTACGCTGCTGGCCTGAGACGGCTGGAAAAACAGATCAAGGAGAAGCAAACTAGTGTCAACGAGAAAATAGGTATGTCTACGATGGCCGTGGTCGCCAGATCGCAGTCCGCTTTCAGCGCTGATACCCCCTACAGGAGTCAAGGAATCAGACACCGGTCTCGCACCACCACATCTATGGGACATAGCAGCGGATCGGCAACGAATGTCCGAAGACCATCCCCTACAGGTCGCCCGGTGTACCAAGATCATTCAGGATGAGAAGGACGCAGAAAAGAGCAAATATGTCATCAACGTCAAGCAGATCGCCAAGTTCGTCGTCAAGCTTGGCGAGCGCGTCAGTCCCACAGATATCGAGGAGGGCATGCGCGTGGGTGTCGACCGAAACAAATACGAGATTCTCCTTCCCCTTCCCCCAAAGATCGATCCCTCGGTGACTATGATGACGGTTGAAGATAAACCCGACGTGACCTATGGTGATGTCGGTGGCTGCAAAGAGCAAATCGAAAAGATCAGAGAAGTCGTCGAAATGCCATTACTCTCCCCGGAACGATTCGTCAGTCTAGGTATCGACCCTCCAAAAGGTGCTCTCCTCTACGGTCCCCCAGGCACGGGCAAAACACTCTGCGCAAGAGCTGTAGCAAACAGGACCGATGCGACCTTCATCCGCGTTATCGGCTCTGAACTTGTACAAAAATACGTCGGCGAGGGCGCGCGTATGGTCCGAGAGCTATTCGAGATGGCCAGGACGAAGAAAGCATGTATCATCTTCTTCGACGAAATCGATGCCATAGGCGGTGCCCGTTTCGACGATGGAGCTGGAGGCGACAATGAAGTACAGCGTACCATGTTGGAACTCATCACCCAGCTCGACGGCTTCGATTCCCGCGGAAACATCAAGGTTATGTTCGCCACTAACCGCCCCTCAACCCTCGACCCAGCACTCATGCGTCCCGGCCGTATAGATCGAAAGATCGAGTTCGCACTTCCCGACCTAGAAGGCCGATCGAACATCCTCCGTATCCACGCCAAGAGTATGTCGGTGGAGCGGGATATCAGATGGGAGCTGATTTCGAGATTGTGCCCCAACAGCACGGGAGCCGAACTGAGGAGTGTGGCCACCGAGGCCGGGATGTTCGCGATTCGGGCGAGGCGGAAGGTCGCCACTGAGAAAGACTTCTTGTCCGCCGTGGACAAGGTCATCAAGGGGAATCTGAAATTCAGCTCCACGGCGAGTTACGCGCAATACAATTAGGATCGAAGGGGAGGGCGCCGGCTTTAGGGAGAACCGAGCGCGAGGAATGGTGGGGGGAAGCCTGTATGATAAAACCTGCGGCGCTTGCCAGAGGGGCGTGCAAATGCGCCGTGGGCGCTACAGCGTGCCAAACAATTCTAATGCTGAAGGCTCGTGTGCTACTCCCTCACTCGGGACCTTGTGAGCGGAAAGAGCGCGCACGACACAAGCAAACCCAGACACCATTGCAATTCCGTCTCAATCACCAAGGGCAAGTGTCCTTGGATATGTGCATTTTTGGGGGGTTTTCTTTTAAAAATGTACACGAAGGTTCAGTAGTAAATGCTTCATGGTCCAACGCGCAAAGTATGCCTTCCCAAATCCTCTTCACCCCCTAGACCTTAGTACGTCCGCTTGAAAGGAGGTACTGCTTTGCACTCTGCTCGTTGATTAGCTTATGTCTTCCATCACGTAGGGATGGAAATGGCGGTGCGACGGCCTGTACTCACCTGCCTCGTCCAGCGTGTGTCCGATGACCTGCCTGTAACCCAGCTCCACCTTCCCTTGAGGCTCCTTCTGGAAGCTCAGGGTATGCTTCATCCAGTTCTTGTCGTCTCTGTCCGGGAAATCCTCTCTGGCATGTGCACCCCTCGACTCCTTCCTGTTGGCAGCCGAATCCGCGGTCTGCACTGCGCAAGTCAAAAGGTTTCGAAGTTCAAGAGATTCAACGAGGTCGCTGTTCCAGATCATGCTGCGGTCCTTGGTGCCGAGCTCGGCAAATGATTGGTCAACGTCCTTGATACGCTTGCTGCCCTCGTCGAGCGATTCTTGCGTACGGAATACGGACACGTCGGTCTGCATCACCTTTTGCATTGCGCTGCGGATTTCATGTGTCGATTTGGGGCCTGATGCGGTTCGGACTTTATCGAGCATGCTGATGGTGTCCGCGCCGGCGTCCGCGCGGATTTCCTTGTGCGGCATGCCAGGGGAGAAATTATCCCGGACAGTGTGACTGACTGCTCGGCCGAAAACGATGAGATCGAGGAGGGAGTTGGCACCGAGACGATTGGCTCCGTGGACGGAAACGCAGGCGGCTTCTCCGCAAGCGAAGAGGCCGGGGACGACTTGGTCATTGCCCTGCTCATCGACAGTGATGACTTCGCCGGTGTACTTGGTTGGGATTCCGCCCATGTTGTAATGAACGGTAGGGAGGACGGGAATAGGCTGCTTGCGGACGTCGACGCCAGAGAAGATGCTAGCGGTCTCGGAGATGCCAGGGAGACGCTCATGGAGGACCTCGGGAGGCAAATGCGAGAGCTGTAGGTAGATATGGTCTTTGTCAGGGCCGACACCACGGCCTTCTCGGATCTCCATGGTCATCGATCGCGAGACTACGTCTCGTGATGCGAGATCTTTGGCTGTTGGTGCGTAACGTTCCATGAATCGCTCACCCTCGGAGTTCAGGAGGTAGCCCCCCTCGCCCCGAGATCCTTCGGTGATCAGACATCCAGCACCATAGATACCAGTCGGGTGAAATTGGACAAACTCCAGATCCTGGTTGGGCAGACCAGCACGAGCTACCATGGCCATCCCATCTCCTGTGCAGGTGTGGGCTGATGTGCAACTGAAGTATGCTCTTCCATAGCCTCCCGTTGCGAGGACGGTGTTATGTGAACGGAACCTGTGTAATGTGCCGTCTTCTTGATTATATGCAATCACACCTTTGCATTCTCCATCTTCCATAATCAGGTCAAGCGCAAAGTATTCTATAAAGTAATTGGTATTGTGCCGTAATGATTGGCCGTATAGCGTGTGAAGGAGGGCATGGCCAGTTCGATCAGCTGCAGCGCAGCATCGGTATGCTTGCCCTCCTTTTCCGAACTTCTGCGATTGACCACCGAAGGCTCGCTGGTAGATCTTACCCTCGTCCGTTCTGGAGAAAGGGCAGCCGTAGTTCTCTAATTCGATGACACTTGCCGGCGCCTCTCTTGTCATGTAATGTATCGCATCTTGATCACCCAACCAATCTGAACCCTTAACAGTATCATACATGTGCCACCTCCAATCGTCCTCGTGCATACTAAATAAGAAGTGTCGTCAGCACCTGGTTTATCGGCATTGATTCGAGATATGAACACCTACTTTCCCAGCGCTGCATTAATGCCACCCTGTGCAGCTACGGTATGACTTCTCGTAGGGAACAGTTTCGATATGCATGCGGTGTTGAAGCCTGCCTCGGCCAGCCCAAACGCGGCTCGCAGACCGGATCCGCCTGCGCCAACAACCAGGGCGTCATATTCATGGTCCTAAGGGAACATTTGTCAGGATTCGACTTGCGGGTGCACCGTCAGAGAAGCATACTATTATTGGATACTTATTGTTGATAAACGGGGATGCCTCTGTGGCCCGAAGCGGTTGGTTGGCTATGATTCGAGCTGGGAATAGTTGTGAGTGCTGGAGCATAGCACGCAAATCAAGAAGATCCTACCATGAGGTCTTGAAGTGGAGAAGAATCGACCGTATCTTGTGGCTTTTGAGAACTGGGACCAGCCGTTAGCACTCGCCCCTCATGTTTGTTTGTTCCAGACGGCATGAATAGACCTTGGATGCTGCCGCAAAGTTCCGTACACCTAAAGAAGCCATATTGGCGGAGGGAATGTAATTGCAGAAGATTGAGCCTGGCCGCGAGGAGATTCGAAGATGCAGTGCTTGATCAATGGTGAATGATGGGTTTGGAGAGCAGGCAAATCGGGTATGGATTATTGAGGGGCGGAAATGTCGTCGATACCGGCCTCGCCAGTCGCCACACTAGTCGGCTGTGGAGCCGAGGTCTCTTTGTCCAATCACCGCTCACCTATTCAAATCTAATCCCAGTAGAGTAATTCTACCTTCACACTTGAAGTACTACTCTACTATCTGCTTCACTTCTACCATTATTATACACAAGGCAACAAACAAGAATTGTATTTGGAGCGCTCTTCAGGCAAGCAATGCCCCAGCATTACTCAACGAGCAACAGAATTTCCCATCTTCGCAGGGCTCTGCTCCCGGGCAAGACTCAATGAGCACTTTTGGTCAGGTTGTTGCACACCTTAACCGGAAGGACAATATCGTTGAGCCACACCTAGCACCCGCGGAGACATCCGACGTGCTGCTTCTCTACGTCCCCAGCAATGTCGATGTCGCCGACCAGGAAAGAGCCATCCACGGCATCCTCAATGCCAACATTGGGGAGGAGAGGGATCTTTGCGAGGTCAGAACATTGGCTGGGACCAGAGTGGTAAGAGCACGATGGATCCGAGTCAGTCGAAAAGGTCTTAGGCGGCCACTCATCGGTGATGATAATGCCACTTATGATTGAGCCGGCGACACCGGGAGTGGTGAAAGGCGATGCGGTGAACCACAGATGGTTGGCGATGAGGACTGCAGAAGTTGGGCGATCAAAGTCTCATTGAGTACTAGAGCCAGGAACTCAGGATCAAAGGAGCACACAGGCTCGGTGCGAGGTTCAGGCCTCAGTGTGTCCAGAAACTCTTATCTCTCGTGATTTCCACACAAGCCAGCCCGACAAAGGTCAGTGCACTAGGCTTCTCGACTGACACTGTAATCTGTGGGACTGGAAACTCTTCGAGACATGTTCTAGCTATCAAAGCGGCGAGCGCTTCCAATGTCTGGAACTCAGATGGGTCGACAACCTAGACAGGCAAGTAAATAGCCGCAGCAGGACAAGTAGAGCGAGAGAGATCATAACTCACACTGCAGACTCGTGATACGAGTGTAGCCCAAGGGCCTTTTCCCTCTGTGGTTTGCTCGGTCCAATATCCCTGATTTTCTCCATGCTCGCCCAGAATTTCGAGATTAATGGTAACTTGTTGCTTGTCCAGTCTCTCGTGTGGGTTTACTCCAACAATACAAGCTACTTTCAATTCCTTGACCAGCCATGCGTGCCTCTCAAGGCCCCAAACCTGCCGCTTAGCGGCTCCATTCTCAATCCACTGCTTTCGAAATTTGACTTCTCGCACTAGACCACCCTCTGCTCTAAGCAGAGCTTTTGGCGCGACAATAGAAATTTCAAGGCTTTCGCCAGGCCAGTCGTTGGCGAGTGCAATTCCCGCTATACTGCTTGTTAGGTCATCAATGCTGCGGAAGTGACCATGAGAAAGTACGGTGACATCTTTGCACATCTGCCCATACGAGAAAGTATGCGCTATGTCATCGGAAGTGCCAGCGGACGTGGTGTCCATAAACAGCTTCAGTGTGAGCAGGATAGATTGCAATCTGCCAGGACGGTTCCACGCATCAGGTCCAATGATGGCCGTCATGTGAAAGTTGCGGAGCGATATGATATCCATTGGCATCTTCGAGTGAGAATAGCAGAGAGGCTGAACAAAGCCAGTAAAACCTGGCATCAACGCCTATATACTTGTATAGTATGGAAGCTGAAAGCTAGGTAGGTATGAATCAGTATTTTTTTAGAAAGGAGCCTTTTCTCATTTTAACCTCTACGGAGGTCGGCGTAGAGAGTCCTGGACGCCAAGATTTCTACTCCGTACACCAAGCATTCGGATAACGCCCCGCCTGAAGGGTTGCCCTGACAATGCGCTTAGATCCACTTCGCAATTGCACTTGACCTGAGCCTAAACCCGAGCACAGTGAGTCTCACAGTATGCCCGCCCAAGAGTCTGAAGAGATACTCAAAAATCAATCTACGATAATTCCAGGGTCCCGATAGAGGCCCGTCTTCCGAATATAGGGTTAGGGCTGGTACTAGCGCTGTCCAGGACTTTCTACGCCGACCTTCGTAAGGTATGTAATTGTTATTGTAAATAAATACAGAGGGAAAAGCTCGACATCGCACATCAAGTTTGAAATTATGTATAGAAGTGTCAGAAGTCTGACCGTGAGAGCGGCCTGCCACAAGGGCTGAGGCCTCACGATGCTCCCTCATCAGTCCAGCAATAACACCTGCCATGTTCAGAGGCCGCGGTAGTGGTTTTCGAGGCCGAGGCCAAGGTAATAATGGAGGAACATCCAAGGTGCCTCTGAAGAAGGGCCTCTTCTCCGATGGCATCTGGCAATGCAACTGTGATCCTCGCCTCCCAGCGCAGCACTTCCAAACCAAGAATGGGGGAAAAAATCATGGACGGTGGTGTAGGCAGACCGGCCGCTCTCAACTCCAACTTGATACTAGCTGACGATAACTTGTACACAGTCTACACATGCCAGAAAGCCCAGCCCAAACGCTGCGACTTCTTCCTGTGGGATGACGAGGCCAAATTACGAGAAGCAGCCGCGGTCTTGAACAACTCCCGCACTGAATCCGTACACCCTCCTCAGACTCCTAGCAAACCTTCGCCGTATGGCCTAGTCACACCTCAAACAGACAGCCGATTTAAGGAAGGTAATCGAGAACTCATTAACCCTTCGACGCCTTCGAAGAACTACAACGCGCCCTCATCATCCGCTCGTGGCAATGGAACCCAGGCAACTACCACCCAAGGCAGCGACTCTGAAGACGACTTTTACGATTGGCCCACCAGCGACGATGATGAGCTGTTGAAAGTAGCAGACCAGGCATCCAGCGGGCCCCCCATGCCAACCCCGGAAACGCCACGCAAAGGTACCAAAGCGGATTCAATCTCTACACCCGGCAAACGCAGGTACGACGAGATGGCGCACGGTGGAGACGCTCTAGAGATTTCTGTGCAGACGCCAGCTACTGGAAGGGAAGGAGACGATATCTTCACCACGCCTGCCGTTGGTACACGTGGCAAAGGCTTATTCGCGAGCGGTCCTTTCCCTTCGCGAGCAGAAACTCCTACGCCAATCCGCTACAAGGACATCCCTCCAAACGAGGAATCAGAATTAGCATCCGAGGTGTTTGTGGCGTTGCAGAGTCACCATACTTCCATCACACCCGAAGCGCACGAGGCATTGAAGAGCATTTGCAATAAGCACGTGCAGTACACGAGAGGCATTATGAAAGGTCGTGATGTCTCAAGGGCTATGGTCAAGAGCAAAGACGAGCGAATGTCGGAATTGCAAAAGGAGATTGAGGGTCTCAAGGCTGAGCGGGAGACGAATAGAGCCGTGATTAGGCATCTGCGGCGGGACATGATAGCCCGAAAAGAATCAGGAAAGTCGTCTTAATACTTCCCTGCCGGAAGGACGAAAAGACCAGCGACGTACACAATGTCAATCAACTTGTACCTCAGGCCGACCATCTCAGCCAGATGTTTCACAGAATGGAAGTAGCAGAGCTATTCTCGGCGTTTGCGTTGGGCAAATCCAAACTTCGTTGCTTTTCTTTCCTTTCAAGATCACCACCTTCTATTTATCACTGTTTCTCTTCTTCTCTTCTTATGTCAGCAAGAGCAGACAGTACGCCAGATGGTCAAGAAGGCAAAAGCTCGCGCACGACTGTGAGGGTCAGAGTCAAATACATACCGCATGACCAGTGGCTTACTACAGCCAACTGGGTCAATTTCCTCCGGAGAAAGTGCACAGGACAAATGCACGCGATGCGGAAAGCCATAAGGTGAAAAGATGAAAAGATTCAGGAGATGATTTCCAGTTGTTGGGCGGGGCGGTTTCGGAGCGAGCTTTCTTGACAGCCAATCCTTTGTCGCGTATGATATTGGCTGCCAGTAGTCCAATGACTTGGCTGAGAAGACTTCTATCATTTCTATCACGCCCTACCTAACAACACACTCGCCTTGCACATGAATCGAATCCTTATCAGCACGTGAATTTGAAGAGGATGTCATCCTCAACCTCCAAAGCAAGCTAGCCCCAAGGCTTTGTTGGAAACTACCACAGGCCCGAAATGATGAGGAAGCATCAGAGAGTTCCCCATTCCTTTCTCATGGCCCACCGCTCCTTGGGCTGCAATAGCGATAGGTGCAGTGCTCAGGAAGACTACCGCTGTGCGCCCCTGCGCTTTTTACCGTGAGAGTGAGACGGTGAGACTGCCACCATCCAACATATGTCACTCGCAGTATGAGTTGCAACTAGCGAACCCTCGGAAAGACCAAATACGAGTGCAATCACGATTCTGTAGACTTGAGCAACGACTTGAAGCCTCTGGGAGCCCGGAATGATGTTTCCAGCCACCTGCCCCAGAAGCCAGGGCATATCAGCAGAGACACGGGCACGAGATGCGTGCGATGGACTACGTGGATGGCGTTACGCTCGAAGGCTGCTGGGATACGATGAATGAAGTGGAACAGGAGCGGGCCGCGTCAAACACGCTCGATCGTCTCGGAAGCGCTCTACGAGGGCCGCCAGGCAAAAGCGTCGCGGCAAAGGTTTCTTGCACTCACCGTACCGAGAAGGGAAGTCCGTCATGCCGAGGGGCCGGGGCAGCGAGCATCGGCTACGGCGTGGATCCGAGCATGGCGCTTGCTGGCACGAGCCGTGCGCGCGGGCGACGGTTGGGATACCAGAGGGGTGTCAAGAGGTGTGGATTTCAGAATGGGCGGTTCAAGTTTCTTTTGGATCGCGGTGCGGGGGACCTTGGCCTGACATCGGTGGACTGGCGTGATGAGGTTGGCCCTTTTGCTTGCCCACGATGCCCGGGAGCACATGTTTTTTTTTTGAGGTTCATTGGCGTTTATGATGTGCGCGTTGTGAGAGTCTGAATGATCTGTGGATGAACGTCAAAGAGCAGGGGTGTGTTTGAAACGAGGGCGGAAAAGGATCTCCAATACCGGCCTTGTCGATTGGCCGACCGTGGCTATGGACATTTTTGTTTGATGACGGAGTCTAAGGACGGCAGCCCGGATCAGGGTGGTGCTTCTCACGGTGATGGCCAAGATCTATCATATGCAAGACTTGCAGCTCATATCCTGTCCCCCGTCCCAAGCCACCCTTTCAAGAAAGACGCCGGTATTCCCCCTCTGTCGGAGACCATCCGCCCCTTAACCGGCGCTCTTTTTCTTCTTGTCCTCGATGCACTCCACATTCTCATCCGGCACCCCGCCCACGTCCACCACCCAATCGAAGATGTCGTCACTGTTGTCCCCTTGCACCACAATCTCCTCGCCGCCGCTCGCCGTCTTCGTGACACTGCTGCCCGTCGCGACTGTTCCACACGTCAGCCCCCAGCCGACCCGTCTTTCCGGCTCTGATCCCCATCGACCGAGATCACCGCACAGCCATGGCCCAAGCGAAGCGGAAGAGCAGCCACTCACACTTCTTGCCGAACTCCTTGGCCACTTTCTTCAGATCCATCCCGTGCGCCTCTAACCCCGACACAGCCGTGACGAATTTCCGCTTGTTCCTCTCGACCCGCTTGATGTACACCATGGCCTCCTTCTTCGCCTCGGCCTCGCGAGCTTCCGCGGCCGCGGCTTTCGCCTCTTTCTTCTTCGAGTCCTTTTCCGCGCGCTTTTGGGCGTCGACGGAGAGGGAGGAGAGGGAGGCCGTGATCGCTTCTGTCCCTCTGTGTCAGCACGGGTGACGGGGCATGTCATCGGAGAGCGCTTCCGTAGGGGAAACGGCCCGCGGCACCTTCGGAGTAGAGCCTCTCGTGCATATCCGGATGATTCTGCTCGAGCCATTCCCGGCACTTCTTCGCCGTGCCGCCGAATTCGCAATACTAGGCGGGCGCATCAGCCTGTGGTCCTTAGCTGGCGACTCAAGCCGAGCAGGAGGGGGTCCGGGACGAGGTACCTCTGGGGGAAGAGAGCAGACTACCAAGGCACGTCAGCGCGGGCGATTGCACGAGGCCAGGATGGAGAGGATGTACCGCCGCAGTAGACGACGTGTCGAGCTTGGGGCTCCGTTGGCGCAGCATCTGTGGGGGCTGCTTCGGCCATGGTGTGTGATAGACGGAAGGTCTAGGGTTGGAGGATGGGTGGTGGGTGACGGGGCCAAGGTAGGAGGGTTTGAGCGGTGGGTTTGTATTGGAGGAAGGTCTGATAGTCTATTTTGTGCTGTCTCAAAAGATGCCCTGTACGGAGGTCTGCACCAAAAGTCCTGGACGCCAAGACTTCTCGCTAAAATCTCGGATAACAGCCTACATACAGATCTGGGGTCGCCTTCCGAGAGTAGGGCTAGGGCTTGTCCAGGACTTTCGGTGCAGACCTCCGCAATGGATGAGTGCTGTTCAAAAATGTTAGCTCTGCAAGGCTCAAGCCCCGCTATTTCTCTTGGCGTTCCCTCGTTCCGCTCGCCGCCCCGCCCCTGCCTCAATCTGCCTCATGTCCCTCATTCTGATTCAAGATTGTGGAAGAAATGGAAGAGAAAAGTGTGCACGAAGTATGGCACTTGATGCGTGTAGGAGCTAGCACATAGCTCTAGACTATGCTTCTGAGCCATGCAAGGCATACCTATCTTCTCTCAGGACGCAATTGTTCCCGGTCGAAATCATCCGTGATCGCATTATTTTATCTCTTCACAATCCTAAGACACCAATCACACCAAACGCTCCGTAGAGCGAGTAACAACACCTGGAGAAGAGAAGGAGAAAAAATCTATGTAACATTGCCCTTGGCCGTTAGCCGAGACTATGTAAAGTTGAACCAGAGGGCCCCTGCTCAGTCACGGGTAGGGGCCGTCTGCTGAAGGAATATGTCATCGTTGCGCCTGCTTTGCTCGAAGGCAACTGCGCCATACTCGCTGCGTGAAATTTCGAGAACTGCCGCCAACGCCGCGCAAATGTTGATAAAAGCCGAATCGTCTCCTGGTTTCATAAGAACGAGAGGGTAGTGGCATGCCAGATTTTGATGAAGCACGGATTAATGAAGAGTCTCCAGGCCGTCAATGTACGGCCAGGCGAATCTGTCATCTATGCCAGCCAACGTTCCAGATGACGTGTGCTATATCTTTCGCAGTGTTCACTGTGTCGACCACTCTGCCTAAGAGGCCAGCGTTGCCTATGTCGTCCTCGTCCTCGTAGGGCATGAACATGCCTGACGGTGTTCGGCGTAAACCACTGTGTTCCATATCCGCATCCTCGTCTTCATCGGGAGGATCTAGTTGTAATCCATGGCGGGGATAGAGGCTGTCTCTCCTCCCGCTTGATGGCTGCCAATTGATGTCCGCGTCTTCGTCCTCATCATCGAGAAGGAAATTCGTGGAGGGAGAGGAGGGTCTGAGGGTCTGCTGTGATGGAGACGGAGACAAGTTCGATCCCGCGTTCCATAAGCTTTCATTCTGCTTGGATTTTTGCTCTGCTGGGTCCGGTGTATCACCGCGATAATTTAGGGTCGTGGAGGGAAGCATAGCAATGGTTTTGCTATCACTACTGAAGCTGTTTCGAGGTGTGCTTGGTGCGCTTCTGATTTTGGCCTTGGTAGCATTCTTGACCGGTCTCATCACGAGCATGTCATCTTCTGATGAGTCTTCATCCTCATCATGGACTGCTTTGTGGTACTCAGGCCGGTCATCAACTTCTTTGTTGATAGCAATACACTGCTCCACCTTGTTGTTAAAATGGATATGCCGTTTCGTGCAAGGCGTTTGCGCACCAGATGTAGTGACTGATGCAGAGTGTTCGGTCGAAGAGGTGTTGGTTGTGGATCTGGTGAGCGGTGTCTCGGGTTCAGGCGATGTGCCCAAGTCGGACAGTGCTCCGTCACCGAGCATTGGCCTATCCTGCAGTCTTTTCCGGGGTTGCTGAGCACGAAGGGCATCTGTGGCCTGCTTCATCAGGGTCGACGATGACAGAGACCTCTGAAGCATGACTTCTGACAAGCTTCGCTTCTTCAGGATAGGTTTCTTCGAAGCAAAAGAATTGCTTCTCGAAAGCCGACTTGTCGGCGGAGCAGGATTCAGATTGAAGACTTTGACGTTGCCGGTTTGGAGAGGCCCATATAACCAAGTCACGTCGTGGTCCTTCATCCTAATGAGAATCAGCATTTGTCATCAGCTTATGCAGGCACGAAAAGCAGTCCTACCAATTCAATGTTTCAGGCGAGACAGTCTTCAGCTGGTATTTGGACTTTGCCCATGTTCTCCATGATGCGTTTTCCAGCCTCGGACTGTTGCTGTAGGCTTTCCTCTTTGCCACGATATGTCTCCACGACGCCCATATATCTTCCTCTTTCCAGTTGTGTGACAGGTAATCAACGTGTCTGGTAGGCTCATTTTCAATGGCCGTGTCGTCGCCAGCAGTAGATTTTGTGTGCGAGTTCTCGGGGTATGCTGGACATGCAAGGGCAGAGTCACTGGCCGATTTCGTTACAGCGTCAGAGCCACAAGGCTCAGGACTCGACGGCAGATCTGCATCTACCATGTCCTCATAGTAGCCTCCATCGTCGTATAATGGAAAACATATGTCCTCCTCTTCTGTCTGGCACTGCTCGTCCAGCGATAAGCTACTTGAAGGAGTCGAGGTGTAGGAAGGCTGGTTCGAGAACTCCGGGGCGGTCAGCCGTGGAGAGGACGGAGCGGAGGATGGCAGCGACGCGGGAAGTTTCGAGGTATCATAGCCAACAGCTGCGTATCTTTGTTTGAGGTTTGGGGATGATCTCGAGTAGGACGAGGCATTCTGTAACAGGAAGGATGTCTGCGAAGAGGAGCGGCGCAATGGAGATCCAAAATGTGTATTGCCTTCTGGCTGTGTAATTGAAAGCACTTCTGTCATTGTATTTTTGTGACGAGCTGTCAGAAGGCTCCGTCGTAGGTCCTTCTCAAGTCCGTTCAGTGCCCTTTCCTCCTCAATCCAACATCCCAAGGAACGAGAGGAAAACAATGAGGTAAGTCTTTCCGCAAGATCATCTGAGGCTACTTGTGGGGAGAGGTCGTTTGCTTGAAGATGTTCAAAGGCCAGAAGGCATATATCTAAAATTCTTTCGCCTTATTCAAGCCAGAGTGAGCGGCGTGGAGTCGACATTGGCGGATTGAGGAATATGTCAGCGGGTAGAGCATTCGGCAACGGTGGTTCAATTGGTGAGGTACAATAGCTGAGGGTTTCAAACGAGTGTCATGCAAGTTCTTGACTGCGAGAAAAATGTTTGTTGGAGGCGTGGAGAGTTTGTGTTGTCTCGGAGCGAGGGCACCTAGGGCACCTGGGGCTTACACGAATTTGTGGGGAAATCGTGGCTGGAACTCTCCGCAAAAATAAGAATAGTATGGTGGTGGATGGCTCGATGGATGGTTCCGGGACACCTTCCAATCTCAGTTTAAGATGCTTTGATTCATGAACACAAACGTGAGAGACGACTACGAGTACAGGAAGAGGGATGTGGATAGAGATAATAATGATGGATGCTTATTCACTCACATAAATTATCATAGTAGTAGTAGTGGTAGTGCAAGAAATGCTTTGACAGACACGAATATTTCTGTTTTCAATTTTCATAAAGTAAGATGATCGCTTGCGGGGGCACTTGGCTCGCCTGGTCCTTTTTTTAATTAATTTACCTTCCCCAAGGTCGGGCTAACACGGCCTCTATTGTCGAAGCGCACAGGCCTAGGAGAATTCTCCTCTGGTGCTCTGTCGGACCAGTCCACTGGTGCCACTTCCATCCACATACCCCTCTAACTACCTTGTGAATATTTGGCTACCAGCAACTTGCTCATTCGACAACCACCAATTGTGTACCGAGGCCGCTTGTTCACGTCAATTGTGGTATACCCTGTACGAGACCGCCCATCAGGTCCACCCGCGGTGGTTGTCCTAGTATGGATTGTAGGATGAAAACAGGGAAGCTCAGAACCTACGGCTATTTCTCTAAGGGGAGATCCTGGAATCCGGCACCTCGGTTTGACTTTGATACCTTCTTGCCTTCTATCAAGTTCCCTAAATAATCCGTGAATGAAAATATCGGCTGGCGAGATATCAGCGCTGCACAGCATCACCCTGTCCTGCGAAGCTTCGCGCCAGCGATGATGATAAGGTAAAGCGACAGGCAAATCTATGAAATCGGTCCGTCGCAGCAAAGTTTGGTTGGAGGACCCTCTTTTTGACCCACAAATGTCCCCAACGCTCCTCCATCGTAGTCGACCGCCTCAAGTGCTAGTGAACGACTTATTATATAGAGTACGGAGTACAGGTACCACCGTTCGTCGCTTCCGCCATGAAACCGCTCTCAGCGGCTAGCAAGCCAAAGGAAAGTTACAGCAACGAGATCTCCTACTTGACTTTTTTGATACCTCATCCCTTTAGGTCTAGTCAAGGCCTCCACCAGCTTGGCATCATCCTCGCGTCCCCGCTCATGACATGAGGGTCCCCCCAACGGGGCATCAAATTGACATCTCTACGCGATATCGGACAGCGGTACCACCAATCTCGCAAACGCTTCTGGACCCGAGACCCTGGTTTCTGATTCCGTGCAGAACGTATGGAAGCCAGCCAAAACCTGCGAACTCCCTTTTGATCTTCTCGCATGCGGAGATTTGCAAAATCTGGCTACGCCGTTGGATACCACATGAGAAACGTGCAACGTTAGAGGACATCATTTGTGCGCTCGGACTGCGGTCCAATTGTGGCGCATGCAAGGTAGACGTTTGGTCACTTGCATGGCACCGCATTGCATATGCACCCTAATAACCTTATGCCTTATCTTCATACCGGGTCTGTCAGCCGCGATTGCTCATGCCTTATCAATTGGCCACAAGCCTCACATAGTAGACATTTAAGGGATGGCGCGGCCCAAGAAAGCTGTATTCCACCCGCATTACTATAGTATTATTCGACGGAGGACGACTGCTGTATCAGCTACTAAAGGATTCGGAGCAACGTCCGCAAGCCGCTTGATCGCCCATCAACAGCAGGTGGAAGATAGCAAAGCCAGCCAAGCATACCTATGAGAGAGGTTTTTGGAGACGTGAAGCCAGGATGACATCATATGCGGTGGTGGCGGCAAATACAAACCCCCCACCCTTGGACCGAGGGACCGAGTTTAGAACTGGGTAAGGTACTTATTACGTCGACTGCAATGGGCATCTGAGATCTGAACAGTAGTCACGCAAAAGGAAATCCCATATACCAGGACATGCGAAAGAAGAGCCGTATGTAAGCCATAAGCGCAGGATCAGCCCATGCACCTGTCAAAACGGTTGGAGTATGCTGCAAGCTAATCCCGGTTTGACAGGCCATTGTTGCGCCTGTTGAAGCAGCTAAGGTTATGCGGAATGAAGTACTAAATGCAGCAATGTGCAAAGCAGAGTCATCATTGATACCAATGTCCCATCGCAAGGACAGGTCAAGACTAGACCCCAGCTCGGCAGGTTACAGTCACATGTCAAATTGAGCATTATCGTTTTGCTCGTATAGGTGCAACTAGCAACTCACAGACGCCTGCACAGCTTCTTCAAAAAATGTCCCATGTTCCAATCATAGGAAGTTCCGCTTCTCAGTCGTGGCCGATTTCACTTCGCTTCACTCTGGCACTTGCCAGCGTTTTCAATCATCGGTTGGAAGACGGGCGAAGGTCACTCCTATGCATTCCAACTGATTCATGAGTAGCCAAGCTCAAGTCGTCCAAACTTGAAACAAGCGGCACAACGCGTTCAGAGCCATGGCACATCTGCCCGTGGACTGAGCAAAGGTCGTCAATTCAGTGGAAACGGCTTTGGTGGGACGATGCAATTTTTGCACACTGGGTGACCTCGTGTCTGCAGGAAACCCCAAGAGCTCGATATTGTTGTGACGTTGTCTCACACCTCGCGTGATAATGTCGGTGTGCAGAAGCTTCCTCTGTGATACTTGATTGGAAATGCCTTTTTCTCGTTTATCGATTCATCTTCACTGCCACTTCCAGCCTCTTGTTGAGTCAGTCGTGATAGCTTTCGAAAGATCCGAAAAGTTGGCACATCGCGTATATTCTATCTGTCCGATGCTTGGTATACTAGCGTCCCATCCTCAAAGCCCGTCCTTGTACTGTTCCGGTTCTCGTGGCCCCTCCAGAATTAGCCTGATGTAGCTATACCCTTCGTTGACGGTTGCGGGTACGAGCAACTTCACAAGCCATCAATGATTCAGAGTTCCTGAAATTTGACATATGTTTTGAAGCCCGGCATCTACGAGCTCAGAGCTGGTTCTTTCGTGTTCCACAAACGGTGAGGGAGTTATGGCTGAGGAAGATCCGTCTATCATTATTGGGACCACCACCATGGTGCATCGTGATCGAATGGCTTGTAATCCCACCACTTCGCTCTTTCAACGAAGAGGAGAGAAAAGATGGAGCCTGGAGTACCGTCGAGGAGAGAAGCATGGAGTGCTTGCTTCAGCAATCTTGCGAGAAATTCCCGCAGTCAGGCAGATCCGCCGGTAGTACCTTTCTTCTCGCCTGCGAGTGGACAGTGCTGCGACTATCAGGATCCTAAATGACCTGGCAAGTCGATCCGAACCTTTGCCACTCACACCTCAAGCGCTTCGTCAAAACACCTCTAAGCGCATGTATCATGCCCTACATCCCACGTCATCTCGATCAGAGCGCATGATGTACAAGGCGACAGGCCACCCAAAACACCCGAAGGGTCCAGGTCGAGGTGGGTTGATCCGCACGTTGCTCGTGGACCCGGGGAAGATCGCCGTTTGCGACTTCTTCTACCGACCGCCGTGGAGAGCGATTTAGATACTGGCTTTACCATTTGGCACTTGTCTCGACATTGAAAAAACTAGTCGCAATCCACGTCAGTCTGCAACGGACCTGTTCGGACATTGCGCTCCTACAGACTTGCATGTTTCAAGATCGACGCTGACCAGATGAACGACCTTCAGCTCCGACTTCACTTGAGAGAGTACACAATCAAGTCATCATTCTCCGGGCCTCCAAGCCCCGAGGAACCATTCCTCTCCCCTCACACCTTCCAACCCCAACCCCGCATCTTCCCCTCCGCACACTGGTACACAAGTCCCCACATAGTGAAAACCGGTGCGCAGGGCCCCGCCGATGCTCCACCAGCGGCACCGCCGTCACTGACGACCGCAGTCCTCCTCGCTCTTCTCCTCGCAGGCTTCACGCTCGTGGCCCTCCTCGCGTACAGCAGCCCCCTCCCGTCCCCAGCATCCCTCCGCAACGACCCCACTCCGAGCTCGGGGGACGACCCGTCCGCACCGGTCATCTCCAAGATCGCCTTCTCCCTCGACACCCTCCATGCCTTGCCTCCCGGACTTCACACTGTCCACACTGATCCTGGCGTACTCTCCACACATGAAAATCTGTCCAACTCTACGCACTCCGGTGCCGACTCAAAACGATCATAGCGAGGAGCTTTCGGGTCTAACAGTGAGTATAGCGCGCTGGGGGTTTGAGACGCAGCTGTTGCGAGAGGATTAGGAGGCCCGGCATGGGGGTGGACGGACGGCGCCCGTTAATTCTGAAGTGTATAGCGTAAACGAACCTCACACGAATGTCAGCATTTCGGATCTATGAATTCGGAAACAATTCTATGGGCTTTTGCGTGGTACGAATCCTGGAGAGATGCCTAGCTGCACATTTTATGATAATCTAGCTGGTAGAACTTTTGAAGAGACAAGACAGGGGGTATATTCCCATTTCAACGCCATATCAACTCCTAGACCTTCAACCACAGATTTAAAACTCCCTGGAGACGTCATATTCAGCAGACAGCCTCGAGGATTGTACATTTTCACGGAACTCACCTTGGCATACTCAACGATTTCGTCTCCACCTAGCTTGGACTCCCCGTAAACTTGAGGTTGTCAGCTGCTTGAACGGCAGTACTGAATTGCACAAAAGTCTCACCCCGGTCAACGAAACTGATCGGCACCTCGGCAACTCTGTATCCCATACCTTTCGCTCTGACCATCAATTCCTACAGAAGATTTCAGTATCCACCCGCTTGTCTGCGTATGAGCTTGAAATTGGAATGGTGAACACATCTTGGGCCCCCATTGAAGGTCGTATGAAATGCTCTGCGAGGCAAAGTGCCATATTTGCTGGGAAAAGACCATGCTGAAGTATACATACCATTTGAAATGTGTATCCCTTGCTCTCTGTCTGGGCAATTGCACTCTCCAGGACCGCTCTCTTGTATAGCCGGAAGCTCCCTGTTAAGTCGCTGACCCCGGGCCTGAGCACCGTATCCGCAAACAAGTTTGCTCCTCTAGAAACCAACTTTCTTTTGAGATCCCAGCCATAAACTCCACCGTCCCCACTGTATCTGGTGCCAGTCACGATGTCGTAGTTGCCGCTCTTTTGCTTTTCGATCATCGGAGCGATGAATTTGGGGTGATGTGAAAAGTCTGCGTCCATGATGATGACGAAGGTCCCCGTAGCAAACTTCAGTCCATGAACGTACGCAGTACCTAAACCAAATTTGCCTGCGCGGGGTTTGAGGACAATCCGACTTCCGTAGAGGTTCTGGAGTTGTTGGGCTACCTGCAAGGTGCCATCAGGGGAGCCGTCATCGACGACAATTATTTCCCAGTCGAGTTTGCTGGGAGAACCTGGGTGTTAGCATATCGCATGGAGGAAAGCTCGTCAGAGGAGTTGTCGTGAAAAGAAGGAGGCATTACTTCTCCGTAAAAGTGCGATTGAGGAGCCAGGTGACTATGGGAGCATGGATCAGCATGGAGACACAGAGAGACAGAGAGAAAGAGCTAAATGTCATCTTGGAGTGAGTTACTTATGGGTAGATTCCTTCTTTCGTTGTAGGTTGGTAGGATGACGGTGTATTTTTCTTTGGAAGACATGATTTTCAAATGCACAGAGTCAAGTGAATGAATGAGCGTGAGGGAGTAAAAGTTTATATGTCTGGAAGACAATGAATGGCAGCTTCCTCTGAGTTGGTTCTACTCGTAAGAGGCTGCAAAGCCAACTGGTAAAGTTGCACTCGATCCTGTCGTCGATTTCCAGATCTGGCCAAACTGAATGAGAAACTAATCATTCGGCCGTGATGGTACCCACGCCTTGCAGCCAACTGTAGGAGTCAACGCCTTGCAAATTGAAACAGAGGATCGGGAAACGCTGTTATTCGAGATACTACTGCATGGAGTACCTAATATAAAATGTCCACACGGAATCCCGGCTCGGCAAGCGCGCTAGTGAGGGCCTGCATATAGGTAAGGTACTACTTACCTTAAAAGGTAGGTAGGTAAGGTATTTCAGTTGAAGTACTCCGTACCTACCTTGTGGTCGTATATTCAATCACCAAAACATCAATTGAAATGCCTCCTTGATCTCCCAAGATCTTGCTAGGGCAAGCTTCAGGCTATGGACAGCATCAATGTTTCGGAACTCGTTGAGCGTCTCGGCAGTGACGAGGATGCCGTGCGCAAGATGGCCGTCTTCAAGCTGCAGTCGAATATTGGGGATCCATCTTTCGCCGATGTCTTCATACTGGAAGGAGGTCTATCGAAGCTACGGTATCTGACACTCCACGCTACCGGCAATACGCTGGCCTACAGCTTGACCTCATTCTCAAGACTGCTAGAAGTGGACAAGGGCTGGGAATTTGTCAATCAAGATCTAGTGGAGAGGGTGAACCTTCTCCTGGATCTTGTTGAGGTGATTGCTGACATGGAATTATAGGTTGTCGAGCTGGTTGTCACTCATCCACTGGTCAACATCCTTCGCGGGGCCATGTCAATTCTAGTCTATATCGTCTCTCACCCTTATACCACCTCAAACACAATATCCCAGCCCGACAGCTTTGGCTTTCGCGCTCTGCAGCCCGCTATGGCTGTGCACCCTCAGTTCCTCGAGATGCTTGTCAGCAGACTATCTGCCGCCGATCACGCTTTATGTGCTAATGCGCTGATGCTCATCAATTCGTTGATGCGAGAAGCCATTACCAACGCCTCAGAAACTGACTGGCCCAAATTCATTAAGCAGCTGCAAGATCTCGGTGTCAACGAGGCGGTCTATATACTCATGCAAAGTACAGCATTGCAGGATCTGTCCCATCCGCTGTTGGAATATCAGGCATTGACAAAAGTACTACTTCGAAAACGGCGAGATATCCATGTGGATCTAGAAAATCCTAATCATAGGAGAGCTCTGAAAAGCATTCACTTAGCCAGCAATCCTGAAAGAGTCACAACACCGGTGGACGATAGAGAAGACGGTCCAAAGAAGAGACACAACCCAGAGAAGTGGAGACGCCTCGGATTTGAGTCGGAGACTCCAGCCTGGGAATTCGAAGAGGTCGGTTATCTGGGCATGAGGGACTTGATAGAATACGTGAGACGGCAGGAGGATGGTTTCCAGAAGCTCCTTCTCGAGCAATTGACCAAGCTGGCAGAACAAAGATGTCCAATTGCCAGAGCAAGTCTTGCGGTGACTTCGATCCTTTGCGAGCACTTCGAAATTGAGAAAGCGGATGTTGATGACGCCAAATTCCAACTCTCCTTCGAGTCACGAACGAATTTTGACAAGCTCTTCAAGCCTCTGATCCTCCAGTGGCCATTGCTCCACATTGCTGGTCTACAGGCTTTCTTCCGCTTATGGCAAATCACTGGCGCCGAGACTGACGACTTCATGAAAATTGCTGACCTGGTCCGGATATTGCTCGGAGCAGTGGTTGGCGGGGCCACAAGGGTGAGCGACATCCATGAAGTCGAATCAAAAATTCAGCAATTCGAGTTGGCGAGATTAAGGCATTTACAGATGGAAATGCTGGAATCGACCTACGAAGACCACTGGGGTCATCATCTAGGCCAAATCCGAGATGAGCTGGACCATGAAGCGCTGCAGTTCGTCAGAGAGCACCGCATACAGTGCTTACTAGCAGGAGCGTGGTTTCCGAATGGCCATGCTCACAATAGCGACAACGCCGCTGCCGCAAAGCAGGACCTCAAGTCGGCCAATTCAACCTCTCAACGCTATGCGAAGTTAGCCCATAACCGGCACTTTCTCCACTACGCCGACTTCGACGTTCGTAGTGACGAGGAGCCAAATCTAGAGGGACTGCACAATAAGATAGACCTCACAGCAGCATTCGTAACCTCGAACGTGTCGACGCCCTCTGAGCCCAATTCCTCTACAACTACCCTGAAAGCAACCCCCAAACCTATGTCCACAAGGAAGATAACCATCCACGGCTACCTTCCCTCCAACTCACGTCCCACCTCACCCAAGACCCATACTCGCGGGGGTTCTACAACAACCAAGACGCCTCGAAAGGAAGTAATCTTGCTGACCCTCCACCCACAAACTCACAGCCTGGCCGTAGAATGGCTGGACGGTCTGCGCATGCTGTTGAATCAGCAACCAATCACGAATGAGACCGAGAAATTGATTGCTATCGTGCAGGATTATGGCCTCAAGATCAGGTTATTGAATGTCAGATTCGACGACATGGCTCTTGCGGGTGATGGCCCTGAGATGCCCAGCCGCGAAGGGCTCGATGAAGATTACTACTATGACATCTTCGGCAACTGACCGTGCTTGGACTGTAAGGTAGGGACGAATAGTACGTGTGGGCAGATACTCTCAAAAGACAGCAAAAGGGCGATTTGATTCGTGTTAAGATACCCCATTACATTATTGTTGATATAGTCCAAGAGCCTTTTCCGTATGCTGTCTTGTTCTTAAAGTTCGTCAAAAAGTCGTAATGTCGCGTCTGCATCCACCGCCGAACTCCTCGCCGCCGGATCCTCCACCTTCACACTGACCTTCGCACCTGGCCTCCGACCCTCATCATTTTGTTGCCTTTCTCTCCTCCGCTCCCATCCTTCCTGGCGCATGCCCACCAACTCCTCCGTTCGATTATCTAGATGCACAACCTCATCCCTTGTGACATCCTCGTTCCTTCGCCATTGCCTCGTCACCGCCAGTATCAAGAACAACCCAACAACGAATCCCAATGAACCCCACAGCATCTTCAATCTCCTGCCAATTATCCGCCTCGACTCCCTGTCTCGTAGTGAGCTACTTTCGACTTTCTCTCTCACTACATCCAGCCTCTCTCCCAACCTTCCTACTTTCTCTCTTCCCTTCTTTATACGTGTTTCCAGCAGAGAGATACGACGAGCTTGGGCATCGAAGGCGTTGTTCGAGGACGAGATTTGGCTTGTTATCTCTGAGGCGAGGGAGGAGCTCGAAGACGTAAAGTGTGTTTGCAGGTTTGAGATTTGGGTGGAGAGCGACGATAGGCAGGAGACTGCGGAGGTGAGAGAGGAGATTGAGGAGAGGAGGGAGTAGTACGTGTAGTCTAGGCGGCGGGTCGTTGTAGTTGACAGGGTTGAGAGGGTGGTGAGGCGTGTTCGGAGATCACTTCAGTCATAACTCAATCAGCATCTCTGCTGCCTTTCAAAAGGGGCACAAAACGGTAGACATACTCATCAACGGCATTCCTCCTCGCCCTCAACCTCTCCACCTGCTTCCACGTCTCTTTCTCCCGCTCCCTCTCCCTGTCCGACTCCCTCGCTTCATTCGCCCTCTCGTTCCCCGGCTGCTGCTCCGGTCCCCCCGGGGGCGTCTTGCTGCCGTCTATCCTTGCATTCGTCTTGGAAAGGAAGTCGCCGAATGGGCTTGAGGTGGTGGGGAGGAGTGCGGATTGGGGGACGCTTTGGTCGTGGTGGTGGTGGTGGACGCGGTGGTGCGGGGTGTGGTGCTTGTGGGCGGGTCTGGGGGGGAAGGTTGTGGAGCGGGGGGGGGTGGATAGCTGGGAGGGGTTGGAGGGTGTGGTTGGGCGGATCATGGTTGAGGTTGTGGTTGGGGGAGGGGGGGTTGATGGGTCACGGTGGAGACGGATGGGGGTTTCAATTTGTGTTGGTGGAATTTCACAAAATGCAATGGACTGGATAGATCGATTTCTCTAGCAGCTTTGAAATCATCCTAATCATCCTACTTGGTGGTATCATGCCCGAAATCAAGTAATTCAACTCCAAGCGCGATGCTCTGACAATATTCCTTTCCTCAGATCACTGTCCTGCTCTCGTGGTGCCTCCCGTCCTCCCGACTCATGACTTCAGCAGCTTATTTCTCTTCTCCCTCCTCTTCAGTCTCTCCACCCTCTTCGCATGCATCTTTTCCGCCATCCTCTCATAGCGCTCCTTCTCTTCCTTCGCTGCTCTCTTGTCTTTGATTGCTTGTATGCGCCTCTGATAGCTTCCTTTCAGCACCATATGAACGCACCTAGCGGGCAGATCGACGTACTTGTCTTTCACCCTCCTTCTCGTCCTTCATCTCCTTCTCCTTTGCCTTCATGGCAGTCATCGCTTTCCGCCCCACAAGGCGCTTTTCGTATGAGGTTTGCCCGGATGTTGGGCGGAAGGCGGACTTCTGGGCGTGCCATTGCTTGCCTGCATCATGATCAGTCGCCTCGAAATGAGTGAAAACAGATGTGTCGAGAGCTCTTACCATTCCTTCGTAGTCCTGGAGTCGTCAATGCGGATGCTATAGGCACGGAAATGGACATGGTGTCCACCAATCTGTCTGCTGGACGACCTTAGAATATGAGCTACTAGTATATTGGTGGAAGGTAATAATGGTATCGCTCCAGGATACATAGAAAGGAGTGCTAGAGTCGCTGTCGTTGCAAAATCGAAACCTCTGAGCCTCTCCAGCTCTTCAAGCGAACCGACATTCCCGGAAGGGCAGGTAAAGCGGCACTAAGGATCCCACGAGCACAAATTTCTCAACCCGAGCGTCACTCTATCACTCCTGCTTCAACGTGTCCTCAAACTACCTATTCAACTGCTCGCAACATATCGTGACTACCTACGAGCGGGATGTTCAACCAATAACGCTATTGGGCCGTTCTACCTTTCCTAGAACGGCCATCTGCCTTGGTCTATTCAGAAAGTGGCTTTATAAGAAGCTGCACCATCGATGACCGACGCGGCGGAAGGGAGGATAGCATCCTTGACAAACAGCAAAGATGATATCCCCTCAAAGCCTGATAGCGAAAAGTCGAGCGAACGTGGAACAAAGGCCTTGAAAGACATCACATTTGGCTCTATAGCCGGTGTAATAGGCAAGACGATTGAGTACCCTTTCGACACCGTGAAAGTGCGGCTGCAGTCCCAGCCGGACACTCTTCCTCTCCGCTTTCAAGGGCCTCTCGATTGCTTCCGGCAATCTCTCCGGGTAGAAGGTATCGCAGGTCTATACCGTGGTATCAGCGCTCCTTTGGTCGGTGCGGCTATAGAGACGAGTAGCCTTTTTTTCAGTTACCGCATCGCTCAAAATGCGCTCCAAGCTGCGATCCTCCCATCCACAAATGGTGATCCGCTACCCCTGAGTGCCCTAGTAGCCTGTGGGGGAGCCAGCGGTGCTTTCACGAGCCTCTTACTGACACCAATTGAGTTGGTGAAATGCCAGATGCAAGTTCCGCCTTCACCTTCCAGTTTCCAAAGCCCAGGACCCCTCTCGATCATCGCATCCATTTTTCGTCACCACGGTATTCTTGGTTTCTGGCATGGGCAGCTGGGGACCCTGATCCGCGAGACGGGAGGCTCAGCAGCTTGGTTTGGAAGCTACGAGGGTGTGAGTGCGCTGTTCAGAGAATACAATGCTCGTTATACACCGTCAACCGGGAAGGCAATCAGGAGTGATACACTGCCGCTTTATCAGCAAATGCTCGCAGGAGCCTCAGCTGGCGTGAGTTATAACTTTATCTTCTTCCCTGCCGATACGATAAAGTCACGTATGCAGACCGAGGAAGTCAATGCTGGCGGACAAGGACGGAGGACTTTTTGGGTGTCTGGGAAAGCATTGTGGCAACAGCAAGGAATTAGGGGTATGTACAGAGGCTGCGGGATTACGGTGGGAAGGGCTGCTCCCAGCTCGGCATTCATCTTCGCCGTTTACGAGGCACTAAGGGAATGGTGGGGATGATGGGTGATAGGGGTGGTTGCCAGGCATTTGGATGGATTGAATCGAAAAGAATGAGGGAAGAAGCAAGCTCCAAACGTAGCGTGCTTTCGAATCGTTGTATTATGACGACTGCTACCTGATTCCGAATGATTTCGACCGTTATTGGAGACCTGCCGCTTGATCAACCAATATCCCAACCCACAGCGCTCATTTAGACCGATGGACCCGACAACCCAAAGGACGAAATTTTGAAGGTCTGGCAACGGATTATGCCGCGAGTGTCGGAGCAGCTGGACCAGACATAGTGAAACAGGAACCCAAAACGGATCTCCAAGGGAAAGGACCGGAGTCGCTCTACCGAGACCGCCAAGGCCATTCAGAATTATTTTGCCTCCATAGGCGTGGAATGGTGCACTGTAGCGGCTTTTTGACGTGTTGTCATGCATAATCGCTGCTCCGAGGTGCTTCTACTTTAGTCTTTACACTTTAGTAAGATTACTTCATGCATGATGCCGTTGTTCTTTTCCCCCCAATCCGAGCCTGTTATCTACAATCTGCAATATGCAGCCACCATGTCTCGTCACGTCTGTATGCATAACAATCATACGGACGTCGGAGATAAAGCAATATCAGATGCAGCGAGATTTACCTTGCAGATAGGAAAGAGCTTGATGCTCTGCAGACTGCAGGCAAATCTGCTACGAAAAGTGTCGCGATGACTGCCGGGCACTAAGAAAGCATGTCCGTCTGACGTGAACCAGCTCGGCATTGATTGGCTGTGAGAGCCGGGTGGTGGTGCGCGTTGCTGCGAGAGAATGTTCCAGACTTTTGCCCGGGTGGGTGCCACATGGAAGCCTCCAGGTCCACGTTTGAAGCCGGCTTGGAAAACAATCGCTCCTGACACTGCGACTCGGACGTTGAGCGAGCATGGTTTGAGTGGTGGTCGGAGAATTTCTGACCCAAGCGCTTGCCTGTTGCTTCTTCCGCTGAATCGGCGGTTCAGCACCGATGCCAACCGAAAGAAGGGAGCAATTAATGACGCACAGTGTGTCGATGGGCGCGTAGCTGAAACGCAACAAAGGCGGCTATCGGACAAGCTGGCTCTCCGAGCGTGGGATGCATTACGTCTTGACGAGGATTGTGCGCCGATGCGGGGGTGATGAGACATGTGGTTGGCAGGATTGGCACGAGTGATTTTAAAAATCGTCCTGATGAGTGGAGATCTCCGCTGCAAATGAAATGCAGTGTTAAATAATAATCGTGAATTAACAACAATCACACAATAATTCAGGAAAAGAATCAGGCAATAATCTCCGTAGACGCTGGGAGTCTGGGACCCTACCTCGGCCAGGCAGCTGGAATTGGCATGGCTTCTTGGTCAGCACTTCTCCTCACTCCTCACCGTTTCGGGGTGACCTGGTTTGTGAAGCCTCCTTTCCCCCCCCCAAATTTCCCAATTTCCCGCGCCCCCCTAATAAATAATCCGCGCATTTTATTACTTATCTCCTCCCTTCCCTCCAATCAATACCTCGTATTTCTTCTTCCCTCTCCAAAATCCGAAATTCCATCGCCCAATTTTTCCATTGGCTCTCCATCTCACTCTTCCTTGCCTCCCACCAGCGCGCTTGTGCTGAGCCTAAAACATTTAAACAAGCACCAACAGTGAGCACCCCTCCGTCACTGGCTGACTGGCTCGCCCTTCTTCCAATCAAAAGGCCAGTACGCATCTCCGAAGTCCGAATTCTCTCGCAGACTTCCCAGTTACCGTAACCGACCCCACGGAAGATCGACTGCAACCGTGTTTAGGGAACAAGGCGGCCTATCGCATTGCAGACTATTCCTTTCCCCAGCTTTATCGACAGCAGTTCGCATCAAGCAGCGACGTCAGGTGATTGTCGTTGGACCCAGTCCCACGGTCCACCCGAGCTGGCATTGATGCGACTCTCGGCCAGTGGGAGCTCTCAATTGAAACGCTACAATGTGCGTCTCCAATCTCCCTTGACCATTCATCCACAGCCACGAGGGCCATCACGGCTGTTTACATGGCCACGACGCGTAAATGGGGTCAATGACGTATCTAATCATGAGGCATCAAACAGAGTCATCATTAACACCGGAAGCACAGCACAGAGAGAGACTGCTGCACGCCTGCTGGTTCGGTGGTCTGTCTGCACTTTTGCACGGCTGTCGCAAGAAAGCAAGCAAGCAAGACTTACCCCAGACGTGCATACCCGACAGCGTTTGAATAACAGTAGAAGCGCTTCAACACCGCCCAAGTCCCTCATAAACCATCCACACGCCATTCATACCCCAAAGCCTCCGAATAACTCAAATCACCGTCCATTGAAAATCAGTCGGACGTCGTTCACCATTCACAAGTCGCACAGCCCGCTGGGATACCCAACACGTTCTGTTGATCGACAAGGTATGTTTTCGGGTTGCAGCACCTCCGCCTCCGCGCGCTATACTCTGCCAACGCATCAAATCATCACCGCTCTTTGCCATGCCCATGCCCACGCCCAAGCCCTCGCCCTGCTCCAAATCATAAACCCCGCTTCCAGGGCATGCCCAATTCTATTAATGCGACCAATGCTAACACTCTTCTGGCTGACGAAGCCAACAGACAGTTGACGCTCCGAACCTTTGGCTTTGATTGCCCGCCTCGCTTCATTCACTCGACTGTTTGAAGATATCATCCAACGGTGGCAACAAAACCTTGCCCCGACGATTCACCACTAGGGTACTTGCACCGCCTCATACTTACCCGAAGAAGTCGACATCGCAGGCAAACGTGCTCCTAGTGTAAACGAATCAAGAAGATATTAGTGGAGTCAATATTCCCTCAGGTTGACTTTCCTTTTCTAGCGCCATACGACGACCGTTGAGGCAATCACAGAATCGGCGGCCAGCATTATCGTGGACGTTGAGTCACGAGCAAGTTGACAGCGCACGCGAATCGTGGAGCTTGTTCGCTGCATAAGAGCCCAACCACCGCTTCACTGAGCGGCTTCCGTCACCCAGCCTCAGTCACGCCTTATCGTGTACTACGGACCGCAAATCATTAAAGGCACAGGGCATCTTCGGCCGATCCAGTATACTTATTGTTATTGTCAAAAGCAAAATTACTTTGGTGAGTTCCTGCCTCGATTCTTCGTCCAATCGAACCAACGCTTTATTTGCTGGAGGCTAAGATATGCTAGGGCTGCAGCTCCGCGCATAAAAATCATCCAATCCACGCAGCCGACTGGCCCCGTCACGAAGACTGTGCGGAGGCCAAAGTATAGCTTCTTCCAATCATAACCAGCGAAGTCCACTCTGCAGTTCTGACATCTTCAAATCCCCGCACACCCTTGGTAAGCTCCCCTTGGTCTGCCTGTTTCAGCCTATCCCATCCATGGGCCACGCTGATTCGCGTGTGCAGGCACAGACGCCGTTCACGAGCTACACAACAAACATACATAAACCTACTCGACCAGGCTCCATCTATGATGGATTACGCGCAGACCCAAGCACACTCGTACGGCCAGCACCCGCACGCGCCGCACATGCAGGCCTACTCCAATGCGCAACAGAGTCCAACAATTACGTCTTCACCGAGCCAACCGCCACACATGCAACATCAACCACAAGCTTCCACCATCCTCCCCTCCCAAGGACACGCATACCAGCCGCAGCAGCCACCGCAGGCAACCCACACGGGCCTCAACTATCCCCAGTCCTACGTCGGTCAGCCGAACATGCATCAACAGTATAACATCACGCCAGGCCAAGCGGCAGCCATGGCTACCGCCGCCGCCTCAGGGCAGCAGCAGAGTTACGGATACCCGATGGCTCAGACCTCGATGGCTGGATCACCGCGGATAGGAGGCATCGCGGTCAAGAATGAGCGAACACCACGGTCGCCACCGCAAGTACCGAACTCGATGGGACCTCTGCCGTCGCAGGTCTCTCAGAATCATAGAATGTCCCAAGGTCACATGGCACACTCTGTCAGCAGCCCACACGGCCCGAGCGCGCAAACGGTGATGATGGGCCACCAGCCTCCACGGAATTCTGTCCCACCCCAGATGCCGCCACCTCCTCAACACCCGCAACACCACGCGGCTTCGCCTGAAGCTGCCACCACAGGTGCCGAAGAAGCACCGCTCTATGTCAACGCCAAACAATTTCATCGGATTCTGAAGCGACGCGTGGCTCGCCAAAAACTGGAAGAGGCACTTCGGCTCACCTCAAAGGGCCGCAAGCCGTACTTGCATGAGTCAAGGCATAAGCATGCGATGCGGCGGCCAAGAGGACCTGGAGGAAGATTCCTGACTGCCGAGGAAGTATCGCTGATCGAGAAAGGTGAAGGCGGAGAGCTGCAGAAGTATGCTCCTAAGGTCTTGGAAAACCTGAACAACCAGGAATCCGACACCTCAGGGCCGGCCAAGTCCAGCAATTCTGCTGGATCCAAGAGGAAGTCGGGTGCTCTTGACGATGATGGGAGCACACCTCCAAGCAAGAAGGCCAAGGTCGAACCGGCCAAGGACACACCGAGCGGTGAGAGTGAAGAGGCGGACGAAGAGGACGAGGGCGACGATGAAGCATAATCGTCGCACAATACAAGGCTATGGGAGTGTTCGAGCTGCTCGAATTCTTCCAGGCCATTTCACGACTTACGCAGCGTTGATTTCCGATTCGATTCAGCACAGCACGTTTCGACCGATCACGAATTTAATATACACCACCCCCGACTCTCGTTTGTCGACATATGTCATGCAGCTCGCAGATACCCCCTTGCATTCGAAGACGAGCGTTTTTATGGGACCAAGCGTTGGCGAAAGTTAGAAAGATCTTCCCTCACTGGGATAAAAGGGAAACATACGCCGGGATAGGAAGGATATTTTGCGTGGACTTGCGGAAGTACTGACTACACTTTTCATGCCGAACGAATCTCTTTCTCCTTGTCAGCTTGCATGTGTATTGATGGATGCTGCATGGGGCGGGGAATCTTTGTGGTTGTATGAACATTATCAGATCAGCTTGCCCTTCGTTACATAGCCACAATGGAGACTGGTCTTCAACATTTTGCTGTAGCAGGTTGCCATCAACTCGTCCACAGCACGCCTATAGAAGAAGGCAAGAAGAAAATGTAGACTGTTATTGATTGACAGCTGAATCCTTTTGTTGCTATTGGGAAAGCTCGAGCCAACTGCATTTGAAAGTGAGAGTTGGCCTTGGCGCTTTGCTTGCTTCGCCGTAGTTTTGCCACGACATCAAACACCAGAAGCTGATGCGTCCCTCCTATCTCACGAGCGCAGGGTAATCCCTTCGTTCTTCCCTCATCAAGCATCCACAATGATTCTACGAAGCTCTTCGCCTCTCCTCGTTCCCCTTTTTCTTCTCCTTCTGCAAGCATCATGGCTGACCGCACCCGTCTCAGCTAAGAAAGACACTCCACGCATCACCAAATTCAAACTCGATAACCCTCCCGCAGCCCCACCTCTCTACTTCGAAGATTCAGATGTCATACTTATACTGGATAACGCTGGGAACGTAATCAGATCGGAAGATGCAGGTGAGGAGTGGGCCGCCATTGATGATGTTCCGGAAGGCCGAGCGTGGGATTTGGTGCTGCACCCCCATAACAAAGAGGTGGCATACGTATGGGGAAAGGAGACCACACACTGGATAACTGACAATCGGGGCAAATCCTGGCGATCGTTTGATGTAGATGGATATCCTGTCCCGTTTAAGCCGCCCTTCAGCTTCCATGCGGCAGACAGCGACAAGGTGATTGTCAATGTCTGCAAGGAAATATTTACGTGCAATGAGATGGCTTACTACACGAAAGACGCCTTCAAGACTCCTCCTATGGAGCTGAGGCAGGATACCAGGACTTGCTTGTTTGCCAGATCAACGCCGCAGTTTCAGACAAGCGCAGATGACGAGACCGACGATCGAGTGGTCTGTGTTGTGAAAGGACGGTATGCGAGCCCTTGGTCAACGAGAGACAACCGACTTGTGGTCTCCGATGATTACTTCAAGGATGAGGAGGAGGAGCCGGTTCTGGAAGGCGACCGTACTGTTCAAGGGATCATCAACATTGCTGTCGTCAAAGGGTTTTTGGTTGCTGCGGCCAGTGCCAAAGGCACAGACGAGCTGGCTATGTATGTGACGGATGACGCGGAGACTTGGCACAGAGCTGTGTTCCCCAATGATCATAAGTTGGAGGAAGATGCCTACACAATCCTGGAGAGTACCAATTATAGCATTCAGGTGGATGTCATGACTACATCGGCGATCAATGCTATGGGGGTGCTGTTTACGAGTAACTCGAATGGGACCTACTTCACCCGGAATATTGAGCATACGAATAGGAACTACAAGGGCATCGTGGATTTTGAGAAGATCGCTGGAATCCAGGGGATCGTGCTGGTCAATGTAGTGGACAACTGGGAGGACGTGGAAAAGTCGCCCCTTGCTCAAAAGAAGATCAAGAGTAAGATCAGTTTTGACGATGGGAGGACGTTTCAGCCACTCACCACGAACGACGATGACGAGATACATCTCCACTCTGTGTCACAAATGACCAACTCGGGCAGAGTGTTCTCAAGTCCGGCCCCAGGGCTTCTTATGGGAGTTGGGAACAGGGGTAAATACCTCAAGGAATATGAAGAATGTGACCTCTACGTCTCCGACGACGCCGGCTTGACCTGGCGGAAAGCGGTGAACGAAGCTCACAAGTATGAGTTCGGTGACAGGGGTTCGGTTTTACTGGCTATCTACGACGAAGGTCCCACAGACGTCGTTCAATATTCTCTTGATCATGGCAAATCCTGGAAGAAGGCAGAGCTTGGGGATAAAGTTCGTGCCAAGCTACTCACAACCACGCCCGACTCTACCAGTCTCAAATTTTTCCTCATGGCTACTATTGGCGGAGGATCAGATCTGGAGCACATGGCAATCGCTATTGATTTTGCTGAGCTTCATGAAGGAAAATGCAAAGACAAGGACTTCGAGCAGTGGTTTGCGCGAGTGGACGAGAAGGGGGACCCGACTTGCATCATGGGTCACAAACAATGGTACCGCAGACGCAAGGCGGATGCCGATTGTTTCGTGGACGAAGAGTTCAAGGACCCCGTACCAGAGTTCGAGCCTTGCGACTGCGCTGAAGAGGATTTTGAATGCGACTACAACTTCGTTCCCAGCGAAGACGGAAGTGAGTGCATTCCGGCTGGAACTTTGCCAGGGCCTAAAGATCAGTGTGATGGTCCAGACGCCAAGTATATGGGCAGCTCTGGCTTCAGGTTGATTCCTGGCAATGACTGCGACCGAGAAGCCAAGGATGCTGTTGCGTTGGATGCGGAAGTAGAGCGGTCTTGCAACGATACCATCAGGCCACCTGCAAGTGGACAAATAACAAAAGAGCTTACAGCTTTCGGTGCAAGACGCTTCGAAGAGTACTTCTATCTGGAGAGGACCGACAGGAGTACGGGTACCGACGAGACCATTGTCATGCGGACTGATGACCGTAAGGTCTATATCACCACCGATGCTGGTAAGACCTGGGATCAGATTCTCAAGGATGAGGAGATTACGGCTATCTACCCTCATCAATATTTCAACGATGTGGTCTACTTCCTCACCAGCGGCAAGGAAGTGTTTTACTCGGTGAATAGAGGTGTCACCATCGGCCATTTCAAAGCCCCAGCAGAGCCCACTCGAGACAAGCTTCAGATCCTGAGCTTCCATGCTGACTATAAAGACTGGCTTATCTGGACTGGTGCAGTGGACTGCGATGAATCTAGCAAGGGCAATTGCCATAATGTTGCGTTTTTCAGTGAAGACAGAGGTGCCACTTGGGACCATAGGTTGCGGTATGTCAATAAATGTGAATTCATCAAGGAGGAAGGCCGCGGAGGCAACGAGAAGCTCGTGTACTGCGAGCAGTACCAAGATGAGAAGCCGGACAATCCTCTGCAGTTGAAGTGGAGCGACAATTGGTTCGCAGACGACCACCAGCCGTTCGACGATATCATCGATTTTGCCACCATGTCTGAATTCATCGTTGTAGCTGCCAGACGGGAGGACAACCGTGACGCTCTTACCTGCCATACCAGCGTGGATGGCAAGACGTTCGCCGACGCAAGGTTTCCGCCGAGCTTCGAGGTGCCTGCTCAGAAGGCTTACACGGTACTAGACAGCTCTACCCACGCCGTCTTCTTGCATGTAACAGTCAATAATCGCGACGAGTCTGAGTATGGTTCGATCATCAAGAGTAACAGCAATGGCACGTCGTATGTCATGAGTCTCAACGGCGTCAACAGGAATGGTCGGGGATATGTCGACTTCGAGAAGATGCTTGGCCTTGAGGGAGTCATTCTTGTCAACACTGTTGCCAATATTGACGAGGCCGATAAAGGCAAATCCAAGAAGCTGAGAACCATGATTACGCACAACGATGGTGCTCAATGGGCGCCTTTGCAAGCCCCGTCCAAAGACGCCGAGGGTCGCAAATTCGAGTGCGATCCTAAGGATACCTTGCAATGTTCTTTGCATCTTCACAGCTACACTGAGCGCCGGGATCCGCGTGCTACGTTCTCCTCTCCGTCAGCCATCGGTTTGATGATGGGTGTCGGTAACGTTGGCCAGTATCTGGGCAGAAAACCCGATGCGGACACGTTCATCACTCGAGATGGTGGCGTTGAATGGCACCCTGTCAAGAAGGGCAATTACATGTGGGAGTATGGCGACCAGGGTTCCATCATCGTCATTGTTGAAGAGGATGTTGCCACTCGATCTGTCTTCTATTCTCTGAATGAAGGCATCGACTGGCAAGAATATGTATTCGCAGACGCCGACTTCGTCGTTGCGGCCATCTCTACTGTTCCCTCCGACAAGTCGCGAAATTTCATTTTGTGGGGCAAAGATAGCGCGAGTGGCAGCAAAATTGCTACCGTCAATCTTGACTTTACGGGCTTGGCGGACAGTCAATGTGAACTGGACGAAGAGGATCCAGAGAAAGGCGATTACTACCTCTGGGAACCCAAGCATCCGACTCAGAAAGATAACTGCCTATTTGGACATGTTGCCCAATATCACCGAAAAAGGCTTGATGCCAAATGTTACAACGGTTTGGACATACAGCATCTGCATAGCATCTCCCGAAATTGCGATTGCACACGGGAGGATTTTGAATGGTAAGGCTCTCATATCCAACCCCCCCGTTTCCTCTCTTCAATGGGTTCTTGCTAACATAAATATCCAGCGACTATAACTACGAAGTCGGCAGTGATGGCTCCTGTCAACTCGTCCCTGGTCTGCAGCCCCCCGATCACAGCCAAGCCTGTACCGAAAACCCGGAGCTGTTGTCTTATTTTACTCCCACAGGCTATCGCCGCACTCCCCTCGACACTTGCAGAGGCGGCCAGGAATTGGAATACACATCGAAAGAAATCCCCTGCGAAGGCCACGAAGGCGACTTCGACCGGGAACAGCGCAAGAAAGGTCTCAGTGGGTTCTGGTTTTTCGTGCTGGTATTCGTCTTACCGGTTGTCATCGCAGGAGGAGTCGGGTATTGGGTCTGGGCAAATTGGGATGGCAAATTTGGACGTATCAGGCTTGGCGATTCCGGCAGTGCGTTTGACGCTGATAAGCCATGGATCGCATGGCCAGTCACGGCGGTCAGTGCTGTGGTTGCTGTTGTCGCTACATTACCGCTTTTAATCGCGAGCGCGTGGAGAGGGATTATCGGGCTGTTCGGGGGTGGAAGGAGGTATACGCAACGGAGCGATTTCGCGAGAGGGGGAAGATACGCCGTTGTTGACCCAGACGAGGACGAGTTATTAGGCGATGAGGACGAGGAAGAAGTGTAGGATACTACTGAAGGACACCACTGGAAGGGAAAGAGAACAGCGGCATTGTGAGGCGTTTCTGATGTTTTTCGCCTTTGGTTCTTTGTGAGAATGATAGCAAGCGTGTATTCCTTTCCGGAATGCCTCCTGGTCGTAGCGAATTTGTATGTATACAGAGGAGGGTAGATACCATTTATATTTGTGCTCAGCAGCTTCCCCTGGGCCCTAAATATCTACATGATCTATGTATGTTGTATCTAGCTTGGCTTCATACCGACCGCATCTCACTCTCACACCTCAATCCCCACTTTAGTGTCCCTCCATCGCAACCCGTCTTCTCCCTGCACGTTACTGTACCCCTCCATTTGCCAACCCCAAGATCCGGAAAATGCACCCTGGACCGGATGAAGCGCAGAAGGCGTCCGACCGATTCGGTCTCGACGACCGCTCCTTGGAGGAGCTGAAGCAGAAGGCTGTTGCCGCGAAGGGGCGGGCATATTGTGGGTGCTGTTTGTTCCGTGCGTCTGTGTGGTTTTTACTGCCCGGCGTTTGCGTCGATGATGTGTGCGTCTTTCATTCCGTTAAGATGGTTATGTATATTGAAACATTACATGTTGGCTCGAGCTCTTCTTCGATCTCGTCCACGGAATGCGTGCGCTCTTCCCGCTCGATTCCTTCGGTTCCATCTCTCCACCCGCATCCTACGTACCCGCCTCCGTGTACAGCGGTAGAGTTCCACACAACATTCCACACGTGACCGGCTGACGCCGGGCCAGGTCCGTACTCGCACTTCCGCGTCGGCGCCGCCCTGCTGTCTGGAGACGGCTCCATCGTCGTCGGCGCCAATGTGGAAAACGCGAGCTACCCGGTCGGGACGTGTGCCGAGCGGTGCGCGTTGGCGACCGCTGTGGTGAGTGCTGTTCCCGCTCTGCGTGTGAAGGGAGCGCGGGCCTCGGCGGATCCGAGGGTGCCGGAGCGAGAGCGTGATGCAGGCGGGTCGGGATGTATACGGCTATCTGATGCGTCGAAGACGTTTACTCTTCCATGACCCGTTTTCGAATTCTCAAACTGCGAAGTCCATCCCAGGCCAGCACGGACCGAGACCTCGTCCTGCACTTCCACCCATCCCACCCCCATGGATATACACGGGCGAGAACTCATCGCTGACAGATACCCTCCGACAGACGGGAGGCCACTCCACCTTCAAGGCACTGGCCGTAGCCACGGACATCACCCCACCAGGTGCGTACATCATCGCCCCACCAGCCTCCCCTCGTCCGGAACCACCCACCCAAACAGACACTAACGACATCCACCAGCATCACCATGCGGCATGTGCCGCCAATTGTACGTTCCCCCGCTCGCAATCAATCCCGTGTCACACCCCCCCCCCCTCCCCCCCTTTTCTCTGACGAACTTCACCCAGCATCCGCGAGTTCTGCCCCCTGTCAATGCCCGTGTTCATGTACGACAAAAACGGACAGTACATCGTCAAGACGCTCGAAGCGGTACGTTGCGGGGGCGCGGCGTTTTATCGCGCAGAGTAGTTCGACGCAGCGCTGATGGTTCGAGAGCGTAGCTGTTACCCGTCAGTTTCGGACCTGAAGATTTGAAGGGGGCGGATCTGGAGCCGGCGAGGTAGGGGGGTGGGAGGGGGGAGGGATGGGGATGAGGGGGAGGGGGAGGGAGGGGCTGTTGTGATTGGGGGAGTGTGGTGAGGCGCGCCATCAAGCTATGCAGAACTGATGACTTCGCGCAAGGATGGAGATCACTGGCTCAGTCCTTTTCGCATTCGCGTCATCGGAATGGAATCCTCTGAGCGCTGTTACACGTCGACGGAGCAACCGAAGCCTTTGCAGCTTTTTGCTCTCTCGTCAGGATGATGCGCCGTTACGGTAAGTAGAGAATCTCACAGTGGGTCGAATGGTGTTGTGTGCTCTACAGTATCCGCTCAAATCCTCTCAAACCATCTCATTCGATCGTGCCGTGGAAGATGCTAGCGATGACTCAATGTAATGCATTTTATCAAGAATAACAGACTTTGGCACATCATCATTTCACACTTCTATCTACACCACCCATACCCGCAAGATTGACCGTTCTATGTCACAAAAGCACAGGGAATCTATCAACTGTCAGGCCTATTAGCACCATCGGACATCATGCTACGCCTTCCAACCTTTCTCGTCGCTCTTACACTCCTGCCATCCGCTTCCCTGGCCGTGACTCCTGCCCAAGTCCCCCCCAATGGAAAAGCCCAAGGCTTCATCAGCAATCTTGACGACCTCTATCCCCAGCCTACGGGTGACTGGCTCACATCAACCTTATGTTACTGCCAGTCACCCGTCCGTGCGAAGGAGGACAACCAGTATCAAAAAGCCCACATCTTCCAGCACGAATACTACAACTACCACTCCAACGCCACCTTTGTCGTCGACCACATGTGCCTCGCGCGAGCGCGCGTCGAAGGCGAACTATGCAGCAGACCCAACGTGGGCGGGGACAACAACGACTGGCTCATGGAGGAGCCGTACGCGTGCAAGCACTTCCCACGGACAGAGGAAGAGTCGGTCCAGCAGGGCAATTCGAAGCGCAGCGCCAGACGGCAGAAGCGCAAGGCGCCGCACTTCAACACCAGCCCGACGTGTATCACCGACTGCGACCCCGGCCCCTTCGGTCCCGACCCCGCGGACCAGTCCTCGCACCCGGCGTCCGACAAGGTGTGCTTCGCCACCGACACCATCTTCTACGGCATGAAGACGATGATGCTCAAGTTCAACCGCCAGCGCCGGACCATGGACGGGCCGGGGGACCAAGGGCGGGTCAAGACGCCGTTCCCGGACGTGCAGGGGTATTGCGAGGATATGTGCCAGCGCCGGTTCCACATGCCGGCAAATATGAAGCTCGGTGACAAGAGGGCGGACGGGGGGAGTCGGCAGTATGTGTATACGGAGCTGGATGACATGTGTGACCATTGCAAGTGAGATGTGTCAAGGGGTCCGGATGCTTTCCTGTTTTGTCTGTGATGATCGCGCATACTCGGCGTTGTCTTGCTCATCTTGGATTCCCGGTTCCCGCGGTCATGGCAGAATTTAGGCGGGGAGTTTGCGGCTGGGAGGGCCTGCGCTGTGGGGGAGTGCTGGACCGAACGGAGATGGGGTGCATGGCAGGAATCGAGCTTGCGCTTTCAGTGCTGGCCCGCCTACTTGGAACACAAAAGTCACATTCACCAAGGGGCGATATATCTACCGGAAGAAGTCGTAGCCCCTTTATGAAGATTGAGGTCAAAGGTGATGGTGGCGTGAGAACATCGCATGATGTTGGCAATGCGTTCATCTATGCATTCTTGCTCAAGACGATTGTTGGAAAATTTATTTCAGCAGCAGGCACATAGACTTCCCTTCCGCTAAGCCCTTACTCTTCATCCCCACCCGCCTCCGTCCCCTCAATGTCCTCCCCGTCGTCCTCCTCAAACGTCCCCACAGGCACCTCATACAACCTCAACAACGCCTTGTTTGGGTCCTTTACCAGCACGTATTTGCCATCTTTCATATTCCGGCACATGTCCACGATGGTCCGGACGATGCCCCAACCGTTAGCAAGGTTGAGATTCATTTGCTCAGCGAACTTGCGGGGATCGTAGCCGACGACGCCGAGGATGACGTGTCGGTCGGGAATTTTGGGAGAAGCTCGGGATACAAATCTGTCATTGACGGTTAGCAGGTTGTTTGGAAGAGATAGGCGGACGTCGGAAATGCCTACCCAAGTTTCATCACGTCCGCGCCAGCCAATATAGCTTGCGTAGCCCACCTGGCCAACTTGCAGCTGTTGTTCTTCATCTCCGTCGCTACCACCGCGCCGCGCTGGCTCGTAAGTTTGGTCCTCCAGTCTAGCGCACCGCCGCTACCTTGTGCCTTGTGGTCGAACTCGTTCAGTGCTTTCAGAGTGAGTAGTTGATCTTCGCCGCTAATGTTATTCTTCACAACTGCATCGATCTCCGTGCGGACGATCAGATGCAGAGGATCCTCGTCTTTTTCGAGCGAGAGGTCGAAGCGTCTGTATTTATAGGCTTTCGATGCCAAAGGTTCGGTCTCTTCTGACGGGTTGTAGAAGGGGTTCTCGTGCTGCATCTCTAACTTGCTCGTTTCGCTCTCCATGACGGTTTGATTCGCAAAATTGTGATTGATGAAGGTGGCCTCGAGCGCCAATGCGCCGGGGAAATTAATGATGTCTTTGTTGCCCTCGCTCGCTTCCAAAGGTGCATCCGCGGCGTTTTCGTTTACCGATACCATATCCAGGGAGGAGCCGTCTCTCTTGTCGAGATAGAGTTTGCTCCCTTGCTTCGTAATGACTAAATCCCAACTGTAGACGGATCGGGGAGCGCACATGAGCATGGAGAGGATGTTATCGGTAGCGAAAATAGTGGCTTCGTCTTTCTCAGCCAATTCTTGAATTATGGGATCTGAAGAGGTGGTGACATTGTACGCAGCGCGATCTACGACATTGAGTTTCCGCTCTGTGTTCTTGACAGGAGGCTTGTCGTAGCTGCGGTCGTAGTAGTAAAGGAATCCGTAGCTATCGATGTCTTCACCGGCCGAGGTCTCGAGGTTGAGCTTGAGTAGCCGGGCGAAGTCGATCTCTTCTAGCATGGTCCAGTCAGGTTTGATGTTCACAGAGGAGTCGCGATTCCGTTGGGGCTTGTCATAGTCCTTCCAGCCGAACCTTCGTCCACCTCGTCCACCTCGAGCACCTCCTCGTTGGTCGTAGAGGTAGGCTTGTTGACCGCCACGGCCTCCCACTCTTGAATTCTGGAACGTGCCTCGTCCTCCACGTTGGTCGCGCCCGCCTCGTCCTCGGCCTCGGAATATGGTACCACCTCCACGTCCAAAGCCTCGAGTCTTGGTTGAAGTGCGAGTATTGTCGACCACGGAGAAAGATGACTCGTCTTCCGCTACTTGAACCGCGAATAGGCTAGATGTGCCGGCACCGTAGACTTGCTGGTCTGCGAACATTGTCAGCTTTGAATATCTTGAGCCACGAGTATGACTTGTTTTACCCCTGTAATTTCTGTTATATTGTTGCCTTCCTCCACGTCCATCCCTATCTTTGCCCTCCGTTGTCCAGTCCGCCATCCGCCCAAGCTTGTCTCCCTTGGAGTACGGTGCGTACGGAACGCCATCTACGAGTGCGTCCGTCGTGGTGGGTGGACCCCATGAATCTTCAGCCGGCAGGGCCGTGACTATTGAGGAGAGGGAGATAGGCATAACGTAGGTCAAAATGATTATCAGACTGTTGTGGGCAGACCTCAAAAGGTCAAAAGTTCGTGGAGGCTTCGGCTAATCAGCGGCCATTGAAGGCGCTCTTTCCTCAATCCGGTCTTTTGTAGGGCAAAGACGACGCTTTGCTTCCTTCCTCGCGCCTCTTACCAGCGGCCATGGGATGAGAACACGGATTGGGAAGATAGAACATCCCGAGACTTTCGTCAAGATGCTCCAAGCTCCGAGAAAGGCAACATGATAGTATAGGCACCAAAGAATTCGAAGCTGAGCTCATGAACATTTGCAATCCTCCACTAGCCCGCAGGATTCGTTGCCAAAGCTCGACATTATGTTGGTCAAGTACAACCACTTACAAGTTCTTACTGAGCATCCATAGGGTCGTCTACTCCCTTATAATAATTAACAAGGCTGGGGGTCTAGTTTACAACCGTGACTTCAATAATGCTCTCAACAAGGTCTCCGTCAATGACCTACTAGTTCTCGCCGGCACTTTTCATGGGTATGGTCCAATCCAAGCGATACCGCCAATCCGCAGTTCGATCGAAGCTGATCACACCCAGTGTCCACGCAATTACCAAGTCTCTTACGCCTTCTTCCCTTGGTATTCCATCCAATCAGCGAACAGGCATTGAAGCCCTCGAATCTTCCCACTTCCGCCTGACGTGCTTCCAGACATTTACAGGCACCAAGTTTCTCTTATTCACGGAACCATACCAGCCAAATGTCGATGTCATTATAAGGAAAGTGTACGAACTGTATGCGGATTATGTGACGAAGAATCCTTTCTATCAATTGGACATGCCGATTAGGTGCGAGGCGTTTGATCGACATCTGATGACATACATGAGAGCGAGATGATATTAAAAATGAGGAGGAAGCCATGGAGGATAAAGCTGGGGTGCACTGAGAGCTTGAATATTCAAGATTGAATGTGGAAAATAATTTGCTTGGAGTGAGAGCCATTGAGCCTCGGACTGCGTTGCAGATACCACACATGTACATGAGCAAAGACCCTTGATTTCAAGCGATCCTTGTGCACAAGGGGACCCTTTTCATTCTTGTGGCCCTGTAGATTGTTTGGAATTCTCATTGAAGCCAGATGCATTGGGGCTCCAATCCTCCTGCCTGCTCTTTAGGAGCAACTGTATTAGTTGGCGTTTAATTGCTTCTTTGTCGTCGCCACTCAAGATGATTATCATACAGATTACATTGCCAGAAACATCCAATCCTCTTCCTTTTGCGGTCGTCTGGCTATAAGAAAAGAAGAAGCACCGCAACACCATTGTACCAGCGCCAATAGGAATCGAACCTATTACGGACTAAATGTCTCTGAACTCTATTTGCTGCTGTGGCGATAGCACTAATGCGGTAGAAATAGCGGTGTCGAAATACCAGCTCGTCATGTAAAACATTCTTACGCTGATTTGTTCCTTACTGCTCGTACAAGTCGGCGCGACGACATATACCCCAGCTCCCTACGGTTTTTCAAGTCCCTCTCTTCGCTGCTTACTCCGTCGTCCTTAGCCCCACTCTGGGATCCCCAGCTCATCTGCACCCACAATGGCGCAGACAAATGCCACGGCGCCCACCTCGAGAGCTCGTGAGCAAATCGGCGGCGACGAAGAAGCCACTTCGGACCTCAAGCTCGGCGAATTCCAAAACGTGCACTCCATGAGCCTTTCAGAAGCACGGGCTCTCATAATCGCGATTTTAGCGCATCGGGCGACAACGAAAAAAGTCGAAGAGACGGAGTAAGTCTGCTTGATCCGTCGCTAGGGTGAGAGGAGCAGGGAGGAGAGAAGACGGAGGGAGAAGACGGATGGAGGCTGATGCGTGCATGCATGCAGGACGTTGATCAAAACCCAAGACTACCTGGACGTATTTGCGCGGTTCAAGAACACCGAAAACATCACGGCCGTGGAACGTGTGCTTGGTGCGCATCCGCAACTCGAACCCTTTGAGAAGTCACAGCTAGGTATGACTCCACTCATATATCTATACAAGGCTTTCAAGGCACGGAGGGGCTGACGGTTCCTGGGGCGCAGCGAGTTTATGTTGCGAGAGTGCCGAAGAGGCGAAGACGTTGATACCTAGTTTGACGAATAAAATCACAGACGTGGATTTACAGGAGATATTGGATGATATTACCAAGTTGAGGACCTTTGTGGACTGAGAGGTGAGGGGGACCAAGGGCCAAATTGAAAGTATGAGATGATGAATCTGGGATGAAAATAAGCCGATCTCATGGCATGACATCTGGGTCGCTGAGGTGGGTGGACAGAAGCCTTGCGCCAGCTACTCAAGTGAATGCCTTATATGGTCCACCCCTGAAGTCTGAGAGCTAGCAATACGCTCTCTCTTTTGTGTTTGAATGCTGCAAGACCAACATCGAGCGTGGTGTTTGGCGTCTGGGTTGGAAACGGAGGTCGAAAAGTGTATGCATATCACGTTGGCGCAGGATGCAGGTTTCATGAGAAGATACCCTCCCTATGCTGCAAGCAAAACGCTATCTATGCTAAATCTGGTCAAACACCTCGCTGTGCGTATGGAAGACTAATCTGTATCCATGTTGTCCCGATCTTTCGTGTCATCCCCAACTGTCTCCATTTTGTCCATGCCCTGATGCTCCTTGTCTTTCTTCTCTTCCACTTCTGGCTTTGAAACAGGAGCATCCGCACTTCCACTCGCTTCTCCGTCGGCATTAAGCAATGGCTGGCTCTCCGAGCTTCCACCTTCCTCTGGTATGCCTTCTAGCATTGGCTCCTTCGCGGCTTCTCCAGACTTCCCATCCTTTTCTTGTCGGGCCTTCTCTTCTTCCATACTCATTCTCAAAGCGAGCGCAAGCTCCGGATCTGCGCTCGGATCGACGCCGAAATCGAAGCCTCCTCCACCTGCGTCTCCACCAGCGTCACCGCCATTCTCACCACCTCGCGGAGCGACACCATCTCCAGCTAATATGGGCGTTGATATAATGTGATCACTCAGTAAACTCGGGCCTGGTGGAATTATCTCCAGATGTGAACCGTCTCCGCCCTTTATGTTTTCGTTGAACGCTTCTAGCTTCTTCGTGTTCTCTGGGTCCAGATCGCCAAAGGCAATGAAGTCGATCGAGACATTGTTCTTCTTCATCTTCCGGGCGAGCTTGACGAGGTTCTTTTCATCTTCGTCGATGGGGGAGCAGGTGAAGACTATAATACGCTGTCGTTGCGATTTATTTTGGCGGTGTTTGAGCGCAAGCTGTAAGACAATCAGCATCTGCGGTGAAAATCGAACTCTATCGTAGACATACGCCTGCTATTTGTATAGCTGTAGCCAGATGCGTGCTTCCTCTTATCTTTGTCCGGTGCATCCCATCAAGTAGTTTTCCAAAGTCGGTGGTCAGGGTCACCAACATCTCTGGCCCCTTGCCGGCCATGTTCATGAGACCAACGGAGGATTCTGGATTCGCTTGGGTTTTGGCGGAAAAGATGAGGTTGACGGCGTCTGCTTGGGCTTCCCATCTTGATGGACTGCGAAGGTCAGAACCCATTCGCGGGTGTTAGACGGGCTCAGAGTAGTAAGTCATACACATAATCACCATTCCTACTGCTCTCACTGTTGTCCAGCCTAGCAGTCGTTCGTGTTAGCCGAGGCTTGAGCAACCTTGGTGGTGAGCAAAGCCTTACACTATCATGGTCGCCTCAAGCACCATGTTGGCGAGTGATGTACAAAGGGGATATCGAAGTACCTTTCGTTTCCAGGCAGGAGAATAAATCAAAGGATGAATGAGTATCTGCAAGTGAAGGCCGAGGATGAGGCGGACGATGGCGCCAAGCGCGGTAGATCCGCCAATGTGATCCCTGCGCCGATCTTTGTTTACACAAATTCCAGCTTTCGACTTCATCTTTGTATTTTGTGATCGCTAGTCTTGCTGCGCTTTCATTTCGGCCTCCGCCCATTCTAGTACAAGTCATGGCTCCTACTCGCACGAAGAAAGCTCGATCTTCAACGGAAACCAGCTCAACGGCACGCCCGCAAATCGTGACCCTCCAATCACCTGCGACAACACCCGTACCGGGCTCCCCAAAGAAGGGCATGACGATCACGGAAGGACAAAAGCAAGCTTTAATTGACAACCTGCAGCTAGAGAGTGAGCCCCCCTGAAGCCACGGTATGACTCAGGTATTGACTTCCTCCCAGTCACGGAACGCGCGCGAAAGCTACGAGCTCAATACGCCCTCCAAGCTCACAGTCTCCGGACTCGGATTGAACTGCGAATAAACCGCATTCCGACTTCTCTGCGGAAAGCAAACATGGGGGAGCTTTTGCAACAGTACATGGAGATGTCGCATCAAAAGCAACCGGGCGCGCGTTCGAGAGCGCCTAAGCCCATTTTGGTGTCAGAAGATTCCGCTTCAACAGACCTGCCCAGAAACCGGGGTACAAAGAGAACCAGGCGAGTTCCATTTTGCAATTCAGTTAAGCGCCCAATTCTAACGAGCCGTAGCGACGCAGTGGACTTGGGAGACAAAGAGAACAACGCCCATTCCATAGAAGCGATACCCAATCCCAAGAAGCGAGCCAAGATGACTGCTGCTGCGAAATCACGCCAGGCTACCAATCCTTCTTCTGTCCTCTCCCCTAAGTCAGCCAACTCACGCACTCTACCTCAATCGCCAGTCAGACCAGAGCTCACGTCGCCACAAAAATCATACTTTACGCTGCCAACCTCACCTCTGAAACCCATCTCACCGATCAAATTGACATCAACTGCCAAAGCTGCCTCAGTAGCAGCAACGGCCAACCTAGCCAGCATGGTGAATGAGAAAGCCAAGCCTGGGCGACCAAAAGCAGGTGCAGGTCGCAAAGCTACCAATTCTACGACAACGAAAGGGGCAGTAGGAAGGCTAAAGCGGGGAGTGGATGTAGCCAGAGAATCGGAGGATGTGAGGAAAGTGAGCAATCAAAGCACCATATCGAGTGTCTCTACCGGTACCACCATTGTCAAGAATGCGAGAAAGGGACCTACAGCAGCCACAAAAAAGGCTGACGTTGGGGTACGTGCCGTTGGGAAAAAGGTCGCTGGGGGCGTGGGGATGCCACCGCTCGGAAGAAGAGTCTTGAGAAAGAGAGCATGAGTAGTTGATTGCTTTTTGGTTAGCAGCATTAGACGAATCATGTATGTTGTAGTGTGGTTTGGGTTCAAAGCGTTGCAAGCACGAGAGAGTCATTCGTCTCCCGGAATTGTCCCTATACGTAATACAAGACGCCTTTTGTAGCCACGATGCATCAATGCGCCATGTCGATTTGTGGATACCTACCTTAGATAGATGGTTGCGGATACCATCCTCTAACCTTAAAACTCCATTCAGTCCATGACTCTCGAAACGTCTTCGTAATTTCTACGATCCACCCAGGATTTCCTCCAACTGTTGGACATCATGATAGAGCCCTGCAATTTATGTAAGAAACGCTGAGAACCCATGAATGAATTCCCCGAATCCGCCATGTTTCGTCCCCCCGTCAATCGTGCTATGCGAGCTCTTGATCGTTCCTTCTTCAAAAAAAGCATTCCGTTATCTGCAGCGACAGTCCGTGACAATAGGCAAATTTCAAAATACCGGACAGAACTGGGCCACGACGTGTTGAAGCTCGAGCGCGTGCCCGCCGTCCGGTCTGTGAGAGATGCTGAAGGGCAGGAGGTCAAGGCGCTGCTTTTGAGGCCTGAGGTCAAGCCGGATGGTAACTCGGCGTCTTTCGTTTTCCGATCAGGAGGCAGAGCAGGGGTAGGGCTAAAGGTGCGGTCAGATGCTTCGACATGGAGTTCCCAGCTCTCCGAGTTGGTCACGGCTTCCCAAGTCAGCCTCTCACCATACAAGCTCGAGTTAGACTACGACTACTGGAACTACTGTATGTATGTGCAAGACACGAGTATGGTATTGAACAGAATCACTCATTAAAAATTAGATGATATCATGACCGCTATACTCCCAGAAGCCGAGCAAGACGAAGTTCCCTCCGGATTCAGCATCATCGGCCACGTCGGTACGTCCGCGGTCCCCATTCTTCAGGAACCAGAAGCGGCAGACTAACCGGCCGGCCACCACCCTCCAGCCCACCTGAACCTCCGCGACCAGTACCTCCCCTACAAACACCTCATCGCCGCCGTCCTCCTCGACAAGAACCCCACCATCCGCACCGTCATCAACAAAACCGACGAAGTCGGCGACCGGAACGCCTACCGCACCTTCAGCCACGAGCTCCTCGCCGGCGACCCGGACCTGAACGTCGAGGTCCACGAGGAGGACTGCCGCTTCCGCTTCGATTACGCCAAGGTCTACTGGAACAGCCGCCTCAACACCGAGCACCGGCGCCTCGTCGACAAGTTCCGGCCCGGCGAGGCCGTCTGCGACGTCATGGCCGGCGTCGGCCCCTTCGCCGTGCCGGCCGGCCGGAAGAACGTGTTCGTGTGGGCGAACGACCTGAACCCGGACAGCTTCGCGAGCTTGGCCGACGCGGTGCGACGGAACAAGGTGCGTGTTTGGCCCCTCCGTCCCCGCTCCCGAGCGCGGAGAAAATACTCACAGAAGCGGCCCAGGTCGCTCGGTTCGTCAGGGCCTTCAACGAAGACGGCCGGACCTTCATCCGCGCCGCGGCGAAACGACTGCTGGAGACGGACACCCGCGTTGAAATGCGCAAGCAGGCGTCCCGGCTCGCGCAGCCAGCCCCGACCGTCAAGCCGCCGGCAGCCCTGACGTCGCCGAAGACGTTCAATCATTACATCCTCAACCTCCCGGCGAGCGCCGTCACGTTCCTCCCCCTCTTCATCGGCCTGTACGCGGGCCGTGAGGACCTCTTCGCGCCGGACACAGATGCCAAACTGCCGATGCTACATGTACATTGCTTCAGCACGAAGGGCGACGACAACAGGGAGGCGGAGATCAAGATCTGCGAGGAAGTCAGTGCGCAGTTGGGGTACGAGATGAAGCCGGGCGACGTCGAGACGGAAGGAGGGGTGCAGATTTGGGATGTCAGGGACGTAGCGCCCTTCAAGCGGATGTTCTGTGCGAGTTTTAGGCTGCCGCGCGAGATCGCGTTCAGGGTGACGGGGAACGAGAGTGGGAGCTAGGTGGTTCAATCAGAACAGCGTTGTTGAATTGGAAGGAATTCGTATCTTGAATGTACTGAGATACATATTTGCAGCTTTTAGCCCATCATGTTACATCATTCAGCGCCAAGCAGTCCATCGTAAATAGAGCGCCCAATCCAGCCGCCAGCCAACGTTCGCCTCGTCCTCGCTCCAGGATCGATCGAAGAAGTATATAAACTCGCCAAGAACGCCTATCGCTCACATCATATCAAGACATATCGTGAAGAAAACGCGGGTAGAAAGAAGTGTGGTATCGTGACACTGCGAGAGAAGGAAATGAGTTGGTCGTAATGTACATGTCAGAGTGGGAGAGACTTTGTCCTGTGGTACCGGGCCTATTTGGTCGGTGAGGGTGAAGCTGCCAGAAAGCTTGAGCGTTCAATGGCAGCTTCAGCTGCGGCAGTACTAGGCCTGGGTGTGGCATCCATATCCACAACCTTGACCGCATCTCCCTTGGCTTCTCGGGAGAAAAGTTCCGGTGGTTCGATTGTGGCGTGGTCGTGGTATGGAACATGGGGCATATCGTTATCAGGGTTTGATGTGACACTTGGCACTGCAGTCGGCTCATCTGCACCGCCAGAAGTCACACTCCCGCGGCTATTCGTCCTCATCATCTCAATGCCGAGCTTCGAGCCACGGGGTTTACCCTGCGGGCTCCTCGCACGGGACGGTTGTTTTCCTAGTTCTTCATCTTCGTCGTCGCCGAACTCGGCGTTCTTCTCTAGCGTCTCACGCTTGGCTTTGACGACTTCAACCGAGTGTTGCTTGCGCGCAGTCCGTAAATCTAGAGTGGAAGGCGCGGAGTTTTGGTGAATCAAATGCGGAAGACCAGGGTGGATGAAATCCATGTTAGGCGGCGAAATATCTTCAGAGATCCCCAAGCCGGTACTTGAAGGCCAGTCATCTGATGAACGACCGATGACGACGGGTATATCTTCGGTGTTTGTTGAGTCAGTATCACCGAAGAAACTAGAACCGATCGAATGTTCACGGCTTGGCCGCTTGTACAACCCGTTGGCATGCGCAAAGGGGCCAGAAGACTGCGAGCTTGGACTGTCCTCCGCATGCCGAGACTCTTTACGAAGTCCGGAAGGGATGATTTGTTGCTGCTGACTCTGCTGCTGCTGCTGTGGATTGTAGCCAGGGGGTGGAGGCTTCCACGCACAAAGATTGCACAATGCTTCAGTGAGCTTCTCCAAGGTCGGAGGCTTTTCCATAAGCGAGTCGAAGTGATGGGTTTGCGGTAGCTCTTTGAGATATCCAGTCACAGCGATGATTGGTGTCTGGGTGTTGGCGCTCTTGGTGTCCCTGATCATTCGGGCGACGTCCGCTCCGTTGATCTGAGGAAGCTTGAATTCCATCATGATGATATCGAATTGGACCTCGCTCATCGCATAACGTGCAGCTTCTGGGCCATTGGTGACGGTAATGGTACGACACTTGAGCTTCTCGAGCAACCTCTCCATGACCAATTTGGAGACGGGATGATCCTCGCAGACGAGAACATCTAGAGGACGGAAGGACGGGCCATCCGTGAGCATTATTTGAGACATCCTCCGGGAGCTCTGCCTTCTTCGTTGAACGCGAAGGAGAGCTTTCGCACGAGGATCTTCGTTGTCAGACGACGAGGGAGAAATATCGAAGACTTGACTTTGACGCTTGTGGTGACCAAAGGGCTTGTGGGGAAGCGGAAGGTCTCCCTCTTGAGACCCAACAGTTTGCGATCTAGCCCGCGATGATATGTGGATGCTATGTGGGCGAGGCATTATAGTTGACCTTTCAGGTGAAGTTATCTGCATTCCCATGGAGTTGCGATTCGATTTGATCGGAGAGGAGGTGGCGGACGCTCCGGCGTTTGCAGAGACTCCAGTTGGCAGTCTGGGAGCGTCAAAGTATTGACCCGGTTGCAACGATTTACTAGACTGATGCGACAAGGTGGAAGAGGTGCTAGAGGTCTTCCTACGCTCATGGTTCTGACCAGTGGAGAATTGCACGAGTAAGGGGGAATTTGGTTGGGAAGCTCGATTGGGTGAAGCAGCAGAGTGAACGAGACTCGATGGTGACGCAGGCCGGATGCCTTTGTTTGCCGACCTTGCCCGTTTCAATGGCATAGGTAGAAGCGGGCTACCCTCCAATGAAGGCACCGCAGAGCTAGCACCTGGGGATTGAGTTGAGGTAGAGTTTCTGGGCTGTCTTTGCGTTGATTCTGCAAGTAGCTTTTGGAGCACATCTTGGTTGGCTTTTTCGAGGACGGGGAGATTTTTGAAAGCAAAGTTTCCGAAGTCATCCGTCGCCACGGGCTCGCTAAGCCTTCGGCTGCGACCATCTCGAACGTGGGCAGGTATGTGGAGCGGCATCAGACCTCGCTTTAACGAGTTGACTTGATTCCTGACGCGTGAAAGGGCGTCATGAGGCCTGTCTGGATAGTCTGCAGCCCCTGGAGTGACGGCCGGCGATGTCCCTTGAGCTTCCATCTCTTCTGTGAACGTCTGTAGAGTGGCACCCCTGGCATCAAAGTATTCAGTGTCTTCTGGATTCTCCGGGGCCGGAATGAACTGAGCCTCATCTTCAAGCAGCGTCTCCCATTTCGTTCCACTGAACCATGGATGCTGACGGATTTCTTCCCCGCCTGATGAGTACTTCTCCGCCATATTTGCACCGAGACGATCTTTTGACTCGATGGTCATCAATTTTATCATGAGGTCTTTGGCGTCGTCTGATACCAAAGTGTCTTCATCTTCGGGCCAATCGATCTTTCGAGCGAGGATGTTCTCGAAGACTTTCTCGGGAGTGTCCCCATGGAATGGAGGGTAACCGTATATAAACTCGAATAGGATGCACCCCAAAGACCACCAATCACTCATTTCATCCTGACCTAGTCCGTTGATGGTCTCTGGCGCGAGATAATCTGGAGTCCCTACGAACCTTCGATTCTGGTCTTCCGGGTCGAACAAAGCCATCGGAGGAGGCAACATGCTGTTCTGCGGTGGAGTATCAGGTTGACCAGCGCTGACATTGCTAGCGGTAGGCCGAAGTGCGTATATATCCGGAGAGCCTTCACCTTCGCTGTGGGTCTCCTCTTCGATGGGGGCCCCCCGCTGGGAGCCCTCTTCGTTAAGAGAGAAGTTTCTGAATAGCACGTTGAAGGTGTCACTGTTGCCACTATCACTTCGGTACCCCGACTTCCTCCTCGAATGCTCTCTCCCGAGTACAGAATCGCGATTGAGACTAAAGTAAGAGGGCTGTCCAACAGACCCTGCTAAGTCTGGCGTCATGACTGGCGTTGACTGAGGCGAGTGGCCACCTTGTAAATCGAAAGACGCGGATCGAGAGGATGTCATCGAAGTGGCGCGTGCGAAGGGCCCATATTTGAGCAGATCTGGCGTAGACTGATTTGGACTCTTCAGTGCTCGCTTCTGGCGACCAATAAGCCCCATCCGTGACAAGCCAAAGTCTGTGAGTTTGAGATGGCCTTTCTGATCGATGAGAAGGTTGTCTGGCTTCAGATCACGATGAACAATGCCACGGCTATGCAGATGCTCGATCCCCAGCACCACCTCTGCCATGTACTTTTTAGCCCAGTCTTCCGGCAGACCTCCGAGCACCTTTATCAAAGCTGCCAAGTCACCACCGTTCAGATACTCCATCACAAGAAAGAGGTAGTCTTTGCTTGAGAAAGTCCAGTAGAGCTTCGCTACGAACTCACTTTCGCCCTGCCACATCATTATAGCCCGCTCCGCTTTGACGTTCGTGACCTGATTCTTTGCGATCATGTCCGCTTTTCTCAAGACCTTAATTGCGAAATAATCTCCTGTAGACTTCTTTTTCGAAAGGTACACGCTGCCAAAGGCACCTTTGCTGATTGGTTTGATTATTTCGAAATCTTTGATGGATGTTGGCACAGCTCGCGCTGGTGGCTGGCTAAGCCCTGCAAGCTTTGGAGAGACCGGGGGTTTGATGGAATCTGCCACTGACGACGCCGCGGAGGACTGACGGCGATGTCGATATGTAGGAACGACTGGCGATGACATCTCGGTGCTCGAGAGCGGGGGGGATGTCACGGGAGAAGGTAGAGAAGGCACTGAATCTTCACCCAAGGGAAGCCGGGGTTTCGGAATTCTCAACGGCGATGACGGCGGAGGCATTCGTCCTGGAGAAGGTTGCCGATGTGGGGATGGCATAGTAGGTAGCTTGAGACTTCTACGCTTTCTTTCGCCTGAACTTGCTGATCTCGCCAAAGCAAGATCGGAGCTAGGTGATTGAGCTCGCCTGCTCCCAACAAGCATGGAATGAGACGTATTGCTATCGCTATCTCCGGCGTCACTCCCTAAATGCAAAGAGACACGCTTGCTGAGAGAGTCTGACCTGCCGAGAAACGAGATACTGTTCTTGTGAGATCGTGGCGTTGGACATTCCATAGGACTGCTGGATCTGGACGATGCTGCTACAGACGAGGACGGCCTCCGTTCGAATTGAGATGCCAGCGATGGGTCTGAGACTTTTCTTAAGGCGGAAGCCATGGACGAAGGTCCATCGTATGCGCCCATAGGGAAAGAAGATTCGTGAGCAGCGGGTGTTTGTGCTTCTTCCTCGTTCTCTTCCTCGGACGAATCACTCAGTTGACCTTCCTTGATTTTCTTTGCTTTCTGCATCGCAGCGTCAATGCAGTCCAGGACAAGCGAGCTGAATTCCACGCGAATCCGCTCTGCATATTCAATGATCTCTCGATGGCGCAGGACGGCTTCTACTTTGGCACGGGCAAGCTTTTCAGTATCTGCTGTCAGAGCGGCGAGACCGTGCTCATGCTCAAGGGTACTTGCACTGGGACTCGACCATTGCAATATCTGCGAAATTAGTGATTCTGAATGAGGGGACTGCGTTCTGACATCCCCATCAACATCTGCTTGAGTCTTGTTTTCTTTGATTGCTGGTGTATTGATAGCCATGGCGGTATCGCACAAATCAATGATTAGCTCCGCGACTCGGTATAGTGGACGGCGAACAGTGAAAGACTTGACGCGAACGTGACCCAGGCCGGAACTGGATGAATCACGTGATCGTGAGGGTACAACAGGAGAGGCTCTGCCGGAGTCTGTCCCTGACGGAGAAGGCGAAGGCCCGATAGGTAAGCCTTTGTATTCGGGCGGTGGAGCATGTGGGCCTGCTTCTCCCGGGACTGGTCGGCTCTGACGGGTTTCAGGATCGAGTGCGTCCAAGACTTTGACAATGGCCGGTCGATGGGCCGCAAGAGCCTCTTGAGCCAGCGTGACTGCTTCTTCTGCGCGATATTCCTGGGTACAGCCTTCCGAGTGTTTCTCAAACCACCAAGGCGTTACTTGACGCTCGCAGATCCGACATAGAACAGGGAGAGGAGGTGGGTGGTTCTCTGGATCGTTCGCTCCTGATTCTGCCAGGCTTGTGAGATAATGGGCCAAGATCTCAGCTCCCAGACCGAGTGACTCGACAAGGATTTCTGGGAGGTCGATTGTGATTTCTCTCGGTGGGTTGGACGGGCGTAGCATCCACATTGTCTAAATCAAGATCAGCTTAAATTCCACAGACGAAAGCTATCTGTCGATCATCTTACATGACTTTCTCCACCGGATGATCTATCGTAAACCATGATTCCCTGGCCCTCCAAGTTCAACACCTGCTCCTCGTCTTCTGCGTCTCCTTCGGCGTTGTCCCCATCCGGCATCGCGACATCCTTCTCGATATTTTGCTTTAGCACCGAGAACGGCCCCTTGTGCACCTGAAACCGTATGACCCGACTCTTTGAATCATCCTCCTTCATTGACTGGATAGCGTTGGCAAAACCGTCTCTGTTCGACAGCAAAATATCCGCAATAGGCTTGTTCTTGACAGATTTGACAGGCGTGCCCACGACGTCTTTCCAGGAAGGGCTTACCCAGCGTATCACCCCGTCTAAGCCGAGATCGAGTATGACATTGAGGGATTGCTCTGCCGCTGCTTTGAGATCCTCTCGCTCACTCCTCATGTCCGTGCTGTGTGTCCGTTCCATGGGAGCCCGCTCGGTCGTCCCCTCCTCCCGTAGCGCTGTGAGTGCAGGCGGAGCAAGAGATGGCTGTCTGGAGCTCCCGTCTGCAGCCATGTTGTACACTGGCGATGTCTCGGAAGGCCAACTGCCCAAAGAGCCCCGAAGGGCTTGTTCGTTGATACTCCAGGGCTTGTGCGGTCAACAGTGATTTCCCTCGAGCATGTTGGCAGCAGGAGCCGTGAGAATCGCTGGGAAGCGTATCGGCGTTGCTGTTGTTGAAGGTGGGCTGTGATTTTTTTTTCTTTGAGGCACGGGTGGGTACATGAAAGAGGACACGCTCTCCTCGGGGGCCAATGGCTCAAGGCAGGTGTGTGTAGGTCATTGTTGGATAGCTTGGGGCAGGAAAGATGTACCATGTACAGGAAGAGATACAGTCAAGGGAAGAGGGGCGTGGTACTGGGTCGTTTTGCGTGTAAAAGTCAGCGTCGCTTGGGGAAAAAAGCGAAAGTGCTTGGCTTTGATCACTTGGTACAGCTGCAACTAGTGGAAACTTAAAATAGGTCCCTCCATCCGATCCTGCCTCTCCTCCTACCGACGCAGAGTACGCAGCAATTATCAATCCGCTTGACACTTGACACATTCCAGTGTGTCAAGTATACAGAGAGTTTACGTCTACGTCAGCGGATTCGCGTATATTGTATGGTAGTTTCACGCTTCAACTGACACGAGTTTGTCCTGCAGTCTCGTCATGCATTCTTGAGTCCCAGGAACATCGTGATCCCCCGAGCCCCCCACCTTTTGTCATTCTCCCCCGGCCTAGAATCGCCGAGTCCGCCTTGAGCTGCATCCTCACTCGTTCCCCAACTGCACGGTTCACACGCCTCTCTCCCTTTTCCTTTGCCCCAAAGCCAGCGCATCCAAAACGTCAACTGACTCCGACTAATCGTTAGCATCCAGAAGAACCGAGGAAATAGCAAGCGCTTAGAAAGTATCCAAAGCGTCTTACGAGAAGCCGTAGACTGTCCGGCACTAATGCAGCACCACCGTCTGCAGGGAGAGTCTTGGGTTATGTGGGGTAACGCTGGTAAGTGGCAAGTGGTGAAGCACCAAAGGAATCGAGGTCTATCTTACAGCTTCAATCTTCAACAAGGTGCAGGACGACTTCAGATAGGCCCACTGGCCAAATGAGCGGCAGACGTCGACGAAAAGTTGACGCATTCATAAGAGGCGACCGTCGTATCGAATCCCAGAGAATAGCCACCCATCACACACGTCCTGTCCTCAGTAATCAACTTCCATCTGCACAGTAATACACCTCTAGATGGAAGCAGTTGGGCAGAGGCGGCCGTTGGACCCAAGGCACAGACCAGGTCACGAGCCAGAAAGCCACCGGGGAAACTCTACTCGACCGGTAGGTACAGACATGGAACCGTAACGAGCTTCCGCTCTTGCCTTTTCGGTTGCCGTTCACTTCCATATCCTCTCATTTGAATCCTCCGACTTTTTGTCTCCGGGATGGTATACATGTATTGTTACTTGCAAACATTGGCAGAATGATCTACATTTGTCTGCTATCAATCTACCTGATGAGCAAGGTTTAGGTATTTTGACAATCAAGCAACTCTTCGTTCCTCCAACATCCTCCTCCATGTCTCTCATTATTATTGCACCTTCTTCTCAACCCCGTCCTTCGTATCCCTCTCCTGAAACCACTTTACCGTCCTCACTATAGCCTCCTCCATCTCCCACTTCGGCCCGTACCCCAACATCTTCCTCGCCTTGTCCACACAATAGAACCTCGTCATACAACTGAATTGCACCTTTTGCCTCGTCAAGTTGGGCGTCCTGCCCCCAGCAAACCAGAACAACCATTCGATGATCGTCGCCAACTGCAGTCCCAGCCCTTTGTCAATTACCCAGACCTGCTCAGGAGTCGTTTGATCCCCTGCAGCTTTCCACACCATGCGGGTAAAATCCCAGAAGCAGACAGGTTGTGCATTGGTGATGAAGAAGGCTTCCCCATCCACCTTCTCGTGATCCAATGGTCGTGTTTTGAGGGCATGCGTATCCATCAGTGCCACTGCAGCTAGTATATGCGCGTAAGCCACGTTCCCCACATATGTGAAATCAAAAAGATTGTCGTTTCCGCCCAGCTGGAACCTCGTCTGACCCTTCCCATACGCCTTCAGAAGATTGGGTATCAACTGCATATCCCCCTCGCCAAATATCCCCGCAGGCCGTAACGCAATCGTGAGCATGTCGCCGTACTTCCGGTTCGCAGCGAGGACCAACTCCTCCGCTACGCCTTTAGATTCGGAGTAGACTTCCTTCTGTTTCGGGGCGCGTAGAATAGGCCATCGTTCGTCCGCGTTGACGAGGTCGCTGTGTCCATCATGGACCACAGACGCACTCGACGTATATACGAAAGCTTTCACACAGCCAATCTCCCCCGCCTGCTCGACTAGAGTCCTAGTTCCTCCAACATTGACCTTGTGGTAAAGAGCCTTGGCCCCCTTCTTTTGCGCCGCGCTGGCATCGTCCTGTATGGCGGCCGGGGAAGCCGTGTGTATTATGATCTGGGGTCTGACTTTCTCGAACACCGAACGCACGGCTTCGGGGGACGTGATGTCGGCGTCGTAGTAGGAGGCGCCGGGGAGGCGGTTGTTCGCCGTCCGGAGGTCGAGGACGGAGACGTGAGAGGTTGCGGGTTCCAGGAGTTGGAAGACGATGTGGCGGCCGAGGAAGCCGCAGCCGCCGATTACGAGGACGGAGCTGGGGTTCTTGGAGGATCTGAGGCTGGTCATGGCGACCAATGGTTGCGGGGGGTCGGAGAGGGTGTGGGTGTGAGGATTGGAAGGGGGAAGGGGTTGGCTGTAGGGCTGAGTGAGATGCGAGGCGAGCGAACCTGAATAGCTTCAAGCTCTTTACCGCTCGAAGCTGAAGCAACTCTTACCTGTGAACGACGTGCCTTAAATTTCAAGCAGTCAGTAGAATTTGGCCCCCGAAGCCAACTATCTCAACTCATTGTCAACCCTAGATTTGACCCAATTCATCTGATTTCTGGCTCCCTGAACTGGTTGGGTTTGCCGTGCAGTAGAGAAAGCCTTGACTTGTAGAATTACTGGGCCGTCTCTACTTCTACCGTGAGCACTGTCGACTACCTTGGCTAAAATGTGATGTCAACATCTTTACATTCGGTACTCCTCGCTCTAGAGTTAGTAAAAGTAGATCGTAGCCCAACTCGAAATTCTAAACCTCGCTCCTCAATTCAAACGCCAAAAACCCGCTCCTCCTTCAACTCCCAACCAAAACGCAGAGCAAAACCACCTTTCCCTCAAGATGGCAGCTCCAAATTACTCGATCTACGCCATCCCAGCCTTCTACATCCTCGCCCTCGTCCCGCAATTCTACAGCACCATTCTCATCTATCGCGCGACAAACGGCCGTTTCGACAACGTCAACCCGCGCGGCGCCGCCTTCTCGGACACTTGCAAAAAGAGCCTCGACAAAGCTACTCTGGGCCGCTTCGAGCGAGCCAGGGCCGCCCACGTTAATGCGCTCGAGAACCTGCCTCTGTTTGCAGCGGCGGTAATCTGTGGTAATATAGCGGGGTTAGAAAGTGGAATGATAAATTCGGTGAGGGTTCTTCTTTACCCCGTTTGCTTTTCGCAGTCGTTACAACTCTTTGAGATGCATCATAGCGGAACGCTGCAGTGAAGCTGATTTAGAGAAATCAAGGTGTGTGCGGCATTCTTGGGATTGAGGATTGCTTATACCTTTCTGTACATTGGAGCTGAGACTCCAGAGTTGTCATATGTGAGATCTTTGGTCTGGACGACGAGTGTTGGGTGCTGCATGACGTTACTGTTCAAGGCGGCGAACGTGCTCGTGGATGGGGAGGGCAGGAGGCTATGAGCTGTGCGATGAGTGTAAGGGGACGAAGGGGAAGGGGAGTTCTTGAAGGTGGTAATCTTGAATCTCATGCGTTACTTCTGCCCGTGCTGTGGATTGAAAACAAGGCCTGCTATGTACTTTCTGCACGGTGATTTATGAAATACCCTTGGGTGACATAGTGAGCGAATGGCGTTGCATCGGAAACGCCTCCAACATCAACGTCCTCCGCGTGAAGCCTTGTCTCCATGATGGGGTGGAGAATGAACATTGAGGAATGAGTTGATCAAAATGTGAATGCCTTGGCACTTCTGGCGCAGCTTGAAACGTAGGTTTTACGGAAACCGTGGTCTGGATACACAGTAAAGGAGACGATCTTGGACTTCCGGCGTACGCATCTCGAAAAATCCTGAAACATCACAACCCAAGGAGCGAGAGGCGCTAGGTCTCTCATGACACCATTCAGAAGCCATGTATAATATCATAGGTACCCTTTCGACTTACGGGCGACAAGGAACGTCCGAGCCTGATGCCAGCAGGCAGTTCGCTTTCTATCATAGGTACTTAAGACGGGTAAGGTCTGATCATTCTTAGACCTACAATCCAGCAAAAGTGGCTTTCTGTAGCAACGGGTCGTCAAACATGATCAATCTCCTTTGATCTGAGCCTCACAAAGGACGCCTTCCGGATACCGACCCACTGACCGGACCATGTGCCATTTCGAGGACATGAGAAACCAGGAGAGCAGTCCTTCGTTGTTCCGTTTGCCTGTACTCGTCCACCCAACCGAGAGGTGTATATCTACCTCCATCCTCTGAAAACCTTGGATATCAAACATAGCTTCAGCGCCGATGGTTCTGCAACGTTTCCCCACCCTTCAGATGTGTCAGTCTTGGTCTTTTCACATTTGTAGTCGGCCTGCTATTGGCTTCTTTCTAACTTTTACGGTACCGCTAGACAAAGTGCCAGAAAAAGAGGGAGCGGAGACCGTATCGATACTTGAAAGTGCAGCAGCAACGGCAGCATCATTGGCGAAGACTTTTGGCGCTGTTGATATTTCCCTCAAGGACTTCAGTCGTAAACGACATTCTGATTCGGCGTCAGATTTATAAATGAATTCGGGCAAATTTGATACGTATGCTGTATTCTCTATGAACACATGGAACGAAAAGAAGGGTCGTATCCCGGGGTATCATCATAAATGCAAAACACCTTTCCAAATAATAGAGATCCCTGCACCTTATATTTCACGGCTCATCGATGAATCCTTCATCCACAGCTAGGACCCACCGTCCTTTATCCTCCTCGCTTCTGGCTGCAAACAGCCAACTCCCGCCCCTCGCATACACAGCCCAGACATTATTCCTGCCATGTCTTCCTCTTTTCCCTTCCTCTTCATTCAACAAGCGTTGAATTGAGGGATCAATATCAATTCTGGCGTTCCTCAGATTTATGGTAGCGGTTTCGTTGCCTGAAGGCACGGCGTAGAGATGTAAATAAGGGGGCCGGAGCTCCGCGAAATGGCGTATCCACGCATTGGAGGTGGGATTGGGTGTCAGTAGGAAGGAAGATTTGAGGAGGACGGGGTTTTTGGGGTGGTAGTGAATGGTAGCTGTCAGAGGTGGAGGATCAGGTTTGGGCTGGGGTCGAGATTGGATGGGACCAGAGGAGCCGGACTGGTCGGCTGGAGACAGGGTCGGGGATGGGGGTTCGTTCGAAGTTGAGGTCCAGAGATGGAGACACTTTTCGAGGAGACTCTTTTGGGCGAGAGTAAGCTCAGGGGAGGTTGGCGGGGACGGGAGAGGACTGCGATGGCGACGCAGGGAAACCTTTGTGGCTTCGACTTCTGAAATTCGTTTTCTGATTTTCTTTGATTGGATATAGTCGCGGACAAGACCTACTCCTCTCGGCTTCCAGTGATGGAGGTCTTCTTCACCTCTAACGTAGGTCTGCTGGCTATCCATTCTCCAAATGTCCGAGGCACGCTTGGCTGACGCAGGTCTGATGGCGACGGAGAAGATACCAGGCGTATAGTGAATGATCCTGCTAGTCTTCCATAATTGTATGAACATCGATTGGGGTCGAAGCCATGATCGCGGCCGAATCTGAAGGTTCTCTTCTAGTGTAAAGGTCATAGGCTGGTGGACTCGCGAGGATGTTATATCGACCGAGACAGACATTTGCACGCTATGCCTATCTGCGGTAGGTCGATCGAGGAGCGAGGAGCCATGAAGACTCGAGTCCCACTGCCCGGTCAGCGTGAACTCCTTGATACCGTTGGCATCCTCCACAATAGCTGGTTGCTTAACGAGCTTCAGTGGCAGCTGACGACTCGAGTCGCTTCGGCCGAAGACGGAAGAGTCCTGATCGATGAGTTGCAGGCTCCCTACACGTAGTGACTTAACTTCTTTCCACTGCAATGACTCGCTTGAGGAGCACGTGAGGTTGATCATGATCCGTCTTTGCAACCCTTGGTGCAGTTGATATATTCCCGGATCCAGATTACTGTGTTGCTCGATCTCCACCGGCAAGTATTCGCCCGTTTCTGATAGTTCCAAAATCTTGACCTTTGCGTACACGTCGTGCTCTTCTTGCATCCAGTATTCAGATTCTGGCAATCTCGCTTGTGGAGCGTGGCCATTCAACGAGACGTCCTCACCTGTCTCCCTAATCTCATCCCAGCTCAAAAGCCTATCCAAATGCATAACAGTCACCCTTGCATATATAGCCACTCGTAGAGTCGCGCTAGGAGGAGCACTCCGTGGTACACTCATGCTGTGAACGCTTTCGAAACGAACGGGATCTTCGTCAAAATCCTGGATCATCTGCGTAGTTGTCGCACCTCCCTCTTCGCTAATCCCAGGTATAAACATCTGGCCATGAAGCTGGGTACCTTCTCGCTCTGCGAAACCTACCATCTCATGCATCACAACGTTGAACTTGAGCATCTTTGGAGGGGCTTGTGCCGCAGACGGCTCTAGCGACAACTTGATCCTGCCAATCGCTTCGAGCGTGTAGCTGGAGTAGACTTCGATAGCATAATCTTGAACTCGGGCTTGGAACACGGCAGTCAAAGGCACGTTAGCCTCACCAATGAGTGAGAATTGAGGCAGACAAGTTTCGATGAAGGGATTCTCGAGGCGGAAGTGCTGCAGGTAGTCTGGCCTATCAAGATACTGGTGCATTTGCCTCATGGTCCTGACACGTTGCTCTAACTTTTCCAGAGACCAAAGATGAATGATGGTATTTTTGTAGTCAACCACTCGCACGGCGACACAAGGTTTCACGGCGGCTTCCAGTGCAGGATCCTCGTCGCCGGATATTTCACTTAATACTAGGTCATAGGAAGAACATACATCCTGCCCTTCCCCAACAATGGTAAACTGGAAGACGACGTTCTTGTCCATGACATGGCTCATGATCTGTGCTTCCTTCAGGGTTGCGGCATGTCGAAGGATCGCCTCCGCGAGGCGCACGTGCCCAAGTTGCCGCCACCGTGCTAGGGTGACTCTGACGATGGCTTTCTCCTCGTCTGGAAGTTCAGTAAAGACATCTTGGGTTGTTCGAGGCTTTCTTGGTGAAGGAGAATTCGAAGCCTCTCGCAATTCTCTGGCAAATGTCTCTTTCTGCTGCTCGAGCTGACGCTTGTATTCTTCTTTTGCAGCTTCGAGAGCGTGTTCCATGCGTTCCTTTTCGGCTCTCAATTCTTCGACGTTCTGGGTAGAAGAAGTCTCAGCTACTCTCAGTTTTTCCTCGAAATCTTCTTTCTGCTTTTCCAGCTGGCTACGCATGTCGCCTCTGATCAGCTCTAGTCTGCCATCGTCCGACTCAGCTGCTTCTACGCCGCTCTGTTGAGGAGTGCTCGGCAGTGTGAGAGCAGTATCAAGCGAGAAGTTGTCGAGCGTTCCATTTGACATATACTTTTCCCTGAATGGATATGAGCTGACTGATTCAGAATCTTCATCTTCTGGCCCGAACAGTCGAGATTCGGGACGACCTTTGCGAACGGCTCGGGCACGTTGTACATCGTCGAACAAGGCATCCAGCTCGTCATCGGTTAGATGCGTGATCTTCTGATCAGCCCCCAAGATAGCGCCCGCGGCCTCACGGCGCGCGTAAGACCAGTCCGAGTCTCGCCCGCTTCTCGAAGGCATTGGAGACTCTGGCCTACTTCCATCGATGTCACTTTCGACCTCGACTCTGCTCTCGCTTCGACTGTGCGATGGCCTTGGCACGGGCGAACCGAGTTGACTCGTGGTAACGGAATGCCTTAGAAGGCTTTGCTCTTTTCGCTCTGCCCTAGCTTCCTGTGGATGGTTGAAGCGGAAAATGTGGAAGTCTCCTAAGATGACACGATTTCCACTGCGGAGTCTAGATGGCTTATTTATACGAAGTCCATTTACCATTATTGCAGCACCATCGCGCGGCACTAGAGTGACAAGTCCGTCAACGTTTTCAAACGTGCAGTGATCTTTCATGATCTTGGATCCGTTCAAGCGGATCTCCGAAGTGGTGCCTGGATCGTCGACATTGCCTACAGCTGTCGTCCCTGGCTTGATGTTGTACACCAGACATTCCGCGAGGAGTGGATCGTCGCTGAGGTTGACAAGATGAGGCATCCTTTTGGGCGTTGAGACTCCAACGAATCCTTTTTCAATGCTAATACCAAGTTCTTCAAGAGCAGCTTCTCGTTCTTTGTGTATCTGCTCAGTTTTTTCCAGCTTCTCTTCCCAGGTCTGATTTAGATCTTCATACAGCTTCTCAGACTGGCTGAGCTGCTCTGCAATATCAGCCTTTGACACACGTTTTACAGTTCCATCAGCTTGAGTGATGGAGACAATCTGCTGATCCAACGGCGTATCTGGCGCATACTGTTCTTCAGCGATACCGCCAGAAGTTGCTCCACTGCCAAGTTTGGATCTCAATTGTGCTAATTCTTCTTTTAACTCTCTTATCATGCGAGCGTTCGGATCCTCGTTGATCACGGCGTGATTCTTGATACGCTTAGCCGAGTCTGCATACCGTAGAGTGCTCAAAGTCTCTTCAAAGTTGATATCTGCAGGCGAGATCGCAGCAATCATAGCTGTCATGCTGTTTCCTCCCAGCGAGTCCTTCAACAGCCACGTCAAGACCGAGTCCCTATACGGTACCATGGACATGTTCTTCTTTTTGCCCATAGATAGGTCTGCTAATGCCGCAATGACTCGTCCAAGAGTTGACAAGGAGCGATTGATCTCCGCACCTTCTTTTAGCCGAGCTCCTGTTGCGCCTGTCGAGGTCGCTCGCTCGGAGCCTGCGAGATCAACAAGACTGATCTTGGCGACTTTTTCAGTGTCCATCCGCGTCTCTACGTCATGCCTCTTCTGGGTTACGGTCAAGGTGAAGACGGCATGAGACCGACTTGACGTCTCATTCATGCTTGTGGCAGCCACGGTTCGGGCCTTGTTCCCCTCATCCATTAGATGTTCAATTTCCCGGAAAGATCTGACAGCTAACTTTGCAAGATCCTCGACGTAGGGCCCTGTAGACGGATGTTCCCGGACCTTTAAATTGCCTTTGGTCGCAGGATTCAGTAGATCTCGAACGCGCTCATTGTAGATTTCTAGATAGGAGACCTCAACGGTGTATGTGAGGTTTTTGTCTTTCTGGAACTTGGTAATCCTCTCAAACATATTCTGACAGATTTTCGGTATGACTCCAGCTTCTTCTCCATATCCCATCATACTGTACGACTTTCCAGAGCCCGTCTGGCCGTAGGCGAAGATGCAGTTGTTGTATCCTTGAAACTTGGGGATTTGGGCGGTCAGCTCAGAGGCACACAATATAGTCTAAACTGGGTGAGAGAATCATGGGAAACAGGAAACCCACAGCATTGTCGAGGAGAGGAATTCCCAGGTCCTTGTAGAGACTGTCCTGTCCAGCGAAGTTCTTGTCGTTGCGGTCAAAACTCCAGTAGCTTTGATCGAAGGCAAACGTTTTCTGCCCATCACTGGCCTTGCCTCCCTTTCGCATGCGCTCTTCGGCTTCTGGTGGAGGCACAAGTATTGTTTGCTTGCCATCCATTTTCACAACGCATTTTGCTTGCCGGTCCACCTCCCTGCCATTGAATGGCCGTACTAGTTCTCGATCAGCACATCCTCAATCCACTCGAGTGGCTGCTTACCCCGAACGACCACCTTGATGTTTCCTCCGGCCATGATGTCTTTTGTGCAGTAACATCGAGCTTTTGGGATTGGCTTTGCTAGACTTCAAGAACATGATAGAGTGACATGGTAGCTCGGCCTTGATCGAAACCTCCTATCAAGTCTGAGAGCTCAGAGCTGTAAGACCAAGGTATGCTGTTTGTAAATAGAGATCGATGCACGTACTTAAGGTATTACTGAGAGGACCCTTGGACGCGACATGCCCCTAGAGCTAACAGTAGCGGCGGGCAAGCAGCCCTAACCGGACCCTGTGGGGCGCCATACGTAAGCCGAGAGCGCCCGAGCCTGCCTGGCATTATTATACCCTAGATGTCTGTTCGAATGTCTGAGGGATCGAAATTCAAAGCAGAGTATGGCGGAGCATCATGATGGTGTCCTTGTTGAATCCAAGTCTCTAGAATCCATTTGAGACTCTCAAACGTCATAACCCTTCCAACCGCCGGGCGCGGGGTAGCAACGCTTTGAAAGACTCTGGACTGGGACTCCGTGGATATTGACTATTGCCGGGATGGCGTCTACCGATGTCAAAAATCTGGATGGCAAAATACAGAACCTGAACCTCGGCCGGAGTCATGAAAATGATGTGGTCCTACCTCCGAAACCCACGCATGAAGCAAGTACGAGCTCTAAGAGTTCAATCCCGCCACCCGGGCAAACTCTTACGGGGAAACAAGAGCACTATCTCAAGAGAGAGTTGATTTCCGGCCAGGTAGTCTACGAGATTTCAGAGCTAGCCTCTACGACCGCTCTTCAGCGATTCGGAGCGCCTTTCAGGTCAGAATTCGGAGAGGTTGCCCCAGTCGACTCAGATCTACCCCTACTCCGGTACATTTTTGTTCACCATGTTCGGAACTTCCCATTCCTCGACCAGGCCAGAGAGAAAGAGTTCTGGCAAAACAAGCTCCAAGTTTTCCTGGAAAGCTTTGCCGGAAAACACATCTCGTCTAGTGAGGATAGACTGGAAGAGACTAAAAGGAGGAAGCTTGCAATAAAGGCACAAAAGCTGGTAGAATTGATGATGGTGTCCGGTATACCTACGGCGTCTGGCTATGAGGAACGCATACGGTTCTCAGAGCTTGAAGTGGTGGACCGCGGCGCCAATGAACAGGGCTTGCTTGTGAATGCGCCTGAGGGCAACTCGATCAATGGCTGGGATGTAAACGTAGCTGGCGTGAGGACGACCTCTGTGAAGCGGACAGTGAGGTATCATCAGCATGCGGTAATAGGAGCCACAAATCTCACTGCACTTAAGTATGCTGACAGGGTCCAGGAGTTCCTGATACGAGTCAAACAACCCGGCAAGCCAGATATCTACGTGGGCCGAAGGTATGGGGAATTTGCGAAATTGCATAAGCGCCTGCGAACTGAAATTCCTGGTAAAGTTCTGGCTCCATTACCTCGAAAGAACAGGAGCCACACGACGTCAATGTTCCTCGGCGCTGGTGGCGATGATGATGCTTCATCAGTTTCATCGGTGTCTACCCAAGCAACAGGTCCAGACGATAGTGGCTCTTTCCGCCACCTGATGGGGCGGGGACATTCTCGCTCTACATCAGCCCAGTCACCTTCACCAAGAGCTTCCGGCGATTTTACTAGAGAAAGGGTTGTATTGTATCGAGAGGATCAACGAGTCTCCCTGAGAGCGTTCTTGCGGACGTTTCTCCAGAACCCGCAGATAGCTGAGTCAAAGGCGATGCTCGACTTCCTTACGGGTCATCCTGTCAAAATCAATGAAGAAGAGTTGAATGACATTGAAAAGCGGAAAACAATGGACGAGAAACGGATAGAAGAACAGAAACGCTTTTACGAGATTGCCAGAGAACGTGCTCGGGAATTAGATATCTACATGGAGAGATTCAGGCGGGACATTGTAGAGCGCAGTATGTCTAAGATCGTGCCTTTGGCTGGGGAAAAGGCTGACAGCAATTGCAGATGGACTCACCAACTTGTTCAAAGAGATCAAGGATAAAGAAAAGATTGCTGATCTGAGCGTGGAGTACCAGAAATTTGCAGAATGGTTGCGAATAGAGTATGTGATCAAATGGGACAGCATCTTTCCTGTTTCCACACTGACCCTTTCCCAGGGTTGCTGCGACAATCTATCATCTCTTCCTCGCTGAGGAGAACTCTCCAGAGCTCTTGGCGCAGGCTAAACGCATACACTCTATGATTCCCTATGCTGCATTGAAGCAAGTGATACGGTTTGCCAACCCAGCCGCAGTGATGAGCGGTGTTCTCGACCTTTTCCTCGCACAGCCTTTCGGCACACGATCTCTTGCGCAACGAATCTTCGGCCTGGCCCTCAATGACGGCATCAAGTCATTTCAAAAATCAATAGACTCCCTGATCCTCAAAATCAACGATCCGATACTTTGTGAGAAGCTGAAAAGCTTTTGTAATGCTGATGAAGATACGAAAAACGAAATACGGAGCGAAGCTGTTGCTGAAGACATCGATTTAGTAGTGGTCATATTACGATCCGAGAAATTCAGTCCGGATCTGACGCCACAACAGATAGGAACGGTTTTCAATGCGTATGTTGCTTGGACTAACGCCGTAGACAATGTGAGCAGCCCATCTAGATGACCAAAGACTGAACTGACCATCCACAGATCGACGAGGAGATGAAGCAAGGCGCCCAACTCTTCGCCTACTTCAAACAGCTCCTCAAGATGTATACTCGGCAGCGCGACAAAGCCCAAATGCTCTCCGTGATCGAAGAGCCCGTCACCCTCCAACTCTTCCGCGACCTTTTCACCATCTTCTACGAACCCCTTGTCCGCGTCTACAAATCCGCCAATGTCTACAACTCCGTCACCGACTTCGCTTCCTTCGCCGACGACACGTTCTCTGTCCTCACTACCGCTCAACGTCAAGACATCTCCGCCGATCCAAACCAAACCGTCCAGTCCTTCATCGATCTCTGCGCTCGCCATCAAGATGACTTCTACAAATTCGTTCACGAAGTACACATCCATGATAATGGCCTATTCACCCAACTAATGGGCTGGCTCGAGGGGATCCTCGAATTCCTCCGCCATGGCCCCAAAGGAGGGAAATTGGACATGAACGCCCTTTTCCAAGGTGCCGTCGACGTAGGCAACATCGACAAACAAAAAGCCATCGCCGAAATCAACGCCCTCGTCAAATGGCAAGGCGAGCGCAAGAAATGGCATCAAGACAAAACCCGGCAAAAAATGGCCGCCGACTCTACCTCGTCTACCAACGGCGGTCTCACGCCGCCTGGTTCCGCAACTTTCCGCAGCAGCGATTTCGGTCTCAACGAGGCCGATGTGGCGGATATGCAGGACGATGATGACAGTGACGAAGATGAAGACGACGAACAGGACGACGCTGACCCCATTGCCGGTGAGCGAAAACGGAGAGCGAAGCAAGCTGATAGGCTGAGGAGAACGGCTGGGGAGCCGGTGAAGCCGGCCATCACAGAGCTGATGGGGATGAAGGAGGGTTTTCTCGCCATGCTTCGGATGGTGCTTGCGGATTAAGACATGCGGTGATGCCACAACATGCGTTGGAAGCATAGCGGTAACGGCGAGAGTTTACTTAAGTAGTACATATTACTAGATCTTCGACACGGTGCTGGATGGAAAATGCAGAGCCTGTACGGGAATTCAGGTGGCAAGTGATCCAATGCTTAGAATCGTAGCATGACAACGGCTTTACGCATCAGCGCCCCGCAGATGCAGGCATGCTCCCTTCCCTAACCCGATCGATGGAATCTGGCCACTGCGCCGTAAAGGTGTTGCCGAGGAAGCTTAGAAAGTGATGGGGTTCAGTCACCTCGCAAAAGGCCTTTGGCTATTGGAAGTGAGTCGGAAAGGAGAAGACCGCTCATTTCACGATACTCGAGTGTGAATCCGGTATGGCTCTTATGGCCATGATGAGCAGCAAGACAGACAAGAGTTTAGAGATGCGCTGGGACAGGGCAGTTGCAAGAGAGCACAGAACCGTGTAGAGGAAAGGAGGGCGCAGATGTCTGCGTTAAGGCCAGTGCTCAGACTACTGTTGTACGCAGAAGTATATACCGATGGAATGACGAGGAGAAAAACATTAGCGGACGATGGCTATCACTAGGACAAAAACATTTCTTTTCTCCTCCTTTTCACGAGCTCGAGTGCCTCTTGCGACTACCCCACCTTCTCACCTATCTACCTTCTTATTTTCTCTGTACGAGATCTGTTTCTCTCACCTAAAGGATCTCATGTAGAATGCCTTCTGACAGTCGTGGTCATCCATCAAAACAAACGGCGGAATAGATGAGATTCTTGATCTACTATCAATAGTGTACTGCAAGTATTAGAGATAAATGCCTATTTTCTTAGTCTCAGTGACTTGACCCAGGCCTAAAATCTCCTTTCCTCCAACAACAGTAGACTGTACGATGTCTAAGATGATTGTGATGTTCGTACGAGTGCGGCTGTTGTTAGTGAGACTGTTGCTTTCCTTCCAATTGGAGGATGTCGCACAGTACTGTTTTGTCGTGCACTTCCAACTGTAGTCCCCTATTACATATATATTGCAAATCGAGGCTCTTGTGTTGCGGGTACTTCGTAGAGATGTTGAGCTGACTGAGAAAATCCGGTATCTCGTTGATCAGTCCATTGGGCCGGAGCATTTTGTACTGGCTGTGTACGAACAAGTCCTTCAGGGCGGTGTGGAGAGTCACAATATCGATAACCTAGAAAGCATTAGATGCATGAAGATTTAGATATGAGATCGCACAAAAACGGGATTCAGAGCTTTGCAATCTCTGCATCGTGAGTGTCTATTTCCATGTTCTAGATTTTATTAATTATCAAATAGATACCGCAACCATTCATACGTGTCACATCGCCTGATTTGCGGCCATTGGGATTTCATCTACAATGATGCTTAAGGAGCATTTCCGGCTGATACAGCTATACAAGACTACTTCGGATCTCAAATGGTCCCTGGCGCATGTGCGGTCCAAGGACAATGGTCTGAAAATGCCTCCCAAAAGCGCATTGCTTACACGGACTACCAAAGAGCTTCTGGAAAGGGATCTCTTTAACAAACAGAACAAAGGCATAGAAGGATTTGTTACTCTAGTCGCTCAGAGACGCGTCGCTCGTGCGAAATCAAATGAGTCTTCTGATCAGCAAGAGAATTCATACTAAGATCCTTCCATCAAGCAAGAACCTCAAATCAAGAAGGAGAGAGGGTCTTAGGAGACCTCTGAACGACTTCTTCCTCCTCGATCTGAGGTTCTCTTCTGACAGGATGATCTTCGACCGAGTTCTCACCCTGATCAGATGACTCATTCGACTTTGAACGAGCAACACATCTCTGCGCAACAAGGGTAACAAGTCATTCCACGCCTCTATCCCGGTTGTTGAAGAACTCTCCTTCCAGAAGCTCCTTTGTCGTCCGCGCGAGCGCTGCGCTTTTGGGAAGCCCGATCAGACCACTGCCTCTTGACCCACGATCGCGCACGACAGCATTCGCGATCCGGATCGGTCTCGTGCAATGGCAACAGTCCGAAAACGCTCTCTGAAGAACGTCATTGTAAATAAAATCCCAGTGGTTGCGAATCGGACGATGAGACACGTGGATAGCTGTGGTATCTATCTGATAAGTAATTCTCGTACGCCGACCGCAGCTCAAGATGCGCTTGCGCCGTCGCAACAGTCCCCCCACCACAATCCCGTCGTAGGAAGCGAGGTCGTTGTCCGAGCACGGAACCGCAGTCTGGGAATCCCCGTCGAGCACTCATACGAATTCGAGACGGCTACATTCTGCCATAGTCTATAGATCTCGACCCCGTACCTCGACAGCTCCTTAATCTCCGAGGCGAAAGAAGTAGATACCTATCGTACGAAGGAAACAAGTACACCACATGCCCAACCATCCTGCGCCGTACTCACGCATCGCAGCTGCAGGCATCCTCCTCCCCTCACCCGAGTGACGGTAATCTCATTGCTAAGATCCTGCCAAGTAAGCCTAGAAAGTGTAAAGGTCCATCCACCCAGCAAACGCCATTGGGAAAAGGCGAACATCAATGCCTACATAGCTATCCCGTAAAAACAAAGCCCATTGAGGTTTAGCAGTCCGTTGGAAGTGCATCAGAAAGGAGAAGAGCGCTCTGTTCAATACCATGTGAATTGGGTCCGGCTCGTACGGCCACGATTAGCAAAGAAAAAGACAGACGCGAGTTTGGAAATGCGCCGGAACGAGGCAAATGCCAGCGAACGTAGGATCGCGTGAAGCAATAAAGAGCGCAGATGGGATCCCGACGCGAACGATGAGGAGAACAAGGCAATGACCGTGGGGCGCTCGGTGTTTGATCTCAAGATTTGCTAGAGACCTCGCATGCTGAGCTCAGAGACCCAAGCCGCTTCACGACCATCTATGAACAGAGTAAAACAGCAACACAAGTCATGCGTGCAAGCAAGCATCATGAAAGCCAAAGCCTGCCAGCCAGTCAACACAGCAACCGCAAAGCTTTTCATCGTGAATAGATCTGAAATTGCTCCTGTCAAGCCAATCGAGGAGCAAGACCAGCGCAAGCTTCAGAACTTTCAATTGGACATGCGGGCAGATCAATAATTGAGCTCCGCACCCCCGCCACCTTCCGCCGCATCTAAGTCGTCGTACTTCTTAATTGTCCGACCCTGCACTGCCTCTCGCGGCCCCACCGTCTGAGCACCACCATCACCCCACTTTCCAGCTCCACCGGCAAAGCCGCCGCGTCTATTCATGGGGTTGCCGTTGAGCATTGGCGTTAAGCGGCCGTCGTTGGCATATCTAGGCTGCTGGCGACGATCATACGGTCCTTGTCTCGTAGTAAAGCGGCCACCACCTCGACGCATAGGGCCCGTCTGGTGTCCCTCATCGCCGATAGGGACCATAGGGCTGGTCATTGGCCAGCCGGGCGCTTGAACAGTGTGGTTGCCGAAATTAGGGAAAGGAGTGAAGGCATTCTGCGGTGGGAAGTTTGGTGGAAATCCATTCATTAATGGCATGGATGTCGAAAGATTGAAACCACGAGGAGTGCCAGCTGTGATGTTGTGGTTGTTCATGGGAAAGTGGCCATTGCTGTTGGCATCGGAACGAGAGGGAGCAATGTGTGATGGATCCAGGACGTAAGTGTTGACAAGGTTGAGCTTGTGAGAGATACGTCAGCGGTGCTTCCAAAGGTGCTCCAAGGAACAGGGGACTTACATCGTTCTTGATGCTCTCGTACCATTCGAGGTGACGCTTTTCAACGTGCTTCCGCCAAAAGGACTCGCCTTTGAAGAGCTTAGTGCATTCTGGTACCTTGCATCTAAACTTGGACTCGTCTTCTTGCTTGACGAATTTCTTGAGCTCCTCATCCAATCCTTCCTCAAGCGGTTTCCCACCGAGCTTCTTGACGTCCACATTTTCCGGCTCGAGGATTTGTAGAATCTTCTCCTCGAAGGTTTTGACCCAGTTGAACGCTCTCGACAACTGCTGATCGTTCTTGTAATTCTTGTTAAATTTCTCAACTACTGGTGAGCTCCCGTTTTCGACACCTTCTTCTGTCTGGCTCCGCTTCAGTGGGAAAGGCAGTCCTTGGGCGCTCGCTTTCGCAGCAGTCTTGGCGGCAGAGCTCAGACTTGCTCTAGGACGACGTAAGTGTCCACCGGGACATTTTCGGATGAGTTCGTGAACGGAGTCTGACTCGAAAACACAGAAAAAACAGAAATTGAATACTCGACGAAGGTATTCGACGAGTAGATCGAGGGTCTTCTTTTGAATGAGAAGATCCTCGCTGTCGTTCTCTTCGTCAATGAAGCCTTCTTCTTCCTCTTCGTCGTCGTCCTCTTCACCATCTTCCATTTCATCATCATCCATACCCAGTATCTGCTGCCTCTTCTTCTCTTTTTTGGCGGGTGCAGCAATCGAGGATTGCAACAACCCTTTACTACGGAGTTCCTCAACGCGCTGCTCAACCTTGGCCACACCGTCTGCCTCAGAGCCGAAGTCCTGATCGAACTTGGACACCAAGCGCTTAGCGAGCTCCAAGTCTCGATCGATGCGTTCGGGTGCCGAGAAAAGATCCCACAAGGCCTTTTTCCGGGGCTCTTTGGTCGGCACATGAACGCCAACATGACAGGTGAAGTCTCCGCGAGGTTCGTCGTGAATCGTTTTGCCGTTGATGGCTTCGAGAGCTTTTTCTGCTGTGCTCAAAGTAGGCTTTGGCTCATCAGTCATGCCATCCTCCTCGCCTTCGTTGTCCTCGTCACGACCGTCTCTTCGCTCTGGTGGGGCCTCCTGTTCGGAACTGGGGTGTATCATTATCCAACCGATGCGGTGGCACTTTTTCAAAGGGTTCGGATCGCTCAAACTGAGCCACTTGAAGCCTCCGCTTTCATCTCCGAGGTGCTCCTTGCAAAATTCTTCGATTTTTCCGCGGCTGACCATTGGAGCAAGTGTTTTGATCAGAAGGGCGGGCTGTAACGCGGATTCGTCTCGAATGTCTCCACCTCGGCTGGGGACTAGATCACCAACACCCAGTACTTCAGCAGCTGCGACGGTCTCGCCTTCTTCCTTCTCAACGACGCCGCCGAGACCATCGCTCTCAGCTTTGTAGATTCCCTCCAGGGTGAATTCATCGAAGGCTCCTCTTTCGATATCGTACTCCCATTGGCTCAGAGCACCACGTCGGAAGTCAGTAAGACGTTGCTTGAACGGGTCGCGTATCTCTGACTGATAGCGTTCTCTGAACCATTCCTCATTCTTGTGCTGGTGTACGAAGGCCCGTGCCATCTTGATTTGGAGCTCCTCTTTGTAGGCGTCGTAGGCAATTTGTATCTGCCCTCGCTCTTTCTCACGATCTTCCCTCGACTCGCGTTCGCCTTTGATACCTCGATCTGACTGTCGTCGACCACCATCCTTCTGACGCTCTTTGTCTTCCTTGATTGACTGTTCGACACGCCACCATTCTGCGAACCAGTTGAAGCCAACTTGAAAGTCTAATGAGAGAGGGTTGGGTAAAGGATTGACACGAACAATTGGTTGTGGAGTTTGACCTGGTACGTAACGGTCGATCAAAGGGGCCGGCGAGGGGGCACGACGCCGGAGGTCTTCGCGATTGCGCGAGGCATGCTCGCGGGATTGTTCGTAAAAGTCGTCTCGTGGGAGTCGACCGCCAGGCCCACCGGGTTGATACCTGTCGATCAAGACAGGGGATCGTGAACGGCCTCGGCCGCCACGATGCCCCCCTGCTGCACGACGATCTTGCATCCCTGCGGAGAAAGAAGTATGAGTGACATTCATTAGGTAAGAATCTGATTGTTTGCAAAGAGAGCAGAAGATAGTCTTTAGTGAAGTAGTGTCATGTTTTGAAGAACGGTACCAGTTACAAAAACCGGGGATGAAGAATGCGATGAAGGAGGGTGATAAGAATGGAGAGGGATCATATTCTCGGCATCTGGAGTCTTACCAGGAGATCTTCGAACCCGATAGCTGTCAGTAGGACCTTGCCTTCCGCCCATCATGTCTTCACGTCCCCATCTATCTTCTGTCTTCACTGGAGGCGAAGCGTAGGCTGTTTCAAAAGACCCATCCATGATGGAGTAGCGTAGTGCGGGTGTACGTAGAGTATGAAGGTCCTGTGTATGGAGGAATTTGTCGTATGAAGGATCGTAGGGAGGAGTGCGATGTACAGGTCAAGTCCTCAGCCTGATCATGGGATTAAATAGTGCCCGACGCTTGAGATCGATTCATTCGCCGGGGCCGAATAATGGAGTGAATAATGTTGTTGAATGAATAGCAAAGAGCTTCACACGGGAAGCTTCACCGCAGTTTAAGTGATAGCTGGAGAATAGAGGTGTGAAGAGTGAGGAAGGAAGCTGTTTGCCGACATGGCCTCGTGTTAGAGTAGGTTCAATGAATGGAGAAGTGAACAATCAAAGGTGCATAGAATCAGGATAAATTCAGAGATAAGGGTCAGGAAAGAAGCAGCGGCAGCAGCTATAAGCCACCTGAGAAGGCAAGGGTGTTGCACTCGGAGGAAGAAGAAGAGGGTTGAAGAGGGTGCTATCTCTGAGCGACGAGAAGATGGAGAAAGAGGTGCAGGTGGGGGGGATATGATACAGCCATATATGGCGATTGGTAGACGTGACAGGTAACTCACGTTTTGCTATGCTTGCGAAGGCACCATTTCTGGAGCAGGTGGTGGATGTTGTTGGAAAAGAAGGTGCGAGCTGTGCAGTCGCACAGTCGGACGTCTTCTTGGCGACAAAGCGGATGAACTCCGCTAGAGCAAATGCCGTTAGGTGCCATCTGGAGAAGGCGGGGCCAGGACGGTCAATGCCCAAGACAAAAGACGTATAGAATACAAAGTATTGCAAGCTTCGCTACTCTCACAAGTATCTTACAACATTGGACACAGCTGTCTCAACTCTCTACTGCTGAGTATCAAGACAACGCATCGTCAAGTGGAGGAAGTTGGCTGCCTTAAATACTACTTGTCTCTTGAGCTACTGTAAGTGACGCGCTGCAAATGTTGGCCAGCTTCATTGTCGGGATGCCATCACTCTTGAAGCACTTCTGGATTACCCTCACTATTCAAGCGTCTATGACTGTCTTCCACATCCAGGCTTTGATATTCATTATCGTTCTTCAAGCGCCTTTGACTGCACCCACTCTCAAAGTGCCGTTGGCTCCCGTTTCTCTTCACTTCTGAAACCGTTCTGGATCCTATCACTCCTCAGGCTATATTGATTGTCACCACCGTTCAGACCCTATGGCTTTCTTCAATTTCCATAGGAGAGCCACAAACATACACCAAACTACAGAGACTAACTAGAAATTTGCAGACCCTCCGTGCCCCAAAGATGACCACCTACATTCCCTCACTGACCCTTCCTGGGGAAGTTTTTGCCCAACCAGCGGTATCAATCTTATTGCCAATGGCGTTGGGTACCAGCATCGGCTTCATAGTCAGTCGTATGTCGAATGCTGTTACTCGGTCACACTGGTTGCTTATGCCACTGCAGCCAAGGAAAGCCAGAAGACATACCTGGCGCTGAAGCAGCCCCCATACCGACCTCCACCTCAGGTCTTTGGTCCAATGTGGACCGCTCTCTACGGGCTCATGGGATACTCAGCGTACAGAGCGTGGGATACGGGGATCTCATCGCTGAACCCAAACGTCGTCGCATTGACCAAAGTACAGCTCCCTCTACCTTTCAAGCCAAGCTGCAAGCTAATACTTGGACTATTCTAGCAAGGAGCAACACTCTTCACTATTCAGCTCGGCCTCAACCTCATCTGGATGCCCCTCTTCTTCCGCCTTAAGCGTCCGATAGAAGCTACAGCGGATATCGTCGCTTTGACGGGAGTTACAGGATACCTGACCTACGTTTGGTCAAAGGTCGATCCAGTCGCTGCATGGGGTCTTGCACCGTATCTAGGATGGTTGGGCTTTGCTACATACCTGAGCGCTGGCACCGGTAAGTCACATTTCTGAAGTTTCCGCCCTCCTCCTCCGGGCCTTCCTCCTCTTTATCTCCTTTGATCAATTACCACATACAACAATGCTGACTCGGAAATGTGCCCTGCAGGCTACCTCAACGGTTGGGACTTCTCGGATAAGGAGACCGATACACCCGCCGACCGGGGCTCCGGAGCTAGCACCAAGTACGTCAATGAGAAGTCCGAGTAGGCTTAGAGGAGGTATGCATCAACTCCACAAACCGTGCGCTGACAAGCGTCGGTCTCTCTTTTGCGGGTGCTGCCTTTCCCCCCACATCTTACGTACTTCTTCACCACTCAATCCCTCACTTTGCCATTTCCGTTCCATAGCGCCGGATAGTGATCCCTCTTCAGGATATACAAATCAAATTTAGCATATTAATTCCGTGACCTCAACAAAAAAACACCCGCTCCTAATACTCATCCATCTGCAAATCCCTCCTCAACTCCTCAGGCACAGCATACACCCTCTCCCTCGGCACCACCCCCCTCCACCCCCTCCTCCAACCCCACCCCGATTCCCTCCCCCACATCTCCCTCACTCCCAGCCCTCCCAGTCACATTCTCACGCCCCACTCCCCACCCTCCCACAAACCCAACCCAAATCCTCCGACCCTCCATCCCCCCCGCCCCGCCCCCCGCTCGGAACCCCACCGCACCCTCACTCTCCTCTTCATTTCCGCCTCCCCGGCATCCACATCTCCCATCGGCGCCAAGTGAGCCGAGAACTCCAAGCCGCGGCCAATGGCCATCAGCCACCAAAACCCAACCAATTCCATCAGCGTCGAATCAGGATGGAATGTAGTCTCCAAGTGTTGACCTACTCTGGACATGGTCCCCACGGTTCACGTCACGACTTTTCCGGCTGCAGACACGTGACGATTACACCGGCATCGTCACGTGAGAGGAACGATCACGAGGGCCATGCACGAACTTGAACATATTCAGGGTCGACGGTGGGAGAAAGCGTAAGAATGCGCGCAGCCGAGTCTAAGTACTCTATTTCCACGATGCCGGAGCGTTGGTCAAGTCAAAGTCATCAAGCCCCCATCCCTTCCCTCACTGCCACCCAAAGTTTTTCCACCGGCATCCGCATCCCCCGCTGCCTCCGTCGATCCCGCCAGGGCCGCCCTCCGCCAGCGTCACGTTCACGTCCCCGAACGGTCCCAATGTCGGATTCACCAGCGTGCCTCCAAAGGATCGATTTTCGAGCTCGATCTTCTTCTGGCTCGGAATGGGTTTCTCTTCGTCGTCGATGCCGTAACAGTAGAGCATTTTGGTGTTGATGTCCCCGCCGTGGCGGTCGAGCGTGATGGTGACGGGGTAGGGGAAGGAGCCCGGGGCTTGGAAGTCGTTCGCGGAGGAAGTGGTGAGGTTGGTCGAGTTGCTAGAGGAGATGGTGGCGTTGCTATCCGAGGCCTGGGACGAAGCCACAAAGCCTTTGTTCGTCCATATTTGTACTAGAAACCTAGTCTGAGCCCACGTGCAACGTACGGAAGCCGCGTCTTCTTCTGCGCCACCGTCTTCGTCGTCTGGATCGGAGCTGGTACTGTTGGAGATACCGTCGATAGGTGCGGTGGACTTGAGGAAAATGGATTTGGAGAAATAGGTATAGAAGCCGTAGTGTTCAGTGGACTGCCCGCGGTTGTAGAGGCGAAGCGGTTGAGCTGAAGGATATGGGAGAAATACTGCAGCTGCAGCCGTACCATTGGGGTTGATTTCTGGGGGCGGGATGGAATTGGCAAGGTTGGGGAACGGATCGGTGGTATTGTCGGTACTGCTGCTGCGTTTCAAAAGGCGAGATGGTAATTTGGCTGGAGACAAAAAGCTCATGATGAACGGTGTATATTCGCCATTGAATGGTACGGTGTTGTTGTCTGTGGTATTACCAAGGAACGTTTGTTCTTCTTCGCTGGGAGACGAGGGAGATGGCGAGTACAGATTGTTGCTAAGGGCATTACGAGCTTGCAGTAATGAATGGCGAATGAAGCTACCAGCAGAGACTGAATTGACAATACGTCCATAAGATCTCTTATGGTTGGCCCCGTGAGATCTCCTGTTGACGCTGGAAGCATTCGCTGTTACACTATTCGTTCCATTCAGGAAAATGATTTCCACCCTGAAGTTTGGCTGGTCGGCTGCACCAATGGAAAACGACTGCTGTTCCTCTTTTGGTAGATCACAATTCCACAGCGTCGACGGGACGATACACCCAGATACTTCTGACACAGGCTTAGGTTGGACTATGGTCGATATGCCAGTCGGTATGGGCGGGTACCCTGTCATGTTGAGCCAGGCCGTTTGTACAGGGACCATCTGCCCTGGCCCACCTTTCCGGGTCAAAGTCATGGCTAGAACCATGATCAAAACCACCATCAACAAAAGCCCCAGGGCTAGCGCAATGAGCATCCATTTTTTCCTCTTGCTCATCGGCTTCTTCTCACGACCGAAACAATGATCAAATCCCGTAAGAGCCTTCGACTTGTGTTCTTGTGGCATTTTGGTATTCTTCTCTCGGATGTCCCAGTTTTTCTGAGACCTTCCAGCATCTCTCGGAGGCGGATAAAGATCCGCAAGCGTAGTCTCAGGTCTGCTTGTCTCAGGATTCTCATAATAGCGAATGCGCGCGTTCCGGGTGCTGGCGGGCTGAGGCTCACCGTTGTCTCTGGACACTTCCGCCTTAGGTGGTGTGTTGCGAGGCATCTGATTTTGAGCGCCAGGTGTCAGTGGCGCTGGCGAAATTATTTGCTCGAATGTCTCCGGCTGACGATCAGGAGGCATCACAGCAACATATCGCCTTGGTGGCCTTACCTGTCTGGGCGGCGAATAGGCTGGAGGTTGGTGCAGAGTAGGCTCTGACAGTGGCAGTGCTGAAGGTTCCTCGATCTCCCTTGTATTTTGAGGTACTTCTGGAACTTCCTCGATCTTCCTTGGATTTTGACAGTCATTGTCCAGCAGGCATGATGGAGCAGCTGGTATGGGTTCAGGAGCATGGACGACTGGCGCAGCATGGGCTTCTTCAACATCAGGCGTGGTGTCTAACTCTTCGATCTTTGTTTCTTCACTGACAGGCCTTGGTTTGGGCCTTGATTCTGGCGTAAGAACCTCACGGAAGGCTGCAGAAAATCGATTGCTAGGGGCTTGCTGAACAGCAAGCGAATATGATGATTTGGTATTTTGCCGTTCTAAAATTTCTTTTGTACCGACGTCTTCATCCCTCGCTCGGGCCGAAGTATCTTTCTGACCACCAGTTGCCTTCGTGGGACCTATCTGTGATGGGAAGCAGCTGTGGTTCTGGCACCTGAAATAGGGTTCCAGACTGTGCATATCATACAGACATGCCTCATAATATTCGGATGCTGCCCCAAGACCTTCGTGTCTGACGGGTGAAATCGGTGTACCTGTCGCTGACAATTCTTGCGGCGGCTCCGAAAGTAATATTTCTTTGTGAGGCTGCTCGTCAAGATCAAGGGGTCTCTTCTGAATTTCAGCATCCAGGCTCAGGTCCGTCCAGCTCGTAAGACCGCTTCTCAGACCCTCGTGTTCTGCCGTCTCAGGAGAAACATTGTGAGAGGTGGGCCTGTCTCGATCGTGTCCTGCCTCGGTAGCCTGACGGGCATTTGGTAACGTCGGTATCGGTGAGGAAGAACCCTTGAAGGTCATAGGGGACCGAGGCCAGAAGGGAGTAACGATATGATCCCACCATCCTCTGGAGCGATGTCTTGTGGCAATACTGTCGATGCTGGCCTGCTTGGTCAGAATGCGTAGCTGAGATTCTCCAGTACCAGGCCTCTCCCTAGTGTCTAAATCCTCGTCTTCATCGAAGACCGTACTTTGAGAGACCACTCTTGAAGATAACGGTGGTGGCTGTTTACTATTTGATGGATAGTCATCTGCGTAATGTCTCCGTGCATCGGGCGGTAGCGGAGGGATAGGCGGCACTATCGACGAATCCATGACTCGCACACCATTCTGCTGCGCCTGAGAGTACACGCTTGATGCTGCGCGCGCTCTCCGTCGAGGCGGTTGCACCGGCGCGTCCGACGTCACAACGATTGACGGTGTGACAGAAGGCCGCCTCGAGATGGCATAACCCCCACTGCCCAAGCTTTCGGGTTTCGTCGGACTAGCATTAGCACTTATATCTTGGTCCGCTAGGTCTTCTGGCGACACGGAGATTCCTATCATCACGGCACGGTCTGATGGCGACAACGTTGATGCCTTGCTTGCCGCGCGTTTCAAATCGTCCAGACGGCCCTTTGAGGCGGAAGATTTGAGAGGCCTGCCTGACCATTGCTGGCCAAGACTAAAGCTCCCAGTCTTATTCATATTCCCCTGGGTATCTTGTCGCCTCAGTCCCAGGCCTTGGTCTTGTTTTTCGTTCACATCAGCCGCTCTGTGGGTAAAACCCGGTGCTTTCGAGAAGCTTGTAACAACATTCAATCCAGGCAATCGAGATTTGTCTCGTCTCTCTTGCTTCTGTCTCACATCGCCACCCTTCATAGGTCTCTCCGTCCAAGATCGTCGGTTGCTTGTTGTAGTGTTGCTTTGTCCATTTGTAGCTTGTGACCCCATTCTTCGATGTCGTGGCGGTGTTCGAGATGCGTGTGGCGGTGAGGTAGGAGACAGGACTTCTTCGCCCATGGGTGAGGAGAACGGCATTCGTGGGATCTGTGGGGGGTCGAGACTGAGGCGTTGAGGTGTAGCATTGTAAGGCCGGGAGTTTGTGGTCATCATTGACGATACTAGTGATGTGTCCGGTGTTGGGGGTTCACACAGTGTATAAATCTGCTGTTCAATAAGCCCACCCAGATTCTATTGTCAATAACTGCACGAGACTATACCTTACTGAACGAATTCACTCTCAAATCAGACAGCCGTTATCCATCAACAATAGATTCACGATGAGGACGAAAGACAGATCGCAATAGAGCTGCAAGATGTCGTAGCTACTGTTTCGAAGTTTCGAAGCCACACAAACTGATTAGAGGTAGCAGCCTCTGAGACCACTTAGGTACTCATATCCGAGGAGCATTCGTTGTCAAAGGCAAAGGAAGAAAATCTTTCCAACAACGTGACTGATCGACGATAGAGACCCATTTCCCACTCTCAACGGCCATCTCAAGCCTCCGGCCACGAAAACGACCTTTGACGCCAGGCTCCAGTTCGCCCTGCATCACCATTGGACGACTCCGCATCGCATTGGCATGCCATGCCCGGTGTGCTGCATGAATTGTGCTATTAATATTATGATTAGCCGCCGCGAAGTACATGGTGCGAAGAGGAGTGGATGGTGATGGTGCAAAGATGAGGCTCAGGCAGACCCTAGAAGCTTCGGACGCCAATCAAAGTGTGGGTCGACGCGAACGCCTGAGGAACAGGCAGTCACATGATCTCGGGCGGCGCTTAGATATCGATACGTAGGGCTGAATGATCGACATAAGGCAAGGTAAGGATGCATATGAACCCTCGCACTCACTCGCAGTGACACGTGCAGGTCTCGACCATCTTTCCTCACAGACTGCACCTGGCTGCAAAAGAAAACATCAACACCCAACATCATCCCAGCAACCGAACAGAAGCTCCACCACCCGCACCCCCAACCACCAAAGCACCGCCGCAAAGCTAGTGGAGGGAATATGAGAGGATTGTGGAAGGAATATCAGCCACAAATTCACAGCAAGCGCACAAGCTGGAGCTATCAATGACGAACCTCGACCATGGGGAATGTGACATGTATAGATAGGGCAAGCACACGGATTGAAGCAGTGGATGGGCGTCGACAATTGGTGTGTCCTATGTTTGGATGGCAGCAAGAGATACAAGTTGAAAGGCGAGCAGAGAGAGATTTCATGTCCTGATAGCTGCCATTCTTGTGTCGTGGAGAGGCGACCATGGTCACAGTAGCTATCTTGCAGGCTTGGACACAGCCCTGACAAGAATCCGAAGACAATGGAGGCAGTAAAACGTGAGATCAAAGTTGTTGTAGCATACCTACCCCATGAGAGCTAAGCACTGCATAATTTGAGAAGATTTGCTCCAATTATTATCGACATTTGATTCATATTCCCTTCTCGCTTTTAATTCTTTCACAGTCTCCCTACAAATTAGTCTGAAGAAAGTACCCTTTCCAGAGCAAGCAAAATCATTCCTAAAATCAAATTTCCTACACTGCTAGACTATGGCGCGCAATCGCATCATGCCAATGTGTTGTTGTTGTTGTTGTATGTTCTCCCCTGGTATCCCTCCGAGCGTGTTGAGGGCTCGCAGAGCCGAATTGGACGAAGAACGAGCCTCTGAGTTACTAAAGGCAACGCACTTGAGGGAAGAGGTAAAGAGAGACCCGACTCTACGAAGGGAAATCGAACTAGAGGCTTGGCAAAAACTCCAAGTCCGGCGGCACTATGCCTTTGAGGACATGGAGGATTCGGCGTTACGACGTTGTAGCTTCTTGAACCTGAGATCTCACAAACTGTTTTGGGCTTGGCGGAAGCAGGCGAAAATGGAGCTGCAGCAGCTCCGCGAGACTGAGCAGTCGAGCAAGGAGCGTATGGCGCAAATCATGGACGCCTTTCTTCTTGCAAGAGAAAACGAAGCTCGGGACCCTTACACGTTTGATGATTCTACCGACACCAGCGTCTTACCCATCACCACTCCCGCCGCTTTCGCTCTGAAGTACACACCAGAGTACCGCCCTTGGTTCAAATCAGGAGCAAGGGAGTCGATTTTGCCTTCTGCATGCCCGCCGGGGAAGCGGTTCTCCCTATGCGAGATCCTACAGGTTCCATGCAAGCCCGAACACTACCGCTGGCTGAACAAGAGTGTCGGACTGGGACTAATCAAAGATTCAGGCCGCGGCGACCGGACACCGCAGAAAAGACTCGGACTGTGGCCGCATCTGGCAAAGTTGATGTGGAGAGACAAGGTCGGCGCTAGTCACGTTGTCGAAGGTGATGGCGACTAATGCTTCAACTCGAGGGCTTGCATCGATGTGCTTCTTGGATCCCCAGTCAGCCGAATCAGTCCTCGGCCTCTTGAGAACGACTCCGATGGACAATCTCGCGGCGCCACACTCCTCAAGGATGTCGGGTTTCTACCGGAGTGATGATCGGCCGCTCTGGCATGGTGACTTGATGCCAGAGGTATTATTCCGGAAAGCCGTCGCCTACATTTCGACTTCGATAGAGCGACGGCTGCTCTTAGTTTGGATGGCAGAAAATGCGCGATGCTGGTTTCCTGTCCTGGCTATGGACGTTGACCTAATATGCTCATGGCAATCCGCATTACTGGGCCCCCTGACATGGACAGGTCTCGACCATCTTCCTCACAGACTGCACCCGACCGACTACCTAGCCGCATCAAAGAACCCAGGGCCCAAACAGCAGCAAAGGAAACCATCACCACCCAACACCGTCCCCGCGACCGAACAGAAGCTCCACCATCCGCACCCCCAACCACCACACTACCGCCGCATCCCCTCTCCGAGCGACCATTCCTCCCCAAGCCACGGACCCGCCAACAACCTTCCCCCAGACAACGCCACCATCGACATCCGACACCAACGTGACCAACCTCATGCACAAGACACCGACTCCCACCGATCCCCTCGAGTGGATCCGCAAGACATCCGCTTACAGCATACCGCTCAGATCTCCTGCGATTTCGAGGGAGAAAACTGTATCGAGATCAGCATCGGTCTATATCCTCGTCTTCACGCGGCCTCCACTGCGTCTTCCTCGGCTCGAACCCCACCGTTTGTGCACCGCTTGCGTGTCTACAAGGTCTACACTCCGCTTCACGTCTAGGCAGTATGGTGAATCGTAGGATCCCATCACTTGAATTACATTCCTTTCATCCCATGCGCAAAGAGCTTGGATCAGTCTGCACTCCGTGGCTTGTCTAGCGTAGAGATCTGGTCCCTCTTCTATATTTCTCACTGCTAGAATCTAGACATCTATCCTTCTCAAAATTTGAAACATCGTGCCGATTTCCAATATCATATCCAAGACCCATGCATGCGAAACCTCGTCGGATAGAGCGCGTGGCATCCGATACGCTTACCTATATCGACACCCAGCGCCGGGCGGAGTAGAACAATCGCTGCCAAGGCAGCACGTGTCCCCACTCTTCCTTCCTGCCGTCCGGGACCCAGCTCGCGAACAGAGTCCTACGTAGATTCCGGAGTCAGCATTGCGTAATCGAGGCACGGAATGGAATGCGTCTCTTGCTCGGTGAACACGTCCCGTGACTCGATTTCAACACCAGAGCGGAAAGATCATCTCAGGAATGTACGTACGATCGTTCCGGGTGCGGCATGAAAGCCAGGACTCTAGTTCACCTGTCAACAGAATGCTACTTGCGCTGCATAGCCGGATAGGGTATCGGCTCACCTTCCATCACTGGAGCTGACTCCCGCAATTCCAAGCGGACTGCCGTTCGGGTTCGCCGGATATTTCTCCGTAGGCTCACGGGTGTCGTTGTCGACGTATCGTAGCGCTACCCTGCCACTAGCGACCAACCGCCGCGCCGCCGACGGCGCTTTGAAGCTCGATCGTCCTTCACGGTGGGCTACCGCGATGGGGAGCGCGCTGTTGTGCATGCCGTGCAGAAACACATTGGGCATGGTGTCGGAGTCCGTGACCTTGACCATGCACGCTCGTGCCTCGTATTGCTCCGAGACGTTCGTCTCGAAGGTGGGCCAGCCTTGTGTGCCGGGGATGAGGGTTTGGAGGCGGGAGAGGAATTGGCATCCGTTGCAGACTCCCAGGGTGAATGTGTTCTTACGTTCAAAGAAGGCTTGGAATTCTTTGCGGACGTTGGGGTTGAGCAGGACGGTGGAGGCCCAGCCACGACCCGCGCCTAGGACATCGCCTGTGAAGTTTCAGTCTTGTTCTGAGGCGTGCTCGTCGATTTACAAATTGAGCTCCAAGGGTAGCATAATATGTCAAAAAGAGAGACGTACCGTAAGAGAAGCCTCCGCATGCGGCAAATCCGACGAAGGTGGACAGGACTACCTTGCCAGAAATTAGGTCCGTCATGTGTACATCAATCGCGGTGAACCCAGCCTAGTAAACAGTAGACTCAGCGTTTCATGTTTAAGAGATGAGGCGTAAATCAGCGGGTATCTCAGGGATCGACTTACAGTCATGAAAGCAAAAGCCATCTCGGATTGCCCGTTTGTCCCTTGTTCGCGGAGGATCGCGACTTTGGGCTTGCTGTTCAAAGAAAGAATGTTAGGCAGTTTGCTTGTGAAGGGTAAAATATTATCGTGCGGTTTGAACGTCAGGTTGTATGAAAGTCCAGAGTCAGTGGTATCAAGTATTTTGTTGAACTCCTCATCCGCACAAGCTGGGTTGTCACGAAGGCGTTGCATTTGATGTGACGTAGCTGACCATGTCTGCTGAAGCGATGTGCGGCTCTGTCGGTACACGAGTTGAGAGCCGTGGTAGATGGTAAGGTCTTGCTGGGAAGCAGGAGCCACGCGGCCAATCTTCTTGATCAAGTTTGGTGGTGGTCCACATGTTGCGAAGCACCTGTGGAAATGGATCTCGTCGCGCTTACGGACTTGAAAGACGGCTCCTAGTTCTTCATTGAAGAGAGAATTCAGGACGCCTGCGGTGTCGTTTGTTCGGCAGACACTATCAAGCATAATGTTGACTCCACAGTGCCCCGCAAACATCATTTCAACGATCGTAGTGAAAAGCCCTCCATCACTTCGATCGTGGTACGCAAGGACGACGCCGGCTTCGTGAAGTTGTTCTGTAGCGTCAAAGTAGTCTTTGAGCAACTGGACATTGCGGACATCAGGCATCTCGTTTCCCACTTGTCCAAAGACCTGTGCCAATGCAGAACCACCGAGGCATTGTCGTGATTCGCCTAGATCGACTAGAAGCAAGATCGTCTCGCCGATACCCTGCTCTTCAGGATGTCGTAGAGCTGGAATCCAATGGCGGATGTTCTTCACGGGAGAAAAGGCCGAGATGACTAAGGATAAGGGAGCCGTGACCGTTCTATCCTCTTGAGATTGCTTGTCTTTCCAAGTCATCGACATACTTGTAGAGTCTTTGCCGACAGGCACACTGATGCCAAGTTCTGGACAGAGCTCCATGCCAATCGCCTCAACAGCTTCATAGAGAGCGGCAGCTTCACCGGGATGTTTGGCAGCCGCCATCCAGTTTGCGGAAAGACATACTCGTTCAAGAAGAACGTCTGCTGCAGCGATGTTCATAAGACTTTCTGCTACCGCCATACGTGCGGACGCAGCTGGAGATATCAGTGCCAGTATGGGCTTCTCTGGAGAAGAAGATCTCAAGGTCAGCAGTGTCTCGGAACTCGGCAACCGACCGACACGACGGAAAGATGTCGGAACTGTTTACGTACCACCCATCGCCATCGCCTCCCCAGTATTCATCCCAAGTTTCAAGGAGGTTGCGGTGATCCCAACATCTGCGACTGGGACTTGGAAAGGCCCAACCATCTGATCTCGGACAATGAGGCCTGATACACTATTTCAGAATCAGCATTGATCCTTCAAGGCAAGAAATTTGCTTTGTGAGACAGGTGTTGAAAGAAGGAAGGTCTCTCTGCTCCCAGAGTATATGTTGTGACTGAATGTTAAGACTAAACAGGAAGGATCAGCTCCGAAATGTACGTACGAACGGTCTCCGATCGTGATCAGGAAAGATTTCGACCCCACTGAAGGTAGCTTGAGCACTCTCTGGATGGCTTCTTCGAGGAAGCCACTTTTCATCTTGGGTAAGTAGGTTGCCAGGCTGCTATCGAACGACGGTAGCGATGGCTTTCGAGATGTTACAACGCGAGACAGCTTCGGTGGTTTGCCAAACAGTGTCTCCATTGGAAGATTGATCGGTTCTTTGTATTCGGTCGAGTCCCGGTCCGTTAGAAGGAGTCTATTTTCTCTACCTCCTCTTTCGCCATCAGTTTTTCCTACCACAGAGTAGCCTATTCAACATTTTGAGATCAGCATCATTCTTTCGAACAGATACCGGAGTGTTGGCAGGTATCACAAGAGTGAAGTGAAGCCAAAAAGAAGAAGTTGCTCTCGTTACGCGTCATGTAACCAGTATTTGGGTACGGATTAGGAAGAATTTTTTTCCGAAAATACTTACTGCATCTTTCACGGAGGGCAATTGCTTTGAAAGTGTTGAGACTGGTCGGAGAGATCGCTATCACGTATCTTTCTTGAGCTTCGCAGCACCTGTTGAATGGTGGTCAGTAAGCGGAAATCTCTATGCGGGATGATCTGCCCCAAGTAATCACCAAATTTCCAGCGGACTCAAGCCACGGTCGGCATTATCAATCTTCCTCAATTCAATCTTTGCACCTAACCCCGAGTCGTGTACTAGCTCTGGAATGCCGTTTGATAGCCCTCCAGCACCTATGTCATGTATGAAGAGTATAGGGTTGTCTGAGCCCATTGCTATACAGGTATTAATAACTTCTTGTGCCCTCCTCTGTACCTCTGCATTTCCACGTTGCACACTAGCAAAGTCCAAATCTGCAGAGCCTTCTGCTGAGGTCTGAGAGCTTGCGGCTCCACCACCAAGGCCGATCAGCATGGCGGGCCCCCCAAGAGAGATAATCAATGAACCGGGCTGGACGATCGAGGGGTCTTTGAGAGCTTGCTCAGGGCGTACCTGGATTACGATTTTGGAGTCAGACTTGCTTGATCAAGGGAGGTATAGCGAGCTTTGAAACCGGTCTAGAGAGTGTAAACTCCCAAGACATTTATTTGGATTCAATATTTGGTTCGAAAGAGGAAACATGGACTCGGAAATTACGTACAGTTCCTAAGCCTCCGGCGAGCATTATTGGCTTAGTATACCTGAGAACTTTAGTGTCAGCGGGTTTTTTTATTGTAAACTCGACCTAATGTGTCATTTCTATACTTACCCTCTGACTTCCTTGCTTCCATCAGCTACCGGAACTGTGGCTAGAAAGGTTCGAAAGTACCCCGTGATGCAAGGTCGTCCGAACTCATTGTTAAAAGCTGCGCTACCGATTGGACCTGGTGTCATTAGTGATGCATACCAAAGTCTGGAAGAGGAAATCACCCTCAAGCATGATGTCAAGACCACTAGCAATATGGCTAGGTCTTGACACTTCTTCCAATTCCCAAGGTTGTTGGAAGTCGGGGATGAGTAGAGCAGAGACACTGAATCCGGTGAGTCCAGCTTTCGGTCGTGAACCCCTGCCCACGGCTCCTTCATCACGGATTTCTCCACCACACTGGTATGATTTTGGGGTTAGCAGATCTCTCCTAGGATCAGATTTGACTAGTGAAACAGTCCTAGGAGACCTCTACTCCTGCGGTATTTCTTGCAACTTCAAATGCAATAAAGATAGGAAGAAAGGGCTCGGAAAACATGACTCACACCTGTCGCGGCCCCAGGACATGGTGATATTGCAGTGGGGTGATTGTGCGTCTCCGCCTTCACGACAAAGTAGACACGCTCGTTTATCTGTGTCCACTCTTTGGACAAGGGGAGAGGGGCAAGAAAACTCGCATTCTGGCCATCTTGCGCCTCAAGTACGGCCTTCAAGTGTTTCAGAGTCAGCATTTCTTCTTGAATATATTCTTTGAACCATTACACATGTTTAAGGAGCGTTTCACTTGTAACATACTTTGAGCATAGGTCTTACGGACTGAGAGCAGAGAAAGGTTGGCTTACTGCATTATCACTATAGGCACTGACCACGTATCTTGGGGATTTCTGGTTGGTATTACGAATCATAGAGAAGAGGGAGAAGTCCTTCTTGACTCCATCAATCGTCCATGACGCGTTGAACTGCTTATGCCTACAATGTTCTGAGCATTCAGCATTTCTTTCTTGAAATAACGACGAGTTCCTAGAAATACCGGAGTTGATTTGTGCAAACATATACAGCTCTACATCCAAGGGAGACCTCCCCAATCCGTTGTCACCTGTGAATTTGGAGACCAGATATTCAATCTCTGAATCGTCGAGCGCCAGTCCCATGGCCTTGTTAGCCTTGCGAAGAATTTCTTGGGGATTGCTGTCTTCAGCAAAAAGATCAATGACTTTCTAGATCAGGTCGAGAAAAGTGAGTAAAATCACAGGCTCCGAGATAGACGCTGACCGTTGAGACACAGCTTGGGAAGGAGGTGGTTACAAAAACAACGTACGGCAGGAGCAGGAGTATGTTCTCCAAACATTAACTCCAGATCAGGCATATTCGTGCTCAGATCTTGCGTCATTGCATCATGCAGCTCTTTCTTAGCCTTTTCCACATCGAAGTCATGGTCCGATGTGATCTTGATAATCGTGCCCCTCTCAATTCTCTTCACGACATTCCCAAATCCACAGACTTGGGCGATGGATGTCGCTTTGGAGGACCATGGAGATATTGTACCCTTCCTTGGCTGTACGAACCATGTCGTAATACTTTCTCCATTCTCGTCCTCTTCGTCGAGATAGTCATCGCCATAAGTGAGCATTTGGTTCAAGTCGTTTTGATTGTAGTCATTGGGGATATCACCGCCCTGTAGCGCCACGAAGTGGATCCATCGAGCGCGGACATCTTTGACATGAAGCTGGCCAGCAAGGGCCCTTCTCCGGAAATCAGATAAGGCATTCGAGCCTAGGAAAGTGGTATACGACATATCGATCGTAAGGGTCTGAGTTGCAAAGAATGTAAAAATTTCATATCTTGGGTGTGTCTTATGCTAGGAGCGTGGTCATGAGCATGTCCTGTGGATGCTGTAGAGCTCTGGAGATTGGTCACGATTGTGCTTCTGACCAGCATGAGCGGAAAGGCTGTAGAACACTTGTCAACCAAATGAGACGAAGACTGCCACAATATAAAGTAGGTTTTTGTGAGAGATAATTCTATTATTCTTGTCTAATCAGATTGAGTCCTTTTTCCGTGCCAAGACTTCCGCGCCGTACCCATTTAGGGCTGGATGATGGGTCGGACTGTCTTGGGCGAGTTTCGTTTGAGTACTCGGTCAAAGGAATGATCTTGATGAAAGATTGGCAAAGCGGTGCAGAATGCTGGGTGGTGGCTTTACGGAGATGAACGACGTCCCATGGTCTCAGGTGCACTGAAAAAGATGCCTCCTTAGAAAAGACGCCATCAAAGGGGAAGAGAATACATTAGAAGAGAACATGGTCCCGGTATCTAAGAATGATCTACCGCGTACATAAGCATCCCTACATAACATCCCAGCTCGCCTAGATGCATCCTCGGCACTCGACTTCGACGAGCGACCTATGGGACTTGCCCAACCCGGAGATGTGAACATCCATACCAGAATATAACAGGATCTTGCCCAAACGCCATGTTAGCTTCGTCCTGGAAGCCGATTAGCCTCCCTCAGCGCCCTCCTCTTTCTTTCCTCTGATTTTCTTGACCTGGTCGCTAATGCCATCCTTGAATTTCTCCCACGGCGTCCTGTTGAGCTTGTAGCTTAATTCGCGGAAGTTGTACATCTCACCCCAGCAGTCTCTTCCCCACTCGCAACCAGCCATGTTGACAACAAAGTCCCGGTCTCTCTCTGAATAGTGTATCCTTGAATCCTCGCCGTTCTCGCCGCATGCACCCATGGGGAAGCTGTTAATCTTTCGCTGCGGGATGAAAGCTGTATGTGGCCTTATCCATGGTTGGTTGATATAAAGATGCTCCATTGCGTCTTGTTCTTTATGTTCCCAGTCCATGTGCTTTTGCTCGTAGCCGACGGGGTCCCACCATATGTCGAGGAGACGATCTGTCCAGATGCTGCGGTGAATGAAGAATGAGCCAAGGTTGAATCCTCCACAGTCTTGAGGTATGATAAGGTCGATAGAGCTGGCACGGCCATCACCGTTGGCTGAGCGGGCGGTAGGATCAAGGTGGGGGGATTCGAATGGGTGCGAGATGTTGAGAGGATTGTAGACGTTGATGTCTCGGTACGTGTTCCCTAGTAGGTCGTTGAAGATGTGCTTTTGCAACGGATATGAAGGTTCCATGATGAAGGTATTCAGGTCCAGCCACCAGAACCTTTTGAGGGCATGGTCAGTCAAGATTCCCGTAGGGTAAAGATAGAGCAATCACCATTCAGCCTTGGGATACTTCCGCATGCAATTCCGTATGGTATCCACCTTCTCCCAGCTCTCTCGCCATTCGTGTGCGTACCTCTTCTTAGTACTCATATCGACAATCTCAAGATCGTAGCCCCACTTCTTGGCGTATCTCTTCTTGTTCCTCACACTGTCTCTCTCAATAGCCCATTCACGAGCGCCTTTCCATTCCATGACGCCTCCACCTTGATTGGCTGCTAGTATGACCACGAATTTGCTGCCACCGCCCAAGAATGACGCTCTTCGATACACTCGATGCATTGCTGTCAGAGGTGTTAGCATGTGTGAGCACTTTGAGACCAAATATTACTCACGAGTAACGTAGAACAAGATGATCGCTAAAAGGAATGCAAGCAATATTCCCAGTCGTAACCTCAAACGCCATATCATCCTCCCAAGATATGTGAGAAACCTGCCAGTCCTGCTTCCGCCCATCTGTGCCCATCTTCCTCGTCCGAGCCTTTCTTTGTCCGAAAAGTCTCTTCGCCCCGTCATCCTGAACGTGGGCAGGCTTGTTGATATCCTCCTTGCATGTCTTGAAAAGAAGCCATTGTTCCTTGTCGAAAAAGATGGGTATCCTTTGACCTCCTCACTCCTCGCTTTTGCTTTCGCCCAGGTCACATTATCCCCACTTGACGGACCATTCGTTTGTACATCGGAATATGTCTTCCTAGGACTGGCATTTCCGCTGACGTTGTCATAGGGGCTTGTGAGCCCGGGACTTGACCATCCTCCTCCTCTTCTCGGTGATGGTGAACGTGATAAGGACATTGAGCCGTACGGTGTACCGGGAATCGGAGGTAATGGCTGGGCTTGGCCGCCCGTCGGGAAACCCGACGAGGCCCCTAGACGGCTGCCCGATGGGCGCTGCTCCTGTAGATTCAACTGCGGAGCTTGTCTTGTGGTCGATGACGTACGTCGTCGACGTTGCGCTCCGGTCGTTACTTGGGAGGAAGAGGGGGAAGCCAGGTTGATGAAGTTGCGAAACGAAGAGAAGCTGGCCTCCAGCTTGAATCGAATGTGACGTGGCGATTTGATTGCGTACGACAATTATGAAGGTCGGGTAGCCGAGAGAGTTGGCGCCAAGGCCTAAAGTCGGTAAGACAACGGAGAGTCCTGGTTCCTGACAAGGCGACACGATTTACGAAAAGTGCTTGATGAGATTGCTGTTCGCGTCTTTGCATTCGCAACGGAGTCGGAGTCTGTAGTCGACGTGAGGATTTGTGTCAGCTTTTTCCGTGAGCTCCAAAGCTAAGGGGATCGAGGGTGCAGGGAAGGCGCCGTCCGTCCCATGGTATCTTACGGCGAGTGTCCTCCCTAAAGTAAAATTGTTCTAGCGTGTCCCACGCCTACAATCTAATCGGCAGCGGCCTTGGACCGACCGCGATGGTTTTGTCCTTCAAAATTCGTAGCTTTGCACACAATGAGATGGATGTTCTTGACACGTTGATGGTGGGTTGGAGTTTGAAGAGGACGAGACGCTTCTCTTCCATCGATCATTTTGCACTACAAGCTGACTCGGGACCGACAGCCAATCAATCGGCAATACCAAGATGCAAGCTGAGATTGTTTTCTCTTGGCGGCGGGGACGTGAAAAATTGGCACGCCGAAAAGGGGGGTAGCATTATTATGTGGCCCGATAAGCACACGACTGGGTCTGCGCGCGCGGCATCACCAGCTCTCTCAACCGAGATGACCAACTTCCAACACTGGCTTGCCAACGACACGTCCGATGGGTCTCGTTGTTCGCAGCAAGATCGATGTGTACGGACTACGGATGTGCAAACGCTTCTAATGACAGTGAATCAATCTTCTCACCGGTCAGATTGTCGCCGGATTCTAAAAGGTGATTAACGAGGTGTTCATAACAGTTGCGTCAAAGAAGAAGCTCTAGTGAATGTCACTGAATGCTGCTGCAATTGCACAAATTCCCGTTGCGGCAAGCGTGCTCCTCTCATCGCCGAGCAACGCCTTCTACGATCCTCCTCAAACATGCTCACCAACGCCGATCAGGGTATCGCTCTCAATGCGGAAGGTTTTCCCGGACCTCGTGTCGCTGAACAGTGGATTGGCATATCTTCTAGACGGTCAAAGCTCCCTTATTCTCTGGCAAAGTCTCTCAGCTGCGAAATCTGGGATCAACGGAAGGCAACACTCACTCCATGCTCCGCTGGACCGCTCGCCGCAGCTGACGATTGTACTGCTTCTTATCATCTACCGAACCCCAGTACAACTTCGATGCCTCCGGGTTGACAAGGGTGCGAGGATCATATGGCGGCTCTGTGTCCTCAATGGCCTCGATGATCGCCTCAATGTGTGACTTGAGCTCATCCTGACGCTTAGGGAAGTAGCACAAAACGCCGTCTTTGGATATGCGGTGGTGGAACATCTTCGTCTCGAAGATGACCCGTGGTTGCTCGTCTGGGAATCGAGGGCTGATGGAAATTCTGATTCTGAACATGCCACCGTCAAGGTTGGTCATTGGCCGGCCAAAGTAGGTCAGCAGCCAGACGAACGGATTCCTGTCCACCAAGTCGATGTCGAGAGTAACCATGTCATTCTTTTTGTAGCTTTCTACGAGCTGCTCGTGCTGACGTTCGAGCATTGAAGCCATGGTCGTCTCTTTTCGTACTTGCATTGCACCTTCCTGAGCCCAGTATTCAGTTTCACGGAAGAGCACAGTGTGTATCAGTTGAAGCCTTCTCCTGAGCTCGGGATAGTTGAATTTGCCGGGCATGGTGTTGCCACCGCCTTCGAAAGGCATGATGACGAAATTCTGATTGGCTTTGACAGTCTTTTCTGCTTCCTCTATGGACAAAAAGTAGGATTCATGATACCAAAGAAAGCGCCGCTTGCAGAGGTCTTTGAAGGGCTCAAAGGGAGGCGGCGGTGGCTCTACATCGTCGTACTCCGTGCGAACTTCCCCGTACTCCTCCAACGGTGGGAATTCATCGACCACACCATCCGAATGGATATTCAAGTAGTCTTCAAGACGCTGTACGATCGAGATCCTTAGCGATTCGTGTCGTATCTAAGGAAGCGTTAGATGTCACAGGCTTGTTTTTGGGACCTGTTTCAGTCTGGGTACCTTAGCTGCATAATGGGCTTGAGCTTTCTTGTCGTCATCAGCGTTGGCATTCTCAAAGCCAGGTTCATTCTCGTAAGGATTGGACGACATCAAGCTTTGTATGGAGATCAAGATTGATTCCAGGCCTTGCGCGCTGGACCATTCCTCCCCACGTTCTCCTCTCCAAGTCCTGCGGACGCACCATTAGCTCGTCCTTTCAGAAGATAAGCTTCGATTATTACCCTAATATTGACCTGTGCCTAAGTTAGCAACTCATTGCATCCATAAGGGGGTTAGGATTGAACGTACAAGCACACTTTGCCTCCCGCGTAGATGTTAGGATTGAATCGACATCGCCCTCCATTGGTTGTCTTTGCCGTGACAGAGGGCGCCTTTTCAGGATAGTCTGGCTGAATTAAGTCATCTGTGTCTTCCCAGTGTGGCGGACTCGTCTCTGACCTTCAGGAAACTTGACGCTAAACTAAAGTGCAAATTGTAAGCAGCTCAGCGACTGGAGGAATGGCCTTTTCACCAACATCGAAGAACCCAAACTCATACGGCGTCTCAGGTGGTCCTATGATCAATGCTTTGACGTTTCGAACATCGCTATCTCGACAAGCTACCGCTATCGCTGTTGCAAGAGTCAGTCGGTTGGACAAGCCGCCTAGCTGCCTCTCCATGACAAGAAACATACATAGATCCGTATTTTTTTGAATGTCTGTAAGCTCCTAACAGAAGATTAGGTTTCAAATGAGACCTGAAGAGATGAAGTCCTTACGCGTATGATTCGGTAGACGCTTTGGTTCGACATTTGATTGGATCAAGGCGGGTGTTTGGAGCTGATATGAAATGCGCGAGAATCTACTTGAGCGGTATCTTCATAGAAGCATGTGATAGAAAGAGACCATCTACTCATATGAGATGTAGCTTCAGGCACCAACAGAAAGCTCGTCGGTTCTTGATGTTGAATAATGTGGATTCAAGTGAGGCGTGACAAGCCTGCTGAGTCCGTCAGACAAACATCGACAAGGCTGACATATGCAGCCGAACCGCTACAGGGCTAGCACCGCAATGAGGGGTGAGCGGAACAGGGCGTCGAAGTTCTTCGCGATGCACTGTTAGTCCAAGGCGTGGACGAGTAAGAAGATACCTAGGTACCTCGTCAAGGCTGAGGCTCAAGCTCCAGGCAGCGCTCACGCAGATCAGTCGTGTCTGAGCGAACCCTGGGCGAGAAAATACCTTACGATACAGCGGTACAGCCCTACGCAAGCGCTATTTAAATTACTTACGCTCTCACAACACTCAATCCGCAGGGACCGAGAGCCAGGATAATAATGACAATGGAGCAACCCTACTCGTAATAAACGGCTTCCCTCATCAAAGGATCTTTGATGGGAGCATGCAGTAAATGACGTCGGCACGAATCCGATTACAGCATAGACGTAATAATAAATCGTAAAATAACAATACCTTCAATACCTTACGCGCCTTGTGCTCGTTCCTGGATTGACATGCTTCTCCACAAACGAATGGAACCGAGGGAACTAAAATTGGCTTGAATTGCCGCTCTGCGACTCAAGCAGGCAGGTCAAGTCAACTCGACCCTACAACCACCACACTCCAATAACTCACGAGAATTGCCATCAGTCCACTCTTTATGATCATAATCCGTACTTCTCATTTGCCAGGCGCAATCGTTTGGTCTTCGCGCCCTGCCCCCTGCCGGTCGTCCAGCAACCAGCGGCTTTGCTCTCTTCGACATACATTCCATCAAAGGCTTCAGCATATCGCATAGCGGCATCTTCCTGCGCCCCAGAAAGCATTCTGTTACCTACTCGAAACTTCTCTTTACCTTACGCAAGCTATTTCATTTCCCACCGCTATCACCAGAAGCTGGGCTGTGCCTCGATGATTCCACGTCGCTAGAGGACAACTACCTCGAAACGGAGAAACTCGAGAGCGGAGGGGCTCCGTAACTTTTGCCTGAAACGTTCGACTGCTTTTGGAACCCGAGTACTAGGCCCTGTAATAGTCGGTTATAGGGTGCAAGGCAGATTGCGTGTCGACTGGTGGCGCGGCCGCTTTGAGCAAAATCCTGCGAAGAGTGCTGTCAGAGTGGAGGCATAGAACAAGCTTACGAAGGGTGGCTACAACAGTCTTGATACACCGCTCGGGCTGGCTGGAGAGTATCACGGCATTGGGAGGGAGGTCGCTGCAATGAGCCCTCAGTCGGAGGGGAGGCAGTCCACCGAAAGACGGCCTGGAGATGGCGCATACAATAGTCGAGGAGGATATCGGCAACCGGGGCAAAGTATGGAAGACACCCAAAGCCGACAGGTGGGACAGGCGAACGGGTATGGCCAGGCAGATGCTCCCAGACAGAGATTCATGGGTCCGCCGCTAGCACCAGTGGATGCCCGAAGTCCAAATGGCAGCTCAAACCATTCCCCTGTCGATGGGCGAAATGGTCGGAGTAAGGACCTGACACAAGATTTGCCGGTCAGAGAAAGGTCACGAACTAATGGGGCATCTGGCGGGAAATCCCATACGTCGAGACTGTGTCAGAAGTGTGACGAGCCTTTGACTGGGCAGTTTGTGAGAGCTCTTGGGGGCACCTTTCATTTGGAATGCTTCAAATGCCGAGTATGCTCCATCTGCTATGTGCTGGACGACTTGATGCTGACGGCGGTCTCTAGGACTGCGGACAAGTAGTAGCTTCGAAATTTTTCCCCGTTGACGACGAAGAAGGTGAAGGCCATTATCCCTTGTGTGAGACCGACTACTTCCGCCGACTTGATTTGCTATGCTTCGATTGCGGCGGCGCTCTTCGTGGCTCCTATATTACCGCCTTGGAACGAAAGTATCACATTGAACATTTCACGTGCTCAGTTTGTCCGACCGTTTTCGGTGCGCAAGACAGCTATTACGAACATGAAGGGAAGGTCTACTGTCATTACCACTACTCAACACAATTTGCACAACGGTGTAACGGATGCCGAACCGCGATATTAAAGCAATTCGTGGAGATCTTCCGGAACGGTCAAAACCAACACTGGCATCCGGAGTGTTACATGATACACAAGTTTTGGAACGTTCGCCTGGCACCGTCAGATGCGGATGGCAATCACCAAGTGCTTTCAGAAGCAAATGCAACCGAAGAAACACGAATGCTGGTGCGAGAGGAAGAGGAACAAATGGAGGAGAAAGTCTACAGGATATGGAGCGTTCTCTCCGCTTTTGAAGAATCCTCAGCAGCTTGCATTTCCGATATGCTCCTCCACGTCAGCAACGGATCCTACGTAGAAGGCATTGTCACGGCAAGAAAGTTCATCTGGCATGTGGACATTCTCTTCAGGGCAACTGACAAACTAGACTTTTTGATGGTTTCGGAAGGAGTGAAAGGTGTGTCTTATGGCTTCCCTCGTTCTTTTGCGTTTTGTGTCACTGACTGGTCAGGACTCTCGTACGGACGGGAAGCGAAGCTGCTTTGCAAGAAGATCGTGGCCTTCTTTTCGCTTCTTTCAAAGACCCAGGAGACCGGTGTCAAGAAGTTAGGTGTCACGCAAGAGCTCTTGTCTCTGGTCACCGGACTTGCCCATTACCTCAAGCTCCTCATTCGCATCAGTCTGCAAGGTGCACTGAAGCTCGAACGTGAACAACGGAGCATCGAAGGACTCCACCAATTTCTTGCAGACTTAGAGAATCTGAATTCGATCAAAGAGGCTGAGACTTCCGATCTTCACTCTGGCGTCGCGGGTTTGTCAAATCAACAGTCAGACATCTGTCATAAATGCAAAGAGCCGATCGATGACGAGTGCGTCAAGTTGGACCAGCAAAGATGGCACAAGAACCACTTGACCTGCGACTATTGTGAACGAGTCGTAGGTCATCCAGATTTGAACGATGCATTGTGGAGCGAGCGAGAAGGTCAGATCGTGTGCCGACGCTGTTATGAAGAACGGCGGGAGGCCCCAGATGCCATCGCCTGCTTTGAGCCGGTTACCAGGCTTCAGCAATACGTATATCTCCTTCGAGTGGCGCTTGCCAGGCTGCTGTCCGTACTTCGATCTGGTGGCACCCTCCCCCACACTTCAGGTAAGTTACGACCCCTACTTTCTTCTTCCAAGCTCTTACATGGAGGCTAGATGACCCGAACCTGACAAGCTATGATTCAAACGAGGGTCACCGGTTGAACGAGAGCGGGCAAGTGGATCCACCTTTGCTCAGGGCAGATTCTCGATCTAAATCGTATGGTGGAACTGGGACATCAGCAGCCGAGAGCAATCAATCATCTTACCAGCAGACCGTGGGAGAGATGAAAAGACTTCGATCCACACGTATGGATACACAGCTATCCACCAATATCAAAAAAGCTCGCACCTCTCGGATACTCGATGGACCAGAGGGTCGCCGACCGGGATCGGCCGGAGCAGATGGCTCAGACCAAAGACAGCATGCCTTTCATATTATAGAAGACCGGGATCCCAACAATGATGCGCCTAGCAATAACCTCACTTTCGGCCATCAAGACGCACTTACACTAGATGACATCCCACGAATAGTCGCCGCTGAGCAAGCGAAGGAACAACGACCTAATGCGTATAAGCACGCCAAGAATCAGTTAATTGGAAGTGGTGGACACCAGCCCAAGTTCTATAGCGGCCACCAACGGGGTGGCTCTGGTGGCAATGATCTCGACATACCAGGTGGTGACTTGGGCGCCCAACGAACGAAGAGGTACTTTTCCGAACTCTCTGCTTTGGAGTACTTCATCGTCCGTCACGTTGCGGTGCTCTCCATGGAACCTTTGCTGGAAGGTCATTATAACCTTGAAGATCTGCTCAACTTGATCGAGACAAGGAAACCGACTTTCTGGGGAAAATTTGGCAAGGCTTTCCAAAAGAACGACAGACCAAAAGGAGGCAAGAAAAAGGGCGTCTTTGGAATTCCTTTGGATGTACTTGTGGAAAGGGACGGAGTGGAATCTACATACGGCGTCGGTCCCGGTGCTCTAAGAGTCCCTGGCATTGTCGACGATACGATTTCGGCCATGCGGCAAATGGACATGTCCGTTGAGGGCGTTTTTCGTAAGAATGGCAACATTAGAGGACTGCGGGACCTGAGTGAGAAGCTTGACCAAAAGGAGTTCGATGTCGATCTATCGAAGGAAAACCCTGTGCAAGTGGCTGCTCTACTTAAAAAGTTCCTCCGGGAGCTGCCTGATCCTCTGCTTACCTATAAGCTCTATCGGCTTTTTGTGACGTCTCAAAGTAGGTCCCCAACTATTCATGCTATAAGCCCGCTTTGCTAATCCACGGCGTCTTAGAAATCGAGGATGAATCCAAGCGGAAAAGAGTACTCCATCTTACCTGCTGTCTACTTCCCAAAAGTCACCGGGATACGCTTGAGATCCTGTTCTCGTTCCTTGTCTGGGCGTCATCCTTCTCACAAGTCGACGAAGAATCCGGAAGCAAGATGGACACTCATAATCTTGCAACGGTCATAACGCCGAATATCCTTAAAGACAGAACCGCAGTCGTCGGTCAGGACGAAAATAGCTTCTTAGCCATCGAAGTGGTCAACACGTTGATCGAATTCAACGACGAGATGTCTGAAGTATGTACATGCAATCTCACTGACATTGTACTGTTTGCTAACACAGCCGCCAGGTCCCGGAAGATCTTCAATCTATCCTCAACGATTCCTCCCTTTTCAACAACAGCTCCGACATAACCACCAAAGAAATCCTCAAACGCTACGGCGACATTGGGAGATCACCCGCGCACCGCCCTGTCATCACAGAACAAGCCGCCGACTCGCCTCCATCTCGCTCGAAAGACAGCAACACCCCCAACAACGCCAAGCCCGCCGCTCCCGTCATTACCCACGTCGACACAGACCCTTACCAGACGCCAGCGTGGCCGAAGGAGTCATCGGTACGGCACGTCCAGGGTCAAGTTCAGGGGGTGCCAACCTATCCGTCGACCTCGAACCACACGCCGCCGCAACAGCAGTTTGAATTCAACAACCCAGCGAGCCCCTATCACCGCAGGGGCGGCAGCAGCGAAAGCCAAGCGAGCAATCGATCCGGCGGCCACGGTTATAATCATAAGTACTCCGGCTGGGGCAAGCAAGGTACGCCGGGACCCATGGGCGTCACCGGTGCAGGCTAAGGTGACGGGGGTGCAGACTAGTGTCTGGTTTCTGGCCGCCTTTCCGCAAGGCTCCCTATTGTATGCATGGCATTGTTTGATCGGTGTGCCCCCAGATTGGCATCTTGCATCTTGGCGGGTCCCCCCCGCCCCCTTTTCGTCCCTACCTCCTTCCTCACCTCCCTTTCTTCGACCGCGAGTTCGGCATCCCCCACGTGGCGGGCGGGCGTTCCCTTTTTTTTCCCTTTCTCCTCTTCACAATTGGGCAGCATTGGACATGGGCGTTTTGAAAGCACGCTGGCGCGACTCGACTGGCATGTTCGTCAAAAACGCAGGCGAGGCGGGAAAATCTGGGATGCGTTTTCTCTCACTCTCTCTCTGTTTTTTTTTTTTTTTTTGGTCTAGATGCATGAGTGTGAGATAGGTACTTTCAGAACCGTCATGTCGCCTGATACCCGGTGGACGAGGTAGAGTAGGCTTAGGGATTTGTAGTCGTTGACAAGGGCTCACGTTGTTTGACTATCCAGTGATTGAGCGGAACAAAGCTCACATTGTTTGACTATCCACTGACTGAACGGAAATCCCGCGGGCAAATGAAATTCAAAAGGGTATCAAATCCGACCACCTGCAACCAATCCTGTCCCTCGACAGCCTCAGCGAAGACCCTATCGAAAATCGCCTCCCCTCGGAACAAGAGCAATCCCACGAGTCCCAACCAACTCCCGTTGCCGGACCCGAAGCCTTACCAACCCAGAACGAAGCCGATCAACTTCCGCTTCGAACACTCTCATGCATGTCTCCCCATCCCCAGCCCGTAGCTCTTCCCATAGATCCGATCCCGCAGCCAAAATTCCCAACTCATCAAGTTGATCAACGTCAAGTAGGAAGTCTCTCAATTCCGTCTCCCTACGTGCGTCTGACCAGGCATCCTGTGCCTGAAAGTCCGCGAACGACCTTCCTATCCAAGCGGTCACTCCTCCTGTTCTCATCCATCATAACTCCATCATCATACCGCCGCCGTCTTCCTCATCTCATCACGACAACCGCCGCCCCACCCGCGTCTACCCACCGCGCATCAACCTCCTTGATCTTCCTCCCGCTGGCTATGAACAGCATGATCCAGATCTCGCCCACCACCTCCCCCCAGCAATAGATCTTCACCACCTCCCCCGGCCGCGGTGCCTGATTCTCCCCGTCGCCGTCGCCGGCGCGCACCGGTTCCTGCGTCTCCCGCACACACCAAGTACCCCACCCGGCTTGACCACCCCCGACGAAGTCATTCAGGAACGTCCAGAATGTCCGTTTCAGCTCGTCGTCCCAGCTGTCGATGGGCACGAGCCAGTGGCCGCGCTCGAGAACGCCGGGCGTCCGGGTGGTCATGGCTGGCTTGAACCATTTCGCCAGCGGGAGCACCGACGCGATGGTTGAGAGCGAGTGGGTGAGGTGGGTTCGGAAAGCGCTCGTCGAGGTCTTGGGGCGAGGTGGGTGTATCTCGAGGGTCCGCGGTCTGTTTCCTGCGCTCGGTGACGAGAAGGGCGCGGCCGCTGAGGATGGTGACTCGTTAAGGGCTGGGTTCTCAGACGGCGCAGAGGAGAGTACCTCCAGACGCGGACGTTCTCGGCTTGGTGGGGAGGAGAAGGGTGCGCTCGGTATCTGCAACCGCGGCCGCTTTGCAGCTGGTGGCGAAGCATGTCGTGTGGGAGAGGGCGAGCTGGAATCAAAAGGGCGTTTCAGGTACGGCGAGCTGGAGATCGCAGGCGGTCCGGAGGAAGAGGGCGTAGGTTGGGAGTTGGGAATTACGCTCGGAGGTGTGTGCCAGCTGTCTGATTGTGAGTGGCGGAGAGGAGGCGCTTGCGAGGAGGTGGGTTGTGTGGGGGCTGTTCGGGGACGAGGGAAGGCTGGAGTGCGCTCGATGAGAAGGTGGGGGGTCCCGTTGGTGGCTGTCCACGGGAGAGTGGAAGCTGTGGGTCCTGAGAATCCGGGGGTTCCCAAGGGTGGGAGTCGACCAGGCCAGTCGGGGACTTTTGAATCATGGGCAGCTTTGTCTGCTCCGGATGATTTTACAGCTTCCTGGACTTCCAGGTGGTCCTCGGTCTCAGCTGTCCCGACATGTGAATCAGTCTGCTCCACCGCGTTTGACGTGGGTGATTCCACTCCAAGTAGCGTATGCCTCTTTGCGAGGTCGAATTGTACAAACCCCAACACCTCCCTCCGATATCTTGTATCATCTGCCCCACGGCTTGGACCGGAGGCGTGTACCAGGATCTCGATGGGTGGGTTCATTGTGTCCTGTCATGTTGAGAAAGAGTCCTCCGGTCTTGGTGGAGGGACCTTTATACATTCTTTGTTGTGCAACGTGAAGTGTTGTGCAAGTGGTCACGACCAGCTGCTTTGCATTTGCGGGAATGCCGAGCTTAAGGCACGTGATGTTAACACTAGAAACACTCCCCCTCAAATCTCAATCATCTATTCGTCGATATTTGTGATATATGATATACCTTCTCCTCAACACCAAGTCTGTATTCACAGATACTCCAAGTGAATCCACAACTCACAAAGTTCCCCGCCTTCTCTAAATACCAAGAAAAGTTACGCACTCCCCAACAAAGCAAACACGACAACACAGAGCAAAACCGGGGCATGGATTGCCCACCAGTGACAACAGCCACCCGGCTAGTGAGACACTGGGACCTGTGTGTTTGCTACAAGTGAAAAGCCCCACACTCCCCAAAGAAGCAAACACATTAACACAGAGCAAACCCTGAGCCTGAATTGCCCACCAGTGACAACAGCGGCCTGGCCACTGGGATCTTTTTGTTTGCTACAAATGAAAAACCCCACACTCCCCAATGAAGCAAACACATCAACACACTGAGCATGACGTGCCCACCAGTGATAACAGCCGCCTGGCCACTGAGACACCGGGACCTGTTTGTTTGAAAAGCCCCACACTCCCCAACAGAGCAAACACGACAACACAGAGCAAAACCGGGGCATGACCTGCCCACCAGTGACAACAGCCGCCTGGCCAGCGAGACACTGGCTGGTTGTTTGCTACAAGCGGAAAGCCCCACACCCCCCAACAGAGCAAACCCTGAGCATGACCTGCCCACCAATGACAACAGCTACCCGGCCAGTGAGACACTGGGACCAATTTGTTTGCTACAAGTGAAAGGATCGATGCACGCAATTCGAAATTCCTCCTAGCAAGTCTCTTCCGACCAAACACGATAGCACTCCAACATCCCTGCTCAATTGAATCCAACCAGCATCTCCACTTCTCCAACGATACATTCCACCAAAAAACAACACCTCATCAGCACCCCCAAACAACAGCCTACACCCATCTCCCCCTCCTCTCAAATCCCCCATCCCCCCCTCTCAAATCTCCCCTCCCCACCCACCCCCCATCCACCATCCCGTCCAACCCCACAACCCCCCCTCCCCAGCGTCCCATACCGCGAGACCAGCCAGCTCCCCATCAATCCCCACAGCCCGATATCCAAAACACAGAACCCATCCACGATAAACAGATGCCGGAGCCGACGCGGGAGGTCGAAGATAGAAGCCGCTCACGAGAAAAGCATACCGTAGTGGACGGGTAGAGCAGGGCGTTGGGAACCATGGCGTGGCGTGGCGTTTATGAGATGGAGGGGGGACAGAGCACGGGGATTGAAATTCGCCAAGATGGGGGGTTGGAGTCGCCGAGATAGATAGATAGATAGATGGAGTGAGCGAGGGATCGAACTCGCTAGACAGGTCGGATAGAGCAAGTGAGCGAGCGCGCATCGACAGCCGGTCGGGCATGGCACACGGGTACCAGCTTCGCGAGCGCGTCGTCTGGCGCCTCCCTCGCACCATGGCCGGACACGTGCGTTCGTGCACGGCCGTGTCGACTGGCGGAGTTTCCCCCCTCGTGGACGTGACTTGGATGGATCCATGGTGGTCTGAGAGCTTCACTCGCGGGGGAAATGTGAGTGTGCAACCTTGGAGCGATGGCGAAGCAGAGGATTTTTGAGAGGGGCCACAGGGGGGTTCATCTTGCTTCATATACATAGTAATGTACATATCATCGACAGACCCCTTTCCACAACCCCCACTCCCCAAAACCATTCCCCCAATCCCCGGCCGTTCCTACTCCATCTCCGGCGCCATCACCTCCCTCGCCTCCTCCTTGACACCGTTTCCGGTCCCGGCCTCCCCAGACCGCGCAGAGAGCACAGCGGCCATGGCCCTCCCCAACCTCTCCACCGCCTCCTCACCGATCTGATAGTGCACCACGACTCTGCCCCCCATCAATTTCACCCCCTCCTTGACCCCGGCCTGGACAAGCGCGTCACGACTACTCCCCGCGGCGTCAAGATCCAGCCAAACCATATTCGTTTCCGTCGCTTGCGTCAACTTTCCGCCCTTTCTCTGCCACATGTTTGCGATTTCCCGCGCGCGTCGGTGCGTGGCGTCCAACTTGTGGCCGAGGAAAGTCTCATCGACGCTGATTCGCGCAGAGGCCGTCACGACGCCGGCTTGTCGTAGTCCGCCTCCCAGGCCCTTGCGGATGTGCCTTGCCCTTTCCACGAACGGCTTGCTGGCGATGATGATTGACCCTAGCGGTGCGCCCAAGCCTTTGCTGAAACACATCGTCACGCTGTCAAAGCACGCACAGTACTCCTTCAAAGACCCTGCGCCTGCCGCCACAGCTTCCCATAATCGAGCCCCATCCAGATGCATGTGTATGGGTGGGTTCTGCGCGTGCGCCCAGTGGGACATTTCTTGGCAGTCTTTGAGGGGGAGTATCGTGCCGGCGAGGGTGTTCTCGAGGGAGATGAGGCGCGTGGGGCAGTAGTGGATGTCGGTTGATAAAACAGCGTGTGTCTTTATATCAGACAGGGTCAGGTGATGCTCGTTGATCGGCGTGATCGGCAGGGCAAGAGCACCAGATAACGATGCTATGCCTCCCGCCTCCCTTCGATTTTCAGATCAGCCTTCATACCATCGATCACGTTCACCATAGCCGCAAGAACGCTGCATTTCCTTGCGGGGCCAATTGGGAATAACTCACCACCCGTAAACATGACTCCTCGCATCCGCCAGTACACTATGCGGTGGCCCTCCCAACGCCGTTCTCACACTCAATTGGTTCCCCATGGTGCCGCTTATGATGAACAGGCCTGCTTCTTTGCCTGTCATGTCTGCTACATACGCTTCTAGAGAATTGGTGGTCGGATCTTCTTGGAAGACGTCATCTTGTAGGGTGCACTTTCGGGTGGCCAGAAGCATGGAGGCCGTCGGAGTTGTGACCGTATCGCCTGGTGAGGCGGTCAGCTTTGTTTGACTGGGAGCTTAGGGGAGGTGGGTGGGAGAAGAGGGTGCGGGGTGAAGACGCACTGCGGAAGTCGAAGGCTGCTGATCCGGGAGCGGACCATGCATTGGGCTCATCGTCAGCGGACGAGGTTGTAGAAGGAGTGAGTGAGCCGTTGGTAGTCTTATTGCCATTTGTGAAAGCCGCAGGCCGCTGCTTGCTCTCGGTCATGGTGGCTCTAGGCTTGGGAAGAGAGGACGAGGTGGGTTGGAAGTGCTATTTGTGGAGGGTCAGTATATTTGCGGTCTGGCTCAAAATGGAAAGATACTCGTACTGGTTTAGAGACGTTCTTCCGCCAAGGACTCGCCAGGACGCAGTAACGGTGGTATCAGGAGCCATCGTATTTGAACAGGTATCTTATTAATTCAATGCCCCACCTACAGAGGCTAAATGGTAGGAACCTGTGCACTTAGGAAGGTACAATAGGTCCTAGAGAGCCGAGGTTTTGCCGGCTGAGTGCACTGTGCCGGAAATATTGATGAGTATTCGTTCTGTTCTGTACTCAGCCACTGAAGCACACTAAATGGAGAAACACAGTAATGGAACCCACTGCTCGAGTAGAGAAGTGGACCATTGCCGCACAAACATTCTTGAAGCCACGCAGCGTGGGCAACAACATCCGACGCGCAAAGCTGCTTTCTAATAATGTGAGATTTTTGCGTTTCTATGTTGTAAAGTCCTGATACCATCTACATACATCATAAGCACAAGAGCGAAAAGGACTGCCGAGCAGCGTCATGACAAAGCCATTGGTCTCCGTGTAGGCCCCGAAACATACCCTCCATGGAGACGATTCGAGGAGAGAGTCTGAAACATGCGAATCATGTATCCCGCATCAAGGCACCACGTCCGGGTGGAAGCTGCCAGTCCTGGGGTAGGAGTGGAGCGAGAACAAGACTGAAACCCTTGGCGTTTGGCGTGTTGCTCGTGAAATTGAACCATACGTGTAGAGATGCTGGTGGAAACTCGTAGTGAGGGAAATAAAAGTCGAGAAAGCCGATATCTTCGGAAGCCATGGGTATCCCACATGTAAAAGGTACACGCGCAGTATGAGCGTCTTCAGGTATAGCAAACGCCGACGCGAATAGACATTATCCACCGTGGGTCTCATACTCCAGATCTTGACGATTTGCGCTAATTGCGACAATTCCCTCCAGTTTCCCGGTGGGGAAATAAACTTTTGATACAAGCCATGAGAACATAAATCGATAAAGCATGGCGAGGCCTAGTGCTCGTAGTCGTAGAAGATTTCGAGATTAGGCGATTATCTGGATTCTTGGTTCATAATCAAGACGAAACGTTGTAGTACCAGCGGCTTATTGGAAAGGAGGAACACTCGAATATACGTTCTTCAGCGCCGCTCATCAGAATATTGAACCCCTTGCATGCTATTCGCCGCAGGAATACCGTTTGTGAGTGGCGGCAAAGAGCGAGAAGGATCTCCCATCACAGACGATGTAGGCTGAGAATACATTGAAGGTTGTGGGTGCATTGCAGTAGCGGTTGAGGGTCGAGCTTGCTCGCGATAGTGCTGTATCTCCTGATAGAAGTGGTGGTTTTCTCCACGCAGTGTCTCGTTCTCGCGCCGTATAGATTCTAGCTCATGGCTGAGCGCCTGGAATTGTATATTCGCATCGCGGCCCTGTTTTGCGCTCTGTTCAAGGTTTCGGATGTGGTCGGAAGCTACACAAAGGTTCAGTCAAACGGCAATGGCTGGTTTAAACCACGGAACATACCTTTTGAGAGGATCTCCCATTTGCTTGATTTGCTTCCATGACTCGCAGGAATCTGGGACCGTAAAATATCGAAGAGGGTCTTCATTTCCGTTCGCCGCTTTCTCTCAGCCATCTTGTGGCTGTTGCGAAGGGCTGGTGTACGGCTGTACGGGGAGGTTGCCTCTGGAGAGTCAGATTCGCCGGCAAGCTGGCTGACTTGCTTGTGCTGAAGGGAGTGATGGTGTGTGCCCGGCATATCTGGAACGTCTGACATCAATCAGTGGTTTGTTGAAGTAAGAGTAGGTTTTGACTTGCCTTCATCCAACCGATGCTGCCCCACAGGTAGTCGTGAATCGTTAGTGACAACGCTGCTCGTGACTGACGTATGATCGCTATTTCGACGGGACATCATAGCAGAGCCATTGGCTTCACCGCTGCCACTGGACCGGTTGCTAAAATCAGGATCAGGAAACGCGTAGGGTTGACCAGCTGTAGGCTTCTCAGCATTGTAGACTTCTTTCATCGGGTTGGCGCTGATGATGGGAGCTGTTCGCGAAGAGTAAGCCTGTTTAGACTCTCCAGGGTATGGTGCAAGTGGGGACATTGGTTGCTGGATAGAGGACGTTCCCGAGTGACGGACACCATTTGTATGCGGTATGCCTCGTTCCCGCTGAAGACTAGCAGCAATGGATGACTGAGACTGGTTGGCGGCTTGATAGGGAGGGGAAGCGACGCTATTTATGTGTAGATTATTGAACCCGTTGACTTGGCTGCCCAGACTGCTACGGCGAGAGTCCTGGGTCGGGAACTCATGGCTGCCTCGGTATTGGGAAGGGTCTTGGTATTGCTGGTTGATCGTGGGAAGGCCCAAGCTATGCTGGGGAGGGGCAAACCCTGGGGATGCTTGGGAATTGTCAGAGAAGCCTGACGGGTGTGATGTAGCTCCAAATTGGCTCGAATTGGAGGCTCGATGGGGTGAGCTGATCGAAGAGGAGTGATAATAGCCATTGGCCCCGGAAGAGTACGCCGAAGATCCTGTCAAAAGAATTCAGTCATGCCTTAGTCAGATGAAAGGTCGAGCTTACGGGTACTCTGAGGCGGAGTGGCCCACTGATCTGAGGAGCGGTTGTTGGAGAACGCAGGAGACGCAGGATGGTCTACTCCAGACGGTAGATTGTTCGTCAAGGTAGCGATAGACGGAAGCTGAGCAGTCTTCGATGGGGCATTGTTTGGCGGAGAAGCCGAAGACTCATTTTCCCAGATGCGAGTCGAGTTTTGATTCGACATCTTGCGACCATGGTCGGAATCTGACGATGCCAGTTAGCAGCCGCGCACATTTACTTGCTAGGACCATTCCTACTCATTCTGCCGTCTTCCTGTCGTTCAGCTTTGTCGTGAATATAGTATTGCAGATCTTCGAGGTTGATGACTGAAGAATGCAGGACACGCGGGCGCACGTTGTGTCTCACAGCGTGCTTGGAGGTGGAATGTATGTAGGAACACGAGGCCGCGAACAGCTTTTTGAGCTGGAATGAGAGAATTACAATGGCGTGTGATATTCAAGTTTCGAGCTCGAGGCGGAAATGGTTTAGAATGGAAGGGTCCGCAGTGGCTTGCTCGACCGTAACGCTTGACTGTAGAGAGAGGCCAGTCGTGATTTCGGTGGTTCAGAAAGCCACGAGCCAGGTGCCAAACCGCTTGTTGTGGGAGGCAAAGTCTTGTATTGGTTGTGGATGGTCAAAGACCGAAGGTCAGCATTGTCTGGGTGGTAGGCGGCGCGGTGACTGTCTGCAATGATCGATTTGCGTGCTCGATGCTGTTGCCCGATTGAAGCTTCGCTGCCGCCTGACCCAAAGGCTCGTTCATAGGACCCTTGCGTGGATTTGAGATGCTGTACGGATCATCGGCGGGCACCCGTGACACAGCTCCTGGCGATTGATTGTCCTGTGCGCGCCCCTACAAAGGCATATTTTCGTTTTCCGGCAACGTAAGAGTAGAAGAGCAGATTGATTAGTTTATAGAATGGAGGCAGAGGAAGATGAAAATTGAGAAAATAGATGAACGAATGGAAGAGTGACCATAGCCTATGGAGAGAGAGAGAGAGATAGGTAGTCACGGTCGCAGGGTGTTTTGATTGAAGACGGAGTGTGGTATTGCGGACCCCCGGTCAAAATCACCAAAAAGTTGCTAGCGACTCCCTTGCAGCCCGGGAGTGGGTGAAAAAGGAAGCGATCATCAGCTGAAGATCAGCTTCAGAACAGCTGCTGCACCTCGTCAGATCTTTCTCTATGCGCTTTAGTGGATTCGGCCGTCGTGACTCGTGAATAGGTACGGCTATGTTTGTTCTAGGTACTCGGTTCTCCTACTCGACATCCTTGGACGGGAGCTCCTCTCTCGACTCTCTCGCCCTTCCTTGACCACCTGAAGTGTGCAATGCTACCACGCCGTACTCTACATGGCCAAATATGACACTGGGGGCGTTTGGCGACCAGTCTTTCCCCCCTTGAGAAGGTATGAATCATGATCTAGAACTCCTCTAACGACGGGATAGCGCGGTGGAGTGGCAGCAAGGCGTTGGAATACGGGCTTCTGATTGAATGCCATTGCTAGTCCCCTGCTAACTTTGATGCAAGGCCAAAGAACCTCGTGGCTCGTCCGCTCGAAAACGTGGCCCCCTTGTCAACTTTCCGTTAGTACCCTCATCGGCTCCGGGTGACAAGGCTTTCCACCCTGCGCTTTCTTCATGGCCTTTTCATTTTTCACTCACACAGATGATCGAGTACCGTATGTAATACCTAGTTCGTAATTTCCCAGGACCGTATGCCATTATCCATATCACATTTCAACATCCCCGACAGCAAGTGTCAGCATGACAAGCCGATCGTATTCTGTGATTCCGCGCGTTCTCCATGCCCTCACCTGGGCCATTCGCCTTTGTCATCCTGTTGCAGAGGCGCACGCTTTAGCCACCCATCTCCGCCTCGTCCAGTCAAGACAGGGTTCTGGGGCGGATTGGCAGGGTGAAGGTTGCCTTGAATACCTCTTGCTGCTTTTGCCAGCCCGTGACAGCCTTATCGTGGGCTTCCGGAGGGGGCGATGGGTTTAAAAATAATGGTGGCAGAAGCATCCACGATCGCGATGATTCGGCGCCAAAATTACCGAGAGACTGGTCCTCACCACCACTTCGTGTCTCACTTGCCACCTGACACTTCTTCCCGCTCATCATCACAACGGCTGTGCATGATGACCAAGATTTTGGCACGCATGTTCCCTGTCCACCATCTTGTTCGTTTCAACGTCGAATCTCTCCCTTCTTTTGATATCGCTGATTTGCAGAGAGCGGGAGATCGTAGGGGTTCGGCCCGCGGGGTCTTCCTTGCGGCGGCACTAGTGTTGCGATGATCACTTGATGCCACCTGGCGAACGGGATGTGGATCCTGCTCCGTGGTGGATGGAGAGACGCTAACATGATTATGTACGAGTCATAGAGAATTTGACTGATTCCGTTGCATCAACAGCCTGAGTCAGAGTCAGGTCAGCAATGTAGTAAGCTCATGATGGGGTACGGCTCTTGGTGGCTGCCTTCTGAGGTTTGACAACTTGTTTCTTGTATCTTGACGCAGATGAGGAAGGGTGAGAAGCATGAAAAGGTGCAATATGATGGTCATGAGTCGTTGGAGTAGAGAGCATGACTCGAGATCCGCAATGCGGCAATGGTGTGGTGGCAGAGACCGAGTCGTGGCCGGAACATTCCACAGTGTCTATCACTAGCGTCTCTACGATCAGATGATGGAGACTATAGGCAAAGATCTGATATCTGGAAGCATAAACGAAGCATGGACTACCAACCACAGTTTCTCACTCGTCACTTTTGTATACCTAAGTGCGATGACCTTGGGAAGGCATGGAAGCCAAAATCTACACGCATATGGCGGAACCCTATCACCAAGCCTCACTGACGCCGACTTGATCGAATGCGAGCCTTTCGAATGGATGTGAAATTGGGAATCATGACCAGCTATGGAAAGTTTCCTCTGCATTCGCAGAAGTCTCTTGTACAGCACGCTTTCACTTTCTAACACTCGAATTTCATGCCCCACAAATCTCAGCGCATAGGGTGGGAATCTCTTTCATACTCTTCAACCGAATCGGTGGAGTTCCAAAGCTCTGTTCCTTCTGATCATATGTGAGACTTTGGCCTGAGCCTCTCCTCTTGAAAGGACTCTGTCGGAGCAGACCTTTTACCATTCGGACCATAAGCCCCAGCACTGCAGCATGTGGGCCCACGGTTTTTCTTCTAGCGATAGTGATCCGAAATCGGCTGCGAGTTCCATCATGCTTGCATCGTGGGCTTGCGGCCCTCGTGCCGCTGCGGATGGAGCGTCGTCTCCCCTGCAGGGGTAGATGAGAACCTCATCACTCCGATACTGGCGCCCTCTCACGAATTTCATACTCATCCGATAGTTTCCAGGTCCCTCTGCAGCTGCGATCACCTGGTCTAGAGTTTTGACGATGTTGCGGAGTGGTTTGGGGTAGGGGTTGGTTTGAAGCGTTTCACCCGCGGGGCTCTGGTACTGATGGAGCATTTTCATGCCTTCATCAGAAGACAATTGCTGCCATGAACCGATTCCAACAATCTTTTGGTACGCAGGTAGTCCCATCCTGCTGATGATGTCGTAGCAACTCCCATTGACACTGATCGTGGTGCTCAGACTTTCCAGATTCTCGCATGGCAAGATGGCTGTCGCGACAAGATGGTGTAGAGATGGTATCTGCGTGTGGTGCCTGTCTATCAGTACCAGGTGCTGCAAGGTCGAAGGAAGGCCACGATAAGTTTGACCGCCGCGAAGATCAACCGTCGTGACAGCATCAAGGAACACTACCAAAGCCGACATGTAAACGGTGGAAGGCATGGATTTTCTTGGATCATTGTTCTCGTATTCCCAACCCCAACATGAGAGATGAAGCTTTCGTAGGCTCAGAGAAGTGACCACTTGCGCTAGCCCACGAGCCTCATGACCTATCAAACGTCCCACCTCAAGCACTTGCAGGCGTTGCAAGTTTGCAAGCAAACTCCAATCCAGGGCAACATCTAACCAGGGCGCTGCGACAGTCGGACCGGGAGTAGTAGGGACCTTGAGCACGTCAATACCGTTTCTGACATGCAATACTCTCAGTTTATCGATCTGGATGATGGCCGCTAGAAGTTTGGCTGAGAGTGGTCCAACGTAATTGAACGACTGCAAACTTGGTAGACGTTTGAGCAGGATGGGCAGGACAATACCCATGTCAAATTCGTTGCACATCGGGTGTTGATCATCGAATCCTTCATTATCGATTGCAAGGTCTCTCACATGGGAGACGGGCAGAGTGGTGGTGAGCTGCTTGAGGTGGGAATATCCAACTCCTCCATTTGATCGACGGATGAAAGCTCCAGCAGCGCGGTCGCTTGCAAAGACATGCTCCCATGCATAGCGATGGTGCCGATAGGCACTTTCCAGAAGGAAGTGCACGATACCATCTGCACGTTCGGTGGACCTTTGACCGGAGACAATGAAAACATAGGCTGTGATTTCTGAGCCGCGGACGCGTAGCGAACTCCAAATCTTGCAGGACGCGATGGGGGAGATTGCTCGACTGGTACACGACCAGTTGATTTGAGTTGGGATATCTGAATGCTCAGCAATGTTGAAAATGATGTCGCGAGGTGTCTTTGACCAGATTGTCGGATCAAGCTCATGCCCAAGCTCGGCCATTACTCATAGCGACTCTGGTGCGTAAAAGGACGCTGGGGCGTAACCACTGGTGAAGGCGAAGATAGGAACGACAAGTGGCCGTGAAACGAGAATTGCGGTTTGAGACTTGTAGGGCCAAAGTACTGTGATGCCGTTGGTCAAGAAAGGACTGTGTACCATAGAAGGTGATAGGCTTGTGAGTGCAGACAGCATTGTCTTTCCGGTCCGGCACTATGGTCATTGTGAAGTCGCGTTGAGACGGAACCAATCCGCCACAGTAAGAGAGAGGCTCCGTACTCTTACTGTCTGAGGTTTGCAGCCCAGTTAGGCTATTTCTATTTGTCAGAGCTAATGAAGATGATGTTTGGCTTTGCACACCAACTGACGGAGGATCAGGGCAAAGCATTACAAATTGACAAAGCATTGGTGTTATGGGATCAGGATAACACATCCAATCACAACAAGCAAAACGCATCTGTCTGTGAGCATCAAAGTGTTTGAGGCCGTCCTCAGTTCAAGAGCCTTCCAAAGATTCTCTGCAATACAGGGCCGGGAAGATCAAGGACTTTATTGACTTCCTGCACGAAGATATTTGCATGGTAAAAACCCACTTTTTCCTCGTGCTTCCTGACCCTCCCAATGGTTTGACGGAAGTTCAAGCCATAATCACAACCGCTTCTCCAGGATCAGTAGAGGTTAGAGTATGCCTCAACCCGAGGACTTTTATCTAACGCTTTTCAAAGTGCAACGAGCGACGCTGGAATATATATCTGTTGGCCTCAACAGGCCGGCCCAAAACGCCATAAGACGGGTCAGCTTTCGCTGCCCAGGTCTTTCAATGCCTGAAGTCGAGACGTTGGCGGATGTATTTGGGCTTCAACAGTACCTACAACAGAGAGGTTGAGTTCCGTTGTTGTCTTGGCGATAATGCTTGGCATTGATATGGCTGCACAGTTTTCAATTATCCATTCACACCATCCTGTGATCTTTCTAGTGTTATGAGAATCGAGTATATCATCGGTCAATGTGAGAGCTGGCTTCGACCAAATTCCCAAAAGAGCGACAGTGACCTTCCTCCGCTCTCCAATTATGAGCGTACACCGCAGGCTCATCCTTCTCACGGCGATTTCTTCCTGCATTCAAGACACCAACCTCAGCAAAGTTTTCCACAGCCTCCGACAAGGCATCTCTGCGTAGGCTATCAGGGGTACCCAGTTTCTACTTGTTCCTCGATCGGCCCAATCTTTTCATACTTCAAAATAATTGCGTGTGGCCTGGATCTCTCAATCGCAAATATCTCGCCGTCGTTAGTCGCTTACCCTACATGAACCTCGCTATTGTCGGCTTCATTGCCGCAGCACGCTCGGGAATTCAGTACGACCAATATGGATTAATTTTGAAGCATCGTTGTCGCGGTAGTAGTGAATGGTCAGCACTTCACAGCCTATGGAAACAAATTCTCAACCCAAAGCTTCTTGTGGCTCTCGATTTCGGCATGAAAAGCCATAAAAAGCCTGCGTCTATCGTCAGACGGACTGTCCCCCTCAAATGAGCGGCTCCCGTTGATGACGTCGCTCCGTCTATGGAAGGCCATGCTCTGATGAGCTTGGATGAGATATACCGCCCTGAGCTTTTGATTGTTGCTGACGAGGAGAGTTGGTACTAGGGTAGAATTCTTCTTATGAGCGTTTCTGGGAACGAACAAGTGATTACATGCGGAAGCCAGTGGTCAATGCTGCCGAGGTGTTGGTGTGGAAATGTGTTGGGGTATGAAGTTGAGGAGAAAGGGAGATCTCGGACGAAGAGCGGCAAACTGGTAAATAATAGGTAGGCACTGAAAGCTCGACTGCCTTCACACATTTCATGCCTATGGGAAATAACATTGGCGCTTGAAGCAGGCGTCCTGCTTTGTTTGGTCAGCGTCTCTCATGCCTGTTGCCCTCATTCCCAATCACCAACCAAAGTCCTCCTCAGGATTGCGATGTCCCTTATCCGCGTTGGGAGCGAGCGGCCTGTCCGCTCAGACGGTAGAGTCTAGCGCAGTCTTGGTCTGTGCACTATTGCAGCCGAAGCCGTGACAGGTGTCAGGAGTCGGCAGTGCGCCGAACCGCTTGCGTAAATATGCGCAAGTCTGGCTTGAGCCGTCTACTGCAGCGCTAGACCACATGCCTTGCATGCTATATGCACTCTTGCTCCCTTATTTTCATCTCTTCATCGACCTCCTCCTTAGAGCTTCGAATACAGGCATTCGCAATGAGAAAGCTCTTCTTGTATTTGTTCGGTTTCTTCGCTCTCACTCCAGCCGCTGTCGCCACCCCTCTCGTCCCGTTGAACGACAGCGAACTCGTGAATACTGTGGCGAACCAGCCGGTTGTAGGGTCTCCAGACCCACGCTTCAAAATTGAAGCGCGTTTTGATGGGCCCAAGCTTCCACCAATTTCATGCCTGATGAGTACTATGGACCTCTTAATGAGGCTAGGTTTACAGAATTTCTTAGGGAGCATAGAGGCGACTACATGGATACTCGACGATTACCCCGAGGTTGACATAGTCGTGTCCCCCAGCACGGAAGATGGGGAAATCGAGAATCGGTTCGTCATTTGGGGACTCGGCCATGGTGCAGCTCATATGATCCACTTGAGACGCTTTCAGGCTGTCACTTTCACCCTTTATTGTACGTATTTGCTGCTGTTGTTCTTCCCCGACCTAGACGTATTTTGAAGCTGCGGGATATGTCGTGGAAGTAAGGACCATTTGCCGCTTCTTGTCCAACCTCTCAAGTTTTCTGTCGACTCTATCACTTATCCAAAATTGTGTATGCTGACGGGAAGCAATACGTGTAGGGGAGGAAGAGAAGGTTGGCACGATTAGGTTGGTGGCTTGGCCGATGACAGAGAGTCATGGTACCCACACAAATATGACGCAGCATCCGACTCAACGCTCAAATTCGAGTCGTTCAGTCTCCCCCGAGTATTCAGTCATTACAACAAAGAACGTGCAAGACGAGCGTCTGACCGTGCGGGCCACGTTGACCGGACCCACAGTACCTCTCTTCAATGTTTTCCTCCTGGTCATGGCAGTGCTGGTTGACGCGGCTGCACTGGGAGCGACGGAGCGTTTGGAGGGTTATGTATCGCCGGCAACCGCTGCAGGCGTCCGAGTCACGTTCAAGCAACCTGTGCCAGCACGCTCGCGCCCACCGTTTTTTGAAGTGCAGTGGCTCTTGAGGACCATGGCAGGTATCCCCGGTTTTATGATCACGAAAGGCGTGTTTCGGGAAGTGGCGATGAGGGTTGAGGTCGATCATGTTTGGGTCGCAGATGGGTCATTGAAGAGGAATGAGGGTCGAATTGGGCTGATGAACGTGGACTCTAATGTTACTGTGTTCTGATGTATCGAATTTGTTGGATTGGGACGATAGGTAGGAGGTGGATGAATGCAAGATGGGTCGATAAGTGTGGGACATGAGAGCCACTACCGCTTATCCGTCAACCGATTTAGGAAATGCCCACCCTTCGACAGTTATCCGGATTGAAGTAGCGTGTTCGCAGACTTTTCAAAATTTGTCAACAGATCGTTCAAGGCGCCAGAATCTTTTGACTGGCGCAGAAGCGATGATCTCTTTTGGAGCTCGAACCTTATTAGAAGAAGGCGTTCTTGGAGACACAACCACAACTGACGCTTTCTGACGCTGCTTTTCGCCTCTTTCCTCCTCTGCCAACATATAAACCGCGGCCCAAAGTTCGAGTCGCGTCTCGGGACCTTGTCCTTCCACGACACGGCTCAAAGTACAATACACACTTATCACAGTCGAACTGATCACAGGCGATTAAAGGAAAACGTGGTCCGCATCGAAGAGCGTGAAACAAGTAGATCGTCCCTGTGTCACCATTCCTTCCATAGTAGCGGTGTCTCGAGGCTAGAACAGAAAGAGAGGGGCAAGAAAAACAGAGCACAAAAAATAAAAAGAGACGGACCTTGCTAACGAATCTGGCTGGTCGAGTGACTGGAGCAAAGAAAGACGATACTGGCACATCTGGCTTGCTTGGTGATGGAATTCAACGCCGACTATCGGATGATAGATGCGGATATCATGTGCAAGACACTGGAAGAGACACGCGGTCTTCCGGCAGCTGTGGGAAGCAGTACCGCTGACCTTGGGCAAAGAGACACGGACTGGGCAGTCAGCTGCAGACGTGCGGTCTTTTCTTGCGGGTACTGACGTGCGAGATGACGAAAGCCCAAATGCCGGGTCCGTACTGCTGCAGCGTGCATCTCATAGTGGCCACGATGAATCGCATGGAACCTCGATTATATCACTACGACTGACTAATATCTCCCACGTCCTGTCACATATTGCAGTCCCCATGTATTAATCTCTGTGTAGTAAAGTGCCATTGAAAACATTACATGCGCGTCAGGCGTTTTCCGTACACGGTCCGGATAGTATCGCGCGGTTTGAGTAACGCGGCCCCAGCCATAGATGCCCGGCCGATTCCCGGGAGTACCTAACTCGTTCCCCCAGTAATCAGCCGCTTTTTTATCGAGAACTGGTGGTGCCATCAGCGAGGTGGAAAAATCAGTATGGGCGGGGTATGACACACGATAGAGCACCAGATGGCTTCACTCGTGCAGCATGCAGGTGCCCCAAGTTTCGAAATCCTGTAGGTTTGCTCCCGACTTCTTGAACTTGTTCTCTTTGATCGCTTTCGCCGCGGTGGTACGCGATTCCCGTGAAAGCGGCTGGGCAGAAGGTGAGGACCGTGTTCCGGGTGCCGACTAGTGCGACAAAGGCATGTGCGTCGGATCGAGAACACAGGAAGCCCGTGGCTTCTCTGTCACCTGGCATTGCGGGGATTCTGACTCCAGACAGCGGGTGTGCGATCGTACCACCAGTGGCGTTCCAGTATCCGTTCGCTATGCCCGGTCAGATGGGATTAGCATGGCACGTCGAATGACCTACCTTCCACAGTTGGGCGCCAAGTGTCCATTGATGGGGGCCAGTTCCAACTTGCCATTTCCTCGGCGGTTGGTGGGCTTTTGTAGTCGAGATAGTCATCGCTACAGAAGAACCAATACTTATACGTGCCAGTACCTGGCAGACTGTAACTATGTGCATTTATCAACGCATTAAAAGTGTCTGTCTTGTTTCAGAGGTGGCCGACCGGGACAGCGTGTGAGGTACCGCTCACCGAGGATTCCTTGGGCTGGACCATTCGGTAGACGCAAGCCCATTTTTGTGTCGACTTCGATGTTGTATATCTCTTTTATGAGCTGAGCCTAAGCCTTCCATTTCCTACGATTCAAGGGGTGCAATTTCCCAGGCATCGGTTGATTGAGGTATGTGATGGCGGCTGTACTCCTTGTGAGCATGTCTATTGCTTCTCTAAACGCGGGGAGGAGACCAGGTTCGTAGATGCCGCAATTTCCCGATGCTGGGCTGGGGGTGAAAACGTGTAATGGCTCCATATCGCCCAGTTGCGGATTTGCTCCGACATTGGTTCGGAAGTGGGCAAAACAGAACAGGCCCGAGAATGCTATGGCAGAGGAGCAACGCATGATGAATACACTTCTTGCAAGTAAAGAGACTTTATTCCTCGCACTGGTAAAAACGTTGAGAGATTCTCATACTACGGATTGGAAAAGGCCCGCAGTTGTTGGGGTAGGCAATTCGCGAAGAGTATAGCAACGACTTAGGTAGCATTTACCTTTGCCCGTAAGATATAAGACAAATGCGAGTTCTACGTGGAAGGAAAGGCAGAGAATCTGAACGACTCGCGAGTCGCAGCCGATGACATGTTCGCAACATCAGAGCTTTCAATGACAGAAGATTAGAAAGAGCCAATCTTGCCTTTGGTTCAGAGGCGCAGTCCCTCATTTAATGTACTTGCCTACATGAAAATGTGGCAGTCAATCCTTTCTTATCCCGCGCATCGTATGAGTTATGATTGTAGGTCATCTCTGAAATCTATGATGTAAGGTAGTACGGTATGGTATGGTATGGTATGTTGTATTTAACACTATCCTCTCATCTCCATTTGCCGATATTCGGAACTTGTTCATGTCGCTGCGACTCACATCGCTGTACATATGGACATTGCAATTTCCCTCTTGGAAATCACCTTGGAATGAGCGTTGTCCTCGACAGGCCCATGGTTAATTGACGATGGTTTTGTGGGAGCGATAAAATCGAAGCTAGAGATGAGGCTCACAGCGCCAGCAGAGTACCTATCGCTGAAACAAGGTGTCAGTTGGAGCAGGGTATGAAAGTGAGTCTTTTATTTTACATTACTCTCGGCAATGCTCAAAGAGGACCATAACATATTGGCGTTATTGAGCGTGGCTATGCTCCCATTTCCTCCAACCGAGTATCAGTTCTATTAACTAGAATCCTGAAAGCTTCGGTATACCTAACCTACAATGATCATATCTACCTACTCCTTGGCAAAGGAACGCAGCGTTGCCTTCTTTGACTGTCTCCAACATGTTGATACCGAATGTTTGCTTGAGCCTCCTGTCAATCTTCTCAATCTTCCTGACCTTGACTCTACATACAGCTGGCGCGCCCGGTTTGTCCTTGCAAACGACGGACACATTTGGAGATACAGTAGCCTCCAGGGTAATCGAAGTGCTAGCAGCCGGGAGACCATCACTGTCGCTACAGTCCTCTGTGTTAGCCAAATCATCATATCAAGCTGCCAATAGTACCAGATGGTCTACATCATTGCAATCAACCCAGTCCTTCAGTTTGTCAGATGTGCCCATCACAGTCGGAGAAACATCTGCATCTAATGTCATTGAGGGCCCAGCAGCCCTTGAATCATCACAGTCGCTACAGTCATTCGTCTCAGTCCAATCATATACAGCAGTAACTGATATCAGTTTGCCTACATCGTTGCAATCAACCCAGTCAGTCCATGTGTCCGGTGTAACAAACACAGCTGCAGACTGGCTTACCTCCACAGTTGCTGGTGTCGCCGATATGCCTCAGCAGTCGGCCTCATCTGCTGTGACTGGCGCAAGTCTTCAATCAAGTTTTGATGCGACTAATTCAGCTCAATCCACAACGATCAGCATTCCTTCCCCGGTCTCTACGTCCTCTGTGCAGAATCTTGGCCTAAACAGGACCCTGACTCCACTTCCCAATGTGGCTACCGTGATCATAGACGGTACAAGTCAGGTCATATACAAGCAGACATTTATCAATCTGCAATCTATCACGGCAGCCGAAAACATAACAACCGCTTTCACGCAATACAGCAGCCAGACCACAAGCAACGCCATTCTCCCTGTCGTTGCTCCTGTCGCTGTTGTGGTCGATGCAGGCGGCATCTGGTACAGGATAGGATTAATTGGCCCTCCCATCGGGCCTCCTGAGCTTCTGAAATTGACAATTGGCCGTGGAAGACCTCTCTTTTGCGAGTTATTTTCTTTTCTATGTCCTGGAACAGCGCCTTTATCACCTCCAGGGCCTCCGGATCCCCCAGATCTTCCTGGGCCCCTTGGCAACGTGCAAAACCCTCCAAATCCTGCGGACGACCTCGAACCTGAGAGTGAGAAAGCTTCTCAATCGCGAGGGGAGCCAACAAACATGCCATCATCGACACAAATTTCAACTATTAAATCGACATACTCTGCACAGAGTCAAACGACAAGACCGACGACGCCGACTCAAAATTCAACAACAAGATCGGCATCCTCGACCTAGCCTCTAATATCTTTGAACTGGGTCACGCAGACCCCAAGTCCTGATCCACTCTTTTTGACCACAAGCGAGAATTTTTCGGCAATGGCCTCGTATCTCCAAGCACAATTCACATCTATGGGAATAGCATTCGATCAAGAAGATGCAATGGCCGGAGTGGGCCCAGTGAACGGAACCAGCGCCGCAACGGCGCCTGCCTTTTCAGCGGGAAAAGAAGCCGACATACCAGCTACGGCAACCAACGGCGCAGACGCAGTGGCCGCGGCGGCGGCTGAAATAACAGCTGAATTGGCCCAGCTGTTAGCTTCGAGGGTGTCTATGTCCTCGACCGCCAATCTAGCTTCCAATTCAGCAGCATCCAGTTCAGCAGCATCCGGTTCAGCAGCAGCACTCGCAGCGAGCATCGTTTCTGCTACCACCAACGAGCCACCATCATGTAGTCCTACTCAACCACCCTCCACGACACCTCCCACCAAGGAGTCCCCAATTCTTATCCTCGCGTGTACACTGTCGTAAGTACTTTCATCTGTCCCCTCTAGCGCTTCTCTTCAGGTCCTCCTACCCCGCTGTTCCCCGAACAAAGCTGACCCTTTCGGGGACCTCAGTATCGGGATACTTCAAGGAGGCAAAAACCCTCATTACACCTACGCATGCTTGTGTAACGACAGGAGCACACCAACAGCTACCACTTCAGGCGACGTACTCGCAGGTCCTTCTCAGGTAGATATCATCTATGACTAAATTGATCGGACTTCCCAAACATATGCCCGGCCCAGGTAAATTAGCGTTGATGGTCTCAAGTCCGCTTATTGAAACCGTCATCATCGCGCCTTTTAGCGGAGGAAAGGTCTGAAACTCCTCCGCCGTGATTGCGGACCCAACTCTAAAAGCAAAGCTACCCTTTTGTTGGCTCCTGAGAAAAGTCCTGCAGGGCAGGCCGAATTCAGTCATGAGTAATGTACAGAACGCTCGTAAACCCTCAGTTGATGAGCGATATTGTTGTTGAGGTTGTCCAGTACCGGAGTTTCGGACCAAACACTCGGCTACGGTTATGGCTATCGCTATCGAGGTTGACTATTTGGAAGCTTGATGGGTGAGGAAATCAAAACGAGAGTGGGAGCGGTCGACCATCAGGTCAATCAAATCTTTTTGAAAACTATCAAATGCTGGCCCATGCAGCTAAGATGCCGCAAATGGTTGCGTCACAGAGACAAGGCCTTCCGAAATGTTTAATCAGGCTCTCTGCGTTTCGACGGGATAAAGACATGAGAGCATCTCTGCAAACCGGATAGAGCTGTCGCTCTGCCAAGAAGAAAGAACACGGCGTCAACAAGCTTACTATCGACAGCAGAGAAAGAAAATCCAAGACGCATCGGAGCGAGACTTGGCCCGAGAAACCCTGTCCTCTCACAACTGTATAAATCCATCCTCTCCAGCCCTCGATCCAGCTCCGCAATCCCGCACTCAAAGCAGACCATCAACTGCGCACTGTGAGTATCCAACCCGCGTCGACGATTGGATAGCATCGACACCGTACTCGAATAGTGACCAGCGTCCGTGCATCGAACAGCACACCGCGAGCTCCCCGTAATCTAGACGTTTTCCACCGAAATCCTCCTCTCTGGACCCGGACAATTTTCAAATCGAATTACATCCTAGGATACCCACCCAACCACCTAGTCTCCCGCGTCTTCCGCAAACCTACATTCTCCCTCCATCGCACCACTGCCATTCTGCCACCTACGTGTCGGTTTTATGCCATCCCCTCACAAGATCTATCTGCAGGAGCCGCGCCACTCGCACCTCTGCTAGACGCTAGCATTGAGCCGGTTCGTCAAGTGGTCTTGAAACACTACCTAACGTAGAGTCGATAGTATAGGGTAAGCGAGGTGTGGTTGTGTGCCTGGTTCTAGGAGCACGGTGGTGTGGGAGTTGTTTGGGGTCGTTTGGAGGAAGGCTGAACCAGGCTGGCCAGAGCGAAGGCCGCGGAGGAGAGGGGTTTCGAGCTTCCAAGGTGTGAGAAGATGGGGAGAGGATAAGGCGCGGCGTTATCGCTGTTGGGAGCTTCCTGCGACATCTGCTGGCTCAAGGGACAGGTTTCCGACGGCTTGGGTTTCGATCAAGTTGTACTTCAAAGCGACACCGCGACATCTGCAAAACCCAGGCCATTGTACCATAACGGAAACATCATCGCCGTGGACCAGCATTTGAAAGCTGCCGACTCCTACGGAGACCAACAAGTCTCATCACTATCAACCCTCGTCGCCGCATCAACCCTCGCGATCGGCATCTTCCAACCATCGTCATCACCATCGACCCTCCCAGCGCCATCCGTGCGCGCAATGGGCAGCTCCTGGCTATCAATCGACACCGTAGTCCCCGCCCACGGCTTCCTCCGCTGCAACTCCATTCCCCGAAAGACATCGTCCCTCGACTCCAACCTGGTCGTGCCCCGGGCGCCGGAGATTTCAAACTTGAGAATGAGTCTGCAGACGAGGATGGAGACCATGTACCGGGCGGCCACAACGGACGCGTCGAGCAGGCTGATGAACAGCAGTCCGGCGAACACCACGATGCCGAAAATGACGTGGATCGAGCCCATCACCGTCGCAAGCCAGTTCAGCGTCACGGTCAGGATCTCCGGCGCCGTGTCCTGCAGCGTCTCGTCGTCCTGGTTCGTGCAGAGGACAAACTCCGTCCGCGCCCACGTCAGGATCCGAGCCGCCCACGAGTCCCGCCGTCCCAAACTAGAAGTCTGATGCTCCAATTTCACGCGCCGCATGACCGCCGAGTGATTGAACGTCCACGCGGCCAGCAGATGAATAACGCACGGCAGGAGCGCCCAGAGGACGGGCATGAACGGGAGGCATTTCCACGCCAGCACGGTCCGAAGCTGGAGCTCGTACGAGACCCAGAAGATGTTGCATATCGCGAGGGACACGACCAGGTACTCCGCCCCGCTGAGCACGAGGGCCAGCCGCGCGTCCGAGAAGCGTCGGATCGTGAACTCCCCCCTCGTGGGCGCCAGGAGCTCCAGCGGGTCCGCGTACGCCATGGGCCGGGCGATGAAGATGGCGGGCACGCCGACGCTGAGGAGGAAGCTCAGGAGCGGGCGGCGGGAGGAGAGCAGGGCGATTTCCGCGACGGTGGGGCCGAAGGTCGCGACGAAGACGGGGAGGAGGCCGAGGAGTATCCCGGCGTTGGTCATGTCGAGTTGGTCGAGCTGGGCCATGTTGCCGAGGATGCAGTTGACGTGGGCGTCGCATGCCAGACGGGTTTGGTGCGTGAGGTAGGCGCTGAGGGACGGTGCGCAGGTGTTTGTGGAGATGTTTGTGAGTTCGGGGCGGAGGAGGGGGAAGAATTGGGTGAATCGGGTGGAGCCTTTCACGTGCGCTTGGACGGGAGGGACGGTGGTGAGGAAGGGGATGATAGCAAGGAGTAAAAGCGAGCGTGACATTTTCTTTCTTTGAATAACAATCGATATTCTTCTTTTCCTGTCTCTCCCTTCGAAGAGCAAATGGAATTAAAGTCGTCGCTCAAATTCAATACAACAACAAAGAGTGAAGGTGATACCTATATTTTGTTCTCTGTGTTACTAGTATGTTGTACGTATAATCATTCAGGCACAAAAGCAACAAGAGAGGCGGAGCGGAGGGGCGGTCCCTTTAGATCTGTTTCATCGTCCCATCTCCCCGACGCCCCCCCTTCCGAGCAGTAAGTCGGGACGGCACGGCTACGGTAACACAAAGCACAGATAAGTACGTTGCAGGTACTCCAGCCTCGCCAGCGTCGTGATTATGCACGTCAGCGGCCCAGAACGCCGAACCAGCCCTCCCCAAAACCAACGAGTCGGCGACCCACCAACCCCGTCCCAGGTGAGGCTGTGAGGCATGCAAGAGGTACGCTTGGCGCACATGGGATGCAACCATCACGCATGCGGCTGGAGCATGGCGCTCCAGCGCGTTCGGGCGCTTTGGCCCTTATCGGCATCTGCTTAGGGCTCGCCCGGTCTCGGCCTTGTTAATCGATTTCGTGTTCTTTAATTAGCCAGAGGCTGAGTCCGTGTACATACATTCCCTCCGGGTCTGACAAGTGAAGATCCTTCATCGATGGTACAATCCGTTTGAGAGCAAAGCTCGGGACTTCGTGGATGCGTTGCCGGTACTGCTCCATCTGCATCTTCGGTGAGGAGGTCATAGAGATCACGGGGCATTCTTGTATCGACGGGGCCGTGGAGCTCCTCGAACCGGGTTCGAAGACGGGCCTCGTTGACCGTGCCACGACGTCTTGCGGTGTGTTACTCAGGATGCCTGGCTCTATACACGCCGTTCCACCCATCAATGGTGGAATATGGGTGAGCTGGGAGGAGAGGGGAGGGGATGGTGAGGGGGGGGAGGTGAAAAGGCTTCTGAGCGCTTCGCAAGCGCGATCTACTAAGCAGAAACATGAGGCCGGCTTGAAGGTGTGGAAAGAGTACCTAATTCATGATCGATACCAAGTCAAAGATTTGAATCTACTATGCACAGGTTCATGCAGACGCGCGGTATCTCTGAAGAGGAAAGCCTTCGACGCCATCAGCCTGTTCCTAAGCAATAATTGTTGAGCAAGTTTCTAATGTATTTCGTGCAAAGACCTCGTCAATTGAGGATGCGATGCCGACAAGCTTCCAGTGGACGCCGTTGAAGCTTTCCATGGTCCGTTTGCCGCCGCATATCAGAGAGTCACCGGTACGCATCGTGACAGAGCTGAAAGTTCAGCAGGAAAAGCAACATGTACAATAAAAATATGTGCAGAAAGGCCCGACCGCACACTGACAATGCCCATACACAGTACATCAAGCAGGGTCTGTCTGAAAAGTTCGCGTTAAGAACATGCCCAAAAATGTCAGGCTTGTTCACCACTCGGCCGCAGGCCCAAGGGATTCCGGGGGTATCGCGCTTCATGCACGATGCGCCCTGTTAGGTCCTATAAGCCTGGGCACCGTCAGGGTCTGGACTGACGAAAAGAGAAGGACGAGATCAGAGACAGATATAGATGACCTGATGCAAGCTCTTTGGCACAATAATGAGTTGTCTGTTGAAGATGAACGGATACAGATTCAAATGACATTTGGTTTTCTCCTTCATGCGTACTCAGGTGCACGGGGCGGCACTTTCATCGAGGCCGAGTGAATTACGTGAATTACGAAGACTCTGGCAGATGCCCACTTGAAATACATGGTCAGCTATGCCTGGCTATTTCCACACTCGAGTATGTATTCCGAAGGAGATAAAATGTTATTTGAACCTATATCCATTATGTTTAAAAGACAACTCATTATCGTGCCAGAGAGCTCGAATTAGATTGTCCATATCTGTCTCTGTGATCTTGTACTTTCTTCTTTGGGCATGTTCTAAACCCAAACTTTTCAAGCAAACCCAACTTAATGTACTGTGTGAGAGCATTGTCAGTGTGCGGTTAGGCTCTTCTGCACACGGTTTCATTGTACATACTGCTTTAACTATTGAGCTTTGAGCTCTGTCAAAACTTGTACCCATGACTCTCTGATATGCGGTGGCAAACGGACCATAGAAAGCTTCAACGGCGTCCACTGAAAGCTGTTAATCCCCCACTACCATCACGTAATGTGGCTGGATTGTTGTACTCACCAAAGAGGATACATGCTTACTCTAGAGGAAGACGGCGTAGAGTAGAAAGCGGATGTACCTACTTTCGTGGGTTTCAGTCTTTCAATATCGATCCTGAAAAATCATGTAGGCCGACTTTGCTTAGATACATGGCCAAATTCTCTCTTAAATAGGTCAAGTCTGGCTTGGTTGAACATAGCCCTTGCCTTTATCCTGAGCTTGCGCGCTGACTTCGTTGAGCTCCCCTAGGCTATTAGTGTCAGGTATGTTATTCGCAATATGGCTCATATGGCTCATATCGCGATCCCACTGTCCGGAAAATTTTTAATCGCTATACTCAGTAGAAGAGTCGTCATGATCGTCATCACCATCTTCGTCGGTTTCGTCTTCACTAGGTCCGTCATGAGGTCTACCACGAGCGTCACTGCTGGCCCCTTTCTCATCCACTTTGCCTTCACCTTCTTCCTCGTCGCTCTCATCCTCGAGAATGTCGAGAACGTCGAATTCCCCAACCACATCCCATCTATCGCCCTTCGCGATTTGGCTCACGTACTTGACGAAGCGCATGGTCCCCTTGTCCCTCAATACTACGCCCAGGCGATTCCAGCCCGCTGGCACACTGAAAAGTACGCCGTCCTCTTCGTCGTCGCCGCTGGCTTGGTATATAGCTGGATCTTGCTTTGACTTCTTAGGTTTAGCGGCTCTTATGGACCGAGCTCCGGTGCTCATGTCGAGCGGGACTTCAACACCATGATCACTGCCCCCTCCGTCATGGTCAGGATCGTCCTCTTCTTCGCCCGCCATGTAGGCAAGGTAGCCGCCTACTCCAGGCTCGTCGGCTGTGGCAGTGACTTCGTCTTTGTCCTTAACCGCGGCTGCTTCATCAGTATCTTTCTCCGGCTCAACAGTCTGGTCGTCACCCCATCCCGGAGTAGGCGTAATTGACAGACAAAGCTCGATACGTGGGGCTTCTTCTTCATACCCAGTTGCAAGCGTGTAATCCCGTCCTCGCCGAAAGCGCCGAACAAGTGTATTATGTGACATTATGGTCTGACCTGTCGCCAGGGAAAGCCACTTCTGGAAGGCGTCAGAAGGTAGAAAGTTTTCTAACAAGTCCAGAAGTGGAGATTCTTCACGGTTGCTTGAGTTGGCTTGCTGGAAAAGAAATTGGTGTTTGTGTGGCGGTCTGGCAACGGTCCATGATGTCGTTTTCTCAATTTCGGTGGATTCGCTTGGTAGTGTCTGTGATTCCTGAGATTCGATGTAGTTCCGAACCGAGTCGGAGAACTTGTGGGATAAGAAGGTATCGAGACAAAGGGAACACTCCTCAGCGAAGATACTGGAGACTGATTCGAGCGTATCCGGCGTGAGATACGTGGGAGCGATATACTTCAATAGGAAATTGAGATCCTCTTCCGAAAGCGCAGGGTCCTCCTGAGACGATGGTGTCGGCAGACCAATTTCACCACTGCTGTCTAAAGACTTCCCGTAAAGTTCGAAACTCGCTTTTGGGAGCTCATACTTATCTCCTTTGCTTTGTAACTGCACGAGGCTACTCTTTTCCGCTAGCTGTTCTTCCGATCCCTCGACGTAACCATCCTCGCCTTCTTGTGGTATGTGGTACCATCCGCTTATTGCCATCCTAACCCTTCCACCGGCGTTCTCCTTGTCTTTCTCCTCGACTTTCTCCTCGTCTTTGTCCTCGTCTTTCCCCTCGTCTTTCCCCTCGTCTTTCCCCTCGTCTTTCCCCTCGTCTTTCCCCTCGTCTTTCCTCTCGTCTTTCCCCTCGTCTTTCCTCTCGTCTTTCCCCTCGTCTTTCTCCTCGGCTTTCTCCTCGGCTTTCTCCTTGGCTTTCTCCTTGTCTTTCTCCTCGTCCTCAGCGTAGACCTCTTGCACATCGTGAAAGCTTTCACCTGGCTGCACAGCGAAGAAGCTCAATTGGTTGAATGCCGGCGCTATCGAAACACTGTAGTCCGGACTTGGGACCTTGGTAACCACTCCATCCTCCTCAGTGTAGGTCTGCGTGGGATACAAGCGCAATGCGCCGCCCCACTCTTCCTTCCAAGGTGTATCTGGATCCGTCAGGTAGAGAATATAGCTAACTCTTCGACTTCCGATGACGTCGTCGTGACACAGTAAGTGACAGCCAGGTGTGTAGACATTGATCGCCATGTCCGTTTTTTTCCCGGAAAGCGGACCAGAGCCTGTAATAGTGGAGAGGTACTCCCGGAAATCTGAGGAGTACATGGCATCGCGGAGAGGGAGCAGTGAAGGTAGAAGTTTGAGAGAAGAGTCATCTAAGCCATCAAGGTTTGCCAAGTCGCCAGATTGGTGAATCTTGTAGATGTCCGTTTCTTTGGGAGTGAAGGAAAGATTCTGAATTTCGGAGCGCACATTGCGAAGGAGTGTGGGAGATATCAGGTTTTGGATGACGCCATGACGAAATCTGTGAACAGTCAGCATCAATATTGGAGGTAATTGACCTGTCGTTTCAATGCTTACGGCTCAGAGGTGGCATAGCTCTTTCTATATTTGTCCAACACAGGTCCGTCAAAAAGCCCCTCTCGGAAGCTATCTTGGTGGCTCGGTGCTCGCCTTTTGGCTTGTTCAGGGATCTCCCGATCATCTACTTCGTCTATCTTGCGCTTCATGGCAGATGAGTTCGAGCTCAGTGTTGCTGAGCAATCAATTGAGCATTTTATGTCTTATCATGATTTGTACAACATAGAAAGCGGGGGCCAATTTCGAATTGTGGGAGCAATTGCGAGCGCTGGGTAACAAGTGGGACTTCGGACTTGGAAAAAATGCGTTTGCGCTATGAACCGTGGAGTGAAGAGACGAACAGGCACAGCAATTTCGGTAGGAGCCAGCTGAACTTGCGGAAAGAATGACTGCGTCTCAACACAACTTGAGGTAAGATACATCGAAAGGAGTCTACACGCTTCCAAAGCTCGCGACCAAGCATTCTACTCTACTGGCTCCCACCATTTTTGGACGGGTCCAATCCATAGCTTGTCCCATCACGGAAAGTATACCAACCTCCCCTGGTCCACCCATTCGTCCCATGACAAATATCCCTTACCCTCCCCATGGCATACTCACAATCCGCCGTGTTGGCATGCGTCGCAGCTTGGATGTTCCCTGTATAGTGTACATACCCTGTGCCTTTTGCGGGAGTGGAATCGCAATCTACACTAATATCGAAGCAAACCTGGGCCAACTGATAATCGGACTGTTGAGGCGGATATGCACCATCTGCGTTGGGTACAAACGAGAAAGGTGTGAATTCAAGGGGTTGATAAACGGGGGTGCCGCAGATTTCGTTTATGCTCGTGTCGAGTGCGTCCTGAAGGGCCCATGTACCGCCTTTGTAACAGTTGAACGTGCCAGCTAGGCTTGCGTTAAGGGCGTCAGTGCCGCTATAGGTGTCCTTGTCCCGGGCGACGAGGGGGGCTTTGGCAGAGACATCGGGTGAAGGATACGATTCGATTGGCGAAGCAAATGTGGTCGAGGCAATTTGGGAAATGAAAACAGCAGAGCTGGCGAGAAGCATCGTTCCTGCGATGATACAATTAGTCGGTAAGGAAACGATTTCAATACATCTAAACCTACTCTTCATGACTTGGTGTGTAGTCTTGACTGTTGATTTCTGTAAGGACCGACTTTCTCCTTCTTGTATGACTCCGAGGAAGCAGGGCTCAGCGGCCTGTTGTGGACGTGCAGCATTTTTTGAGTCCTTTATAGACTGCTAGACTTTCCTGTAATGCCTTGGGCAGTTGGGCTATCGCTTTGGCGGCTATCGCTAAATCTCCTGCTAGGAAGTTTGAGGATGAGTTTTGAAGCGACAGCTAAAGGCATCCTCATACAGGTCGACAAAAATCTCTAGCATCGCCTGAAGTTTGGGATCACCTCCTTGCCTGGTTTCGCGCCTGGCGCATGTAGCTTGTGCGCCTTCTGACCTTGTGATTTAGAAGGAAGTTGTTTTGGTCTTTGACCGAAGGTCACTTCTTAGTAAAACAGACAAGAGTGCTCGTGCTGCTTGTCCATAGTCAGAGCTTCTTCAAACCTCCAAAGACCAAAGTCTCTTTGCTCAAGCAAAAAATTTCCGCCACGTAGCATGTCTCAAATGTTATGATGTGACTTAAGAAAGCAAGAAAGCTCTGATGGTTAGATGGCATCATGACCCTCACTACAATCCTGTAAGCTTGACATCGTCCCTTGTTAGCCAGCTTTTGTAGATAGTAGCTCGAGTAGGCATGTCATTTGGCCTGTAACTACCTAAGTAAAGACAGATTGGGGGGCTCCAGGGGCCACATGTTAGCAAGCCTTCCCAATGCCAAGAGAATCTAAGCCACTATTCCTTCCGACACTTTGAAACGTGCGTATTTTGCCAATGCCACTCGCTCAATATGATAGACGGCGTGCGTGGGGAAGAAGTTCGAGTCGCTGCAACTTCTTACATTTCCCAAAATTGCCTTGCCGTCATGTCCATTATGACGTGGATCGAGATTTTAGCATTGCTCTAAATCTAAGAAGTTCACTGTACGCTGTGGCTCGCAGTGGATATATGTTGTAATTGCAAACAAAGACTACGTCGCAAATACATGGGGGATGAAGTGCTCCCAAGGCACGCGACGCTAAGGTGACGCTCGCACTACCACAGGTAAGGCATGCTCCATGGGGAATCAGGCTTCTGGCGACAAGCCATGCTCGGAGTTTGCATAGGCGCTATTATCGCCAATTAGCTCGGTCAGCAGCCGTAAAACGAGGACTCGATCACGAAGGCATGGATTGCAGCTCTCCAAGAGCCTGAAAAGCTACCGGTGGGGTGGGGCATCCTCTGGGCATATCTGACCATGTATACCAGTGGCATGTGATACATGTAGAACGTGCAATAAATCTTGAACTGGCGCCGCGGAGCCGCTTTTTAACAGCAAACTCTACCTTGGGCCACGCCTTTCCCATTCAGCACCGACACCAGCACGGACGCTTTTGGACGATCCTGGGGTGAGTTCACCAGCATCGACAACGTCAAAGTGGGCACTAATGGGAAGCTATCGAAGCCCCGTAGTTGGAAGGTCTCCGTCGCAGCTTTGATATCATTGAGCCCTTGGGCAACACCACGTCTGTTCTCCTGAACGTACGTCGCGTAGTCATCCTCATCGGCGAAACCGTCAAGGCGCCATTCCAAGATGGCTCCTAGCATCTCCAAGAATACACAGCCAAGCGAGAAGACATCGGCTGCTCGGCTGCGCTCATCGCCGGCCACCACTTCCGGTGCACTGTATCGTCGCGTCATACCTGTATTGCCAGCGGTCACGCTGACGCTGCCCTCGAAGTCATGTGCAATGCCAAAATCGGTGTATAAAATCTTCTCCCCATGGACCAAGAGATTCTGCGGTTTGATGTCCTTGTGCTTGACCTGCTGCGAATGGATGTAGCGCAAACCCTCCACAAGGCAACCGGTCCATTTAATTAACAACTCAACCTGGCTCGGTACTTCACGATCGAAAGTTTCCATAAAAGCTTCAAGATCCTTGTCAGCCAGAGGCAGAAGCAGGATCGAAGAGCTTTTGCCGCGGCTATAAGAACCAAGAACTTCAACCACATGGAAATGTTGTAATTTTTGCATGATACGGACTTCTTCAAGGAACGCTTTCCTCGCAGATGCGGTTGGCGTCTTGCAAGTCTTTCGGACGCAAATGCGGCCACCTGGAAGACTCCTGACCTTCTCTACAATGCCACTGCCGCCTCCACCGATCGAGTCGAGCACCTCGAACGGGGCTTTTTCATCTTGAAGGAGATGAATGTGACTTGTGACCCGATCTCGCGGACTTTTGGAACAATCATACTTTTCGAGGTCTTTGATGATGTCTGGATGTTGGGCGAACTTGGCAGCCTGCAGTGCAGTTCCATAATATCCGCACCGAATCATGCAATCGGCACCCTTCTCTGTTAGGAGGGTCACAACATCTCTATGGCCATGGAATGCGGCAGCTTGTAGTGGACTACCCAGGCTTCCGCCGGTCCAGTTCACTTCAGCACCGTGCAGTATTAATCGCCTCACAGTCCTTAGTAATCCCAGTGAAGACGCGTAGTATAGTGCTGAGCAAGCTTCCCGCCGTAATTTATGTGGATTAAGTGATAAGCTCCATGGCCTATCCGGATCAAACATTCGAAGCCAGTTCGTCAGATCGTCATAAAACGGGTCTAGCAAATGTTCAACAACTGTATCTAATTGATCCAAGTCCTCCTGCTGTGGAGACTTCTTCACGTGGTAGAACCATTCATGGCTAGCGTAGCGGTATAGAGGGAAGTGAGTCTGGAAATCATCCTCCAGAAGATTGTTGGCGCTGATCGAGGACAAGTAACCTATGCAAGATAATGCAATGATTCTGTTTGCGTCTTGCTGTATACTGTATCTTGCGAGTGGCCCAGTGCTGCATCGACTAGAGGTGAGATATTCTTGCACCGAAAAGTGAGCAAATCGTAACTCTTCGGCCTCGATCGTGTCGCCGTTCTCGCTCAAAACTTTGATTGGAGATACGACGACCAGATCGGAGCAGATTGTCAGTGTATCGTGCGGATCGACAAGTCGCTTCTCGCGGTCTAAATGAGGTCTTTCCAGGAGATCAACTATTGCGAGAGCTTCTGCGACCTCTTGGATCCGAAGGGGCCGATTACTGTAAGTAAGCCACTGCAGCAGTCTAAGAGCTTCAGTCTCATGATGTTCCGCAATCCTCGCCAATATTCTCTCGTACGTCTCATCCAGCGTTCTTGGCAATGATGCTAGCGTTCGTCGAACATCTGACACTCTGAAGCACCTGCGCAGGGCATCTAATTGGCATACAACCCAGCGGAACCTGCAGAAACGTTTGTAAGCGCTCTTGATCGAATTTTATTCAAGGAGAGTTGTTACATTCCATTTCCGCTATTTTCTAACGTTGTCTCTATCGAATCCAATACTTCCTTCGGCCATCGCTGAAATTTTTGATCATGGATGATGGTATCGTGAATATAAATGGAGATATCATCTTTGCTGGTATTTTTAAATGGGACCACAGTGGCAGAGTAAGTATCGCAGAAGAGCTGGAGTTGCCATTCTGGCCGACTCGTCGCGAGGAAATGCAGAGTGTCAAAATTCCATGCTAGGAGAACATGAAGGAAGTCCCGGAAATTATCGACCTCGTTGCATTCATCCACGGCGTCAATGATAATATACGTTGCCTCAAGTTCTTGAACCCTCAGACGAAGTACAGTCACAAGTTCATCCAATGTTGGCTGTCGTTGGCCATACTGACAGACTGTATAAAGCTCCTCGAGAGGTCTGGAGTCCATTTCACCTAGCAGTGACAATTGCACCGTCAAGGAGCGCACCAAATTTTCAAGACTCTGTTTCTCGTGATCACTGAAATCAAAGTAGAAATAAGCAACAGCGATGGCAGAGCTGGAGGAACAGCGTAGCAATGTTTCGTCAATGGCGTTAGAGCTGTAGAGGTTATTTTCCGCTTGAGATGTTTTGACAACGTGAATAGGTGTGCACATACCACAGAATGGTCTTCCCACATCCCGCTACAACAATCATCAGCCTGGAGAATTGCAAAGCCTGCTTAGAGATAGCTCACGAGACCCGTTTAGCCAAAGAATTGATCTTGGAGTCGAAAACCATTCCGTAAACTGAGTCCCAGTCACGAACCATGATCCTGTGGATGGTTGTCGTAACGCCCTGGCACGAACGTGATTGCTACTTGAGTCTGGCGCCGAGAGCCAAAATAATAGCTTTCTTCGCCTGTCCTTCGCTATGAGAGTTCTAATGTCAAATAAGTCTTACGGCAGTTGGAAGGTGTAGCTTTTACCTAGTGCCAGTACGTCAAGTGACCGAGAGATTCTGTCCAAATCATCCGCGATTGCAGACGTAGTTGCACTGCGTAATATGAGTGGATAGTCTGAAGCACAGGGGTACATTGGGAACACCTTTGGTTCGCTGTGATGGCAAGTTCGATTGTATGCCGATGTGCTTTTATACTTTCAATGGCCCATCGCGTCTGTTTCAATGTGAGCGGCCAGCGAATCGTACGCGAGAGGCGCTGGTCTCTCCTAAGACTACGGTCACCTATTTCAGGTGTAAGACGCTTCAAAAGATCGTTGAGCTCCTGGGTGTAGATATGTAAAGGCCCGTTGGCTCCGTTCAAGAGGGCTACACTAGCTAGTATCGCATGGCTTCTTTCATCTTGTGAATCGTACACTTGCATAAGGGTTTCTAGGGCTCGTTGAAAGGAAGCCAACTCTTTCATGAAGATGAGTGAGTCTTCCAGAGCATGGTCCTTCGACGCCTTCCGATAATCATAGCATGCGGTTGTGAGTTCAGTGGTGGTGCCAATAAGGACGAGGAGCGACGTCGCCGTTGCGCCAAGGACCTCCGCCATGTCCAGGAAAGAAGTGGGATGCACTTGCGATGAAACGCTATTCTCCGGATTTGAATGGGTATCCTTTCAAGTTGGTTTGCTTTCAATTCGTATCTGCGTATTCTGGTGATGTTCAAGGCTAGCGAATCAAATCTGCATATCAGTGTCTCTTTCGACCCTTCTTTCGACCTTTCTTTCGACATCAACAGCGATCCTCGAATGAAAAGATATAAAAAACATCGTCTGAACAAGATTCGACGCTGAACAAGATCTGACGGGTTTCTTGTGGTTAGTGGTACGAGATGGCAAGAAAGAGGGGTCAAATCCAAGGCTGAGAAAAATGCGCAGGATACCATACTTGATCGGTCCAAGGTGCGGGGCTATGCGTTGTTGTTGCAGCGTGGCTGTTGTACTGTTGTAGTAAAACTATGGGTCCATCAAAGACAGCAGCACGTCTTCTACTACTAAATCGCTTTCAGTCATTCATTTTTTCACGATATCTCAATGGGTTCCAATAGGTTGACACCCCCTTTTACTACATGTACACCCCCTTTCACTACATTGACACTCCCCTCTAATCTGGCCGGCCACCTTTGGATCTGAGCGAGGCAGGCAGAGCGAGCGAGCGAGCGGAGGGATGTGAGAGTAGAGCTGGGACAAAGGTATGTTGTATGCACCGCCAAAAATTCCGCGCGCCCCTCATGAATCTCACCTACTTAGTTACTGTTAAGATACATGATGCAATGCCTCTTCCCTGCAGGTGCTTCCTCCTCATACACCCTCCATAAACCCCCCCATCCACCCCCCGGGCGCACCCCCAGAGCCGCACCCACGCAAATTGTTGTCGCAAATTTTTCGCAAGCTGAGTTTTTGTAATCTGAGACTTGAGGCACTGCGTGGCAACAGCTTTAGACAGGTAGAGTAGGCCAGAAGAGAAGGGGGAGATGGATTGTGGAGGTTGGTCGCAGCGGGGCGAAGCGGAGCGAGCCCCTGCAGCTTTGCTGCGGAGGCAACTTTGGGTGCGACTGGGAGACTTTGGGGCTTTGGGTATGGAGGAGACTTTTAGTGCAGAGGCTTTTGGTGCGGAGACTTTTGGTGTGGGGAGGTATAACCGCCTTCCTAGCCCATATCTACCTAGCTGAGGGGGGGTGGTGTCAACCTATCGGGACCCTATCTCAAATCGTCGCTCTAAACCGTCATCTCGACAACAAAGACTGCGACGGGGTGGGCGCGTGCTCTCACCATACTATAGTGACACGTCCATTGAAAATAGCTTACGAGTGAGGCTTCCGAAGTTTGATGTAAGATTGTGGGAGAAGAACTTTCCGCAGAGAAGTTGAAGCTGGCTTTCGTTAATCAGGAATACGCAAATCAAAACGATTATCCCTTGAGAAGCTTGTTCAATTTGCATCTGGTATGGACCCCGCAGGCCTTGCTTTGGCTGCATTCTCCACCCTCAAAGAGGTTTACTTGCTATCTAAATTTGTACTTCGAGTCATTTCTTCAGCCATGAAGCACCAAATGGAAAGAGCAAGGCTGCACCTCCAATTTCGACACGAATTCATCTTTCTCAGAAGCTTTGGAATGATGTTGACAAGGAAAGATAATACGGTACTCGACGATGATGAGCTAAATAGCGATTGGCTCAGACACATTATCGTCATATTAGAGCAGCTGCGGGTTGCATACGGGGACTATGCAAAAATTGCGGCTGCGAAGGACGACGAGTATAGACGTTTTAGCCCATATACGCCTTCCAGCGCTGCAGGTATCTCGAAAACCATCGAGTTCAGCCTTGATGTGGAAGAAGACCCTGCGGATGTTTTTCAAGCAGGTCAACATGTGGAAAAAATCTCATGGCTGAGTGAATATACCAAGACACTCAAAACCGCAGACTGGAAATGGGCTTTGTTCCAGAAACGCAAACTTGAAGAGATACTCGCCGACTTCAAAATATGGAATGGAATGTTGAAAGAACTCATTCCAATCACGCTCGCTGCTGGCCGATCAGGTAATGGTCGTCCAGTATCAGTGTTCAGCGATCGCGCAAGTGAGGAAGACCTCAACAGACTCGGAGTCAGTGTTCATACTCAACTTCGCAAATTAAGTGTCGACGAGCATACCGATGATACGGATGTCCGCCTCCGTGACGTATCCCTTGTATCACCAGAGACGACCCAACTTTCGCCTCTCTCGTTTGGTGTCTTATCAAGAGATGAGAAAGAGCGTGAGAATGTCTTGATAGAGTACAAACCTATATTTCACCCGTCCAAGTTTGTCAGTGGGGCTCAACCCAAACAGTCCCTAGCCCCGTCTCACAGAGGTATGGAGGCGGTCAGACTAGCTGGTCTTCTGCGCTTAGCAGGGAAGTCAGAACTGCGCACTTTGCCATTCGTGGGATATATCGAAAAACCTTCCATGGAGCCGCCGCAGTACGCCTTTTTATTTCGGTACCCCGAAAAAGCTTTGGAACAGTCGCCAGTCTCTCTCCATGAGATGCTGTCCTCCGACAGCCACGACATTCTCTTGGAGGGTCGATTTGGAATAGCAAAACGGGTGGCTACGTCTTTATGGACTCTTCACACGGACAATTGGGTTCATAAAAGCTTCCGCTCCCAGAGCATTGTCTTTTTCCTCGAACAAGGCGGCATCATCACGTATCGAGACCCTTACCTCGTTAATTTTGAGTATTCCCGCCCAGCCAATGAAAACACCATTTGGACCTGGGATCAAGATGAGGACAAGAACTTATACCGGCACCCTGAGCGTCAAGGTCCTCCAACAAGGTCATTTGACAAGACTCATGATGTGTATGCGCTCGGAGTTGTCCTACTTGAGATCGGCCTTTGGCAGACAGCATTTGAGATTTGGAAGCAGGCTAAGCAAGCTCGAGGGCCTACCGCGCGCTTTGACAGGTACGACTTGAAAGAAGCTTTCATCGCCTTTGCAAAGCAGCGTCTCGCTCGAATGATGGGACTATCCTATCGAGATGCCGTTTTGACATGCTTGATGAGCGATTTCACCTGTAAGGTTCACGATGACGGCTTCGGGATGGAGTTTTATGAGAAAGTAGTACAGAGACTAGACCTCAGCCGCCTTATGCTATCTGCAAAAACTATGGTAGATAGACCGTAAAGCTGACTTGGCGTTTCTTTGCATTAAGGTCCTTAGCACTTGGTCGGAAGTGCTAAGGAAATATAGTATCTGCAAGCAAAAATTGCGGGAACAATTGAGTCCAAGTGTCTATGCAGCTTGTTGACTTGCTATTAATGTGTACGTTTTACTGATTCTGTACCATTGATGCATCGAAAAGGGACATCCCCCCCGGTGGTAAGTTTATGGGGGGCGCGGATAGGGGCCACATTGAGTCGACGCCACGTGTTAAACAGGATCCAGCTACGAACGATTGCTCTTTACTCCTGGTTACAACCCGTAAAACTCGCTTTGCATGTCATCTAGTTACAGTCCTTTGAAGATGTCGGCGAGTCCATAAACGCCCAACTTATTAATAGAAAATAAGGTGCTTCTCAGCCTTGCACCATTCACCTTACTCGAGTACCGTTAACTGCACCCTCTGCGTTCCTATCTATTAATTCCTTTGTCTTGCAAAAAATGACTCTTCCCACTTCGATCCTTTCCCCATTTGCCTCAATCCCTGGGACTTGTCAATAGATGCCGAAGGTGAAATACCCAAGACACTAGTCTCTATTAGCGTGAGATGTTCTGGTGACCAAGCACATATGAAACTGACACCCGTCGCAACAGTCTCTGCGAGTATGCCGTCTTCACACTGCTCAACAAGACCGAGCCTAAGCATAGCAAAGCCACTCCCAAAGCCTAGGACGCCGTCATCCAAACGGCGCTTACGATCAGCGTGGCGGTCTCTGAAGCAGCACGTATGGTGGCCCATCGAAACGGCATGCTGGGTGGCCAGCCTGGCGCTCTTTTCGGCCATAATGGCTATCCTCGCTTCCTTCGATGGACGCCAATCACCTACGCTGAAATACGGTATCACGCTCAATACCATAGTATCCATCCTCGCAACACTAGGGACCTTCATGCTCATGATCCCAGTTGCGGCGGCTTTAGGACAGATGAAATGGATCTGGTTTATGCAAGAGCGGCCTTTTGAGGATTTCCAAGTTTTCGACGAAGCAACACGAGGGCCGGTCGGCAGCGTGACCTTGCTGGCCAGCAGGCGGGGAGGGTGAGTGTTCACAATGGCTTGAGTTGAACGTTGCTGATACCAGGTAGACTTCTTGCCGCACTCGGCGCTTTCTTGACAATATCAAATCTTGCGGTAAACTCCTTTGTCCAACAAAGCATCATCTACGAATCGAAAAAATTCGCGGTAGCGAATGCGACCGTTCCTACGGCTGTGTTATACGACAGCCTCGGGTACAACAACTCTGGAGCGACAGTGAATGAGTGGGCCGGCATGGCCGAAGGGTCGATGATGAGTGCCGTGTTGAGCTCTATATACGCCAACAGCGCCGTGTCCTATGCTGTGGCCCCAGATTGTCAGACTGGAAATTGCAGCTGGCCTTCCGAGGGCAGCTCGTACGAAACTCTCGCAATTGGCAGTGATTGTACAGATATCACCCATGAATTGATCTCGAACGCTTCGGGTCACTACCTGCCATCGGGCTTTAGCCTCGTCCTCAACGCGAGTGAGACGGCCGAGGTGCCGCTGATGAACGTCACGGCCTTGCGGACCGGCACCATGTATACATCACAAGATTGGCTGGACGACGTTCCAGATGGCCCGAATGAGGTATACTATGCATCATCAGTCTATTGGAACAACAGTGTTGGTGCTGTCTACGCATTTTCGATCATCGCCAACGCTATCAACCCTGTGGCAGCTGAGTGCCTGTTACAATTTTGCGTCCAGTCAATGGTGGCCAATGCCAGCAACGGCGTCTTCCAAGAGAGGGTCCTATCGCAAAGACCGGTGAACTACTCCTCTTGGCTCGATACGGATCTGGCTCCGCCAGCCGGCAGCTTCGGCCCAAGTTTCGACGCGTTGATGGCGCTCAGCGATTTCCTCACGCAGACGCTGAGCGGCTGGGTCTATGGTCCGAGCCAAACGCCAAACTCCACCGTCGCGACGCCGGCCGTCCAGCAGCACCCCAACTGGTGGTCCAGCAACGAAATGGTCGCAATATATCGGTCCTTCCTACTTGATCCTGCGGCGAGCATCAATGAACTTGCGACTGCGCTGGGACAGAGCATGACAGTCAACATGCGCACGCGGCCCGGAGCCGTGGTTCCCGTACAGGGCACTGCATTCCAGGGGCTCTCCGTAGTGCGCATAGCTTGGTCGTGGATGTCAATGCCGATCGCACTTCTTGCGCTCGCTTTGCTCCTACTTGTGCTGACTGTTTGCGGTACCAGGAAACATCGCCTTGAGGCGTGGCGGAACGATGCCCTGGCCACGCTCCTGCATGGGATCGATCCGGACGTGCGACGGAGGATGGGTCCGTTGAACGAGATGAAGGACATGGAGGAAGTAGCGGAAGAGACGGTCTTAGTACTGGGTCTTGAGCGCGGGAGTTGGCGGTTAGGCAGGCCGTAAGGAGGGTTTGCCTGTGCTTGTGCCATGTTGTTGAGCACATTTATAGGAGCGAACCGAATCGAATATTTCTATTCGCAAACGTGTACTAGAAGCCAAAAGATTTCACCATCCTGGATTTTGTTTTAGTAAAAGTGGAGGGTGTCTGGGCCAGGAAAGAATCAACAGACTCAGGGCAGAGGGATACAGTTGCCAAAGGAAGGTCGTAGCCGGTGACGAGCGGAATGTTCATTTTGGTAGAATCTCTTGCGAAGCCATGCAAGTTGAGGATTCTGTCTCGAAGGTCGAGCTTGGGGAAGGTCTGAGGTATAAAGCAGAACCGTTACTCGTGCCACGCAGCCAAAAATAACAAAGCGTGCTTGACTAATGTTAGGATGCAAGCTCAATATCGAGGAAGATTCACTGAGAGCCCTCACATAGAGACATTTCGATGGTTCCGAGCATGGTCCTCGGTAGCGGTTTCCACTGCCATCGTATATCTACAATTCGAACGTGGGGGAAGCCTATGACTTCACACATCTGCATAAGCGGCCCTTGCATTCTTCTCTCTGCCCTTCGAGCTCCAGTCTCAGAAATCAAATTCTCCTCTGAATTGCTCAGTATCCATTCCCACCTCTACCTTCTCGGTCAGATCCCTCCGTCCCATACTGGTGAATACTCGCTTCAACGTCTCCAGCAAATTCGTGCTCTGATTCATCCCCACCATCCTCTCCACATCGCCTTGATTGATTGTACTGCTCCCTGGATCCTCGCCTATGACCTCCTTGACCCGCTGCATACCCTCTCGCTCCACAACACGATGCATGCTCAAGGCGCCGAGGAGGTGCTGCGCTGCTTCGGGAAGCACACCAATGTTGATACAGGAAACACCGAGGTTGTAGCGAGCACGGACGAAATTGGGGTTTAGGGTCAGAGCTTTTTCGTATGCTGCGATTGCCTCCTCGCTGCGGCCACTGTTTGCGAGTGTGGCGCCTAGTCGATTCCAGAGCAGGTGTGCTTGTTGAGGTTCATTAGTTGTTCCGAACTCAGTGCTTGCAAGTGCCGCTTCAAAGCAATCAACAGCTTTATCATACTCTTCTGCACCATAGAAGAGCACGCCTAGACCCACTTGCACGTCTGGATCCATGTGTTCGCCATCCGGGGAGATTTGAGCTGCGCGGATGAATTGGCCCGTGACCTTTTCGTGGAGAACGTGGCGGTCTGTGAAACCGAAATCGCCCGGCGGGGTAAGGTTATCGGGCGAAACGATCTGAGGATACTTTGTGGAAACCCAGCGTTCTAAGGTGCGGTAGGCGGTGGAGTCGTAACCCTCGTTTGTATACGATATAGCGAGACCCATCAAGGCTGAGAGGTTCTTAGGATCAAGCTTGATAGCTTGTTCGAGAGCGCGGATGGCCGGCGACTCTTTTTCGTTCTGGGCCTGTGCACTGCCGAGTTGGCACCATGCTTGTACGTGTTGCGGATCTCTCTGCACCGCAGCTTCGAAGGCGAGAGCGGCGAGGGAAAGATTACCACCCTCGTTCAATATTCTGACGCCTTCCTCGAACGGGTCTTTGGTGGCGCTGAAAGGATTCTCTTCTTCGAAAATGTAATTGCCCATCTGGGGATCTCGGTAACCGTCATGGAAGTTGCTGTCGAAATTGTCCCAGATATCAAAGTCTCGAAGCGTTGATTCCTCACCCACGTGCATTCCATATTCGCCATCATCCATCATGGATCTAATGTTTGCAGTCTCAGCTTGTATTCCTCGCCACACGCTCTCGAAGTCGCCAAAATCGTTGGTCTCGGAGAGGACTGACCTATCCATGTCGTTTAGCTCTCGCTCCATCGCTGCGTTTGCCTCCGCGTCTAAATCGCGTTGAGTCGCAGCGTCCATTTCTGCAAATTGTTTTTCCCAATCTTTCTCATCGAGCTCCACCATTCTTCCTTTACCTTTGCCAGCGGTTTGTTGTTCTGACGGTCTCCTCTGCATGCCCATTGGCCTATACTGTGAACCCATCATGCCCATATTCATTCCGTAGCCCATTCCCATCGATCTATTATGGCTGCTCATCCCTAGTTGCGCGTGTGAGGTCGGACTCGCAACCCTTGCTGGTCCATTTCTCTCCATCTGCTGAAATCGCTGAAATTCAGCTGGTGTGAAACCAGCAGGGACAAAGCTTCCTGTTTTTGGGACTTGGAAAGCAGCATCCATACGCGCTTGCTTTCCGGAGTCGAACTCTGATGCCCAGCCGGGTGAGTGTATCCGGGGGGCGGTTGTACGATAGCCATCCAAATCTCTTCGCATCTGCTCCATTGCAAAAGGCTGGGGTAAATCGTGAGAGAGCGAGCCATTCTGCTGTAAGAATTGCATCATCTGTAGCTACGAATCAGCCACGACCTCGCTCCTGGGACGGCTCACCGCGCAAGAGTCTAGGTCTGGCGCAACCGAGCAACTCACCTCGTCTTGGCTTGATCCATTTGCCTGACTCCTGAAGCTTTCCTGCAAACCTCCAGGCCCCTGCCCCACAAGTCTGTCCCGCTGTAATGATTTGTCATCGTGTACATGTTTCGTGAACTGACTCAGTGGGTTTCCTGCGGTTGAGCATTCGGCACCGCCTAGGAAAGACATCGTGTGTGTGGAAGGTGGCAGCTGTGGTTTGTTGCGATGCGAAGGAAAGAGCAGTGGAGAATCTGGCAATGCGATAAAAGCGTGGGCCTCCAAAAATTGGCAATACAATCTGTTGTCAGTGTTACATTTGATTGTCCACGGTTGAACTTGAGCGAAACTGTGAAAGCCGAGGCTTGTCATCACCGCTTCGTCATTAGTATTGAGACCCATATATTGCTAAAACAACAAAACAAGCAGTATGTCCACCACTTTCTCCGGCATCACCTCCGCCATCTCAAAGTTCGCAACGAGCGTTCTCCCTCCTATCCCAGAGCCAAATCCAGCCATTGTCAAATACCACTCCGGTCTCTACCATTACCACCGCTCACAACTCCAATCCAAACATTCCAAACATCACCGAACGTCCTCCGCCGAGATACAAGCAGCAGCGGCAGCGGCAGCGGCAGCATGCCAACCCCAGAATCTGCCCTCTTCCTCGCAAAAAAGCCACAAGTCCCACCAACCTTTAAAGGAGTAGACTACTCGGATACGCCACGACTGAAGGCAGCGCAGGATGCTATCATTAGGGAACAGTGGGTCAAAAGCATGATGGCTAGGTTGATAAGGGAGGAGCTGGGGAAGTGTTATGTTAAGGAGGGGGTAAATCATTTGGAGAAGTGTGGGAGGTTGAGAGGTACGTCGGTTGGCCCTTGTGTTGAGAAAGGGCGCGGCAAAGGGCATGCTGTGAAAGCTGAAGGGCGCGGGCAGGCTAATCGGTATACAGAACGATATTTCGAGGCGTTGAAGGATGCCAAAGTACGTGGGTATTTGTTCCAGCAGCACAATTATGTCCCCGGGGACGAGTGATGGGCTCTTGCGTTGATGGATGGAGAAGACAGTATTGCTATTGAACAGAGACGTCTTACGGAATGAAGAGCATGGCTGTATGTAACCAAATGGCTTTCAGTGTGTCATCCGCAAAGGGCTGGATAATACGCTGCCCATTAATGGCTTACATCCTCGATCCTCGATGCCAGGAACGGGAAGTCACAGAGCCACGGTACTGAATGTACTGAATGAAGGCATTTTTCTAGTAATACGAATTGTCGTTCCACGCGGTCGAAGACATCCTAGGGAAAGCTCCAGGCAGGCCACCCCGAGCTTTCTCGCCCTCATCGCTACTGCTTTCCTCGTTATCATCACCCGTCTCGTCAATATCAGGCGGAGCTCGCATGCGCGCCAAGAGGTCGTCGTCCAAACACGATGGCACAAAAGGCTTCACCGAATGAATATCCCTACCTAGGGGCATATTCGCAATAAGTGGATCAGAAGGGGGTATCAATTGCGTGTTTATCTGCTCTTCTATCAGGACAACCAGAGGGAAAATACTGGGTGCAGCCTACCGTATCATTCATCTTGTTCCATTTCTGTTCCAGCATCTCAATCACTCTCATTTCCTCTAACCGACCAGCGTCACTCCCCCACTCACCGCCCTTCTCTACCTTCTTGTCCTCTCTTCGCTCTGTCCAATCTTTCTTCAACTTTGCTAAGCCTTTTATCTTCGATTCCTCATTCTTTGTGCCTGCAAAGCCCAACTGCTTTCTACCTCCAGCGAGCCACGCAATCCCTCGCCCAGTCTCACCACCCAAGTCTGCATCAATGCCAAAGAACCGACACGCTTTTGCTCTTGAGGTCCTCTGAAGATCATTGACATACTTGATCAAGGCTTCATCTATCCGGCCCGAGGCGCTGAGCATGGCCTCAGCTTTCCCGGCGTGTTCTGCAGCTGCAAGACATAGCCTTGCAAACAGATGAGCACGCACTTTTGGTATGTCTGGAGGCTTGACCATCCAATCTTTGTCATTCTTATTGCGATCTTGAGCCACTACTGCAGGATACGGGTCATCCTTCAACACAGCCAGAAGGGTAGCTTCGGCAAGTGCCAACGCGGCAAGACCACCTTGTGTTTGAGTTGAAGTCTCCAAAATTGCAGAAAAGGCGTCTGTTTCAGCGGAGCGTGACGCTAGGTGATTGTGGATCGAGTTCGATTGCAGAAACTGCTTGGTGGCTGTCGTGACGATTGCGGTCCTCTGTTCAGTGGTAGGTGTGATTGCTCCATACAGAGCCAGAAGCTGCGCTCTCGCTTGCAGCGTATACACACAGGCGAGTGTATGTAGTATGAACGAAATCTCAAAATCTAGACCTTTGGCTTTAACGCGAGGAGGCTCTCGTCCTGAACTAGTCTCTGTCAACGTAGTCCGCCATTCCACATCAATTTCTCTTCTGAGAGCTAGGTCTATCTCTTCCCCATTGACTGGTCTTCCGCATAAAGCAGCCTCTAGCGTAAGCAGGTAGGGCAGATAGTCGTCGAGGGTAGCTAGGACCGTGCTCAAGTTGGACGATCTGGACGAGGACGGAAGACGCTTGTGTTTCTTCAGTACACTCCGAAGCACAGCTCGATGTGTCGACGCAGCCAGCGGCAATGAAGGATGGGTCGTACTATTAGCGAAAGATGAGAAGGAGAGAGCCGAAGTGGTGGGCAAGGTGAATGCGAAAGGCATCTTCTCTCATGCCGGGTAGGCGGCAGGCAACATGGACAACAGCCGCACCAGCGATGAGGGTTTGCCGTTGTCGAATACTTTTCTAGAAAGCATTTTTCTTTGGTGCTTGGAAAGACAAACTGTGAAAGCTTCTCGGATTCATGCCCAAACCGGAGCTCAAAACGACCCGCACACCGTTTTGGCCCAGAACTTTCACCTTACCTACCCTGCGTTCGGATTGAACCGTAAATTCCCCGTCCTCTACAACATACTACTGACTACAACATATTTCAGCGGGCAGCGAGTCCGGCCTCGCATCTACCAATGGACGAGCAGCTTTAAGATCATACAAGCCCATTCTCCGCAGACTGACAAGCTGTCTGATGGATTGCACTTGTTTTCCGTCTCCACATGTCACGAAAAGTCGCGCCTCCAATCTCCGAGACGCGCCATGGCTAGACCCGAAACAGTAAATTGCCATTGCAACGAGTGCAATATTCAGCAGCAGTGACCTCGCGAGTCCCCACCTGAGTATAGATTTGGTGATCTCGTACCCTCCCTTGATTCGAATCTTTGCGCTCCCGGTATCATTCTCTCACGTATATGAAAGATGATGTACATGAGAGATGATGCTGGGGGCGCATATGTTCGAATCATGTGGATTCCAGGGAGGAGTCAAAAGCTGGCAAATACAGTAACTACAGCTTCGGTTGAGGCGTGGATTCCTCCTTCTTTACTTTTCTTCCCAACCACGCACCTGGCAATATCGACAATGCCTATCAGGAAATGACTGGGTGGAAGTATCGTCTTCCCACTCAACGTATGAGTACACAGGAGCTTTCACCGATCCAGGCCTGGAACAGGTAGAGCAGATCCGAGAGGGATCCAAGAACTCCGAGTTGGAGGGCTGCTTAGTGAAGCCGTTGCTATGCCACGGCTGCAAGACGCCGTTGGGGGTGAGATGTGTGAAGGCGCCAGTCGAGAAGAAGGCAGCCCTGTAAGTAGAAATTTATTAGGCCATTATTTCTGGCAAAGACAGCGGCCCATTGTGTCAACATTGCTGTACAATTGCGTCACGTTTCTCTACAGTCATATGGGTAGCTGGTCTCTTTGGAGAAAAAGGTCACTCCTGTGGCTTGTCTAGATCACGAAGGACTGACCCTTAGCCCTATAGCAACCGTAGCTACCTCAAGCTGACCAAGATGACAATGAGGTCTATCATATCAGGCAGTCTTGTGGAAGTGAAAATCAAGCAACGAAAAGTCGATGTCTTGGAGACCAGCCCAATAGACTCTTCGGCTGGTAGGCCGACAGCAACATCCCAGAAGTGTCCAGCACCCCAGAGAAGGGGCAGCGAGGTTGAGGATCCCGAGGCACCTTCTTCTGATCAAGTATTCGATCCAATCATCGCTCCAACAGCTGATCCGATACCAATACTCGAAAAGCAAAGAAAGGACATTGACCGTATCATGGCAAGGGTGGACAATTTGCAGCAATACATGATCTCTCTTAATAAAATTGTCAAATCTCACAATTTGGTTGAGAACGATGACTTACTCACGCATAATATCATAAATGATGGCAGCAGACTGAGTGAGCTCGACTCACTCAAGTTGGAGATGAAAATCATGCAGCAGCGTATCAAGCGTATGGAGGAATCAAGGTCAAAGGGGCGATCATCGCCTACAACCAACCAACAAGTAATCTCATGCAAAGACGCAGCATCGGGTGGGTTGCTTCTCCCAGCCAGCCGAACGCACATGTCCGCATACTTTGACAATTTGTTTACACCACAGGCAACTGCCATTAAAAGACATGATGCAGTAGATGGAAGCGATTCGTTATTCCAAGGCCTTCCGTTGGGATCCAAAGCTGAGGCGCTACCGCCCCGGAAATCATTTACTCCAAGGCCAAAGACGTCCGTTAATGGCACCGCCAGCAGAGGAAGGCATACCCCATTCAACGTGCCACCTCCCCAAGTACCGCGCAAGAGGCTAGAACAGAAAAACATCAGGGGAAGGAGCTCAGATGCCAGTATTGTCGCTGATCCTCGCACGGCATCAACGTCCATGGCTGGAACTACGAAATCAAGTCCACGAATTACATCTCGAAAGAGAGACGCTTCCATCTGCTCTCAAACGAGCGACCAAGAGGATCCTGAATACGATGACGAGCTAGTCCACGACGTCCACCCTCAGTCATTGACTAGGTCGTCTACCAGGAAAACCTGGCAGCCAGCAAGCAAAGATACCCCTTCGCGCCAAAACCAAACAAGCGAAACGGCCCCCCAGCCTCCATCCAAGACCCAACCCCGACGAAGCATGCCAACGCTCCCTCCCACCCCGGGACCCAGCACCAAGACCCACCCCGCTCGCGGCCCAACCAGCCACCACGACAGCAAGCGCCGCAAGACCACCGCCGTCGGCGCGGCCACGCCCACTGCTTCGATCTGGGCCGCCGGCTTCCAGGACTCGAGATCCAGAAGCCGTCGGCGCGACGAGCGAGGTCGGCTCGTCCGATCCTGACGGTGGGGTTCGCGGGAGATTTGCGAGATCTCGGGACGGAGCGGATGGGAAGGGAGAAGCGTGGAGGGATCAAGGCGGCTTGCTGCGTGCTGGCGTCGGACGGCGCGAGATATCTCGGTCTGTGGAGGGGTGTAGGATCGATCGAAGGGGGGGCGCGGCCGTGAGCCGGTGGTTCATGAGAGCGGGAGGAAGACGCTTCGTCGTCGCGCTCCCGGGTGGCAATTTCGAAGAGCGTGGTGTCGAGGATGGTACCGTTTTGGCCCGGCGTCGTGGCGTTCGAGCGGCGATACTACGTCTGCTGTTCTGTATCTACCACCGCATGAGCACCGACAGCTTAGCATCAGGACATAAGAGCTACCTCCCGTCGGCCACCGCTCGTGACCACTGCCCCCTGGCAAAACCGTTTGCCGATGTTCAGCCCTATCACGACCCAACAAACGGCACTAAAGTTTTGCCAAGGGGGGAGTGGATGAACGTGGCAGGGCACGACGGGCCAGATGCCCGATCTCGAGCCTACGCAAACCTTCACGATCAAGGACACGTCGTCAGGTTTCACGCCGTTGGAGACTACTGTGTTGATTCAATAAGCTGGGCACGCTATGTATGCTACTCTCCGCCAATCTCACCCCCACGGCTCCCCGATCTCGCTAAAAAGCCATTCTTCGCTCGCTCACAACATGATGCATGCAACCTCAACCATTACACGCACGAAAGCCGTGCCCGTCGGACCCCGCAAGCAGGGGCCCCAACGGGCCGGCACAAGAGCCGTACTAGTAGTCGTGGGCCACGAGGGAACCCCCAAACCACACCGCGGCTCAAACCGTACGTCCTAACTCTTGCCGGAAGCGTTAGTAGTGTAGACGGCCGCCTCGTCGACCTCGCGGCCCTTTCCCTTGCCCTTGCCCGTGCTCGGCCCCCCGCCGTCCTTGCTCGCCCCCGGCGCGGCGGTGCTCCCGCGGCTCTTGCGGGCCTCGGCCACCTGGAACTTGTCCTTCTCGACTTCGACGACGAACGCTTTCTCGCCCGGCTTTCTGACCTTCTTGCTGAGGCCGATGAAGAATTCGCAGCAGAAGCGCAGGTATTCCTTGTCTCGCGCCGACGTCGCGCCGGTGCTTGGTTCCACGACCGCGATTTTATCGCCGGTCCTCAGTCGGCCCCACAGGTACTCGCCCTTTCCTTTCTTCAATTTGATTCCGTTGACTAGCACGTAAAGGGACGCGTGCGTGCGTAAGATCGCCTCGAGCTTTGGGTGGAACATCCAGTCTGTCTTGCCGGCGTCGATGTCGGCCTCGATGCCTGGATACCACATCTGGATGTCGAGGGCTTGCTTGGGGATACGGTCTTCTCTGGGGTCAGGGTGAACGAAGGTGGAGTCGGGTTTGCGGCCGTAGGTGGTCAATCGCTCGGTAATATAGATGGTGGGTGTTTGGATGGAGCCGCGTGTTGGCTGGAGTTTGCCGAAGCGGAGAGGAGGCTTGACGAAGGATGCCGTAGCCGACGGGGCAAGATGGGCGGTCGCGTCAAAAATCGCGCTGCCGGTCATGGGTTGGCCGGTGGTAGATGTTGAGTCCGCGTGCGAAGATGTGGCGTGAGATCCTAATTTCGCTGCTTTTCTGGCTTTGGCGGCAGCGAGTGCTTCTTCGAGACGCACGACTTCATCGTCACTGTCTCGGCCATCTCCCATGATGACGTCATCTTCGGCTTCAACGACTTGAGACCACTCGCTACTGTGGAATGCCGTCGTTGGCAAGTCGTAATTGCTCTTGTATGCGCCACGTGACTGTTGGTTTTCTTGATAGCCATCGTAGTTGCTGCCTCGTGAACCAGGTCTGGACTTTGGAGACATGCTCATCTGTCTGAGATCTTCAATAGACGCGCGACGCGCAGAAGAGTACCCCTCGAACATGTTAGGTGGCTCGCCAGATGGCTGCTCGACACCAGCAATCTTCGGCCGCTTGGAGGCTCTTTCGATCTTGGGAGGTAGCATGTCTTGGCCGGAACGCTTGGATGTAAGCTGAGGCGACGAAGAATCGTGGGCTTTGGTCAACTTTGCCCTCGCAGGCTTCCCGTTGTCCGCTTGAGCAGACGCGCCAGATCCGGTAGACGCCATGTTAAGCTGACCAACGAGTGCTTCGGTGCCAAGCAGACTGGGTGCACCTCCGCTGTGAGTAGGACCGGGTAAGCGGTGCGAATTCTGAACGTCTTGTGTTGTGCCTGGATTGGCGTTTTCCTGAACTCCGGCACGGATGGTTGACACATTTGGCGCGCTAGCGTCTTCTGGACTACCAGCACGAGAGTCATTGTAGAGAGCATCGGAAGATGAGTCGTAGTTTCCTGGCCCAGGTCCCTGTACCCGTAATGCACGATTACCCTCTAGACCAAGAGCGCCGGAGCTAGCAAGGGCAGACGCTCCGATCTCACCGAAAAGCCGATTTTGCTGCGGCTGAGTCCCCTCATTATGGGCAGAAAGAAAGGGCGGCGGGTCTTCCATATCGAGCGGTGGTTGATCTGCCCGGTTGGCTTGCTGTTGGTTGCGGACCACCATCGATGCAGTCTCCCCCCAAACGTTCCGTGTCATGTCCGGAAGCCAAGCCAGAGCACGCTTAAACGCACCCGGATCTTCGGTCGCATCCCCAGCGGATCCTTCTGCTTTATTGATTTGCTCATCGCCAATACTCAGCTGAGATGCATGAGCGCTCAGGGAGCGCTCGGCTGGATCGCTGAGGACACAATCAGACGCATCTGCTGGGCCTTTTACGGCGCATATCCATGGATGGTCTAACAACTCCGCATCGGAAGCCCGCTCGGCGGCATCCGTGACGAGCATCCGAGACAGAAAGTTGATACCCGTGTGTGATACGCCCACCATCTTCAAGCGCTCCCAATTCACCGGCTGGCGCATCACATTCCACAGCATATTCTCACCCTCAGGATCATGTCTAGCAGTAAAGGGCGGTTCTCCAGAAAGCAAGTGGTAGAGCACAGCACCAAGGCCCCATATGTCAACAGAATGCTGGTATGGGAACGTGTGATCGTACCTGTGACAATGTATCAGTGGGGCATGCCCTACAGGATACCTGATCTCTACTTACTTCGATTTTGCGGGGGGACTCTTTGAGGGCAGAGAGGCTTTGACCCTCTGATACCCTGGGTAGACCTCAGGGGCACAGTACATCATGGTGCCGCAGAAAGTCTTGAGGAAAGTCGCATTATCCACTGTAACAATTTTCGAGAGTCCAAAGTCTGATAGCTTAAAAGTGTAAGGGCAATCGCTTTCCATCAGGACGTTGTCAGGCTTTAGGTCACGGTGGGTGATCCCACGCTTGTGCAAGTAGTCGATAGCTTGCAGGATCTGCCGCGCAACATGCATCGCCATGTACTCCGGCATTGGGCCTCCAGCATGGGTCCATGAGCTAAGATCCCCAAAACGAACGAATTCCATTATGATAAACAGGTATTGGCTGGTTTCGTGATGGTCGACGTATTTCACGATGTTGGGCTGGCAAGGTATTAGTCTTGCCGTTTCTTGTTGGAGATAGGAGCACTTACATGTCGCAGGCTCTTGATGACATTAAGCTCATTGTAGATCTTGCTCCATTGGCCCTCTTCCTTGCCAAGGCGTTTCTTGTCCAGCTGCTTCGCAGCATATACCACACCATCTCTCTTAGAAGACAATTTGTATACGGTTGCAAAAGCTCCCGAGCCAACAAACGCAACGACGTTATACTTGGCACCACCGCCCCAGCGCATACCATGAGTATTGCCTCCAGTCGCAGCAGCCAACAGAGAAGTGTGGGGCGAAGGGTCCGGCTTAGAACCCTGCGGTAAGGCGCGCATGGGGACCTGCTTCTGTTTTAGAGATGGTCTTCGCGATAAGGGAGTGGGAGCTTTCAGGCCTACTGGAGGAATCACGGGGGCATTCCCGTTTTTTCGAGCTTCTTCTTGAGCTTCTATAAGAAACCCATACTGTCGTTCTGCTTGCTCAACGCATTTAACGTATGCAAAACAGTTCTGCGTGTACTTTTCTAGGCCGAGCTCACTCCTCACGGGCATCTTTACACTGAATCTGATAGACTGCCCGTGCTGCTTTCCGGGGAGAGGAACCTCAATGGTGTCACCATTCCAAAGGGTATGCTTTGATTGACGAGGGAGTTTTGTGGGTTTGGCCCTGGGGCCGTTGATTACTCTATCACCAATGATGGTGCCATTAGAGGAAGTATCCTCTATCATGAGACTTCCATTATCCATCATGAAGATTCGAAAGTGGCGGTTGCTGATCTCATAGTTGTTGCTGAGCAACAAGTCGCACACCACAGGGTTTCGACCAAATGTAAACCCTAGACCAAGATTGTGGACCTTTGACGAAAATCGAAGGGCGATATCCTTCGCGGGCAAATTCCATTTTGGTTGGTTCGGATCAGGAGGTTGGGTGTTCAGGTCCTCGGCATCGTCTGAATCGTCACCCGATCGTGTGTCACCTCCAGTGGTCGTGTCTCCATCAGGAGCTTCGTATATGTGAGATATGCCATGATTCTGCAGAATGTGTTGAGATGCTGCTTTGGCAGTAAGCTCGACAGCCTCATGAGCTGCCGGCGAGGTAGGAAGGAGAATGCAGATAATGTCTGATTCGTCTTGTTCGCTAAGCATACTATTGGAGGTTCGAGCGACCGGTTGGGTAGCTAATTGAGTGCATTCTTCTTCCATGGCGTCGAGACCTTTGTATTGAGGAGCTTCTATAGGCAGTCGGCCGTTGCAGTTGACTCCTTTTTCGTGTAGTGGCTAAGACCAAGGATATCTCAAGTCAGCACCACTCTCTGGTTCTAATACACATAGATGGCGAGAAAGACTCAATACATGACACAACATTTATGTGGCCGGGAAGACTCAAGGCGAACCAAAAGCAGGTTGTTTGACCTGGGAGGATGGTGGCGTATACTTACAACACGATCCTTGAGACGCTCTGTCAGCCGAGTGCCTCCAGGTATTATCTCAGTGTCAACAGTAGACGAGCTGATAAAGGCCTGGTTGAGGACACTGTCCCCGACCTGTCTTCGGGGAAGACGGTCAAAACGGTTGACACGAGAGACGATGTTCTCTTGGCCGTTAGGACTACAATCACTGGGACCAACGACCCCTTCGTCACCAAGGTCGTAGTCAGCGAGGTCGAAGGCGCTAGCGTCACCAAGGCGGAGATCACCGTGATCACCAATCGGTAACTGGGACGAGACCTCTGAGTAGTCTAGGTCACCAAAAGGCAAATCCTTTTCGTAGAATAGATCAGGCTGGCTATCTGGGATTTCAGATGGGAGGTATGGGTCGGGTTGGCTGTCCGGGATTTCAGCCGGAAGCTCTGAGCGTGTGCTCTGGTACTCTTCATGCTGGTCAGCGTTGTCATCTTCGTAAAGCGAGGAGCGAGAGCGATGATCGTCTCCTTTGCTAGGCTTATTGCGAGCGACGAAAGACATAATTGCAAGATAGTAATTTTTTGTATTGTGCGTTGTGTTGGGGTGTGCGAAGGTCGCAAGGTGAGGTTGTGCGGCAACACTGCTGCAGTTGCGGAGGGGCAACGATGTGGAGAGAGCTTGAAGCAAAATGTTTCAAAGGCCCGATGGCCACGTCGAAAGCACACAAGGTTGATAGAAGAGATGTTGGGGGAGGGTAGGAGGTCGGGAGGGTGAGGGAGGAAGATAGATAAATGAGATTCTTGGGCATACATAGCAGTCACCCCGGTCACGCAAATCGGTCTAACCTCGGGCGATGGCAACCAATAATATTCAGTAGTAATCTTTCTGTTCGAGCTTCCACGCTCATAAATCATCGTCACCACTCCACTTCTGTCTGTAAGTCTTTTTGAAACCACTTTATCCCTTGTCCTCCTGCCTTGTTGGTCGAGTCTTGAGGCTAACTGGCACACAGCCCCCGTGGCAGCATGGCAAGGATACCCTCAACCAAGTGATTTACAGTCCAGCGACCCAAATCGCAACAATCGTAGGGAGACGAGAGCCCTCTAATACTGACTGGTCGACGCCCATGTGCTACCAACCAAAGCGGTCCAGAACACGTTGGCGACGTCGTTGATCTTTACAAGATCCGCTTGACACCAACTAGAGATGGTCATCCAGCGTCAGGGAAAAGAGCAGCACAACAATCTGATAAACAATAACAGAAAGAAAGGACTGGCAGCGCAGAAAAAGACGAAGAGACCAACAAGCAAGCAGAGCAGATGGAGAATGGGAGATGCTGCAGAGACCACAACGAACTCAAGGCCAGGCAGGCTTTTAGACGTCTGATAGGGAGGGTAGCAGGAAGAGGGAGATATAGATTGACAGGTATGTCCGATAGAAAGGAAGATTTGAGCTCTGCAGTCATTTTTGGTTATCCTTTCCGGGAGATCGACGGGTCTAACGACATTCGTTTTAGACTCCCCTGGAAATTTGAAGCCCGCTAAGGGGAGGATGGTACCTACCTCATTGGATACAGTCTTCTTCAAAGACCAAAGGAATCAAAAGAGCACAGCAGGATGCAGTCTTTCCCTGGACAGCACATCTGTCCACCTGGTCCTGCGCCCAGAGACTACAAGAGTCTTCTTCTGAACATCCCCCGACATTCCCCATCTCAGCAAACATTGACAAAAGCTGCCTAGTGCACCTGTCCTGCATCAAAACAGTTGCTCCAGAGAACACGACAGAATCCTGGTATGCAGATGGCACAGATGCCCTTTTAGTGGAAGCCTACTGCGCGCATGGCACAAGCCAGCACCGGGGGACGGCTAGAGGAGAAAAACCCAAAGCATCGAAAACGCGACCGGAAGCTGTCAGGAGCGATGAGGGGCTTCGAGTGGTCGCTCGAGCGAGAAAAGGCTACTCCTTTCTATGCTTGGACCGGCCGAGTCATTTTATCGGACGAGGATTGGCCGGCTTGGAGGGCCCATCTGGCCCGGAGCTCTGGCTAAATCGATTGCAATTGACCAAATAGATGGTCGTTCAAGTTGCTCGCTAGGTCTTGTTGATATTCCATCTACCTTGCCTCTCCAGTCCTAGTGATAGCCCGTGATTTCTGCATATCTCCGTTAACATGTCTGGTCCAACAACATACTTCCCAATTCCATACGTCGCTCGAAAGCGGGAAGAGAATGGCAGATGTGCCCAGTGATGAAGCGGACAGTGTTTGCTCGTCGATACCCTCTTCAGTCTTTTCTCCCTCACGATTACATGCTCGTCCTCCCCATGTACCCATATGGTAAGGATTTCCGGTGAGGCTGCGCACCTGGAGAACGATGGCACCACTCCGTTTCGCCAGTGGATGGCCGTACCATTGCAGATTTGGTGCATCCGAAGGCTTGAGTATTGACAGCTACGTCTGCGTACGCCCGTGCTCTGCCGGCTTTGCTGATGATATTAGATCTTATGCGTAAGACTTCAGATCGAGATTAGGAAAGTCTCAGTTTCAAATCGAACCCGGAGCTCCGGCGATATTCAGGGAAGGGCATGCTATTTATACTTAGGGGGTAGTATTACGAAGGAAGTCCATATGAACTTGGAGTAAAGCGAATACTTGATGATTCCAATCAGTATGTTCAACGGCAGATGGACAAAGAAAGTCTGGCTGGACTTGGAGTACAGGGAATACTTGATGATTCCCATAAGCATGTTCGACGGCAGATGGACAACGAGAAGAGCCGCGGCGATTACGATGTCCAGGTCACAGCATCAGGCTTGCGCCGGGTCCATGTCGCCAAAAGAAGGCAGAATCGGAAGGGAAGTGAGATGTTCGATGACTGCATTCGCCGGCGACCGTGTGACTGACGTGACTGACACACCAGTATTGGCCGCCAAACACGCTACACAGCAGCTTACCCCGAGATGCCACCAGAGAGTCATCGTATCTGTATTTGGGCGGTAAATGCCCTTGAAATTCTCATCGTTCAGACCTTGGACGACCTCAATCGCAGCTCTTCTGTTCTCCAAACTTAAAATTCGACGCAAGCCCGGAGCCACTACAAGAGCAGCCCCAGCCTTCTACCTAACCCCTCCCAGCTCTCTCCTCTTCAACATCTCAAACACCCCATTCCATGCCGTCAGAACGGGAGGAATCCCCGTCATTGCGACTTCGCTAGAGCACTCAATCATCGGCACCCACCACTGCTGAGATCCAAGCCACTCACAAATGCACCCTTCGCGTTCCGCCGTGCCCCCTCCTCAACCGTCACGCTGTCGGATTGGAAGACCCAGGATGCCCGCCTGTTGTGACACAAGAATCAATCAGCCATCGTCCCCGATCTCCCCCCCACCTGATCACGCCTCCATCATCCTCACTCTTCACCGCGACCCATCCCGACCCACTCACAAACACCTCCTCCTCCACCACGGCGGCCCCCGCACTCCGCACGTCCTGGACCCGCATGACCCCAGCGGCATCCGGCCGGACGGCGTAAGACACCCGCATCCGCCCCGAAGCGAACGATTTCAGGAACGCCGCGAGCTGGATGTGCGAGAGGCCGCGGGCGACGTCGGTGTCTGGACGGGTGGTGCGGTCTTCGGGGGTGATTTGGAGGGCGGGCGGTGTCGTGTTGACGCGTACGACTTTGCCGAAGTAGCGGTGTTCGGACGCCATGCTGTGTAGTAGTGTTGCTCGTGGGGTTCCTGTCGGAGAAAAGTGGACGTTGCTGAGAGGGGAAGGTGATTGTTCCTGGCTCACTTCCTTTTCACGGCGAGAGAGGAGTCCGCACTTTAGTCAAAGATCTGGCGTTTGCATAAAGACCTCCGTGATACTATGCGAGATTATGTGGCCGAATGACGACTTTGTGCTGTGTAACCATTGCTGTGTAACCGTAAGCAGCGGGGTCGCGAAACATGACCATTTCCCAGTGGCCCAGTCAGTCACAGTCGGGGAATGGCGGGCATTAACCAGGCACAAAGTGCACATGTATTTGTGAATCCATAAACGTATCAGTCCATGTATCGGAGATGCCGCCCAAGTACTGGACCAACAGGCACGGCTGCGTCGCTCAGCACCATGATCCATCGGGCCCGTCGATATGCCCACCGAATCGCCAGAGATTCTTCCACTTCCACAGCACCAACCTTCGTCGGACCTCCCTCCGTCTCAGTCTCTACATCGTTCGCTACGGTGGGACCGTGGGTTCAGAGCCGAATGCGGCGGTCGTCGTTGTCACGGAATGGACGCAGGCAGTGGGGTTGCGGGACTGGGAGGTCCGTGGTTAGGGGTCTCACGGCGGCGGAGTGCTCCCTGGTCGGATGTGTGTCTCTCGGAGCCGTTGCATTCTTCCCCGCCCGCCCACAAGTGTAAGTAGCGAGGGTTACACTCCGGGTCTGTATCGAAGCGATTTGGGAGTTTGGCTGGGCGCTGGGCACGGCCTGTTCGGGCTTACTGGTGCCGAGTCTGCCCCACCGTGAAGAAAGTGTTGCGTCGAGAACTGTGCTCAGCGGCCCTGATGCGGGGTGCTGATTAGATACATGAGGATCAGACAAGTGACGCGTCCGCTCTAGTATTACCACGATATCCCAGCTGCCATTCACCCCCCCGAGGAAAAGAAGAAGAAATAAAGGGTATTTGACAAAGAATCCCATCCAAAGGCCAAAGGTACTGGCGCAACTGCAACGGGCAGTCCTCGCTCTCGGGGGTTGCAGAACCGCAATCGTGACCTCGACATCGATCGCGACGGCAACCTCCAAGAGCAGCACGCGCATCCTCGAAGCACTCTAATACCTCAACTGCAACAGCCAGTCCTCGCTCCGGGCGCTCCACCTCGTCACCTTGACCTCGATCGCGACTTCGCTCTCCATGAGCCTCACATCCGCGTCCGTCAAGCGCCGAACACCATGATCCGTGATCCTAACCGCCATCCGGACTCGCTCTCTTTCGTCGTCGCTGAAGCCATACTTCTGGACGACGCGCGCGATGGCTTCTTGGACGGTAAGCTCTCGGAGGAAGACGGCCCGGTAGTGGGTTTCGACCTCTGGGGCGCGGACGTAGATGCTCAGGGCTATGGTTGGAAATTCAGGGTGAGTCAGCAATGATGTTCAAAAGACCCACGTGGGCTGGGGCTGGGAGAGTTTCCGTCGTTCTTACCCGGCGCCCTGTGGGGAGATGGGGTTCGAGGGCGCTGGTACGAAGGATTGACGTCCAGTACTGGGATCCACCGTGCCGGCCTGTTGTTGACGAGAGAGTTTTGGGAGACGCCGCGCTGGACCAGGATAGGGCCTGGGATAGTTGCCTGGACAGAAGGCTGTTCTTGCTGTATAATGTCATAGGCAGCGGGGACCGGTAGAGGTGCTGTTGGTAGGATCAAGGGACTAGGAGAAGGTGGGTATGAGTCTATCCTAACGTAGCGTGAGACTCCTCCACGGATCAATAGTGATAGCTATCATACCACATTGCCGACAAGCCCGTTTGATTTATCTCAAACAGGTTGTCGTCCATGGAGGTGGACAAAGGCGGGGTACCGTAATGAAGATCATTCCGTGAAGACATGCAGAGCGGAAAGGAGCAGAATGTGTGATGATGCTTCGGTCTTTGAGTAGCTGAACGGTGTGCTGGAGAGCGCGTTGGGTTGGGAAGCTGCGTTGTGTGAAGACCCTATGTGCAAGTCTAGGGGTACTCGAAGGTTACAGACGACCAGCAATGGAGAGTGTGGAGGATGTTCATCTGGAAGGCTGTATTCAAGCGGCTGCGAAACACCAGTAGGCTGCAAGGTTCCTCGGGCAGGTACCCCGGATCTCCATCCATTGTGGCCCCCTTGTCTCTGCCCGTTTGACAAACGTGACAAGGCTGAGTCCACAAAGACTCCCGATTGGTAGGGCGTACAACCTCTGTTCCGAACCGAAATCACATCGAAAAGCGAACACGGCTACCCGGATTGTGCGGGAAATATCCCACATGCTTAATCGGGTGAAAAGCCCATCGAGCCAACAGTTAAGATATTCGTCAAGCTCGAAGCCCGCAGTAGACGTCGCGTTGGGGCACGGACGAGTTGAAACCCATCGGAGAGCTTCTTCCGTTCAACGGAAAGTCTTTCCAGCCGGCTACCGAGGAAGTGATCGACAATCACGGACTGTAGACCCATATCAGACGTCACACAGTCATAAAGACGAGGTAGGAACCGCAAGAGAGTCAAGAGATGTAGCCCTCGCTCTCCGCCAGATATGGAGGCTCTGGCACGCCAATCGTCAAGACATCCGGCGGAGCCTGATGGCTTTGGACCCGTCTGAGGCGCCGCAAAATGACGAGGGCGAGTGAGAAGGTGCCAGAGGATCGCGGGACGCGGCTTTACTAGGGTTGTATGGTAGAGCGGGCAAGGCAGCCAGCGAGATCCCGCAGCCCGCACACAGCCCTGATTTCCCACTCCAGTCCCATGCTAGAAGCCGTAGACTGCAAGAGGAATACAACCCGAAGCCCACAAACTCACCCAATATCCACACGAGACCCTTCCCTTCCCCATCATCCCTTCCCCCTCCCGCTCCGCGTCCTGCCTTTCTCCTTCACGTCCAACTTGTCCCTCCACGGATCATACGGCGAAGCGATGACATGCTCCGGCGCCCTCTGCCGGGGCCTCAAGTCTTCGTCCCGGAGCGGCTGCCCCGCCACGGGTCGAGCCCGCTGCTCCTCGTGCAGCTTGTCGAGGGATTCGCCCACGATGTGGTATTTCGTCCAGTTGATCGGCGGCATGCGCACAACGTTCTGCTCCGACGGGATCTCGCCAAACGCGCTGTGCGTTCCTGCCGCAGCCCCATCGCCCTCATCTCCAGAGCCATCCATCGCCCCCGCATCATCTACCGAGGTCCCGTCTCCCATCGCATCCCGTCCCGTATCCGCTCCCTCTCGCACCTCCCCCACGGGCCCCAAAACCCCCCGCATCCGCCTCGCCTTGATCCTCCCACTCGCCACATCCCGCGCGAAAGCCTCCGGATCAGCCACCGCGACCTCCTTCTGCCGCTCCAGCGCCTGCATGTCCCGCAGCGCCTGCTGGCGCTGCAGCTGCAGCACAGACATGGCCGCGCGTAAGGCGATCGCGTCCGGATTCGTCGACTCGCTTATCGGGACGGGCTTTGGCGGCTCCGGCATTCGGGGCGTGGGAGGGGGGCGGGCGGGTTGGAGGGGCGCGTAGGGACTCGAGATCTGCGGAGGCAGAGGCAGAGTGTGAGGGGGTCGCGGAGGAGGCGGGGGCGCGAGGGGATGCTGGGTTCGGTGGGTGGAGTAGGTGGTACTGTTGGCGGGGGCGGCGTTGGCGGAGGTAGCGGGGAGGGAGTTGGACATGGTGGGGGTTATGGGGGAGTAGGGCGGTGCTGTTGGAGAGGGGGGAGGGTGGTCTGGTTGCTGGTCATTTTGGAGGGAATCTGGGGAGCTAAGAGGGATGGAGAGGGTGGGCATGATGGATTGCTGGGATTCGGTATGAGGTGAGGTTGAGGGTGAGAGAGCAGGGGGGCGGAAAGGGAAGGTCTGGCGAGGGGTGGATCTAGTGCGGGAATTCGAGGTACGAGTCATGTTTTTGTCATGGTGCAGAAATGGGATGATGGAAGTATTGATGCTGGTTTTGATTGTGTGAGAGCAGGAGCCGAACCCCATTTATAAATGATCTTCCTTCACCTAATCTCTCCATGACCAAAGCTCCATGACCGAAATATCTCGTAGGGGTATCTAGCAAAGCAAAGAGCACAATCCACAATACCACGCCAAAAATCAGCCCTGAGATGTTGCAATGTATGTTGTAGCCAGCTCAGACCCACCGCCCAATATGAAAGCTACGAACACGAGAAAAGCAGGCAGCACACCATCCGGGCTCCATATAATCGACCGAGAACTCCAACGCTTGCCCACGCAGCACAAGAACAGGCGCGTTACTTTTTGAACAAAGTCATCCGACTCTTCCTCCTCAAAGACTGGCCACCTTCCGGCGTCGGCGTGATGATCCTCTCGCCCTCGGCGCTGGAATCCGACGCCTGGTCAGGAGATTGCCATGGTGCCGCAAGTTGATTCTTCAAGGTCGCGCCCAGCCCCAGCCTCTCGCGCGTAGAATTGTACCTGGCAGGCGCTTTTGCAGGCGAGTCTGAGCTCGACGCACTCATGGTTTTCGGAAAGTAGGAAGCGAGCGGTGGGCATGGAGAAGGCGTATCTTTCTGGACTGGTGCTTCCCTGCGAGGTATTTGAAACTCTGCTCCTGACGTTTTTGGGCGTTGATCTCTGGGTTGGAGAGGAATGGGTTTGGGTTTCCGTTTCGCTGCTGCTGGAGGACCAAGGATGTTGACTCCGGCGGACTTCACGATGACTTCTTCCGCGGACCCGGCTGCTTCGAGCAGAGTAGTCTCGTTGTTCTCTTCGGTAATCGCGTCGGGTTTCGGCAAGGTGAGGCCTATGAATGGTGATGGTGCATCAGGCGTGGCAGGCGATGACTCGTAAGACGTGAGCATCGGCGAATTGGAGAGAGCGGGTAGATTGGGAGAGCCAAAGCGACTTGGCGGAGACAGCTCCGTGGGTGGAAACGGAATAGCGGACGGCTGGGGAAGGTCGTGCGGGAAAAGTAACGAATCTTGTTGTAGCGGAGGAGCGCTCTGGGATGATGTAGTGCGTGATGTCGTTGGCCTATGCTCCGCAGCAAAATCTATAGCGGAGCTTCCGCTGTGATATCTACCGTTCTCCCAGCCATAGAGTCCAGCCAAATTGTTGCTGCTGACACTCTGCATTGACGCGCCGCCGAGGGTACCACGGCTGAGGCGCTTCCTCGACGAATCTGCTGTAGATGTCGCCCTATACTCTGACCCTCCTGACCCCGAAGTGGCGAGCTGCCGACTTAATCCTGACATTGATTGTCTAGTTGCGTCGTACTGCTTCTCCTTCTCCTTCGATGTCTGCGGAACGCCGTTCCATTTCGAGTTGACTTTAGGAACCGTGGCCGGCAGCTTGGCTGATGACACACCTGGCATTCCGACTGCAGTGACTCGGCCACCACCTTGCTTCATCAACTGCCGCTGATAGTCTTGCAAAGCCAGTGCCGAGGGTTCCTTGGCGCCGAATAGACCCGAGAAGAAATTGGATCGCTTCTTTGGGAGGTTGGATGAAGTCTTCGAAGAAAGCGACGACGGATTAAACGAGGACGGTCTCGGACTGGTAGAGAAAGACATTTCAGAAGGTGGGGACCGTGGTGAAGGGCAGAAATTGGAGTGGAGCGGCGAGGTTGGAGTGGTGGATGCTGTGGAACTTGTGAAACCGGTGGACGCCGAGCTGATTGACTGGGTATCGCATGTTTTGCTTCGGTATGAGAGTTTGGGCAGTCTATTAGGCAGTGGTTGAGGATTCGTGTACCCGGGGATTGAAGACGCCATTAGAAGCGCCTCCACACGTGGGAGCGTACGCCAGTACCGCCTCCCTTACGTTAAAGCCGATCGCTCAACGAGGCGGAGAAATGTTGTCCAAAGAATTGGGCGAAGGAGGTCAAGGTTGGCAGGCTTCCCTCAGCCCAGAACAGAATGTTGCGCCCTCGGTTGGCGCGCAAAGATCAGCGGGAGTGAGGCTCAAGGTAGTACTTGTCAGAGAGGCACGGGATGAGAAGCAAAGGGCAGTGCTTGGAGAGGCACAATGATTACTTTGTTTCAATACATATTGATCTGAAACGTGAATGAGCGAGAGACTGGGGCAAAAGAGTGTGACATCGAGTTGGAATCTCGAATGCTGCTTCTTGAGACTTTTGTTAAATAATATTCAGCAAAGGATTGTTACGTGGGGAGACGATTATTTGAGGGAGCTAAGGTAGGTAGAGAAAGGGAGTGGATGGCCGAGTTTTGGACGCTGATTTCGGCTCTTCAAGCTTTGCTTGCCGTGCCATACATCACTTTGATTTGCCTACAGTAGTGCCTAGATCAATCCCGAATGTATGTAGGTCCTCTGGGCGGGTTGGCCGCAGCGGACATTGCTGATAGCTTTTACCACATTTGCATTGTTGTGTTGCAGGATATGGACAGAACTAACACCCACATGGCACCTGCACGCTGCGAAGCACAAGGTAGCGTGGCATGGAGCAGCTTCTGCACTGTAATTGGATGGACAAGCCGCGCCAACATGATGCGTCAAATGCTACTGTACAAATATAGTGCTGACCTTTGGTGACTTTGTGAGTCTTTACCCCATCCCCGAGTCCCCGATTCTTGTTATTATAATTCCCCGTATCCAAATATCAGTTCCCGGGATGAGTACTAGTACCCTGTCCTTGAATGATGATCGTCAGATCTCGATCTGGCTGTTGGATTTGTACAAGGATCGTGGCCTGTCGGGAGATTTCCAGCGAGCTCAGGTCGCTGGGTCACGCCAAGACGGGCCCACTGTGCGTAAGCCACGTGTTCTAGACCTCGAAAATGGCGCCACCTCGTGTGGTCTTGATCCTTTCTTACCTGGTTATTATATAGAATCGTCACCTCTCAAAGCTCTCATACGTAATATCAATTTACCTACCTGACTCGGCCAAGCTCGTCCGTGCTCTCTAACTTTCATCAGGTATGCATCTTCAGCGTCCATGATACCGTTGGGATTGAGCTGCTACAGCATCTGAAGTCCTAATGCAGATTCTCGGAAGAGCAACTGCAGCCGTGTGTATGTAAGAGATTAGCAGGATCGTCAACGTCAACTTTGCATGACTTTACCCCGGTCACAACTCAAGCCAAACTTAATGATCTGCAGCCGCGGCTATTAGTCATATTTGCCCGGGTCTGCCCAGAGGTTGTGAGGTACTCGTACCTAGCTCCCCCTGCCCCTGGAAGGATCGAGTATCATTAGTATTATCCGTACCCAGAGTATCCAGATGGCATTGAAGCGGAAACGCCGGAAAGCGGTAAGACGTTGAATTTCAGTGCACTTGCAGAAAAGTCAGATTCGAAACTTCGAATGCCGAAGGAATGCCGAAGGAGGTCACCGAGGCAAAGAGGCACCACTGGAGCTCCGCCGAATCATAGGATTTGTGATGGAGCTTCTGCCGCATGGCACTGGAGTACAGTAGGGTCTAGTAAAAGTACAATACAAACGTCCGAACATCTCCTTTTGGTCCATGGCCTTATCCATGAATCCTCCCACGAACGGATATTGGCCGAAGGGAGAGAGGCTGCAGGACACTGCTGCACCACTTCGGCTTTGGCAAGCGCCATGACAGTGAATTATACTACGAACAGACAACCCTGATCAAGGTATCTCATCCTCATATTGCTAGTCACCAGAGGTGCGAATCGCACCCGGTGGGTGACAGGCCAGGGGAGACAATATCAGGGTTTTGCCTGGCTTGCGTCAGAATCGCTTCCGCCACACCACAAAAACACGTTATACTTAATAGTAGCTTCATGGTGGGTTTAGTAAGGAGCTTCTGAGCGAAGCCGTCTCCGCATACCTATCTACGTTTTGATACGTTAAAAGGTGTTAAAAGTCATCCTTTCGGCCGTCACCCCCACACCAGGCGAAAAACTGATCCACCAGATCCTATGATGGTTGCCAGGCTGACGGCCGAGGATATACCTTTAGCGGTACATTGGCACATACCTTGGAACCTAGGATGTAAGACTTTCTTGATCCCCGTGGGGTACCTCTCATGTTCACCGTGCGTCGCCCGCTGGTAAGGCTTTGCGCCTCGCCAATCACCGTGCGAATCACCCGAACCGGCAATGCTGTGGCAGAAGTCATCAAGATCACGCGCACTCTTGTCAGAACACGCAATTCATTGCCTGTCAATCCTCCTGCGAGCTTTTCGCCCAAGTTTTTCTATCGTCATCATCAGGCAAAAGAACCTAGCGCATGTCTACAGGTGTTGTAATACAATCCATAGCCGATCTCATGAGATCTGATGCTTCTGGACGATGAGGGGAAACACGTGAATCTCCCAGCGACGGATCAACGTCCTGCCTAACACTGAGTCCCAGACCCCTCCGTTCCAAGATTGTAGAACTCACATGCTCAAAATGTCACTATGCATAGAAAACAGTACAATGTCTACATCCGTGTCTCCATATCTTGTACCATTGGCGTTTATCCTATGGCATCCAAAGCTTTCTAACAATGGCTTCTAGCAGTCTTGAAAATGTAGTCTTGATCTCAAAGTGCGATTTGAACTTCTAGACTCTAGATGATGCACCAAATTATCTCTGCCTAGATGCTAGATGGTCGATACTTTCGCCTCTACTTCTTTGATCCTGACGCTGATAATATGCTGACTAAAGACACACAGAGAGAGAGAGAGAGAGAGAGAAAGAGAAAGAGAAGAGAAAGGAGGAGGAGGAAGAGGAGGGGATGGAGATTGGAACGGTGCGAGCGCATCGTTGCTCGATATAACGCTCGTGGTCGGTCTGCGCAGTCCGTATTTGCGATTTGCTTTTGTGACAAAAAGATGGGCATTGTTGCTGATAATGGATCATGCTGCGAGGGAAACGGCGCTGAACGGGCCCTTCTTTGAAGGCGTACTACGTCAGATTTCAAGCTTAATGTTCGCCAACTTCAAACGCAGTCTCAAACCTGCAATCACGGTCGTCCAGAACGCTGAGATGGCACACCTACTTTCTTTAGAGGCCACTTCCTTCAGAAACGGTGTTCAAGATCGCAGAGGCTTGGTGGTGCTTGAGCGTGTCTGTGTTGATGAAGTCTCTCTACTTGGGTACTACACTTACGGGACGTGGTAGCTTCGATGCTTTATCCGGCGCGATACCAGGTCTTGGTGCCGTTGGTTGGGGCTTGGGGGAGATGAATCCGTCGGGCCTCCGGGACTTGGACTTGCTTTGAACGGGTTAGTCAATACCAAATAAGTACAGCCGCAGGAACGGGATGTTGGACGGCGAGGAGCAAAGCATGCATTGGTGGGCTACACGATATCGGCGTACCTCAGATTATGGCAAAGGGCCTACTCGAAAAGCCCATTTACCCTTTCTTGCCGGGAACAGTGGTATGAGGTATTCGCTGCGGCCAGTGTGGCCGGGATTTCGGCGCAGTCTGCGGCTGCGGGTGGACGCTGAGAATGTATGATTTTCTGCAAAGAGTCAAAGACTTTCAAAAATGCAACTCGAATTATCCCATATGAAGCTCGATACCTGCTTCCTCATATGATTTGGATACTTGCTGGTCGATCTCGACAAGGTTCAAATACAAAACGGAGAATCGGACAGTTTCCAGAGCCGGAAATGCGGTTGGTTTGGAAGCTGCGATCTCGACACGCCAATTCGTCACATCTCTTTGCCTGCTTTCATACCCATCCTCTCCGGGTAGATCATGCCAGAACAGCTCGTAGAAGTCTAAGGCGAGCTCTTCAAGCGCTGGGGGTAGCGCGTCAGTAATGCGATGTGTTAACGAAACATCTGGCTCCTGAGCAACCCTCTTGGATTCAGAATCCTCGGTAGGCATTACAATTGGTCCGCCCTAATGCACAAGTGCTTGACAGGATAGACCTGGTCATGTTCATGTCTGTCGCTGGCTGTCAGCACCTGGCACAAAGTCACGCGCCTGACGTTTTGTTTCTACTTTCTACTAGAAGTACTCTCCTTGGTTCCAGCGTCCAGATACTCGAGCGTCAGACGCTGGCGCTGCAATGCATGATGCAAATCGCCGCCTGAAAGCCCGGCCCCATCGTACCTAAAGATCTCAAACATGAATTTTTTCAGAGCTTTCGGCCAGCGGAGCACTTGAATTCTCCAGCCATCTTCGCGTCGAAGCTCGATCTTTCATGCAACACGAAGTACTTTCAGCGAAGTCTACCCATTTGGCAGTAGCGAATGGAGCAGGTGAATTCCCCGTTGCAGCTGTGCAGACTCTGCAGATGGAGCGACAATGTATGGACTCAATAGCATCTATTGAGCTTCCGTTGAACGGTGCAGGCGACGATTTCTCGGCGGAGGATATGTATATGCACGAGGGCAACACTAACATCGTCAGTATCAAACGTTGATTTGAGCACGATTGGTATCGAATAATCTTACATCACCTATGGCCCTTGCACCAGTCCGCCCAATTCCCAAAGTACTCAGCCTTCAGCCCCCGAGAACACAGCCATTTGTTGCTGTACACGACTCGCAGGTCACTCTTCAGTGGTAAGGTACCTCCCAAACGATGCCACTATTCCCTTCATTGCCTCTCTTTTAGCTTTTCTCTCTGTCTATCTAGGAGCCATGCTAGTACCATCCTAGAAAGAAGGCTGCGTCAGCTGGCACATTTTCCTCCCCACCAGCCGCGGGCTCTCCGCGTCCTGCTTCGGTATCAAAATTTCCAAAGCAATAGCCTGCGAATTGTTGGGTCAGGTCCGTGCGCCATTCTACTCCCGAGCAGTTCCCAAGCGGTCCTGTTCCATTCATGACATTGTATGTTGCGCAGTATGAGATGCAGGCGTCGAGAGTAACAGTCGTGGTTGTGAACACGTTCGGTTCCGATGAGTAGTACACCCAACCGCAATTCTTTATGAAAGATTGAGGGCGGACATCGTTGATAACGACGGTAGTGCCATTGCTGCCGGGACAATCCCGAGATATGGTGAGAGTAGGGGATGAGATGATGGAGTACGTCTCGTTGGGCCTGGAGGTGATGATGGGTGTACTCTCGATTGACGAGGAAGAAGATGACGAAGAAAGACAAAAAGAAGACGACGGTATATTGGTGTTTGAAGGTCTTGCTTGAGAGGATGCCGTGGTACTCGAGGAGACTACTTTGCCATTACTGATCGCAGAAGCGCTCTTGGAGTCCGGACTGGACTCCGCCTTCTCCGTTCTCGAGAGACCGCTCACAGTGCCGCTCAGGACTGCAACGATGATGATGGCGATTACCAGAGCCACAGAGAAAACGACGGTAGATCGTCGCAGACCCCGTGAACGACGTTTCTTCGCCTCCGATGGGGTATTCTCACGCTGCGGGCCTCCGCTGGAATCTTGCGAATACGCAAGCTCTGGAGGCGGCTGCTTGCTGAGATCTAGCTCGGGCCCAGACGTGTTGTACGATTGGAGACCGTCTTCGTACCGTCTGAGAAGGGATAAAGGAGCATCTTGAAGTCCATTCTCGCAAGTCTGCGGCGGTGTGCGAGTAGCTGAAGTCATCGGCGAGTGTTCTGTTCGCATAGACATGCTGGTGGTAAGAGGATTAAGAAGGCGACTCACTTTTGTTTTCAGTTCCCTCTTTACTGAAAACAAAATCAATGCATAGTATACATCACATGATAACAGCAAGCTTGACCGACATCATCACACCCACATATTATGAAGTAGGATTCCAGCACTGCCAGCGTATTTTGGACACATTTCCGCTCCTATCAGTGATTTTCCAAGTACTGGGATCTATACGCAGGACAACTTACTAGGCACCCTTTTAAGTGCGTACATAGGTAGATACATCTCACGAGGCTAAAGGGGGGCGGTGGGAGGCACATGAAATGAAGGCGTGGAAGCAGGTGCGTTTTGCATGTAAGTGGTCGCGGTGTCTGAAAGGACACTCGACGTTTACGACGACACTGATGCGCTATCCTTTCCTTCACAGACCAAATTCAATTCAATGTTGCCCAACAGTACGGAGTACGGAAGTTGAGACCAAAAAGTCCTGCACCCGCCAAGAAAAGGGTTCAATTGCATATATTGTATGTGCCACATGTGCCACTCTGCACTCAATGCATCGCCCTCATTGAATCGCCCCTATTAAATTGTCCTCATTGCATTGCCCTCATTGCATTGCCCTCATTGCATTGCCCTCATTGCATTGCCCTCATTGCATTGCCCTCATCGCATTGCCCTCATTGCCCTCCTTGCCCTCATTACATTGCGCACTTACTTGCCAACCACTAAAGCCACCAAGCAGCCTCTTGCTCAAAACATTCCCAACCAAGCTCCGCCCAGAAACATCTTTGTGCCAGAAAAACCTTTGTCTCCGCCCAGGAATCGCCTCGCCAGAGGCACTCCCCTTGAGGCCTGAATTCCGCCAGAAACACGTCTCTGCCTGGATTGCCCCGCCTCTGCCCGCTTGTCTCTGCCTGCCAGCTTGCCTCTGCTGTCCAACAAACTGCCCACCAATCCGCCAGAAACATCTCAGCCCTGTCTGAATCACCCTCTCTAGAAACTTCAAAACACTCGCCCTCAAAAACTCCACACTCCCAAACGCGTGCCCACCGCCAGTTGGGTTGAAGTGCCTTCGGGTCCAACACGTTCAACACACGGAACCTACATAGCTTACCAGAGGGTCCACCAGAACATTCCAGTAGGTAATGGGCTCGCGCCCCAAGACAGCCACGCAATACTTTGACGAGATATGGGCCCTTAAACACTTCTGCCCTCAAAACACTCCACCCTCGAAAAATTGTGCTCCTCAGATGCTTAAAAGTGTGCTCCCCAGTTGCCTCCAAGTGCAATCCCTAGATGTCTCAAAGTACGCTCCTCAAAGGCCAGAAGTGCGCTTCTCAAAGACCCAAAAGTGAAATACTCCCCAAAGGCCTCAAATTTGGCTTAGGATTGGCATGTTTAGAGAATGATATCGCTAGCGGAATCAGCTTGCTTGAGATCGGCTTGCTTGGAATCGGTCTGCTCGGAATTGGCATGCTTAGAGAATGATATCGCTGGCGGAATCAGCTTGCTTGAAATCGGCTTGCTTGGAATCAGCCTGCTTGGAATCAGCCTGCTTGGAATCGGCATGCTTGGAGAACAATATCGCTGGCAAAAATAGCGTGGTCGGCACCCCAGCTGCTATTAGTAGACTCAGGAAATGGTGTTCTCTAACATGTATAGGGCGGCGCTCAAAGCAAAAATCTCAAAACTCTATTGTCTGCTCCGAAAAAAGGCCAAAAGACAGGCTTAATACGGTAAACAAGATATGTCATCACAACCAGTGCTGATAATCGGCACAGTATGCCAACTATCTCGGTTGGCTACTAGGAAATGCAGTAAAAGGAATCCTGTAGAAGAATAAGAATGCTGAAAACAAGGCGGTGGAGCGGCGAGAAAGAGTGAGGAGCAGAACCCGGTAGCTTGCCCACTGTACATTTCCACGTCAGCAAGGCAATGTAGTGAGGATGCCAATGGCAATGTAGTGAGGTGGAGGAGGAGACCGATGGCAATACAGTGAGGAGGCCAAAGAGCGATGTGGATGTGGTATGCGGAGAAGAATCATCAGTAGAACTGCCCCGAATTATTTTTTCTCGATGGTTTGATTCTGGCGCATATGCAAGAAAAGAAGTTCAAGATTTTTTTTGGGCCATGTCCCATTGCCAGCCCTGGACCGCCGTATCCAACAGAGGGCTGCGTGTCTTAGCATGCTTGGCGGGTGCAGGACTTTTGGTGTCCGTCTCCGTACACTCTCGTTCAAAGATCATGACCTCGACGCATCCCATGCCCTATGAACAGGCTCCGGCAAGTTTCAACGTCGTGGATGTCATTTCCCCGTCCACCTTTGGACTGTCAATCCACAGCATTGTGGTAAGATTCGAATCGGAGAGGTTTTGAGAACTTCTTGATTCATACGGAGTAGATGTCCGCCAATCTCTAGACACAGATGGCCGTCACAGTATCCAGTGCCCTTCTCAAATCCACCTCGTCCTCTCCGGGTCATCGCGCGCCTCAGCATCCCTGCGCATCTGCCTCAGTCTTGCCCGTGTCTCCATGTGAGCCCGACTGCGCGCTACTCTCCGGATCCTCGTCTCACGTTCTGTATGCGCTGTTGGAGGCCAATAGTCAGAGCCGTCTTCGCTGGTCGTGTCTTCGGCTGGGGATGTATGAGTCCCCGAGAAATGATCACGCGCGGGCACCGTCTCTGGCGCTTCGTGCTCCTGCGGTTGAGGTTCCAACGTCGGTGCAACATGCTCTGGTGCGCGTGCTGACACCTTCACGTCCCTCGTGCATCCAAAGGTCTTTGGCCGCAGGAAGATGACATCGAAACAATGGTCGTTGCCGCGAAAGTTCTCTATTCTCGGCAACCTAAAGTCATCAGACTACCTTATACATAAAACCTCTCCTGAACGACTCACCATCCTTCCAATTTACCTCCCCTGAGTACCATCGTTTGGATGTACCGGTCAATCGCACCTTCGGTAGCCGTTTGCGCATGATGGCCCCCGCGTATCATATCATGTCGGAAAGCATAAGCGGTAGGGATGAGGGTACCGAATCCGTCGGGGTTGCGAACAGCCCATTGCCGGACATTCTCGTTGGAATGGGTGTTAGAGCGTGGCTGGGATCGTGGCAGGGGTGAACAGCAAAAATGGACCTTCCGGGCTTCCAATGGGAGTGGGACTTTGGGGGGCTCTGTTGACTCGCCGTAGAGGAACGAAGGATGAGGTATACCCATCTTGAAGGATCTGTGAGTTCTAGTTGTCCCCTGAGTGAAAATGTGTGATATAATATGCTTTGGAAGTGGTTTGGTTTGTATATATTAGGAGGTGGTTGTTAGATTTGTAGGTGACGGATTTGTGGAAGAGATCGCACTATGGCAAGAAAAAAGACTCAGTTCCACACTTGGCCCCAGGACATGGCAACGGCCGGAGAAAGTTCTTCGTGAGGCAATTAGACGAGCGGCCCATCTTGGATTGACTAGGTAGCGGAGGACTACTAGTGCATGAAATTGATCTCAGTCGGAAATACTCTTCGAATCCAGCCTGACAGACCTGTAGTTTTTGATTCTTCATTTGTGCCATGGTTCTGGTGCTGGGAATTGTCAAGATCCAAAGTGGAACCAAGGTTGTGATAAGACCAAATTGTCGCAACCGACTGCTAGGCACCGGAAATCGTTTCTTTTCTTTCCATGAATGTGAGGGAACGGACCTTCGGCTGTGCCACGTCACGCTGCTGTCGCCTCTTGCATCGCTATTCTCATGCACTCAAAAAGGAAAGATTCGTTGGACGCGATGCAACAAGCTTCGAGATTTGGTTATGAGAGCCATATCCCTCAAATGCGCTCACAGTGGACGCTGAAGAGACAGATTGTACTCCACCGGCGCACCGCTTTCGATCAGGGCGTCCAAATCACAAGCACGGCTGAAGACCACGCCCCATACGTCCAACGAGCTCTTGACTTGGGCCGGGAAAGACGTGCTTTTCTGGCAAAAAAAAATGCTGCAAAAGTGTCTCTTGATTGTGGGAGTGATACGCACGGACGTGCGGCGCGTCAGTCTAGATCTTCAAGCCCGAATCATGCGCCTCTGCGCTCGAGGTTTTGCGGATGCCATAGTGGAGGTACCTACCTAGTAGATACTCTTCAAAACTAGGTACCTTACTGTTGTAATGCACGGACCCTTACGGAGGTCTGCACGGACGCCAAAACTCCCACGCCAAGATCTTAGATAGTCCTGCATGAACGGTTACCGAGGTTATATATGTACCTGGACAATGCGCTGAGATTTTGAATTGGAATTGCGCCTGAAGTGAGCCGAGTCGGGAGCCCATTGCACCTGTTAGGCCTACTGGAAGTCCCCAAATTTCAATTTCTATTCTATGAGCACCCGGGAAATAGTTCGAAGCTCCCTCGGCCTCGGGCCCCTTGCTACAGGGTCGGGTTCCGGAAATAGGGCTAGCGCAGCACAGTATTTTCAGTGCAGAGTGCAGACCGTGCAGACCACCGGGTCTCAGTACTGGCCCCACCGCATTGCGAAATGATCAGCCCCCGAAGCGAGGAACGAGTGTAGGGCTGGCCATGGCCCATAAGAGCCCAATTGAAAAGGGGTCCGATTACTACGTACTGAGACTACAGACCTCCGTTCCTCCATATCATTACATTGAAACCCAACATGAGTGACAAAATCCTCAGTCGCGAACCCATAGCCCCGTCGACGGACGAGCGTGTCGTCAGGCTTCGTGTCTAGGTATCTTCGCACAGTAGTCGGCCGGGGTGGAACGGGCATTTCCGATCATCATGTTCTGCGTCACATCGGTCGGAAGATGGTCGTCTGCCCTCTTGGCATTCTCCCACACAGCACACCCCTAGCTGCGTTACCAAACCCCCAGATGCACGAGATGGGCGATGCAGGTCATAGTGTCTGGGGTTATCTCGCGCAGAGCAGGGTGTTCTTCGCGCTGTTCGTCTGGTCAGTCAAGATGTATCTTGAATCACTCGTAACATCGGTACTGACAATCTGGATTGCTATTTGACTCATGGCTTCGTCGTTCGCGGCCCTCTGCTCAGGAGTCCTGTAAGCAGTCAGTTACGCGGGTTTCTGAAGGCACGGTGACATTTCATACTCGAATACACCGTGCTCAATGAGATCAAGAACAGCATCACCGGGCGTGTCGTCCATCGCATCAGTAGCATTCTCTTGAGCTGCGGCAGATGAGGAAGCGATGACCATGCTCGTAGGGTGCTGGTTGGGCTGATCGTCCCGCGCCTTTGTGGACTTTGTTCGTTTGGCTTTTGCTATCCCATTGGTTTTGGGTTTGGTGATCTTGGTCGTGGCGTCCCTCGCATCCGTAGCATCCTCTTGAGCTGCGGCAGACAAGGAAGCGATGGTCATATTTGTATGGTGATGGGCTGGCCAATTGTCCCGCGCCGTCGTGGACTTTGTTCGTTTGGCTTTTGCTATCCCATTGGTTTCGGGTTTGGTGATCTTGTTCTTGGACGCCTGCCTGGGTGCGCAGCCACAGATACCAAATTTGGCACGCGTCCCCGCTGAAACATCCTGGAGCATCCTGAGGGTTTGGCGGGCATGAGACAGGCTTGCGACGACTGTCTCAGTGCTCTACTCTATCAGGATGGCTGCGATTCGACTCACTTAGAGAGCAACGATCTCGGATTAGAGTTTTCAGTAGCTTTATCCACTAGTTTGTCGTCAAATAGTACTGTACCTATCCGTTAGTAGTGCTACTGATTCAACGAGCTCAAATAATGGTAGAAGAACGGCTATCTGCTCGAGATGAAGACTTTCTGTTTATCGATGGAGGCTGTAGAAGGCTTAAAGAATGGTGCAGTTGTGTCATTGAGCTAAACAGAATGAAGCGTACTTTTACGAACTTTGACCCAGTGAGCCTGGTCTTCACCGTCAAGATTGAGAGGACTGGCCTCAGGGAATTCTTCGACCTAGATCCAACATCGGGTTAGCTCAAGTCATACGAGAGGGTCAATGTCTTACGTCCAGAGCTTTTTCTTTCGTGCCCATGACTTGCTCGAGAGTGGGGTCGTTCAACATCGCATTCCTGGCCCGCTTGCGGTAGGGCGGGCCACTGAGTTTTGCCTTTGTCTGAGGGACTGCAGCCAGAGCAGTATCACTTGAGGATGATCCCACATCCATTTTTGAGTTTATCGGTGATTAGATCGTTGTCAGGCCAGGTCAGACAATCGTCGTGTTTTGATGGTCGATGGGTAGACACTTGGTGGTGGGAACGAGACTGGGAAAGATCTTTTGGCCCTAACTTAGGCGCCAGCGCTAAATTTGGGACGAGTGGAAACCCTTTCACAACACATCAGTCGAGGGCAATTCCTCCAAGCCAAACAGAACGGCGGAAAAGGTATCGTGAACACGCCAATCCCGAGATACTATCGTAGTAGCCATGAATGATGGGCCAGGAACGCCATCAATGGCTGCTTCCATTCGTACCAAAGCCTTCGCACAGTCACTCACCCTATGCCAAGATACTAAATTTCTCAGACGCCTCAAAATCCTCGCGTAAGTAGGGATACTGACCTGCCTGGCAAGACAGGTATTTCACCTCGTCCAACTGTGTCATGCCGGGAATAGCTGCGGCACGAGGGTGCGTTCCTGTTGGGGTCGGGTGGCCCGTATTAGACAAGGCTTGATGGCCGGTCGTATCAATACGAATATATATGTATTTATATTTGGGGACGTCAAACGCTAAGAAAGCGGTAAGATAGATTAAGAAGTAAAAGAAAACATAGCTACCGCCGCAAGAGTCTGGAACTGCTTGCAACTGTCTGGCTTGAAAATAAGCATGGAGCCAAAGAATGCAAGAAAACGAAGGTGAAGTCAGTGCCTTGGTCCGAAGCAGCTGATGGCACAAGAAGCTTTAGTAGCACATCTTTCCATTCCAGTAGGCTATAGGTATCATCTCGCTGGATAGCTGACTGCCGTATTTGTACTTGAGAATATTTCATGGTGTTGAGCATTATGACTTGAGACCATGTCTGATAGAAGAGCTTGACACGACCTCGGCTGGTCCATTTGCAAGAAACTCCAACATGCCTGCCAAGGTGATTTATGAACCGTTCTACGGCTATACGTAGGACAGAGTACAGTAAGGTCTGGCTCTGCGCCTTGAAGGACTCGTCCTCACAGAAGTTTACAATACGCAGCGACATTGGTCAACGAAGGCAGCATCTGAATCACATCTTCAGATTGTTGAAGAATCAAACCGTCCTTAGACTTTCAAGATCAGGAAAGTCTCCGCCTGCATGCGGCGGAATCTCTTCAGCTGTACAGCACAATATCTAAATCTACTCATTCACCTTCAGGTGATCTCCAAAAAGGTGATGGACCAGCCATTCTCTTGCTTACTGTTGGAAATGCTGCAGCACCTGTGTTGTAGCTACTCCGCACGGTGGCAAATGAGGTGGCAAACAGGGCTATATAAGTAGCCTTCACATCCCTCCATAGAAATAATCAATCAATCCTCCCATAATTCTCATTACTTACATCTGGAAGCGCCGGGAATCTTAAAGCCGTCTGCCTTCCACACGGACAGGTCCCACGCCCTGAAAGGAAAGATCGGCTCTCATCAGACAAAACAAGAAGACCGCTTCCTGAATTATTCGGATTGGATGATGTCGCCAACTTGACCCAGATTCACCTTCACACCAGTACATAGGCGCCGAGCAGTAGCCGATTACTTAGCTCTGTGTCAATGTGAAGCGCTGTGTCCAAAATTTTAAGCTGTGTACGTAGTGGGAGAACCCTACGTCTGTGGAATGGAGAAGGATTTCAGCACTGGGTCTCGAAGCTACGGAGAAAGCTGTTCTTGTTGGGGTCGAAGTTGCTGAACTGAGAAAGGAAAGTGAAAGCATGAGGTAAGGTATATGATCGAGTGATTGAGATCCAGGCTGAAGCCAGAGTGATTCGACAGAGTAGGAATCATACAAGGAGAGATTAGAATATCGAACTCTAAAACAATGCGCATCTTCATCTCGATCGCGCTGTGAAAAGCTCAGCATTGGAACTTCCCCACTGATGAGCGCAATGATGCAAAGCTACGAAGAAATCCACATGGTCCTCACTGTCGGAATCTCCATTACTTGTCTCGAGAGTGAAACGCATGCTCTCTCATCAAACGCCTCAGTCGAGAAACGTCTCAGTGGAGTTCCTACCGTTCAGGCACCGTCAACTTCCATACCGTAGAAGCTTGTGGCTACTCTTGTGGCTACTCATCGGGAACAATAGACTTGCTTTTCAATCTTGCCAGTCTGCCTCCCTGCGGCCACTGGCGATAGGCACGAGCGTTGCTGGGGGGTTCAGAAGATCGTGAGCACCTTTTCGGCGACGACATTTGTATGGTGATTTCTCGGATGCTGCCTGTTTGATGAGCCCGTGTTTACAATGAGCAAGATTATAGGCAGCTAGTACTAATTGGAAGGGCGAAAATATTGCATACTAATGCTTAGGCAGTAATGGTGAGAGGAAAATTTTCGAACTTCCCATGAGCCTTTTAGTGGATTTGATTGTCGCAAAGATCCTGTAGTCAGTCATCACCTTCTTCTGCCTCCCCAAATTCGATTTGGTTTTTTTGAAATCTTTTTCGGATCCTCGAGTAACTACCTAGGTAGTCTTCCTAGTATTTGTAGATCGCACTGACCTCTCGCATTCCACTCCTCTCTACACTACACGGGGAATCTCCAGCGCAATACGCTTTGATATGGCGGCTCTCCTTCACGACTTAATTATCCACTGGGCAGCTGCACTAGTACCCAAATACACCGCCAAGTCCAAAGCCAGGAAAAAACGCACTGGGGACACCGAAACTTTTCGGATGTTTCACCAAAGATTTCCCCGACGAAAGCCAAGGTCTTCCACGTTCCAGAGATTACCCACGGAGATCATCGCGCTCGTGATGTGTCATACCTGGAGCGGTGACCTCGTGAACCTGATCCAGACCGAGAAGTCCATGAATGAGATATTCCAGAATCATAAGAGGTTCATCTTCAAGCGGATGCAAATTTGCCAATTTCCAGAATTCTCCGGGTGGTTTGGAGACCTGCCCGGATTTGACGGGTCAATACTGGCAAATAAGCGGACTTCCGAGCAAGTCCAGCGTCTCAAAGACGTCGTTTTCACGTTCGACTGGCGACACGTGGTTGCAGCTCCTAGTGATGATGGAAATGCTAAGGTCTTTTTGCACTTGTTGGAAAAGTATGGCGGATGGCGGTATCTCTATTTCTTGTATTCCATCAAGTATGATGTGGAATGTGAAACACAGAATCTTTATAGAGGTACGCACATGGCAATACCTTCTATGAACGAAGGGTTAGCCAAGGCAACAGTTCTGTGCCTTTCCAAGATGTCGTGGAGAGCAGCGACAGTTGTAGGTGGCGAAGTGGAGGAGCCGGCAGATATGCCCGCAAGGGTCGAAAGTCGACTCAGATCATTCCAACGGGAACCGCCAGCCGTTCAAGAGCTGATTACAAGGACCCTGAGTGTCATAATATACTGCATAGCAAGTCGACTGCAATTAGCAGGCATTATGAGAGGATATCGGCATCGGTATGTACTAGCAGGGCTTGGAAACCCGACGTTAGTGCATACAGACTATGAGTTTTGCCTTCTGACATGGGAAACAATGACCAAGTTGCTTTTGGAATGCTTCTTTTTCTATGGGCTTGGAACTTCAATGCAGCTGTGTGATGATCCTATGAACGACGAAGCCAGGTTAGCCCAGTCATGGATCAAACAACGATTTGAGCAGGAGCTGGTGTACGCTATAACATCCGGTACATTCGATGCTGTTCTGTACGACGACCCATGTATTCAAGAGGGATCTTTATGGGCTGCCGGCATCGGATTTCGGGCCTTTGATTGATTCGACCGCAACAAAGCGACAGTCGATGATGATGTCAAGACGGCATTCGAGTACGACACGATGTCAAGACGGCATACGAGCACGACACAACGAGATAAGGCTGGCTCTGTTGCTGTGTCAAGCAAGCTGATGTTTGCGTATTCCATTTGGCGCTTAGGACGTCTGGTGAAGCTGCCAGATGTGGTAGATACTGTTTGCGAACACAGTGTCTGATTTGAAGAAGTTTGATACTAAGAATCCTAGTCGATAGATGCGCTCGGAAACAATCGCAATTAGACACACAGTCGCAGTGTAGAACATTGCAGTCTGTCTATAGGTAGTGTTGAATTGTAACGCACTTTGCAAAATCATGCTGATTTCAATGAAAATTAATGTACTTGACTTGGTTGCTTCCTCGTTGAGCTCCTCGTCGCTAAAATATTCCCAACATCACAGTTCACTTTGTGACTTTGAGATCGACTTTTAAAACTGGCTAATCGTCCCACGCACTTAGCTCGTCCTAGCGAGGGACGAGCTAAGTGTGTGGGACGAGGAAATCTGACCGCATGTATAACAATCATCCTGCATGTATGATATCGATAAGTGGAACGCACGTCGGCGATGACACGCTGTCGCCAGTGGAGAGAGAATACCCTCAATTACTTGCTCTACCGCTGCTCCACCACTGCTCTGAGACGACAGATTTAGAAATTGATCTGTCAGTTGACTCACATCTTTCATTCTCGCTGTCATCAACACACTCTTCTTCCACCAAATTGCAGCGTTGTTGACGATCGTCCTAGCCTTAATCTCTTTCCCTTGACGTTTTCGAGACCCCCGGTCTGATGTCTCGAAGATCCTTTTCTATAGAATAATTTGAGATGCACGTGTTTTTAAGGCTTCGATTGGTCGATGGTTGTGACATCGTGAAATCTTGTACTATCACTTGATAATGGTGTAGATTCTCTTCTTGACGTCGTGAGTTGCTTTCACTACAGCAGTCAAGTCTGACGTTGAGACACAGTCGTAGCAATGAAGCCTGCCTGCTTCGTTACTACTGACTACACTCAGAAGCCGCGTTCTGTGTCTTCTGACACTTATTGGCTCGGTGATTATGCTGACAATTGAGGCAGACGTGACTGTATCTGCAGTGCCCGCGAATGCAGCGACCCTCAATTATGATGAAAGCAAATGAATGAGCGTCTGGAATCGCTAGGACACCGAGTCTCTTCCATTTATCAAAAAAAATGTGGTTATGATGCAGTACGTATCGAGCAAGCAGAGCTGATGGTGTGCGAGAAAACAGGAATTCTATTGCGATATGACCTGAAGTGAAATAAGTAGCTAGATACATGCGTGCCGAAATTCTTCTTCGGTACCGGACCCCTTTTTCGACATCGGATACAGGCGCGGGCGGGTGGGACAAATGTGTGCAGTTGCTCTGAGAGAGATAGAATCGACTGAAGAGTCAATGCCTGTGGGAAGCAGGTCTACATAGGCCATGAGTAGACACGTGTTTCCTACTATGAATAGCCCCGGCCCTCGCCATGGCCATCTTCATAAATAACTGAAACCCAGAGTGCAATACTGTGGCGATACGCGACATTCGTATGCGAGCGACTAACCCCCAGTCTTGCTGTGGCGAGTGTGCGGGGTCTTTCCGGCTAATAGCCATGGGATATCGGAGTCAGGTTGGTGCTTATCACGCCAAAGCCCAGCTGCGCCAATAGGATCGCGAGGTCCAAGCTTGAGCGGCGAGCCGGCGATGGCCCGAATTTGTTATGAGATGCATTGTTTCTGAACACGAATGGTGGGTTCGTCCTACGATGTTGTTCAGCATGGCCGATGCCAAGTTTGAAGATTATCTGCAATGATGCTGCCCCCGCTCTGTCTCCTTTTGGCTCTTTGGGCTGGTCTTCTGAGATTTGTCAATTCACTTCCTGTGCCTATCCTCGAGCAGCAATGTCCGCATTATGCAACTTGGGCGAGGCAGCGTGATGGAAAAGAGCTATCCGATGGGCGGTACCAACTGCCCTTCCAGAGGCCCTCAGAGAAATGCCGGACCTTTTATTCGCAGGAAGTCCAGGATGCAATTGAACGCTTAAGACCTAGGATTGCGGACCCAGACTTATTTCGACTTTTCGAGAATGCGTATCCGAATACACTCGACACTGCTGTCAGGTGGAAGGGCTTTGCATGGAAAGACGGGCAGAAGGGGGCAGTGACGGATGAGGACCTGGCTTTTGTTATTACGGGCGATATGTATGCGGTTCCTTTGTTCCATTCTCGCTCAGATGCTGACTCCCTTCCAGAAATGCAATGTGGTTACGCGACTCAGCGAATCAGATCCTCTCCTACCTACCAGTCCTCCAAGCATCTGAGGACCCCGACTCCTTGGCTGCGCTATTCCGCGGCGTGATCAACGTACAGTCCCGTTACATCAAAATAACCCCCTACTGCCATGCTTTCCAACCACCACCGGAGTCGGGCGTCAAAGTTGAGTCTAATGGTGCATATATCCAAAATACGGTGCACATGTTTGGAAAGCAGGGATATGATCAGAAGAAGACATTCGATTGCAAATGGGAGCTTGACTCCCTAGCTTCATTCTTACAAATTTCGTCCGACTACTACAACGTTACTGGGGATATTGGGCCATTCGAGAAGTATCAATGGGTGGACACAGTCGAGGTAATCCTAGCCGCTGTGGAGGCTATGCGGACCGCGACGTATACACGAGATGGTATGAGGAGCATGTTCTGGGGCTCCCTACCCCTAGCTGACATTCGCAGGGCACATCGCACCCAGCGGGTACACTATGAAAGGCCAGACTGATAGGGCTACAGAGACGACTTCAAATAATGGCATTGGAAACCCTGTCGTCTACACAGGTATGGTACGCTCGACCTTTCGCCCATCGGATGGTGATGTACCCGCATTCTTCTAGGAGTAGGAAGGCACCCACCCCACTGACAAAATCCAGATGCAACCATCTTTCAGTACCTAATACCCTCTAACATGATGTTCGCGCGGTACCTCGCAGAGGCTGCTCTCATTATGCGAAGACTAGATACGCAGAGAAGCAGAGAACTGGAATCGCAAATGAGAAAAATGGCTTCCGAAATACGTGCTGGGATCACGAAATACGGCCTAGTGTCACATCCACTTTTTGGTGCCGTGTTTGCATTCGAGGTCGATGGTTATGGTAGCCAGGTCAGTCTCACCAGAATCCCAAAAGACAGATGCTCAATGCTGACATGCCTTGTCAGAACATCATGGACGATGCCAATCTCCCGAGTCTACTGTCAGCATCCATGATGGGATACGTCAGCCCTCGGGACGAAGTCTACATAAATACAAGGCTGTTCGCCCTCAGTGAGGCCAACCCGTACTGGGCGTTTGGCGATGTCTTCAACGCAATTGGAGGACCGCATACCGGGCCCACAAAAGCATGGCCTCTAGCTAGTATCGTGCGCGTCTTGACTAGTGGGGATGTGAATGGAGACGAACAGAGAGACGAGCTGAGAACCATCTTGAGCACTACGAACGGTCTTGGTAAGTGAGCAGCGAGTGCTGCAGACTGTTCTAGCACCTGATGCTAAGCCTACATAGGCCTTATACACGAGAGCGTTGAGTCACACAACGACAAGGACTATACCCGGTCATGGTGAGCTCTACATCGCCCCTCTCAAGTCTGTAACGCCCTTGGACTGACGCCTGTCGCAGGTTCGGCTGGGCTAATGGTATGTTCGGTCAAATGATCCTCGATATCGAAGCACGAATGCCCCATCTTCTCGACGACAGCTATCAATGACTCGACTTCCGCAATGCTGCTTTCTTAGACCAAAGGTATCGAAGGCCTCACACATCAGCATGGCTGCTCTGCATGCCACCTCCTCTTTCACTGTCTTGGCCCGCCTCGCCTCCACCACCAACGAAACCTTTGTTCCCGCCGCCCAGCACGCCTTGAACATCTACACCTCCTCCACCGCCTGCTCCACCTCTTCTCTCGTCCTTGATCTCCGCCTGCTCCGCCTTCTTGCGATCCAGGTCAGAGGTAAGGCTAGTCTGCTCGCCGAACCCGTGCTTGCCCTCCTGTGCGACTGCTATATCACCGTCACCAGCTGCGCGCATTTGCTCCCCTTCTTGATTGGAAACGGGGCCGCCCACCTGTGCGCATCATATGATTAGCGGTGTGTTGCCTGTGACAAAAAAGCAAGACTGGAAGTGTGACCCTCACGCTTTCGCCCACATCGCCACTGGAGTCTTGTGCTCCATAGCCTAAGCTACTTGGCATCGCTTCGCTCTGCGACACGCTTCCTCTGTCGCCAATGGTGTCATTGGGTCCGCGGCGCTCATAGGCTGTGTCCGAGCGTTGCTGGGATGCGCTTGTGGAGGAGCCATCTTTCCTTTCCGAAGCTGTCTGGTCAGCGGGATTGTCAGGGTTTTCGTAGGCTGTGTCAATTGAGGGCTGAGATGATGCTTGAGGGTCCATTTGGGAAAGAATTGGGCGTGAATTAATTGAATATCTTGAGTGAAGCTTGGGGAAGTCCTAGCTTCTGGATATACGGGCACGATATGTACAGTATTAAAGGAGTATTTGATCACAAGATGTTGTCAGATCGATCATTGAAGCTGCCAGTTGGGTTTGAATCTTTGGCTTGTGTCACCTTGAGAGTGACGTAAACAAGCCCCACATATCCCCCTTTCACTCTGGCTACCCAGCGCTCAATTACCCTCCTCGATTTCTCCTCCAATTCGCGTATGACCTGTGTCTCGCCATCATGGCACATCCAACCGGCGCGCATGTAATCGCGCGCAGCCTTCGAGACCTTGGCATTACAGTCATCTTCGGCATTGTCGGCATACCGGTTGTCGAGATAGCCGAGGAAGCTATCAATTTGGGGATCCGATTCATTGGCTTCAGGAACGAGCAGGCGGCTGGCTATGCGGCGAGCGCATATGGCTATCTGACGGGGAGACCGGGGATATGTCTTGTCGTAGGAGGACCGGGGGTGTTGCATGGGATGGCTGGTGTATGTACACTCTTTGATAGCTGGTAATGCGATTGCGTTCAGTCCCGTCTCCACTGCTCTACCACTGCTTTCTTACGGACGCTCGACAGACTGATCAGAATTATCTAGATAGGAAACGCAAACGTCAATGCCTTTCCCTTCCTTCTCCTCGCCGGCTCCTCGGAAACCAACCTCGTCTCCCGCGGCGCTTTCCAAGAACTCGATGCCATTTCACTCCTCACGCCTCACACTAAGCTGGCTCTACGCCCTCCGTCTCTCGCTTCAATACCAGATATCATACAGAATACATACAGAACATCATGGTATGGACGGCCAGGCACAGGCTTCGTGGATCTACCTGCAGATCTAATCAAAGGCGCTGAGGAAGATGCGGAAGATGTAGCAGAAGCGGCACTGGTACCTGACGCACCGAAGGGTGGCGTGGAGGAAGCTAGGTTGTTCAAGATCACTCAATTGATCAAGTCGGCGAAAGCGCCGTTGGTAGTTATTGGCAAGGGTGCTGCGTATGCAAGAGCAGAAGTAGTGGTGAGAGATCTCATCGACAAGACGAACCTCCCTTTTCTTCCAACACCAATGGGTAAAGGCGTCGTTGCCGATTCCCACTCTGCCAATACCGCAAGCGCACGAAGTACGGCACTCCAAGAAGCAGATGTGGTATTGATATTAGGAGCTCGCCTGAATTGGATCCTTCATTTCGGCGACGCCCCCAAGTGGAACCCCGCTGCTCAATTCATTCAAGTCGATATCTCAGCCGAAGAGATAGGGAGGAATTCTGGGAATCCCGAACTCGGCATCATTGGCGACATTGGCATCGTGGTATCCCAACTCACCTCCGCCCTCGGCAGCTGGTCCTACCCAACCTCCACACCCTTCCTGCAACATATTTCCGCCGCAAAATCAAAGAACGAAGCCAGCGCCGCTTCAAAAGCGTCAAATTCCAAAACACCAATGACCTACGCCCACGCCTTCACCACCATCGAACGAACCCTCCACTCCCTCTCCCCGCCCGATGCCGCAGGCATCGTCTACGTCTCCGAAGGTGCAAACACAATGGACATCTCCCGCTCCATCTTCCCCGTCTCATATCCCCGACTACGTCTCGACGCCGGGACCTACGCGACGATGGGCGTGGGCCTGGGTTACGCAATAGCGGCACACGCCGCCTACAACGGCTCAGCAGCCGAAGGACAGAGCGGGCCGCAGGGGAGGAAGAAAGTAGTGTGTCTAGAAGGCGATTCGGCATTCGGCTTCTCAGCCATGGAAGTCGAAACCATGGCCCGCTACGGCATGGACGTTCTCATCTTCGTCATCAACAACGGCGGCGTCTACCACGGCGACAGCGACGACGCTGAATCCTGGTTGGAGCTGCAGGGGACGACGCTGCAGGGGAAGCGCGAGGGCGGGTTGCGCAGCACGTCGCTTGGCTGGGAGGTGGGCTATGAGAAGATTGCGGAGGCGTGCGGCGGCGTGGGATATTTGGTTCGGACGCCGGAGGAGTTGGAGAGGGCGACGAGGGAGGGGTTTGGGGAGGGGAGGGTGTGTGTGGTTAATGTGGTTGTGGAGGCGGGGAAGGGGCAGAAGTTGGAGTTTGGGTGGCAGGCTGGTGGGAAGGGGAAGAGGAGCAAGGGGTCGAGGCTTTGAGTGTCATGATCGGAGGTGCGACTTTTCGTTTTTGTGTATATATCTGTTTGGATTTTGCTGATTTATGATTTATGGTTCAGGGTCCCATGTGCAAAATGAATCGGTCGAGTCGACATGCCTGTGAATCCCTTGAGACCCAGAGTTGGGTTCGAAGCCCATGTTCGATTTCATTCTCGGACCAGACATGGCTGCTCCGCTCAAAGCAACATCGACAGCTGTTGGACTTCGCCTTTGTATTGAAACGATATAATTCGTCTCGACTACACAATACCAATGTTCAATACATACCCCCTCTCACACCTCCCCCACTCATTCCTTCCTCTCCGTAAACACCAACTCCAACCGCCCCGGCGTCGCCGTGAACTGATCCCCCATGTCCCTCTCCACCGCCACCCCCCTGCCCGTCCCCGGCGCGAACGCCATATCATACCGACTCAGCAACGCAGCCGCGACGGCCCTGATCTCCATCAGCGCGAGGTTCCTCCCCACGCAGCCGAACCGGCCCTGGAAGAAGGGCGCGAAGGCGCCCTTGTCGAGCACGAGGTCGGGCTCCGAGGACCAGCGCTCGGGGACGAATTCCAGCGGGCGGGCGAAGCAGGAGGCGAGGCGGTGCAGGGAGTAGACGGGGAGGCAGAGGACGGCAGAGCCGGGGATGTAGGTGGAGGCGATGGTGATGCCTTCGGGGGGGGGTTGGCGGAGGCCGCCGGAGGGGACGGGCGGGTGCAGGCGGAGGGTTTCGTTGATGGCGCCGTTGAGGTGGGGGAGGGATTGGAGGGCTCGGGCGTCGGGGGTGGGGCCGTGGGGGGCGAGCTCGGAGCGGATTTTGGCGGTTTGGGAGGGGTCGAGGGCGAGGTGGTAGAAGAGGAGGACGAGCGTGGTGGCGGTGGTGTCGGAGCCGGCGATGATGATGCCGAAGGCGTCGCCGTTGAGCCAGCTGCGGTCGGCTTCGACGGAGTCGTTCTCGCGGGACGCGTTGATGAGCCAGGAGGTGATGTCGGTGTTGGCGCCGTCGTCTTGGCGGTCGATGCGGTCGCGCATTTGGGCGTCGGACCAGACGAACATGGATTTCCAGCCGGACGCTACGCCGGGGATGCTGAAGCCTATCCTTGCGAGCCAGGGGGTGGGCGTGAAGACGCCGAGCAGGGTCATGCCGTCGCGCATGAGATTTATAGCGAAATGTGGTTTTCCCGTTGCGAGCATGTTGAAGGACTTGCCGAAGGAGAGCTGGCCCATGACGTCGAAGGAGAAGTAGTGGAACCAGGATGTCATATCCAATGGCGTGCCCAGACGCTGGGATACTGCAGATGTGAGGAGAGAGGTGTAACGGTCTACTTGCGGTTCGTATTGATTTAGAGCTTTGGCGCTGAAGCCGTGGTCCCAGATTCGGCGGCGTTGATCGTGAAATGTTCTGTTGCGCGTGGTTATGATAGAGGTCCGGGGAAGGAGAAGGTCGTAAAAGGGTGCTTTGGTGCATTTGCTGCCGGGGCCGTTGATTTCAGCCATTGCTGAGGGAGAGCGGATTGAGATCTCATTTGGGCCTCGACGCATGGGTGTAAGCAGATTTTCGGCATCAATGATGCCACTACGATACTCACCAGTGCGAACAAAATCTCCGTATTTCTGATGCAACTCATCCAGCACTATGAAGTTCGGCTGGTGTAACAGCTTGCCCACATGCCAGAATTTGGACACTCGAGCCCATATGGGGCCTGGAAAATTGCGCAATGGATGGAAAAAGATACGATATATGGCAATGCTCGTAAATAGAGAGACGCTGTATGAAAGGACTATGAGCGCTGACGTTGCGGCTGCTTGGCCTGAATCGCTGAGTGCCCATATTCTGGCCTCACCGATGAACAAGACTAAGGAGAGGAGTACGAAGAAGCGGAAGAGCTGCGGGGCTTGGATGTGGTGCTCATTGCGGATGAAGATGAGATGATGAGAAAGGATACCTGCTGCTGCTGCTATGGAGAGCTTTGTCAATTGTAGCATTTTCAACGAAGAGCTCAGTCAATCCTGTAGGTTTCAGAGCACTTGTAAGAGCACTTATTATTATGGGTCAGGCCATGATTTACATAGGTACCTACTTTAGTTTCAAGATATGATGTCGCTTACTAGGCGAAATCCTGCGAGATTATTAATACTGATTTGAAGATATGTGGTTGCCAAATGGGCTCTTAGGGGCCTTAAGGCTTCCTGGGTATGTGGCCATTAGCCCTTGAGTCTCGGCGGCGGGCTGGTGCAAAAACGTGATACTGGACACATGTGAGCAAGAGCGAAGACTTGTAGGGAAGATAACATCGGCTACCTGTTCGGTAAGGCGGTAGTACTACCAGTCTACAATTGATTGAGGCGAAGCAAACAGGATTCATTACAACGAATGAAGTTGAACATGTCTGCTGGGTTGGTGCGGTGATCCCATGGAAAATAAGGGTGCATTGCATTGCATTGCATAACTGTCCGGCATATTTTAAGTCGCCAGTTTCCGAATAATTGGTGTCAGTGAGCCGCTATCCCATCCTACCGGTAGGTAGTACGGCGACTTGAATGCCCTCGATACCGTTATCTCGGCGCGAGAGAAAAGGGCCCAAGCGATTGGATTTCTCCTCATGCCTGCGAATTGCCGATGGCAGGTGGCAGGTAGCAGGTTGCATACTGCAGGTGGTGGTAGGTGCTGATCTCGTGGTCGTGCGAGCCAGACAATGAGAATAATTGATAATAATATCAATCTCACGGCGCAAGTCTGCATCATCACCCACAGACGGAATCAAAATTAAAAACATGGGATGCTTTAGGTACCTACACACTTACAGTACTCTAGGCTCTAGCGTCGTAGCCTTAAATACACTTTCGTTCATGCCTATGATGCATCGTTAGGGAGCTCCTGCCGTGTGCATCCATTCTAATTCCTCCTTCTTACCTACTACTCACTACTAGGTAGGCATATGAGAGTAGCCCCTTCTTAAAGAATGGTTTAAAATGCTCCAAGATTATGTGCATGCCGCTAATGACGCAGGTCAACTATAAGGAGAGCCTTTTTTCTCGGCTTTTGGTGCCAGCGTGCCTTGATCGAGATCGGGGAAGCGGACTCATGCATCATCTTCTTCCCTCTGCTGAACCAATTGCGCCTGCTGGAGAGAAACCGCTGGCACAGGCCAAAAAAACAAAAACAAAAACAGAGACAGAAACCGAGACCAAGTCATACAAAGAAAAAGTATCTACGTCTATCTGTTCCGTTTTGAGATTGACCATCTGTCCATAGATCCGCTCTCATGCATCGGCATAGCTCTCAATGTGGCGTAACGGTCATTCCCACTCGCACGAATCAATGCTCTACGCCAGATGACTTGCATGATTGGGCCACGTTTTCACGTCCTTTTGCGTATCGTCCAAAGAATTGAGTTCAATGCGGCGAAACTCTCATCTCTGTATTGCCCCAACTCTGTTCATGCCGGAAGCCTGAGTCCCACGAGTAGGAATCCTGAAAGCCCAGGCCCACCTTCGTGCTCTCTGGATGGACGCTGCTGTGCCATCTAGCTAGTCCACATATGCCCCTCCCACCACTTGAAGCCATTTAAGACGTCATAGAGATCCATCTGTCGCTGGCTTGGACGGCGCTCTAAAGTGCGTCATGGACCAGGCTCGCTGAATGCAAGGAACTAGAGCCCGAACATGCACGTTTTGTGGTACCTCCGCCTATCAAAAGAGAAGCGCCAATTGATTCCTTCTGACGCATGCAGCGACTTTGCCGATAGGAAGCCTGGAATTTTTGCTTAGGTTTGATGACGTTCCGCGGGGAATAAGAACGGCTATAAGCATTGATCTACTATCGTGGCCTAAAACGGATGCCATAATGACTGGGTGGAGTGCTGCGGCACATATTTTGCACCCAGATCATTGGGCAGAGTATGTGTGCAGCCTCCGGAGAAAACCAGTCGAAGGGGAGGAAACCAGCTACCACAGCCAGGACAGATAAGGCAATTGACTCCGATGACAGTGGGAAACAAAGTATTGCTAAACGTGCCCAGCCTGATCGGCCAACGGGATGGTGCGATCCATTATGTTCATTGCATCCATGCTTCATTCCTGTTCGAACTATCTATCCCACTCTGCCATCTTTTTTTCTTGCACCAAAACGCACTTCTTTCAAGATGGATATGAAGAATGCTGTTGACGCCCTTGGTATTCATGAAATAAGTGAAAAGATTCAGGAACTGGGCGAGAAAGTTCATGAATTGAGTGAGAAATCCATAGTGAGTATCTCTATATCTTGGGGACCTCCAGTTCCCAAGCAGAAAACTCTTCCTTTGCCGGCCGTCCTTCTTACACTTGGCCACAGCGAATCGTGACCTCGGCAAAGGAAGAACTCTCGTATCACGGCACAACGATCTGGCTCTTCACGTATACCGACTTGAAGACAATCGTCGGGCCAGAGACAGCCTTCGGAATTCTCAGTGCACTGTCAGGACCCATCCTCACAACAAACAAGTCTCCAGACTTTTCCATCATTCTTAGCCGGATACCAAGAGTTGCGTTTTGGTGCTGGATCAACCTTTTACCCTTCGCTATCGACAATCAACGACAACCAGAGGCGATCAACGAAGATGGCGAAAACAAGCCATGGAGGCCTATGCCGTCAGGAAGACTCTCCAAGACGAACGCCAAATGGCTGATGTGGAGTCTGTATCCTGCAGCAACCGTTGCGAGTCTGAAGCTGGGAGGTCTGAAGCAGTGTTTAGCATTGATATTTCTGGGTTGGTGGTACAACGATCTTGGAGGTGCCGATCACAGCTGTATAACGCGGAACTTCATCAATGCCTGCGGCTTTCTTTCTTACGCATCCGGAGCAACCGAGGTCGCGTCCAGAACCGAACTGTTGGGCAACCCTTTCAAGCCCATTGCGTGGTCGTGGTTCCTCATCATCGGTGCTGTTGTCTTCACCAGCGTACAGACCCAAGACATGTACGATCAAGCCGGTGACGGCCTGCGCGGAAGAAAAACAGTCCCGCTTGTGGTTGGGGATCATTACGCCAGATGGTCGATTGCCATCGCGATGACAGTCTGGTCTGTCGTCTGTCCTACCTTTTGGCGATTGGGTCTAGGTACTTACGCCATGTCAATGATAACGGCTGCCATCGTCATCTTCCGCACTCTCCGTAGAAGATCAGTCTCAGCTGATAAATTGACCTTTCGGATCTGGAATTTGTGGATGGTCATGCTTTATTTGATGCCGCTCTTCAAAAGGATCAAGGGGGATTCCTGGCTATGATTTAGCACCTTTCCGGGCTCACTTACACAAGCCCCAATGGGAACCCGATCCTCGTCGGTGTCAACTGAACGCCCAATCTGGGATTCCAGGTGCATTGCTTTCTGATGTCTTTGCGAAACTCCAGGGTCTCGTCTTCACAGGATCGCACAAGGCCGAGGCTCAATTTTCAGATCTCTCGGCGTGATACCTTTCTTCTCACGCTATGCGGAGGGGACTGAGGGCCGTTCAAAGCGAACTTCCATTCTTCGATGCATCACATCCATGAATTACTCTAGTCAAAGACCCCACAGCCCCGCTCTATGGCTTCTCGACACAATCGCGTTCATTACGGGTTCCACGCCAGATGATCCACGTTAACCAAATTCTCTTGGGTCATGTGCTGCATTCCTCGTAGGGAGTGTCTATGACATCCCTCATAATAGTCAATACGAGCGCATCGACGGCTACTTATATTCTCGTTACGAATTCCTTTGGCACGATGTAACACGCGCGAGAAGAGCCATAATAGCACTATCGATAGATCCTCGTAGCAACTATACCTCTACGCACTATCACGAAGTTTCACTGCAGACTTACCACATCGCCTGCGATAGTAGTGTCTCGCAATCTCCCTGCCGAGTTTTTCGCCGCATTTCGTCTCGGCCATTTAGTCCAGGGAGAATGGCACTTGCCGAACACGCTTCTCATGCAAGCAACCCCTCTGCCGTATTTTGAACCTGATCTCATTGGCCACTGGAGGTTAGAGGTTGAAGCGTGAGGTTAGCCGCGCCGTGGACACCTTAGGGTTGAGGCCGGCTTTGCCGAATTCAGTAGCACGTCTGGAACTACAAAGGTAAGACTTGTAAGTACAAAGCAAGTGGTTTCATAGCGCTTCTTAGTTCCCACAACCTGCTGACACCTCCCATCTAGAGTTACATTCGCCCGCAGATTTGTCAAATTTCCTAGGTCTATCCATCGTACCGTATTCGCTTCCTTTTGTCGTGGAAGGAAACGAAGAGTCTCGAGGACCCTCCCATTCGTCGAATGTTGAAGACGGTACCGGATACATCGTGATGCCAGCTTGCTGAGCAAGAAATGAAGCAGCATCATCTTCGATTCCCATGCAAGCTCTGTGCGTATAAGAGTAGAGACACATGATCCTCTGGATATCTGCTCTACACGTCCACCACATGTTTGGTGCTCGCATGGCGTCATGCCGAATTCACTAACGCACCGTGCCTTATTCGTAACCACCCTTTCCCTCCCGCTAGTGTTGTATGGAAGCTTGAATACCTACGCCAATCGAATATCTGGTGTGGCACGTGCAAGCTTGCCTTCAAAGAGACCACAGAAAGTCAATAATGCGACAAGATGGCCCGACAGTTTCTCGCGGTTGTGGCATCAGATGCGTTCGCTGCGAGACCATATAGCCCGGTTGCACATCAAACCTCGGTGAGGTTACGAGGTCCAACTCGTGAAGCAATCCCTGAGGCACAGTCCGTGGGCAGTCCAAAGACATTACTGCGCTGTCCCCGGCGATGGCCAACGTTCTGTGGATTTTGCATTCTACCACACATGCACACCGACTGCTTGACTCTTGAATGAGAAAGTATGGCCAATCCTCTGGCAGGTTTGACTCCGGCGGAGCTGGCTCAAACGCCTGCCCTGATACCTCCAGTGGGGGTTGTACCCAATTTCATTAATCCACCGGGTACTCTGGAGGCCGTCACGAATGCGACCATGGCAATCTGTTTTACGTTCACGACGATGTTTGTGTTCGTGCGACTGCTAACGAAGTGTTGCGTTGATCGAGCCTTGCAGTTGGAAGACTGTCAGTATTACGCAAATCATCGCGAGTTCAGACGGGGCAAAAGCTGACTTCTTCTCAGGGTGTTGCTTGGTAGCTTGGGTAGGATGCTGCGCTTACCCAACGGGCGATCTCTCGACTGACATGCGTATAGATGGGTATCCTCGCCTTTGGAAGTGTCATATTGGATGCGCAGTCCCAAGGTGCAGGACGTCACCAATGGGATGTGAACGTGATAAATGCTGTCAAGGTTGCTAAGGTAGGTTCCCAGATGGCGAGAAAAGAGCGAGTCTGATTCAAGGACTTACACGTTTCTTCTTGCTTATTTAGACCTCAAATGTCGGCTCGATCATATACGGGCCTATTATCGCCATCGCAAAGCTTGCCATTCTTCTACAGTACAAAAGAATATTCGTGGCACACAAGCACAACTTCGTTTTCTACGGTGTCCACGTACTCATCTGGACCAATCTGGTCTTCTACGTCATCGAGACATTCTTGGAAATTTTTGCATGTACGCCGCGAGAGAAGATCTGGAATCCATTGACTCCCGGTCACTGTATTGGCATCGAGAACAATTATATTGCCATTGGGGCGTGGAATGTCCTCTCCGATTTCTTGATATTGATTCTTCCGATGGTAGCGATTTGGAATCTGCAGATGGCGAATACGAGGAAGATTGGTGTCGCCGCTGTATTTGCTACTGGCCTATTGTAAGGCAGGAGAATTGTAGAGATTCAGTGATCGATGTACTGACCACGAGCAGCGCCTGTGTCGCTAGTGTCGTGCGCCTGGCCTACACTATCGACTTGCTCTACACTTCTGACGGAACATACTCGATCATCAAAGTCGGCCTATGGAAGTGAGTGCCCCTTTGTCTCTACTCGCCGCGATCGGCTTCCCAGCCATACTGACAATGTGTGAAGCGTGGGTGAGCTCACCACCATAATCCTCTGCGCCTGCTTCCCCATCATACCCAAATTCGTCCATTGGATCACCGGAAGAACCAAAAACAAGTCCACCTACCATCCGTCCGGTTATACCCACGGCTACGGCCTCAAAGGCCACAACGGCAAGCGCAGCAACCAACTCTCGAACCCCTTGGCCTCGAAGGAGACAACCCCCTGGTTGAACTCGGAAGAACACGAGATTGGCCTTGTGGGCAAGGCCAAGGGCGACTACCACAATCTCGACGTGGGGCAGAATTACATGGCAAAACCTGCGCCTATCAGGAAGGTGGAGCCCAGCGCGAGGGTGAAGGGTGGGGCGCCGGAGAATAGTATCTGGAAAACAGACACCGTGAGGGTGGACAGCTCGTTAGATCCCGAGAGAGGAGGGCATGATTTTGTATGATTGGACGGCTCCGGGGGTGGGATTGGGATTGGGATCGGGATCGGGGTCAGGACTTGGATTGGGATAGGGGTCAGGACCGGGATTGGCATGGGGATTGACAACGGTCGTGGACGCGCTTCGGATGTCTGTATGTAGCATGTAGCATACCGGCATCATCATCATCATCATCATCATCATCATCATCATCATCATCATCGATCTATCCGTCTTGTCTACCTTATCTACCCACCCACCCATCCACGCACTCAAATCCCACCCATTGCATCATCCGCCACACACGACTCGTCAAAAAACCAACAATCAACACCACCACCACCCCCAAAAAACCAATATGCATCCCTACCCAAACCCCCTTCCCTTTCCCCCTTCCCGGCCTGCACCTCCACTCGACCCTCGCCACGTGAACCCCGTTGGGTCTATCTAGCCGCGATCACCCTCGCATTGCCTGGGGAAAATAGGAAAATAGGAAAACATGACGGTGGGAAGGAAAAAGAAAGGAAGGAAGAAAGGGCGGCCCCAGCGCACGCACGTCGCCGTTTCGGGTCCCGAGGTCCCTGCGTCTCGAGCCGGTGCCCGTGCTGCAGGGCGATGGGGGTGGGTGGTTTCGGGGCGTGGGTGGGGGGGAGGCGGGTGTGTGTGTATGTGTGTGTGTGTGTGGTGTGTGTGTGTGTGTGTGTGTGTGTGTGTGTGTGTGTGTGTGTGTGCGTGTGTGTGTGTGGACGACGTTATGCGTGGAGGTTATGTATGGAGCTATGCGGGTCTCACGTACCGACGTACCCCCTCCCCTGCGGGATAAGGTCGGTACCCACCTAGGCGGTTGGAAAAAGGAAGGGGGGGGGGTGTGTGGCATCCGGGTCGAACCTGTCGCGGACGGTTGGTGGGTTCTGTGCCCCGGGCCTTGGCTGCGTTGGGTTGTTGGTCTGGGTTGTTGCTCTAATTACCTTGACTCTAGGTACGTACTGATATACATGATTTACTTGAGGAGTGGGTTTCACTCGGCCTGCTTTTCGCGCTGGGACTCTGCAGTCTGGCTCCTGCTGTGCCTGCGTCTCACATGCTCTGCTTTGCTCGACTTACCCTTAGCTTACACACCTACCTGGGTACATACTTGCATTTATACATGGATACAGACTTAGATACCTACATACACCCCAACCTCATGCGCGCCCCGTCATCCCCACTACCCATGTACCTACTCCCTAGCCCCCAGCTACCTTCTTCGCGCACCCACCGTCATCAACCCCTGCCCACCTCCCTAGGTGTCTATAATCTAGCGCCGTTGCACACCCACGCACAATGATGCCATCTTGCGAGCGCTAGAAAGATATTGTGCCATCGCGTGTCGAACCGAGGGGTCGAAAAGCTTGTTTTGGCAGAAATGGGAACGAGTGCGAGGGGCGCTATCTGCGGGTTTTGGTGCTTGGGATTACGGGCTATTGGTGTGGCTAATGAAGGCGCAGGTGGTCGATGTGGGAGGCGGGGAGGGGAGGGAGAGGGAGAGGGAGAAGTGGTGGGAGAGAGGGAGATGCCGAGGGATGGGGGGTTTCTTTTGGTTTTTATTTACCTATCTTTGTCTTTGCACTTGGACTGTCTACTCGGATATACACACTCGCGGATTCACGGTTCGTCAAGTGAGGGTGTCGGTGTGTTTGTGCTGCCTGTAGCATGTGATTCGTACCGAAATCTATTGCCCCGTTCCCCAACCGTATCCCCGTGGTGCATTGTGCCTCCGACAAAGATGTACACGGCCCTGCTCGCCTTCGCCGCCCTCCTCACGACCCTCTACACGCTCTACGGCCTCGTGTACCGCCTCTACTTCTCCCCGCTCGCGAAATTCCCCGGCCCCAAACTCGCAGCCGCGACGAGGTGGTACGAATTTTACTACGATGTCGTGAAGAGGAATAGGTTCAGTTGGCAGATCCAGAAGATGCATGATCAGTATGGTAACATTCGCCCTTTTCATTGTTTTGCCAATCGAACGGGGACGGGCTTGATGGTGTGTGTGCGACTTGCTGATGAGGTGAGTGCAGGGCCCATCATCAGGATCAGTCCTGAAGAACTCCACGTCCGCGACCCGGACTGGTATGACGAGCTCATGACCACCTCGATCCGGCCTCGGGATAAGAGCGAGGCGTTTGCTGGTCGGTCAGGCAGGGATTCAATCTTTGGGACGGTGCAGCATGAGCACCATCGCGTGCGTCGGGGAGCGATCAATCCTTTCTTCAGCAAGAAGAGTGTAAGCGCTATTGAGCCGTTGATACAGAGTAAAGTCGATTTGCTGTGCGCGGCGTTGGGGGAGTATGCGCCGGGTGGGAGCGACGAGAACCGGGCGGGGAAAGCAATTGAGCTGGGAACGGCGTATATGAGTTTGACGCTGGACGTCATCTCTCATTACGCGTTTGGGAAGAGTTATGGATTGCTGGATCTGCCGGGGTTCAGTCAATTGTGGAAGGACGTGGTTGAAAATGTGATGGAGTCGTTCGCGCTCGTTCGGAACTTACCATGGCTTCCAGAACTACTGAAGAAGTTACCGTTGTCGATCACCAAAAAGATAGACACGGGCATGGCGTTCTACCTGCAAATGGAGGCGGAAACCCGTGTGGAGGTTGCCAAAATCGTGGAGGGCGAGAAGAAGAGGAGCGAGAAAGACATTGAGGACCCGACGACCGCGCATAAGAATATCTTCGAGGAGTTGTATGACAGTAATCTACCGCCGCAGGAGAAGACGATTGATCGGTTGAATGAGGAAGGGTTTGCATTGATCCTCGCTGGGGCCGACACAAGCAGTGCAACGTTGACGCAGCTCTCATATCATCTTCTAGCGAACCAGGACACTCTGAAGACGCTGAAGGAGGAGTTGAGGGCGGCGATGCCGGATACGCAGGTGCCGATGCCGTGGCAGGAGTTGGAGAGTCTGCCGTTTTTGGTGAGTCTGCCTCTCCAGCTTTGCAGCTTGGAGGTGGAGTGGATGCTGATGTGGAGCAGAGAGCTTGCATCACGGAGGGTCTGCGTGTCAATGCTATTGCAACATCTCGCTCCGTTCGCGCAGCGCCAAATGAGACCTTGCATTACAAAGATTGGGTCATCGAGCCTGGGACGCCGGTGGGCATGAACACGCATTTCACGCATCTGAGCTCTGAAATTTTCCCGGAGGCGACCAAGTTTGATCCGTATCGCTGGCTGAATGCTGAGAAGGAGGGTACGAAGGCGGAATTGGAAAAGTACTTCAATCCATTCGGAAAAGGGTCGAGGAATTGTGTTGGGCTCAAGTGCGTATCCTCTCCTCCATCCATCCGTCCATGTTCGGGTCCGTCCTTGTCCATCAGACCGTGAAAGAGTCACGGCTGACGCTTTTATGCTTGATGTAGTCTTGCATACGCAGAGGTGTATATGACGATCGCGAACGTGTTCCGAAGGCTGGAGATGGAACTCTTTGAGACGGAGAGGGACGATGTGACCATCGTTTGTGATGCCTTCATTGGTCATCCGAAGAAGGAGAGTAAGGGTGTCCGGGTGAAGGTGTTGAAGAAGTGGGATAGGACCTGAATGATCACGTGCAATTTGCTTGCGCTGGAGGTCTTTTGAATGCCAATGCCATGAAAGGTATGTAAATATTGTTCTGCCATCTCCAGACCCCACGGACCCACTCCAGCATGGTGATTCGAGCGACCATCTCTTTCCTCGTGAGGTCCTTTCACAGCTCCTCATATTCTTCGGGCAATGGGGGAGGTGCTGTTGCCGCGCCCATGAATTGAAATCTCTCAGTCCCTATCATTCGTTCCTTCCCATCATTCACATTGCCGCGCCCATGAATGGAAATCCCTCCGTCCCTATCGACTCATGATTCATTCCCTCCCACCATTCATTGCCGCGCCCATGAATTGAAATCACTCAGTCCCTATCGAGTCATGATTCATTCCTTGCCATCATTCATTGTCGCTCGAGCGGCCTATCCAGCCACCGCCAAGCTTGTCTTCATTTCTCCTGATTCCTTTATCGACCTGGTCAGCGTAAGCATGACCTTCGGCTCCCGTATTGATCTCGAAGCGCTATATATACTCCACGCTTGTTCCTCCTCTTTGGTCGTCTCTGGTCGTCTCGAAGCGCTATATATACTCCACACTTGTTCCTCCTCTTTGGTCGTCTCTGGTCGTCCTCTGGTTGCGCAAAGGTTTGGTAGGCTCTTCAAGGACCATCGGGCTTTGTTGCCTCCTGAAGTAGAGGCTCTGGTTCTGCTTCTGCTTCTTTCCCGTTTTTGTGGCAATTCCGATGGTGCTCATGTCTCTCTGGTTCTGGTCATCGGATGGTCAGGGTCTCAAGCCTCGCACAAGAATTTGGGTGAGTGCGGGTGATTGGTCATGAAAGGGAGGCTTGGCTGAGCCAGGTACCCGGGACGCGCTGATCACCGGAGGCGATCTCCGGAGAAGCGATGAGGAGAGGCGATGGGAGACAGGAGCAGAACAACAGAAGGGTATGTTCACATTGATTCTTGTGATGGAATTGAAGGGGATGAAGAGGTTGAAATAAAGCTGATGATTTGAATTGTATGGGAATCAGCCTGGACCGCTGCATGTTTCAACAGTCGGTGCTTCCCAGGGAGGAAGGGCAGGCTGGCAGCTCCACACTCAGGGAGCCCTCGGAGTCGCTTTGACCTTTTTTTCTCATCTCCCAAGCACCACCTCTCCACTCCTTCCGACCCTTGCCCCTCTTGCCGGTATCACTTGGCCCCCCTGGGACAAGCGGACTGAGAAATACCTACTGAGCCATCCACTGACAGCTAACGGCCTGGTAAAAAAAGCAAAGAAAAAAAAAAGAGTCTACCAGTCTACCAACACTCTACCGTCCGCACCGTCCAACCTTCACACTTTTAGAACATAATAAATATATCATGCCATATCTTGGAAAGGCATTGCATCACTCACATCACTCACCCTGACAGCATCCCAAAACATACCATTCATCCCCCCGCTGGGAGATGAGAGGAGCGTGCATGAACTCCCTGCACCGCGGAGACGTTTCGCCAAGTCATCCCAACCAATGCACTGTAGATCATGCAAAAAGAAATTGACGTTATTGTACAGAGCATCCGGAGCTCTTGTCCAGCGGGTCTATCTTCATCTCATCCATCGTCATCATCTTCCACGCACATTCGGATGGACGAGTAGGAGTATTCATGTTGCTTCCAGTGAGACAAGAATTGCGAGCCAAAACACAACCTCCCAGCAACCATCCGCAATGTAAACGTTTACCTGCTCCCCACCATTCGTCGAGGGCAACTATCATCCCAAGCTAAGATACACAATCTCAACCATTGCATTCAACATGTCTTCCTCTTACCTTCTTTATCAAACATCCTCACAACCAGTCAAGCGACATCCACCCACAATTGTGACAAGGACGGACATCAACATGCCTGGCTTCTCCCAGAAGCCATATGACCCATTCACGCAGAATGACACAAACTCACCAGCTGGCTTTCAGCCACCTCCGCCAACAAGACGACCTCCGCCAGTGCCTGTGCAGCAGCCAGGCATGACCATCTCAAGCTTTTCGCAGAGGCCACTGGAGATTCCCATTCCAGCTGAAATAGACTCGCCCGCAGTCTCCCAGGTCAGTAGTACGAACAACAGTGAGCCAATGCAAGGACGCAACAACTCGGTAGCACAGAGCAGTGCTGGCACTAATGCATCCAACGAGATCGGTGGCAAGAGCCCAAGTATCTTTGCTGCCATAATGGGTAGGGCGCCTCGAATGACTAAGAGTAGGCCATGCTCCATCGGTTCCATCCCGTTGATATGAATATTAATGAAGGTATAGACGGAAAGCAACAAAAGAAACGCGGGCCCAAGACCGACTCCAAACCGGCGTTGAACTCGAAGCAAGAGAAGAACCGGCAGGCGCAAAGGTATGCTTTGTCGACATTTGTCATGTATCCTGTTGCATCGATGGTTGTATGGACTCCTGCCAAGGAATTTCCAAAACACTCAGTCGACTAGCATCAATCACCGTTCTGACATCATTTCCTTCTTTCAACACTGATTGTGCTCACAGAAATCATCGCGAGAGAGTTGCGGCATACACTATGACGGTCGAGAAAGAAGCTAATCGAGCTCGGGAAGCTCTGAGGCTGACGGAACATACTCTCTCGTTGGCCAACAACGAGAATGCTGCCTTGGCGGCAGAGAACCGCAAACTCACGCACCAGAATGATGTCTTGACCCAGCTCCTCCGAGTCAACAACATCGGCGTCCCCAATTTTAGCTCGACCCCTGTCTCCGCGAATAGCCAGCAAGGCTCAGCACGTATCAATGGGAGCCGTGCTGCCACCGAGGCGACCCGTTCATCGAACCATCAGCAAAACCACCAGCAAGAATCACCACATGGCGCCAATTCCAATGGCTCACAGAACGCTCTTGGGGGCTTCACTCCCAATGGCGCTGACATGTCTCCAGCGTCTCCCGGTTATCCTTATGTCCATGGTGGTATCATGCACGATGTCGGCGCTCAGCAGAACGGCTTCGCCGGAGGCAGCCACACGTCACCGTCGTCTGGCAACAACCCGTATGCGCAGGAATATCCCGGCAGTCAAGCCAACTACTCTAATGACCCTGCCTTTGCTGGAACTCCTTATGCCAATCCCAGCTATGACAGTCCTTACGCAAACACGAACCACAATGGCAGTCAGACTCATGTGCCATCCAATCAATTCGAAGCTCGATCAATGCCGCAACAGAGCCATGCATTCACTCAGGGTCACGCGCATGCTACTCCAGGACCATCAATTCAGACGCCCTACGGCAACGCCTCTAGCCCTTACGCGAATCCGACCTACCACGGTAGTCCTGATGATTCGCAAGTCAACCAATTCCAAGTTCAGTCAATGCAAATGCCGCCTCCAACCGGACCCAGCGACTACCAGACATACCCTGCAATGAACATTACAATTCAGACCCCCTACTTCAACGATACCTCCGACCAGCAGACGCCAGTTCCTGAGGTCGCTCCCCACGGGCCCATCTGTTTCACCAATGTCTCCAAGTACGAGGCGTCTCACCCAGCCGAAGTTGCTCAATGGCGCCTCCTCATGCCAGATATAGACGAGCCAGAGATGACGCGCGAGTTCGCCATTCCTTTCATTCTCGAGTACGTGTACCCTCTAGATCTACCTCCCCATCTAGCCCAGTTTTCTTCCCTTCCAATCCAATACCTGAACGTGCTGACGATGCGTACAACAGCCTCGAAGCGGGATGCCGTGACCACGTCGCTTTTATGATCAGCCGTTCCAATGATGCCGCAGCCAACCCCAACCCTACATCTCATAATGAGTACAACCACAACGGCCACGGCCTCATGGTGTCCTCGACCCACTGGCACTCCTTGGTGAATAGCGGGAGTGACCCTTTACTCCCCACCGCCCCTGCCATGGACCAATCCGACCTGAACTTCATCGAATCCCTCATCAATAGCGCCGATCAGATCCCGCTCCGTGGCGAGATGACGCCCGTACAGGCATGGACTTGGATGAAGCAGCAGCGTGGCCGCGCCGATTGGCTGTGCAATGAGGACTGGGAGAAGATGTGGAAGATTCTGAAGGAAGCGTGTCGATGCTACGGGTTTGGTGCTGTGGTGGAGAAATACGAGGTGGAAAATGCGATGCATGAGGTTTACTGCGCGAGGCATCCAGAGATGAATAGGGAATGGGAGTAAGAGGAGGAGCTTCGAAGCAACACTGTTGAATGATACCCCATTTTGCGTGATCGAATGCGTGCTACGACGGTTTCTGAGATCGGATGTGTATCACGACCATTTCCTTGTCTACGACTCTTCGATTCTTAAGAGGTACCGCCTCTTGTCAGTACGGCAAGGATAATTCAGCAAGAAAAGGCCTTGGGTACGCCCGTGCCATCTACAATTCTTCGATTCTCCATCGGTGCCGCCTTTCGTCAGCACGGCGAGAAAAGGCCATCGGTGCGTTTTTTTCACGATTCTTCGATTCTTCGTGAGTCGTGCCTCTTGTCAGCACGGCAAAGACGGTCCAGCAGGTACTGGCCATGGGTACGCCCGTTGATATACGATTCTTCGATTCTTGAATGGTACCGCCTCTTGTCAGTAGGTATAGCAATGACAATCCAGCAGGAAATGGCCATGGGTACGCCCATTTTAGTTAGGAATTTCTCCCGTCACAAAGGTCACTTGTTCATAGCATGCATAGATAGATAGGGTCAGACCCCTCATACATAGAAATGTTTCTCTATCAAAAGAACAGCATGTGCCACCGTACGAGCAGCCATGTGGTGGCCACGATTTACCTCCGTCTGCTACATAATTCGGCAGTGTCTGCGCGGGAAGGGTGGCAACCTGTCGTTTACAGCCAAGAAGCCATCGACCCTTCGTATTGGATGGGAGGTTTCCTTCCCAAACACTCAGGCGCAGGTCATGTGTAGATCGGTGGATCATAGCTGGGCGGAGAATGCGAGAGTGTTTCGGGGAGAATGCGAGAGTGTTTCGGGGAGAATGCCTCGAATGCTTTGGGGCACTTGTGTCTCATATACCTACTAATCTTGATCGTAGGACAGCACCGATTCCCAATGAAAGGTAAACGTGTTTCCATGACCTGTACTTTCCTCCTCGAGAGACAACCCACCAAAAAAAAAAGAATGTTGAGTCGGTTCAATGACCTCGAAATGGACAAGGGCATTGGCACGCTTGTCCTCTATCTGCAGGTCCCATCGCATCTCTCCTGTCAGGTACCATGTCCGCCTTCGATCTACACCCACCACCTAGGCATCACCGAGGATGGGGGCGCGGAGTTCGACGTCACCCCGAAAGATGGTCAAGGAGTATAAGATGGAGCTGTGCATGCAGCCATGGATGGATTCCAAAAGCAAAGAGCGCTTTGGAGTCTAGATTTCTCGTGACGGAATGAAAATGCATCTCTCATGCTCCTTCCTTACCTTCCTGGCCTCCTCTGCTTTCCTAGCATCAGCAACCAGAAGATATTCAGACCTCCGTCAACGAGCTCTTACATCAACCAATCCGATCGCCGCCAATCGAATCATCACCAATCGAACCATAACCAATCAGACCACCTGCGATAATGAGCAATATACCTACCAACAGCTCGCAGGCTACGGTTTCGTGCCCTCCAATGCTGTAGACAAGTACGGTGATACTCTTGGTGGCTATGGTAGCGCCATTGCTATTGATCGAAAATCGTGGAAGAGGTCAAAGAATGGGAGCTACACTGGCGTGTTGTGGGCTGTCCCAGACAGGGGCTGGTATGTTGAAGGTGACCCTTTTCGAGGAACGTAGAGGAGTGCTGAGAACAGATTTAGGAATACGGAAGGAACTGTCAACTACCAAAATCGTGTCCACAGGTTCGCCATCATCTTGACGCCAAAGCCCAACGCTACACTCGCCAATCCATCTGGACCCAATCTTCAAATCACCTACGAGGACACCATTCTCTTCACCGGTCCTGATGGTACCCCAGTAACGGGTCTTGATGCCGACGTCCTTGGTTCGATCACATACCCCGGCTTCCCCATCCTCCCCGTGGCTACATTCACAGGTGATGGCTTCGGCGGCCCCGGTCCAGGTGGGAGGCGCATCCCCATTGACAGCGAAGGCCTCGCACTCGCTTCCGATGGCGGCTTCTGGGTGTCTGATGAGTATGGACCGTATATCTACCATTTTTCCGCTCAAGGGAAAATGACGAAAGCTATACAGCCGCCCGCGGCCTATATTCCACATCGCAACGGTAGTATAAGCTTCAGCGCTGATTCACCGCCGATTTACAACATTAACGAGACAATCACTCCAGCCAACACTGAGACGGGAAGGGATAATAACCAAGGGCTGGAAGGTCTGACGATGTCGAGTGATGGGAAGACGCTGTATGCGCTTATGCAATCGGCTCTCGACCAGGAGGGCGGACCAAGCAACCCCTACCGTCTCCAGGCTCGTCTGCTTGAATACGACATCTCCAACCACAAGGATACGGTGTACAAAGCGGAATACGTCGTCACCTTGCCACTCTATACCGACCCGACCGCCAAAGCTTCAAAAGTAACCAAAGTGGCTGCGCAGTCCGAGATCCACTTCCTGGGCAACGGTCAATTCCTAGTCCTCGCACGCGACTCGAATGCTGGACACGGGCAGTCTTCGTCCCTCAGCGTTTACCGCCACGCAGACATCTTCGACATCTCGGCTTCCAGTGGAGCCACGGACATCGCATCTGCAGCGAACGATGCAACGACCGGTAGCATCGCCTCGAGCACGGGCGTGCTCAACGCGGGCATCAAGGCGGCGAAGTACTGTTCCTTCTTGGACTACAACGTCAACGCCCAGCTCGGACGCTTCGGCTTGCACAATGGTGGAGCACAGGATGCGACGCTGCTGAACGAGAAATGGGAGAGTCTGGCGACGGTTCCTGTCGATGGAGCTGACGGAGCGGATGGGGAGTGGTTCTTGTTTAGTTTGAGCGACAATGATTTCATTACTCAAGATGGTGCCTCCTCCTATCCCTTTCACCGTCTTCTTCTACAGATGAGGACACAGACTAATGCGCAACCAGGCCACCTCAATTTCGGCCGATACGCTTACAAAGACGCCAGCGGCTACAACATCGACACCCAAGCCCTCGTCTTCCAAATCCGCTTGCCCGCGAACGCGAGTCCGTCATGATGTGGTTGCCCGCAACCTTAGCCAAAATTGCCATAGCTTGTAAAACACCGGGTAAAGCTACATTAATATATCCATCGAGTCCCTGACACCCAACTCCCATCTTTCCATCTGAGAATCCTACGCCTGCACCGCGATCGATCCCCTCTCCCGTACCATCTCCACCTGTGTCACCAATCGTGCCAGATCTCACGGAACAAGGCACCGTCGTTCTCAGTAGTCCTTGTCCAAAAGCCTCAATGCCATCCATGGTGGTGATGGTAATGTCCAAATTTTCCTCCCGTTCTCTTCTTCGTCTCGACTAGCCGCGCTCATCAATCGATGCTATCTTGCGCCCATCGGTCCTGTTCTCCGCTCTGTGGGCTACAAGCTGAGGTACCTAGGCGGCTTTCCGAACGCTTGTTTTCAGGCAGGTGTTGGTTCGTCTACCCTTGCTTGTTCGTTTCTCTATCTACTTGCTTTCTGATCCCAATCCCAATCCCAATTCCAATCCCGACGCCCATCCCGAAACCACAACCGTTTGTCCAGCCGATGAGAGTATCCGTCCGTTTATCCGAGTCGGTACGATACCATGATGCCTGTCGATGCGTGTCGCCTGTCGGTCCGGGGGATGTTGGGACGTTGCGCACCTCGAGTGATGGCCTTCTCTGGACGCGGGCTGATCCCTGTTTTTACGTCGCTGTACGGGAGCGAAGAGACGGGGTTCTGGATATGTGGCTCGGATTCTCTCGATCTTTGTTACTACGTTCGCTTTCCGTGTTCTGCCACAGTATGCCTTGTATTTCCCTTGCTCACATCGTTCATCCGTGCCGTGCGTCAGTCGCCATCTCCAACGCACACAACATGGCTCGACACCCAATCATGCGCCGCTGCCAAACAGTCCCATGGGCGCAATCCAGCCATACCGTCCACCACCACGTCCAACCCAGGTTTTGCACCGAAACACCACCCCATCTCTCCCGCCGCGTCGCGAGCGTAGGGTAAAATCTCGACCGGCGCATGTCGCGCTCGATGTCCCGGTTCGTCGCCGGACGTGACGGGGTTGATCCGGCACACGCCATCCTCTCCTCCCTTGTGGTTCTCGCAGAGTGGATTTTTCGCAGCGCGATCGCATCTGAGAAGGTCCGTCCTGCTCGAGCTGCCGTTTTTGGTGGGAGCATTTGGATTTACGCGGAGCGGTCCATCGTGCTGGTTTCGGGTGGTCGGTGTTCGAGTGGGGTGTGGTGGCGAGATGCCGGTGCCATGGCATATACAGGCAATGTGGGTGTGGTGTGGTCGTATCGAGTGTCTGGAGGGCAATGGGTGGAAGGCAAACGCGTGAGGACCGAGGAAGCGGGGTTGTGCAATCAGGCAAGGCTGGCGGAGGGTAGATGCGTTCTCGGGCTAGCTCGCGTGTCTCGACCACCACAGGTAGCCCTGAAGTTTGGTGGTCCCTGCTCAAGTTTCAGCTGGAAATTCCAGCACTTGGATCTCTTCATTTGCCATCCTCGGTCGCACTGCGCAAACGTTTGCAGTCGTCTGGTCAGGCATGAGCAGTGGTAGTCGGCATCTCTCAAGAGATAGTGCGTCGAGGGTTGGAGCTACGATATCCTAGCGTCTCTCGTACTCGACAAATTGCCTCGATGCAGTTTAGCGAGACGAGCCTAAAGGGGAGTAGATATCGAAGAAGAACCTAAATGGCTCCATCCTGCAGATTGAAGATTCTGACAAAGCATACTGCATAAAGGTGGAAAGTCCGCGTGGTTGCGGTACTGAACGACTTAAGATCAAGGCATGGCTCGTCTGCAGTACCTGTCCTCCACCCCTCATCGAACCTTGCAGAAAACCAGCAGTAATATTTCGTTCAAGCGGTGATATCTTCTGCAGCAAAAGAAGAGTCAAGATGACCGGAGAAACATTTGTCGGTAGCTATGTCTTGCAGAGACTGCGCCAGCTTGGGCTCAAGTCCATCTTCGGTGTGCCTGGAGGTACCTAGTCCCACCTGATTCTCCACGTCATAAGCAAAGAACAATGAACATTCTTTCAGACTATGAACTCGCCCTACTCGACCTCATACCCAAAGCTGGCCTTGAATGGAAGGGAAACCCCAACGAATTGAATGCTTCATATGCCGCAGACGGCTATGCTCGCATCAGCAATGGCATCGGCGCCCTCGTGACAACGTACGGTCCTGGCGAGCTCTCGGCCCTTTGTGGCATTGCTGGATCATATTGCGAGTATGTGCCAGTGCTGCAAATCGTAGGGTATCCGTCTCTCGAGATCATGAAGGGTCACAAGATCGTGCATCATTCCCTTGGTCATGGGACCTTCACGTCAGTGCTCGAGCTGTAACGTTTCTGGCATTAGACCTGACAAAAGTTAGGGAGTTTCATGACATGTCGAAGAAGATCTGCTGCGCTACTTCGGTGCTGATGGATGCAGAGACAGCTGCTTCGGAAATTGATCGCGTGCTTAATGAGATGCTGTACCAGTCGCAACCGGGATACATTGGGATACCAACCGACATATGCTACACCAATATCTCCTCATTGTCTTTGCAAACACCGTTGAAGACGGAACTTCCCGGGAACGATAGTGGAGAAGAGAAAAAGGCCGTCGCGGATATCCGTGAGTTGATTGAGAGAAGCAGCAAGCCAGTTATCATCGTGGATGGAGGTGCGACCCGCAATCACGTGCTTTCAGAAGTTGAAACGCTTTGCGAATTGACCAAGTTTCCATATTTCGCGAATCCTTGGGGTAAGAGTGCCATTTCAGAAGCAAATGACCGTTTCGGAGGTATATACAACGGCTTGGGATCCAAGCCAGACGTCAAGGAAGCTGTAGAGAGCTCGGACTGTGTTTTGTGGATCGGCAAGCTCTCGAGCGATTTCAATACGGCTGAGTTCACAGAAGACATCAAGCTTGACAAGATCATCGAGTTCCAGCGCTTCTGGATAAGTATCGACGGCAGGAAAGTCGACTTGAACATGAAATCGGTTCTGCAGAAGCTGAACGAACATTTTCAGTCAACACCGTTGAGATTGGAACGTGCATGGAGCTCTATGCCATGCACTCCTTACACGACGCTAGAACCCACGGTACCGAATGGGAAAATGACGCAGGCCTGGCTGTGGCCTCGGTTTGCAGGCTTCCTCCAGCCCAATGATATCCTTGTGGTTGAAACCGGTACGAGTCAGATTGGTATCAACGACACACGCTTTCCTAAAGGCCTCAGAGCATTCACCCAAACAATATTCGGCTCCATTGGCTTCGCCGCTGGGTCCTGCGTCGGCGCCTTCCTCGCAGGAAAGGAACGAGGTGGAGTGAACAGGAACATTCTCGTTACCGGTGAAGGCTCTCTACAACTCACCATTCAAGCATTCTCCGACCTACTGCGACATGATCTGAAACCCATACTCTTCATCTTGAACAACGACGGATACACGATCGAGCGTTTGATCCACGGCCTTCGCGAGGAATACAACCACGTTCCGATGTGGAAGTACGGCGAATTACTCGATGCTTTCGGAGTAGGGTACAAGACCAAGGCGTACCAGGTGCGAACATGCAAGGAATGGGACGAAGTCTTGAGGGAAAAGACTCTTAACGAAGCCTCGTGTGCCCAGGTAAGTCCGCACAAGACCTTTTCCTTCCACTGTAGCGGTGCTGATGCGCTAACAAACTGTTTTATAGGTCGTGGAGATATTCTTGGACGCGTTGGATGCTCCAGAAGCATTGATAGAGATTGGAAAAATGATTGACCAAAAGAACGCCAAGAAATAAAGGCTTGGCGCGAAACATGCCATCCTTCTTGTAGACAACAAGGTCAGAACGCGCAATTAATGTCTGTCTACCAATGTCACTTTGCTGGTAGCGGGTTTGTCATCGTTCTTTGCTAGTATAGCTGGTAGAATCTTGTAACATGCAACTGTATTCTGCGCCTTGAAGAGCGGGCGTTCGATCACACAGTGGTCTAAGAGCGACACCGATACCCTTGGACTGCTCATGTCGACCCTTCACAGTCGATCGTCGCAGCAAGTGCGAGACCGTCAGCCATGGACATAGTTCCCCCTGCTGGAGCATCCTTTATTGCGTAATTTTGTTGTGCCATTCGCAATCGGCCCCGAAAGTAGGCTGCAATTTCGCAAGGAAATTTCATCAACTCGATTGCGTTGTCGATGCCTTGTGGATTGATGTTTCGTTTCAACTCATCAACCTCCTGCGCCAAAGACTCAATGACCTCCATACGCATCTTAGGGTAGTATGCAGGGCCTGGATACGGAAGGTGCAGCTGAACGGCCAGTGTTACAGCATAAAAATGAGCCAAAGTCGTCATAGTCTGAAGATCTCGATATGCTACGTTAAGAAAAGAGACTGGGAGCCATATGATCCATGCTCGGAGTGGATGCAACACCTTGAATTGGTCCTGAGGATTAGGGCCAGGTGGCGAAATTCGAAGGTTGTGGACAAAGTCAAGTAGTTGGCGTAAAGATTTCACTTGCTCTTCGTTATCGGCGGCAAAGGCCATCGCGCGTTCCAGTGACACGATCGACCCTTCTAATAATCCTAGTCCCTCGTATCCAGGGACCTCGCTTCGATAAGCTGGTATGATTCCGAGCTCATAAAAGTTGTCATCAAGGAATTCTGGGAAGCAAGACTGTTCCTTCCAGCCTTGCAGAGTTGCATGGAGCTCCTCATGATTAGCTGTGGTCGAAGAACGTGCTGGCTACGCTTACGCTTTTGATACCTTGCATCAAGGCGGCCCAAGAGTGCCTGCAATAAGCATACGTGAATCAGCGGTGTTGTTCAAGTATGCGATCTCGACAATTTCAGAGATGCCTACCAATCCGGCGACTGCCAACAAAGCTGAGCAGATGCGGCAAGCACAGCGTCGGAGTTGCCTTGTTCGAGCGTCCCAACAGCTCCACTAAGGCTTCGGAACGCATTGCCTCGGTGAACGAATGCTACGTTGTCCAAAGCAGCGGATTTGCAGATACTGGCGAGATGGGTAGCCGAGAGTGCAATCAATGACTGCATTGGATAGTCATATGTTGTAGCGAGTCTTACAAAGCTGGCAGTCGTTGTGTGAGATCACCGTCACGCCCCAATTTGCAATCAACATAAGTAAAGGGTAGCGTACGTACTCCGGCATTTTATGAGCCCAGGTAGTGAATCTCGCAGATTGGTTAAGCTCGAGGTTTTTCGAGAGGGTGCATATATGGAACAGCAGGCGGCATTCTTCGGTTGAAAGGTCGTCAGGATTTGGCGGAGCAGTAAGCTGCAAGTGCGGGAAGGGGAACGTTTTTGTCTGCTGCCAATCGTGCGTGCCGACTTCAATTGCAGTTGGCCAAGTGAACTCTCCAATAGTCGATGCTGGCGAGGTACTTTCTGCGGCAGCAGTATTATCCATGTAGGCGCATCTTAGACCACGCTTTGTGCAATTGCGACTAATAGAAGCAATGAGAAAGAGATACAGGAAGTCGAAGAGAAAGAATGCTGACCACTGGGGAAAGTACTCATCGCAGCGAACCTTTCGATCCTTACAAGTCTGGCAGCCTTTCCTAGATTTCGTGTGGGTCCTGCGGATAGAAGAAGACATGATCGAGACAAGAAGATTCGACTACACATGACACTTGGACAGCAGAACATGGGAGGTCTTGAAGACAGAAGGAGGTGGTCGAGGGAAGACTTTCACGTTAGTGGGGTCCGAGAGCGCGCTTAATCGCTGTCAAAATTTCAAGGTTGTGCTGATAGTGCAGTTGGGCTTGCTCGGCTGCGACAGAGTGAGAGAGTGCACCAATAATGGCCCCCATTATTCCTCGTGGTAGCGCAGCAGAAACGCTGCCTTGAATGTACATTCGATCCCATCACCGATTGCTTGTGAATTGTGTTCGCCTCGTATCCTGGCCTTGATTGTAGTCTTCCCAAGCTTTAAAGTATCTTGACTCCATATCGTTCCAGTAAGTACTGATCGGGCGAGCCGCCTTCGCAAAATCGCGGTAACGCTTTCTTTTCATCAATAGCAGCTCTTAAGCTTGGTGCTTCGCGTGAGAAATGACTCTAGGGATCGATCGATTAGACCGTCTCCAAGATCGTTCTCTGCATGCTCATGCCTTGATATCAGAATGCTGCGATCAGCAACTAGGCGCGAGAAGCCAGGAGAGTGTCTGACTCCTTGCTGCCTGTCCTTCACGGGAGCTCTTCTGGTGTATCGTTATCTCTGCGGTAAGAGAGCGTCCTAGGCTGGTGGAGTTCCTTAAAGGTCTTCTGTTTTCTTGATGGGTCGGGGTCCCGTTTCTGTATAACCAAGAGTAGGCCAACAGAAAAGATAACCTCAACAACCAAGTTCTCTGCCCTTAGCGAATAGCGGTTTCGAGGGAAGGACTTCTGGAGTCTATTCCAGAATGCCATGTTGATTTCGCTGTTCCGGCTTTAGGAAGAATGCACAAGACGGCTTGCCGAGTATCGTCGTCGAGACTCCGATCAATAGGATTGCAATGGTTTGTCGGACGCAGAGTTTCCTTCTGTGTCCGAGGGCCCTTGAGCGAAATGAACCATGTCGGAACGGAATATCAGTTGTTCCGATCTCAATCCCTGGAGCCAGCACATCATATTCTTCCCTCGTTCCTTTGCCCCCAACGGTCATATGCCACCGATGTCGGTTGAAAAGGAGGACCAATAGGTGTCATAGTCCCTCGCGTGCACAGAGCCTCGGCGCAATAATGTGCCAGAGACATGAACATCTGAGTGGACAAAGCAATGCGCCAACCAGACAACCTCGTTCACAAATCGGAGGATGGAGAAGAACACAATGATCGCGATGGATAGGCTCGACGAAAGATGCCATGGAGCACTGTTGGATACCTTGCAAACGACTGGATATAGATAAATCTTTCGGCTCGTTTATCATCGAGGTCTCTGTTGTCAGTACGTCCTCACTACAAGTGAAGAAATGCGGAAAATGAGAGTGCATGTAAGCAATGTCCCGTTGCAGAAGCGATGGACTTTCCTCGCCTGTTGAGCACACTTCATATGACAAATCGAAGAGCCTTCCTCGTGGAGCTTGGTTGTCAGTCCTCCCTCATAGAATGCCGAAAGCAATAGCAATCACTCTGATACTCTTTCCCACGGTCATGATACTCCTCGCACTAACTTTATCTTCGGCCACAGCTATACCAAGTAGACCTTGCTCTGGTACCGAATGATCAAATCAAACAACAGACAACGTTAACCCTGCCCACTCCCTAATTCTTTGCCTGTCCATGGCATGGCCATCACCATCGAGTCTCTGCCGCCGCCTGCCTTCTTTCCTCCACTTCCAGAGACAGACGTTATCAAGCTATTTGCCATAGCAAAATCTGAAATCGAAGCCTACATTCGCGTCCAAGGGGACGGTCCGATCATGTACTACGAGTGTCCTCTTGGCTACTGGAAGATCGAAACACTTCGACTCCAGCAACGTATCAGTACGTCCGTTCACGTATAGCGACGCATTTTCGGTGCTTCTAGCATTGTTGAATATGACAACAGAAGGATGGAGAATCTCATCTGCGGGAATGCTTCGAAGTGGGGGCCTCGAGAGGATAGGAATCGCGGTCGTGTATCGCCCTGGCATCTCACCATGAAAGACATGTCTGCTTGACAAGTTGCGACCGAGGTAATGTCTTGCTGTGTAAACCTTTTCTTGAGGTTGCCTCTGATATCTACACATGTGGCGGTATCGTGCAGGCTTTGTAATTCCGTAAAGTATGTACATTCTTTGACTTCGAAGCGATGATAGCAGCGATGCTATAATGCTTCTGCTACCTCGTGTGCATTTCCATCTACAGGCTTCCATCGTTTCAGTTCTCGCCTTCTAAAATGAAAGTTTTCTAGACGGAAGGTCTTATTGTTGCGTGTCTTCTTTCTCAGTCACATGTCAGGATTGGACTTCACCAGTATCAGCGAGAGCTGCATGCAACGCTCCCAGCATGTTTAGTGGCACACCCGTAGTGTTCACTGACGTCCAATTCGAAGACAAGACATCACCAGGTGCTGGGATCATTGCCGCCGGATGATTGGAAAACGAATTCAGGATCGAATCGAAGAGTGATCCCGATTGCCACATGAACAGACTGAGGACGGACTGCTTGGGCTGCTCCGCTGTGAAAAGGTGATCGTCAGAAACACTGCACTGTCCAGGAGTGATGCCAGATTGTCTTACTGCTCGGTATCACGACTACCCCTCCTGACCCCGACGGCCCGTTAAGCAGACACTTTGTCATCATGAAGTTTCCCCTAGCATTAATCCTGGCCCAGCTTGTCCCACCTAGAGCGTTGACCGTACCATGTTCTGACGCATAGCTCATAAGTGCGAAGTTGCACGAGTCTAAGAAAAAGGCGTTATCAGTTCACTGGCTCCTCTACGGATCTTTCGGCCATTCATTCATACCCAATGTATAGTACCTAGGCACTTGGACCATCCGGTTGAGATGAGACGCCCCCACTATACCAATCACGCCCGGCCAGGAACCCTTCTCATCGACTCTCATCTGCTCCTCATCAAAGACCCGCAGGGTATTATCCTGGTAGTTTGCGAACGACTCCAGGAGAGGATGGCAATCAACGATGTTCGGCGAGCCATAAGTCTGTCGACCACAGAAATAGTCTCCGGTATTGTCCTGAGCACTCACGGAGACGGGACTTGCAAAAGACACGAAGAAGAATGAAAAGGCCCACACTAGGCAAGGTAGCATCGTCAGCGTCGGAAAAGGAAGAGAGGGAAGACGAACTCTATTAAAGCATTCCGGCCGTCGGATACCCACGTGGATCTTTTCGAGTTTTCCACCCGGAGCACTCTGTGGGGAACGCACAAGGGATGCGATCATTGGCGGCGCTTCTCGCAACCACCTTGGAAGCTGAAACATCAAACAACACGCACCACACCCGACAATCGCACGCCATACGGTGGTGGTACCTGACCCTCAGCATCGGCTCTCCTACCCGACCACCGACCACCGAACCACCCACACACAACCACCTCTCCACGACCCGCACCGAGCCTGTTCCCCACAACATCCCCGAACAACAGAGCGAGCCACCGTCACACACGCGCTGGCCCCATATATCCACACCCAACCCCATCACCCACAACGGCCCTCCAAACCACCGTCTCCCACCCCCCAACCACCACCAACAATGCACCTCTCCCCCCTCCTCCTCCTCCCCCTCCCCGCCCACACCGCCTCCATCCTCTGCGCCCCCCCCCTCTACGGCACCCCCCTCCTCCCCGACGCCACCGCCCTCGCCAACAGCCTCCCCTACGCCAAATCCGACCCGCACCACGAAACCGACAGCCCCCGCATCTTCGCCGAACCGGCCTTCTTCACCCCGAACTTCCAGGCGCAGCACAACCCGTGGGCGACAGCCATGGTGCAGTTGCCCCGCGTGTGGCGGAACCGTGCGTCGCCCCGTCCCTCTCAAGCACGCCCACCCCCAACCCCCCTTAGCTGTTCCCAACACAAAAGACCCTCAGCGCGCCACACCCCACCCCACACCACCTCACGCACCACTGACTACCCCCCGCACCAGGATCCGCCCGCATCGCCCTCCTCTTCTACGCCGACGCCGCCGGCCACGTCCCCGCCCCCAGCATCACCGCGACCTGGCGCGGGCCCCGAGCCGCCGCCGCCGGCCTGCTGCAGTACTGCATCCAGGGCCAGCAGGGCGCCGGCGGCGTGTGGATACTTTCCGGTAACGTTCTTCTCCCTCTCCTTTTCCTCCTCCCTCTCATCCTCCGCTGACCCCCTCCCCCCCCTTCGACAATCCCAGACCCCGCCCAAACGCCCTACCTCGCCCTCTACCTCTACGCCGCGGGCTCCCCCTTCGAAACCGTGCTGAACGCATACATGAGTACGGGCCGGGGCGTGAATCCGTTCGACCCGCGGGGTCTCGGCGCCGAGGGCGTGGCGGTCAATGCGTCGGGGTTGTTGGGTGCGCTGGAGGAGCGGGCGGTGTTGGGAGTTGGGGGGAGGAGGGGCGTGGGGGATGGGGAGGGGGAGTGAGGGGGGGGGGGTAATTTGAGGGGAGGATTTCAGATGATGAGTGCTGTTTTTTTAGATGTTGCATACTGTGACGGGAAGATACATAGCGTGGGACTATTTTGACATCTCCGCCCCGTGTTCCATGGATTTCGGTCCCTCCCCTACTCCCCCAAAGCCGCGACCTTCAACTCCAAGTCCCCCTGCAGACTGCGAATCTTGTCCAGCAACTTCTTCCTGAGCAACGCGTTCCCCATCGAATCCGCCTTCGCCTGCTCCTGCCGGATCGCCGCCTCCAAATCGGCGATATCCTCCCGCTGCCTCTGCCTCTCCTGCTGCCGCTCCAGCGCATCCTCGTCGACCGACGCGTCGGACGAGTCGTCGTCTTCGTCGGAGGCGTCGTCCGCGGAGGTGGTGGCGGCGCCCGGGGTGCCCGCTGCGGATAGCGGGGCGAGGTTGGCGGAGGGGGAGGCGGGGGTGGATGCGGCGTCTTGGGTTGGGGTGTCGAGGGGAGGGGCGGAGGGGAGGTCGGTGTCGCCGGATGCGGCGGCCATGGCGGCTTCGAGCTCTTCGGCCATGGCGTCGTGATCTACGTCTTGGCCGTCGGCTGCACTGTTGATGTGTCCTCCTTGCTCATCGTCGTAGTCCTCGCCTTCTGCGTCTTCTTCGTCCTCGGAGACCTCGTCACTTTCTCCATTCTCTCTGTCCCTCCTCTCGCGCAATTCATTCTCATCAATGAGCTCAAGCAGCGGTTCCCCTTCTGCCTGCTCGTCTTGCCGTAGCAATGCTTCCACCTCCGCCTCCACCTCCATGACATCCCGGACACTGATCCTCTTCCTAAACCGCCTCGTCCGCACTTTATGCAACGGCGGCGTGATCCCACTAGCCCACTGCAACGTCTTCTCATCCAATTCTCCCCTCCCATTCAGCTCTCCTTTCCCACTTGGAATCGGATAAAGCAACGCGTCTTCCTCCTCCTTAATCTGCCCCATCACAACCAGCATCTGACACACGTCCATACTCTTTATGCACGGCCCCTTCTTCTCCCAATTCTTCATCGCCTCAATCACGCACGGTAGATCCACCAGCAAGGCCGCATAATGCCGTCCGTTCACACTCACAGCAGCTCTTCGCCCATCACTGGTCAAGAACCGCATGCGTACATCGGCTCCGCCGGCTTTCCGTCCGAAATTGCCTTCCGCAGCTGCCTTTCTTATGATGTCGCAGTCCTCCCCTGATTGCATGCGCAAGATGAAGCCCTCAGAGAGTGTCGGGTCAAGTTCGCGGTCGTCCGCTTCGCTGTCGTAGCCGACGCCGTTGGGTCTTTTTGGGACCTTCCCTTTGGTCTTGAGCTTCACGAGAGGGGCAACGGGGGCGCGGGTGTTGAGCTTGATTTTCTTGATGGCCGGACCGGGGGCCGGTCGAGGCTCTTCACCGTCTTCATCTTCGTCGTTCTCAACTTGGAGAGCGCGTTTTTTGGGGGTGGGTTTGGATTTGCGGGGGGTTTTGGCCGCGGTCTTGGGACCGGCGGAGGCGAAGCTGGACGTAGGGTCGTTGGGGGTGACTTGAGGAGCTGGACTATGGGAAGTACTGCCAAATTTCAGCTTTAGCTTGGGAGTGCTTGTCGTTGCTGATTGAGGCGTTGGAGAGGCTTCTGTTTTGGGAGCGGAGCTGCCGAATTTGAGTTTGAGAGATGGACGCTGTGACATTTTGGAGGTGGGAATATGATGTTGACAGCATGAGCAGTGAGTCGTTAGAAGCAAAGTAAGCTGTCCAGAAAATTCCGCATCGTGTTGTAGAGCTTGGAGGGAGGAAGGAAGTGAGTGGTTGTAGTTGAAGAATGCGGGCCAAAGTTCGAAAAGACACCACTAATCACACAGACAGAGCAACCTCCAGGTCACCTTGATCACACTTTCCCAACTACGCATAACCTACGACATATGCTACGATAGCACATCTACATCCTACCATGGTATCCACCAAACCTCCCACCTCAACAGCCCCACCCACGCTCTAAACCCACCAACAATGTCCACCAACCCCCTGCACCCCTCCCTCCTCCGCCCCCCCATCCTCCACATCCTCCGCGCCGCCGGCTTCACCACCACCCGCCCCTCCGTCCTCGACACCCTCGTCGACCTCGCCTCCCGCTACCTCACCCTCCTCGCCGCCCACACCGCCCGCCACGCCCTCCTCCGCCGCCCCTCCCACCCCCACGAACCCCAAGACAACATCACCATCACCGACGTCCGTCTCGCCCTCCAGGACGCAGGCGCCCTCTACCCGCAGATGAGCACCATGGAAGAACAGGTCCGCGGCGAGGAAGACCTGCGCGGCATCGACGCCTTCGTGTCCTGGTGCACGGGCCCCGGCGCGCTGGAGATCCGGCGCATCGCGGGCCTGGTGCCCGAACCGTCCACGGCCACGATCGACGCGAGTGTGAATGCGGCGTTGGCGGGGAAAGGTGCGGCGGAGGCGATGGGGGTGGAGAAGCCGGAGGATTTCCTGACGCAGCTGAAGAAGAGACATGCGAAGACGCGGGATGGGGAGGAGAGTCGGTGGGCGGGGACGGCGCTGGGGAGGGAGAAGGAGAGGGAGGGCGGGGTGAGGATTGAGGGGTGGGAAGGGGTGGAGGAGTTGGGGGATTGGGTGGAGAGGTTTGGGAGGAGGGGGGATGGGGGTGAGGAGGTGGGGGGTGGGAGGAGCGAGAGTAGTAGTCCGTTGAGTGAGATTAGTGCTGGTACTGCGACTTGAGATACCCGAGGATAGTGGTGATTGGGGGACTCGATAGAGAGGAAGGGATGAGGGAAACGCTACGGGACTCTGCGAGATGCACGAGGTGTGTTGGTGCATCCAGATTGATTCCAAGCCACGAGGCCGCAAGAGCACGTTGAGTGATGAAAACGTCCTCTGTCAGAAGAAGGATGGCTGGAGATCCTCGGGGGAAATGCACAGCAGAGCGTGAGGTGAGATGATTGAATGTTCCACCGAAGCTATGCATAGTGTACAGTAAAGCTCTCGAGATTACCGGCTTGTATCAACATGTCAACTACACGAAGAGAAAAACATGACGCGCCCGAACGCACTTCACAACTTGCGCACCTCCGTTTTTCTATGCCCACAAGGCACGAGCTCCTCAACGGCCACAAAAGTCCGTTCCAGACTCACGAACTCGGCACGGCCGACCTTCCCGTACTCGTCGAAAAATCAATCCTCAACGCCCTCCCACAGACCACCTTGCCTGACAACTCCTCCATCGCCTTCTCGGCGCTCGGGACGTCCGTGAAATCCGCATGCGCAAAGCCCCTAGGCTGGCCCGTCCTCCTATCAATCGCCACCCTCACATCAAGCACATTCTTGATCTCTCGAAACAGGTTGTTCAAATCGCGGTCACTCATGTCGAAGGACATGTTCCCAATGAACAAGGTTTTGGTGGGAGCATTCAGCGGTCGCCCATCTCCGAGAGGCTGGCGTCCATCTCCGCTAGGCTGGCGTAGAGGAGCAGATTCGCGGGTGGTGAGCGAGTACTGAACGGAGAGACGGCGGCCTTCGAAGTTTTGCAAGTTGAAGAGCTCAATAGCGCGGCCGGCGGCTTCCTCGGTTTCGAAGGTAATGTAGCCGAATCTGTATCAATCGATAAAGTATTAGCGACTGCCATCAGGATGTGTATGCAATCATTTGTGGGGAGATTCGAGGGAACGGTGGTAGGATAGGGAATTACGAACCCTTTACTCAAACCTCTGACATCCGTGATAATCTTCGCTTCAGTCACCGGTCCCGCTTGCGAAAACTCCTTCGCTAGATCCTCGCGTTTTACATCGAAAAACAGATTCCCAACATATACCGTTTTAGACGTTTTCCCACCGGCGCCAAAAGAGTTCGTTTCTGCTCCCTGCGACCCAAATCCAGCAGCTGAACCAAGACTCTGCGCAGCGCCAGTAACGGCTTCACCAGCTGTTTGCGCGGCAGCTTTCACTGAATCGGCAGCGGAGGAGGCATGTTCCGTGGCATCCTCGTCAGCAGACTCGACCTCCGATGCAGCAGCACCTTTATCGGCTTCTTCGATTGCATCGTCTGCTTCGGGCTCAGATTGCGTAGCTGGCTCGTCAGCGTAGTATCTTCGCTGGAAGGGAAGGAAGCCAGTTTGCAGGATCTTTTTGGTTGGGATTGGGTAAGTAAGGCGTGTGATTGATCGCGCTTTGCCTGCTGGTGTCGAGATAGACACGGAGGGAGAGGAAGAGAGCACGCGCAGTGCTGTTCGGCGGAGACAGAGCCTTGGAGTGGAGCATTAGCACATATTGAATAGATGACAGACATAACACGTACATTGTGATTGGACAGTACAAAGACAAGTAGAGGTTGAAGATGAGTCTTGCCTGATGAGGGATGAGGGTTGAAAGGAGACTGCTGCTGGATTTGAGTCGAGGAAAAAGTTTGAAGACTACGCTAGCGTCTTGGCATCAGCCCTACGAAGATAGATTGCGAGATTGTTTTTAAGTAGGTTGAAAGAGTACCTCAATAAGGACAGGAGATTCGAAACTCCGTTGCGACTATGTTGTACTCTATTATCTATCTCAGGCTGTCGAAAAGGACTTGCATACACTAGTAATTTGAGACTGGTAAATACTGAGAGACTTCTGGGCTTGCATCTTACGCGCACGGCTCAAGATTCGAACGAGGCGATTTCTGCCTTCTTGGGGACAATGCTGCATTAACATTTCCTTATATACTGGCGTCCAATCACTAATCCTCCAGGTACCCCGTCGGCTTGGCCCATATTCACATCACCGTCCTATCACAACGACAAGAATGTAGCGACCAGCTTTGGGAAGTTCGGCGTCCCTAGCCCAGTCACGGGATCCCACCCGGTCGTCGCCGTGAAACCCGGAGTCCCACATCCCATATTTCCTCCGCTTGTGATGTCATTCAGATTTCCTGGATGAGCGTAAAGCACAGGATTGATGAAACCGACGGAGCTCTTTCCAGCAGTAAGTCTAGCCTCGTTGATAAGGGTGAAGATCGACGCGCTTGTAGGTGCAGACGCAGAGGTGCCGTAAACAAGCGAAAAGCTGCCGTCCACTGCGATCACGTAGTTCGCGCCATTGGCGGATATGTCAGGGAAACCTCGAGTCTGCTGAGAGTTGTTGTACTGAGCGGAAGTGTACGGAGGTGGATGGTTGGCAAAGAATGACTTCACTGCTGCCGCTTGGTACGAGGGGAGCGGGAAGACGTTGGAGAAGCCGCCGCCGGAGAAGATGACTGTTTCGCATGCTTCTTCCGGCTGAGTGACCGAGGCACCGGGCTTGATCTGTGTGGCTCCGACTGAGGTGATGTAGGGACATGTGCCTGGGAAGGACGGATTGAACCTGCCGGATGTGCCATCATTATAGCTGCCGTTGGCGGCGATGCATTGGCCGCCATTCCCAGCGACGCCGTAGTCCCCCGATGAGTAAAAAAACGAAGTCCCCTGAAGACCAAGCTTCATGTACTCATTACATTGGCGCATCTCATAGAAGGGAGTCAGGTCTGCTTCGTTGTAGGCGTACGAAGTCGAAATGACCTTCGTCGCGGCAAATCCACCGCAGTTCTCGGGGCCTTCGTAGCCACCAAAAGGATCAGGATAGACTGCGTCCTGAGTCGGATCGTCACCTCCATCGTATGTACAGTATGAGCCATCAATGGCGTCGAGGAAGTTGTTGAAAGAAGCACCCTCAACCAAGTCTCCCGCCTGATATAGCGTGACAGGCTGCGGATTGACCAGAGTCATGCCATACTCAAGATCGAGATCAGATTCGCCGTTGTATTCGAAGCTTTCATCTGTCGTCTGGAGGACACCGCCGTCGATGGAATCGAAAGTAGGAGTCTTTTGGACTTGATTTTTGGAGAAGTTGGCGAAGAAGAGATTCAGGTCGCCCTGAAGATAGGCTTCTGGGGTGTACTCAACGATACTGATGAAGGCGTCTGGTTAGCATGATTTCATTATGTCCGAAGAAGGAATGCGCATACCCAAAACTATTCTTCGGGTTTGCAGCAACATTGGGAGGGAATAGGTACAGCGCACGCAAGCAATCAGGCACGATAAACTCGTCACAGTTCTCAAGCTCCGTGATGATGCTATTAATGTTGATGTCGGCTCCCTTCTTGGGAAGATAGCCACCGTTAGGGTTTGTGATCTTGTGCACGGCGGCTTTGGATTCTACTGGAACGCCCGCAGCTGCAAGCGTAGGCGGAGCTCGTTTCTCAAGTGGCATATCTCGCTTCCCCATGTGTCTACCTTGAGGAGTCTTCGTGTCAAAGTGGACAGTAGGCGTGATGAAGTCGACATGGGGCTGGACGAATTCGGGGATGGAATAGTCATCGCAGCCGACATGGGGCTTGCCAGTGGTATGCTTGTGCATGAAGAACTCCGTCTTCAGCAGGTTCTCGGCCTCGGCGACGGTAGCATCGAAGGTCAGCCATCCCATGGACTGTGACCTGGATATTCGCTCAGGAGCAATGCCAGAGCTTTTCAACCACACCATTACCGCATCAATAGAATCTCGGCTGGGTGCGAACGTCTCGGCGACCTTCTTTGCGGACCAATGTTGCCCGTATTTCGGTGAGGTGGGATGAGACACCTCCATGAGGAAATCCTCGGCTTTGTCCAAGTTGCTCTGCTTGAGTGCAATCCGCATGGGCAGCACGTTATGGCTGGGTAGTTTGTCATGTCTTTCCCAACCAAAGGGCAAGACGTCCCGCTTCTCATGTAGGACATGGGTGGAGGAAGGGGCAGCAATGACACTGGCGACCACAGCCCCCAAGGTGAAGAGAGTAAAATGCATAGCGAGAGCAGGCTGCCGGGTTCACGTGAAGCTGGAGGTTTGAGGGTTTCGACTTTCGAGGCCTCTTTATAATAACTTTTCGAATGCATGACGACCTGCAGCACACCCATTCCCAATCTGGCGCCGATACCTTATCAACAAGTACACTCGACCGCTGCCCCCCATGGGGAAGGAGACGCAGCGGTCCAATCCGTATCGAGAAGCAGGTCGCAGGTACAAGAGTCCCGTGGACTTCTAGAGCAGGACGCTGACCTGCATCGAGCAGTGGTGGCAGTCTTGTCCAGCCAAGGTGCATGCAGGCGAGAGCTTATCAGCTTGCAGGCACGAAGCAACAAGCAGCGTATGAGGTATTATATTGACTGTTGGTCGTCGGGATTTGTCTGGCAGAACAAGAAGGATGGAGCTCAATCCACTCCTTCCTTGGCAGCCATGGCAAGAGGGTTGTCCAGGCGTCGCTCGAAATAGCAGGAGGGTTCGACATTAGCTCTGAGATATCTAGATTGGCTCATGGGCACTAAAGGATAGGTCAAGATAAGTTGATGCATTAATATTACCACCGTATTAATTTGCTGCGAAGCTTCAATCCGTTACCATCAATGATAGAATCATCATGCAAAGCGTAAGTAAGTAGGGTCACCGGTGGCGAGGAAAAAAACAAGTGTGACCGTTTGGTGCGCATGTACGTGTCGTCATGATGATTGCATTTGTCGGTCACACTCGCATATGCATAATACTCTAGATTATTCATATTGCATCGCTGCAACCCAGGGTTTGGAATGCAGTTCTCCTGTTTTGTCAAGTCACTTATCAGCGATCGATGAACCAGCCACGAGCGCTACCTCTCATTTACTTGGTTGTTGTATCGCATGCTATGGTCTTGGTCGCGTGCTTTGGTAGAACACAGCGACCAACAGCATGAGCTTTTGCTGCGACCGGGCAAATTAGGGTATCGTAGTGTCGTAGGTACCGAGGCAGTCCGTGCGGGTGACTATATTGGTTGAGCGTTAACCCTCCGACCTGCTAGAAGCGGTTACTGGTCGTGCGAACACCTAAGCGAGCATCATCTTGCACGGCCCGTGGGATGATAAAGTAAAGGTACTGTGTGGTGGTACTCGAATCTTTCTAGCGCCCCTGTAACATCCGACCGGAGATTCTCCCGCATTGCTACTCCGGTAGCGGTAGCCTGGCGCTGCAATTGCTTTCGACCGAGAACATGTACTCGTAGTAGCTAGTACCATGGATGCAAGAGCTTCAGCTACTGGGTCTTGTGTACCTTTTTGAACATGCGCAAGCAAATAGGAAATAATGAACTACGGGAAGCAACCATGAAATTAAGCAAGAGCGACACTCTGGCAACCCGCGAACCCTTGACTCTCCACGCGGGCCTTGCTGCTGACCTTAATGCTGTGCTGTTGGTTTCGGAACGGCTTCTCGACGGTGCTGTCCCCGTTCTACCGTTCAGAATCCGACCTATCCTCATCACCATCGTAGGTCATCCAGTTCATAACGTGACTCTTCCCTGCTTTCTTTGCACCACGGCTTCCAGCCTCTTCCCTTCTCGAATTCAGATTCGGATGCATCACTGATCCATCCGCCGTTTGGCGAAGGTCACCCTGGCCACTACTGTTCACTCGAGAGGGACTGCTACTCTTTCGAAGGGTGTTGATCAAGGAGGGTTCAGGGCTTGGCGAAAGCTCGGCCGGGACGGGCAATGCAGGTACCTCGAGCTCAGCTTGTGTACTGGTTGGGTCGGGCGTCGTACCTGGCATACCGAGGCCTGGCTGTATGGGTGACAAGGACGACACGGCTGAATGTGGATAGCTTCGTTGTTATACGGCATGTCCGTTATTACCCGCATAGTTCGTCCCAGGGTTGTGAAATAGAGAGTCGTCGTCGGCGTCTATGTATGCAGGAGCAGAATCTATGCAAAGCGATTAGCCTATCTGCAAGATCCACTGCAAGTAGCCGCCGGGAATATCCCCAGCAGTGCTTGGGACTGCGCTGATCAGGAAAGAAAGTCGATCGTGCACTTAGGAAGGTACCGCTTAGAGGCACCGTGTTGGGATAGCTTATCTGTAAGGGGGGTGACCTGGGCAGTATCCCATGACTTACCAGACCCATCTGTACCTTGAAAAGCACCCCCTGCCCCATTAACATCAATTCTTTGTGACCGTAGGTCCTTGCCCCGCTGAGTCTCAAGTCCTTCGTTCCCCATGCCTCTCTTGCGCCGTTTGAGTATGAGCAACATTAGCACCAGAGCAATGATAGCCCCAGCGGTAGCTCCAACTGTTCCAGCAGCGATTGCTGCCGTGTCTGAGTTGGAGGGCGGAGAAGGCCGCACAGTCTCGACTGGTGCTGACGAGGTCGATACGACAGGGATTGCTGTCTGAGCGGATGTAGAAGAACTCGCTGAACTTGCTTGACTGTAAGAAATTGTTGAGCTTGTTTGACCGAAAGACGAGAAGACATCTGAAGAAGAGCTCAGCCTTTTGGAAAAAGTCGAAAAAATCGTCTTGGTTTGGATCGAATGCGTCTTTGTGGGGGTCAAACTTGTCTTTGTAGAGGTCTGAGTTGATGAAGCAGCAGCTGGGAAAAGATTCATTGTCAGTCCAGATGCGCCTAGATTTTGTACAGCTGATAGACCATCACCATCACGATGGTCACAAGGTGCCTCATTAAAGCTTCCATTGAAGTAGCCTGTGTCGTCGCAGGAAGTGTCGTGAGACGAGTAAGCCGAAGGCCATGCTGCTCAAGGGGGCCCGCTTCGTGTGCTTGAGCGGTAATGCTTTGCAGAATAAGACACGCATGGTGGCCCGGTGGGTGAGGTTCGAAGGAAGAGCATGGCTCATCTGATGTGGCTGCTGCGACGGCTTGAGAAGACGCACCGATGCAAGTATCCACAGGAAAGCAGCCAAAGAAGAACTCGCCGGCCACGCCGCAAGTAGTATCGAAGAATGACTGTCCAGAAAGGCAGCCTTCTTCAGGGGCCCGCTTCGTGTGCTCGAAGGGCACTCCTTTGCAGAACTAGCCACGCACGGCCTGGTGGTCGAATTTCTTGAGGGAAGAGCATGGCTCACCTGATATGGATGCGCCTGTGTAAGCAGGCTCATAGCTTATTGTCGATTCACCACTGCAAAGATCACCCTTGAAGTCAGAACAGCAGCCATTGAAATGCCTTTGGAGATCGTCGGGGCAAGACTCCTTGTAGTATGAGTCCCCAGAAGGGCTTAGAGGATAAGGGCCTGAGGAATCATCCCACTGCGTGCGCTTCTGTCTGACTTCCTTAGGGTTGAAGACACCCATGGCGCGCTGGGGATCGAAAAAGGAAGCCTGTTCTATTCACACGACCTTGATTGTGGCCAACGTGGATTTGGAAAGCGTGGGACAAGTGTTATGGCTCGATATTGCTATGTCACGTCAAATCTACCAGCACTACGGCTGTCCGATAGGCTCAACCTCGACTGTTCAGGGATCCGCAGCTCACAGTGCCAGCTCGGACATCAGATCTTGGTTCCAACAGCTAACATGAGGAGTATAAAAGTCAGGAACCTTACTTCGGCTTGTCACTCGACGAGCATATGCAGGTAGAGGAGCCATCAAGGTGACCGGGCGCTCGCAGAAGAGATTTCTCGGTCCCGACTTTCTCAAGCATTGGACTTTGAATGTTGGATCTCTCGGGTTCTCTCTGTTACATGCAATTGGCCATTTTCTTCTTGCTTTACCTCCCAAGCCTCATCTGCGCTTTCGCGTAATTATGCAAAGCTCTCAAAAAGACCTGATAGCCGACCCCAGTGTTGTCTTGCATATGATAAATCTCAGTCAACCGAACTTGCCAAGGAGGATAGCCCTGCAATTCCACACTTGGTCCAAATAGCACAAGTAGATCTGGCTCTCCCATCACACTTTCCGTTATCTCCGTGTCTATCAGATCCAGGGATATGTCATTTGGGGACAGCTTCTTCCGCTGCGACATCTCTGCTAGGGTCTTGGTCAAGTCTACGAGGGTTGAGCGCCCATCTTCGTCGGAAAGGAGGAGTATCGAAAGATGGCCTAGGCGTGGTCATCAGCCCCATGTACAGGAAGTTACATCTCGGGCTGGACGTACCTGATGACATTGACACGCTACCCTCTTCCGAGCTCCCTCCATTCAAGTAAGATGGCACATGAGGCGCTCGAACCTGCAGAGATGGTATATACCGTCCAAAGTAATTGTGCAGTGTCTTGGTCACGGTTCGATGAGTCGTGGGAATGTATGCCTTCAGTATACCTTCTTCATTTCAGAACCCTCGATTCTTTTTTCGAAGTGTATGGATCATACCTGTCCTCTCATACACGCTGAGCATCGATATCCCCACGCAAGAACACCATGCTGATATCTCTGCCACCTCATCCATCAAGGTCTCCAAGCCTGCTGTGCCCCTCCCGTCTCCTTTGAGTTCTAAAATTACACTTAAATGCTCTGGTATCCTGCTGAGATTCTTCACGTCCTGCCGGATAAGCTCCGGCGCTCTGTGATGGTAGTAAAGGATGGCAAAGACGCGATCGAGAAGGATATGATAGGTCTGCCGTATCCGTATGTAGGCGGAGAATAACATGTGTATCACTATGAAGACAAGCAGATGCAATTGCTGTTTGGGGAAATTCTGTATGGGCTGCAACCTTCGTTTTCGAGGAGCTGGAGCTGCAGCCGGAGACCGGCTTGTTGGAGGCGCCGGAAGGTAAGGTTTGAGCAGGTCCTCCCGCTGCTTTGGGGAAAGAAAGGTGCCTCTGCTTCGAGCATCTTGCCGATATATCTTTGTCTCTCGAGAAGCGATCATTTCGAGACAAGGGACAGGTCAGAAAAGGGCGAATGAGAGAGTGTATCACCTCTCCACAAGGATTGTACTATACGGCTTGCTGAGGCCAGCTGTCAGGCACTGGGTAAATACCAAAACTCTCGTATAGCGATAGGGGGGAGCAATTGTAGTGTTGATATTTGTTCCAATGGTGCCGTGAGAGAGTAGTCGTGCTTGGAATACTACTCACAGACTCTACTCGTAAAACTACTCGTAAAAGGGTAGAAGTGAGGTGCGGCAAAATTCCGCTGCCTAGTAGTGTAGGTCCTGAGGTACTCTCTGTTCAAGCTTCGACTTCTCACTCAACTCCAGTAGTGCGCTACAGGTCGAATGATAATGCTAAACCTGTCGAGATTGCACTCGATTTGCTAACCATAATAATTGGTTGGTGACCATCTCCTTCTTCGTGGCGATATGCCAGCCACCTCGAGCCAAATCTCCTCAAACTCTCACCCCCCTTCGATCTACTCCGCCAGATCATTATTTCCCCAGACTCCCGTCTTCACCCTCGATACCTTCTCGGATCGCGACTTCATTGTCAAAGACTTTGTGGAAGCTCTCTCCGACAGCGCCGTTCCTCCTAACCGCAGATCCGGTCCAGCGCACCAAAGCAATGCCTTCGACCCAAAGCCCCTCATCCGCAGCTTCGAGCATGCCCTCAACCGAATGGGGGATCTCTCCGGAGACTTAGAATCAAAAGAAAATGAATTGTCCGGAGCAGTACGACGAGCGGAAGCACAGCATAACACCAACGTCCAGACTTTAAGCCGAAGGCTTGAACAGACCGTCAATTCGTTCAACCTTCTCGACGCATCTCTAAATGGCGATCAATATGACAATGGAGGCAATGAGGTGGTAAAAATAGGCGAAAAGCTGGAAGACCTCGATAAACAACGGCAAAGGGCGCTGGATGCGAAGTTTTTGATACAGTGCTGGATGGAGGTTAGCGAGCGCGGCGAGCTGTTACTGCTGGAAGACATCAGGCGGCAAGGCAGCGGGGAGGGCAAGGTTCGATGCGCGCGTATTGCCCGGCAACTTATGAAAATCAGCCAACGGCTTGAGCCTGAGAGTTGGAGCCACGTCAACGGCAATGCAAAACAGGTCAATGGCGTCAATGGCACCCACGGGAAAGACTACGATCGAAAAAGGGGGCATCATAATACCAGAGAGCTAATCGAGAAATTTTCGGAGACTCTGGAAAAAGACCTACTCAAGTCTTTCGACGACTTTTATCGAAGGGAGAACTTCGAGGGAATGCGAGAGTGTGCCAATGTTCTCCACGACTTCAACGACGGTGCAAGTGTCATTGCAGCTTTTGTCAATCAGCACGATTTTTTCATCCAACGGAGCCAGCTCATCACGGACGAAGTCGCTGGAGACGGTGAGACTTGGAATCGACTGGCAGATCCAGATGCTGAGCCTCCTGGTGTTGAGCCCACTCTTCAGTCGTTGATCGACGAAGTCAAAGTTGTTATGCAAGAGGAGTCCGTGATCATCAAGAGAGCCTTTCCATATTCCGATCAAGTGCTGGGAAAGTTCTTACAACGCATCTTTCAACAATCTGTACAGCAGAGGCTCGAGATGGTCCTCGAAAAGGCCAGCACTATATCTTCACTTGCTTTTCTGAGGTCTTTGCAAGCGGCTAGAGGCTATATCAGTACTTTGATAGACGATCTAAAAGCGCATGGCCTTACCGAGCATCCAGAACGAGCTTCACCGCAAATTGCAATCATACTCGATCAACAATTTGACGACCTATTTGTACCATATTTTGTTGGTTCCTCATACATAGAGCGTGAAAAGAGGAGTTTGGAGGAGTTATACTCGTCGCTATTATTCAAGTTCACTATTTTCCACGTAGGACTTTCCTACCGTTCTGGTACCGAGGCTTCCCGTTAACAATGATACAGTCTCGAAGGCGCAAGACACCCACAACGTTCATGAAGTCTTTAGCAAAATCAGGCAGCGAAATGTTAGCGTCTGCTCGAGATGCGTACGTCGAGCGATTAGACTCGTCAGATTTGGCTCCAGCACAAAAAGCCATGCTTCTCAGAGTGGCGGGCTTGAAAGACTCCGAGAGCGCGAAAACGCAGACGGAGATTGAAGTCACAGAACAGGATGGAATACTGAGTGTCGATAATGCTAAGCGTATGCTGAAATGGCTTGCTGAAGCGGTAGGACGAGGTTTGGAGCTCAGCGGCGGCCACGAGATACCAAAAGATGTTTCCGCTCTCCTCCATCTCTTGCTAGGAAATATGGGAGAGATCTATCTCGAAACGGCATTGGACTCGTAAGTACTACATCCAGGACCGGTACCCGTCATTGGGTTGACAATATGCTAGCGCAAATGACATCGCCGCCAGCCAGGAGACAGCCAAGAACGAGCCCGATCTATCATACCTGATCGGCCTTCGTCCAGCTATCGGTATCACGAATCTAATGAACACCTGCATCAGGACCGTGCTCATCCCACTGGCCTCTGCCAACGTAACGATTCGACGCGACATGGAGAAGACCGCCAATCTCGCTTTGGACCGAATGGAAGAAAAGGTCAACAGTATCATGCAAAGGTCCATCGACGTCGTCATCACATGGGTTACAAAAATACTCGCTCGCCAGAATAAGAGCGATTTCAGACCTCGAGATGATGCTTCAGGCGGAGGAGGTGCTTGGCTTGAGCAGCTTCAGACACCGGTGGGTCTAATTTCAGGCACATGTTCTCTTATCAAAGCGCTAATACAATCGGTAGACCTGCCTATCCATCTTCCAATTTCTAGCCCGTATCCATAGCCTCGCTTTGACAGCTCTCTCCCCTTCACCGAACCTCACCGCCTTTCTCACCGAACTCGCCACCATATTCCGCACCCTGCTCCTTGAGCATTTCAAGAAATTCTCGGTGAACGCCGCCGGCGGTATCATGGTTACGAAAGACATTAGCAGGTACATCGAGTTACTGAAATCCTGGGAGCTGGACCCCAGCTTTGAGCCAAGTTTTGAAGTCTTGACCGAGATTGGGAACCTTTTCGTGATAGGGCCGGAGGCGTTAAAAGAGAGATTGAGGGGGAAGGGTGGTGCAGGTGCAGGTGCAGGTGCAGGTGCAGGTGTAGGTGGTAGTGGGGCGTGGGACAGGGGAGATATGAGGCCGTACGTGCTGAGGAGGGAGGACGCGGGGAGCGTGGGGGTACAAAGTGTGCTTAGTGCTTTGTAGCAGTGAAGACCTTGTAAAGAGCGCGTGTAGGCACACGTCGACAATTCGACATACGGGCGTGGCATTGGCAGCGTTTTAGATACCTATTTGTTCATCGAACGACCACTGTAATGGGTCTTACATCCGTGCCTCCGTGCTTATGGAAACACTGGATCTCCTATTCAATTTTCAAGGCTTCGCGACTTGAGTCGTCGTATTTTACTCGTACAACATACAATAAGGTACAAGGGGCGAATATTGGTAGGGCTGAAAAAGGTATGTTGTAAACGATGGCTTTTCTGGACACTCAATCCTCGACATTATGCAATGAAAAACAGATAACGCCAACACCGTCTTCGACCACTGTCACATAGACTGCCATCCTTTGATACAATGTCATCTTCCAACAAGATCTTCTCCCTCTCCGGCCAGTCCCTAAAGCTCGATACCGTTGAGCACATCGATCCCCACCTCAAACCCTTAATCTCCTCGGATAGCGTCACAGAAATCCAGCTTGGCGGCAACACACTTGGTGCCCCAGCTTGTGAGGCTCTCGCCTCGGTGCTTAAAACAAAGATAACATTGCATACTGCAAAGCTAGACGACATTTTCACCTCGCGCCTGCTCTCTGAAATCCCCCCAGCCCTCTCGTCCCTTCTCACGGCCCTCCTTGAACTGCCAAACCTACATACTATCGATCTATCAGATAATGCCTTCGGCCTGAACACGGTGGAACCGCTCGTAGACTTTCTATCGAAGCATGTCCCCCTGAAAAATCTCATCCTACAGAACAACGGTCTTGGTCCCAACGCCGGTACCCTGATCGCCAACGCTCTGACCACCCTCGCCGAACGCAAAGAAGAGGCTAGAAAGTTTGGCAAAGAGGTACCAGACTTGGAGACAGTAATATGCGGCCGCAACCGTCTCGAGAGCGGCTCGATGTCTGCCTGGGCTAAAGCGTATCGAGCGCACCGGAAGGTCAAAATGGTCAAAATGGTGCAGAACGGTATTCGCCAAGATGGGATCAGTCTATTATTGACTGATGGGTTAGTGTGGTGTGAGGGGCTGGAAGTGCTGGATCTGCAGGACAATACATTCACGATTACGGGAGCCAGGGCTTTGAGTCAAGTTGTTGAGGGATGGAAGCAGATCAAAGAGTTGGGGGTTGGCGACTCACTCTTAGGCGCTAGAGGTGCGGTTCTATTTGCTGAAGCCTTAGGGAAGGGAAATAATCCGCTGCTGGAGGTCCTAAGGTTGCAATATAATGAGATTGACTCCAAAGGGGTGAAAGCTCTACTAGTGGCGGCAAACAATAAGTTGGCAAAGCTGAGGAGGGTGGAGCTGAACGGAAACAAGTTCTCGGAGGATGATGAGCCAGTGGAGGGGTTGAGACTAATGTTGGAGGAACGAAAGGAGAATGCAGGCGAAGTGGACGGGGAATGGGGACTGGATGAATTGAGCGACTTGGAAGAGGAAAGTGATGAGGAAGATGACGGTGAGGATGAAGAGGAAGATGATGACGCTGAGGCAGAAAGAGAGGAGCAGGAGGAAGCAGAGGATAGGAGAAAAGGCATTTTAAAGGACGCGGATCTGGAAGAAGGCCAGAAAGTCAGCCAGAAGAAGGATGATGATGTGGATGCGTTGGCAGATTCGTTGGGCAAGACCGAGATCTAGACACTGTCCCTGCTTACTCAATAGAACAACTCCGACTACCTCCTGTTGCTATCGGGGCGTTACGTATCAAATCCCTGATTGGAATGACATGAGGAGTACCGTTCCGGTACAGACGGCAGGCAAGCTGTCAGGGAAACGTCTCCCTAAGGAATCCGTGTCGTCAATTTGCCTATCGGCCATATAAAGCTATTTGGTGTCGTGGACTACCGATTCAATATTTCGTGTCCGACGGCACCTCGCCATTGACTCACACTTCAACACTTTTCTCCCTATTATATCTAACAAATTTCGTAATGGCCACAAACGGCCTCGGCCCAACTATCGGCCCCGATTAACACCACCGTGACCGAACTACCCAATGTCAGTATTGTCATCGATGCGCGTCTCTTTTCCCTCCGCTTCTAACCCATGGAGGTGCACTATGTCCCTTATGCTCAAGTCCCCATGTCACTACGTCAAAATTTTCGCACATGAACGCAAAGACAAGGGCGGAAGTTGATCCGTGGCTGATGCAAACAATGGAGAGTGGGGTTTATTTGAAAATTTGCTTCAAGCTGCGAGTCTCCTCCCTGCGTAAGAACGAGCAGACAGAAACCGAAGACCAGAAATTGACGCAGAACGAAGGCCGGAACATGTGGATGAGAAGCACAACAGAGCTATGTCATCGGTCTTTTGTGGCTCGCTACGTCTCGAAAATCAGCTACGGGTTTTTTTGACTAGATATTAGAGGAAAGGCTACGCGGCTGAAGTTCTGAAAGCGTGGGTGAGGTGGGTTTGGATGAAGTATGCAGGCAGTCATGAGAAGAGGAAACATCTGAAGGCCGTGATGGGGCCAAAGTCGACGAGTAGCCAGGTGTCGGGTCTACGTGGCAGCATAGGTTTCAGCCCAAATCGAAGAGATAAAGAAACAAAGAGGACGAGGAGGGTGTGGACCATTGACAGACCACATTTGAGGAGGAACAATTGGGCTTCCAGCAAAGGCCTGTGGTTATGAATTGTGACCACGCAGTGAGAAATCACTGGAAAGATTCTTGGCCATGACCAAATGCAAGTCCAATACGCCAACCGAGTCAGGTATCTTATCACGAAATGGGAAGTCGTAATGGACTCGCGTTATGACCCAACCCACCCTGTGTACACACTGGTGATCAAGGATCTGTCACACTTACTGCTGGACTTGTACCGACCACATCTTCTGGCGCTTGGACGAATCTGAGTCCACCGTGGTTGCAGATATTGTCATCTGGATGAACCCCGTACGAAGAGTAATCTGGTAGCGGAGAGCTCGAAGGCGTTAGAGGGCGATATGGTGTTTTGGGGGGCAATGATCAAGCCGACAGGAAGAAGGGTTGTGAGGGCATCCGCAACTGGCAACGGGAAAGTGATACCCCTGAAGGGGTGTGTAACCTTAACCAGTTGCTTTGTCAATACAGTGTTTGCGCACGACTTGATCTTCTGAACTTTACGAAGGAACCCGATCATGGGAATTCAATCGGCCTCGCGGGCGTGCGGTCTTGACGACTGAGTACTGACTAAACCCTCCTTCCCAGCATTAAAAATGGTCAAGATTTTCATCCCTTCTGCCTCACATGCCCGATGTCGTGTCCGAGACAAGAGTTTGAATTTCATGTTCCAGTTTTCAAAAGTCTAACAAATTGGCTGGCTGGAGCTTTGGACCTATTATCTTTTACCTCCAAGCACTGCGCGCCTTTCACAGAGATACCTGTCCCATTTGGTAACACGATCATGCGGCACTTAATACGCAAGGAAAGCTCGTATCATATACTATCGACGTTGAATCCTCATACAAAATCGCTGTCTCTAGAATTGGCTGGCTTTCGATCAATTAGGTCATTTGGGCCTCGACGCTTATGCTTTGAGGACCTCTTTGGCATCATTCATCACACAACAGTCGACTATTCTGGATTTGCTCCTGTGCCATCATGGAAAGCCGCGTAAAACCCAATCTGCAAATCTGGAGCCTCGTCCTGACTCCGTCCTCTTGCTCTGTGCTTCGAAAAACCACAGAAAGAGCTTCATATGCCTCTAAGGCGATAGGGACTTGTTTCCGCTGCTTGTGAAGCCTGTGGAGTGACTTGTAGGGTGTCCATTATGACTCGATCAATCGATCGATAACTCAACTTGGTTCTGCTTCGCGGGCTAATTCACGTCAGCTTAAAGTTCAATGTCGCAGAGGTGCCCAATCTACAAGAATGCATGCACGGACGGACTTCGAGGCATCGTTCGGATTGTCTTTGATATCTGTTCTCGAACACGGCTGAAATACGGAAGTAACGATCCCTTGTTCGCATATATAGATGGATGGCTTGAGACTTTTTGCTTCTTTGGAACTCTGATCCTATGCAGATATAGGCTTCTGCATCTTTGCTCCATCTTCCACATGTACCATACTTCACCTGCGAAGGGCCCATAAGAGAGATAGAAGTTTTCACGCGCTGCGTAGTCATCACCCTTTTGACCACTACCTATCACACCTGCCGTTCGACACCCCCTTCGGTGCCATTACTTTCAACTTCGGAAAAAGCCCCCTCTGTCATGCCGACTCGCCTAGGGAGTCCAATTCTCACAAGAGTGAACGCATCAGCGAAATCGCCGGTACGGCAGCATGCTCCGCGTACTAATCCGGGTGACACTTGTGCTCCCTCGTATGAAAAGCCCACGAGAGTCGGGGTTCTTCGAACTGACGCAAAAGGCACGAAGCGTAATGCCTGAAGATCCAGTCGCGTTCCGAGGCCCGAAGGAACCCAGCGCGATGGACAAACGATTCCTTGGGACAATGCGGCTGGGTCCGTTGAAGCCTTTACCACATTTCTATCGCAAGATCATATTCAACTCCATACGCAGACCGATCCTTCGACGTCTGGAAGTGCGGCTGCGCGCCTTATCCACAGCCATGTCTCGATCGGACTCCAGTCTTCGCGAATTGCCGTGCTGCTCATCCGTGACCACGAGAGCTTCGCTGTTGCACCTTCGCCAGTGGTGGCTTTTGATCTGGCCGAGGGTCTCGCCCGTCGGGTCATCGTCGACGAAACAGTTGAAGAGTCGGAGATCGTATATTCTGCCCTCGATCTGGGCGCTGGATAGGGGATCGATGCAGATGGTGGCGGAGGCGAAGTATATAGCGCTTGTAGTGTTGCTAGGCATCATATTGACATTGACGATAGCCTGAATGGATAACCTGACTGGTCGAAAAGCGCAGAATGTGGAGCTCGGCTGCGGGTTGCGCAACGCTGCGATTCGGTCAAGACATTCAAGGATGATCGAGGCAGAGGAGGACGGTGCGGCCAAGGGTTTGTAATCCCGACGCGGGTTGAGGTGGAATGAAGTTGAGGTGGCGATACTGAGAATGGACACATCATACATCGTGATACCGTTGTTGAGCGGTAGGCAAGATTGTAAGCGCTGGTTAATGTGTCAGGATGTTTTATTCCAAGCACCTGCTCCCTTGCAGCACTCATTGGTTGATCTCCTCGTCCAACTTGTATTTCCCTTGATACCGAAGTATCCGTGCCAGATTCTGGACACTGGTCAAGGTGTCGGGATGCTGGGCTCCCAACACCTTCTCACTTCCTTCCAGCGCTCGTCGACTCATCTCCTCGGCCGCTTCATACTTCCCTTGGTACCGAAGCACAATTGCTAGATTACTGACACTGGCCAATGTGTTGGGATGTTCAACTCCTAGCACCTTTTCCCTTCCTTCTAGCGCTCGTCGGATCATCTCCTCGGCCGCTTCATACTTCCCTTTTAGCCGAAGCACAATTGCTAGATTACTGACACTGGCCAATGTGTCGGGATGTTCAACTCCTAGCACCTTTTCCCTTCCTTCTAGCGCTCGTTGGATCATCTCCTTGGCCGCTTCATACTTCCCTTGATACCCAACCACCTCTGCAAGTGAATTTAAGGAACTTAATGTGGCAGTAGCGAGATCCCCCATTTGTTCTTGGTTGATGTTATATGATTCCGAGGCTGCTTGATATGCAGAGCTATATCTGCCTTGTATCCAATGAAACACTCCAACATTATATAGAAGAGCTGCCCGGTGCCTCATGTCTTTTTCTGATGAGCATTTATAGTTTAATATCACTTGAGCATGTGCCAGCATTGACTCACATGTCTCCTTATGTTCATGCCTACCATCGGGGAACTCCTCAGCTAACAGCTGCAACGCCTGGCTGGCGTAGTTTGCTTTCTCACGCCTCTGCTCTAGCCAATAGCAAATTGATGCTTGAACAAGTGGGTGAACTGAGTATGTCTCTCCCCCAATCTCTTGATTGATCAAAGCAAATCCGTCAAGCGTACCAATAGCCATCCTGAAATTCAGGTCTGTCTCAACTGACGGTCGTAGCAGCTTTTCTGGAATCCGCTGTGAATCAAGCATTGCCATCAGTGAGAGCAGCTCTGCGGTTTGAGGCTCTTCCGCCAGAATTTGATCGAAGGACAACTTCCATGTCCGAAAGATGGAGTTGGGAAAGCCCTGTTGCCTTCGGGGGTCTTGAAGATCCTGACTCAGATAATCCGCCAGGTTCTGCTTATCAAGTCCGAGATCTGCGAGATAGCTTGAAATGGTCATTTGATTGCGATTTATAAAAGCAGCAGCCTGTGTAATGGCCAGTGGATTACATCCCAAGATGTCTAAGAGTTTTTCAGAAACGTGCTTATCAAAAGAATCCGCCGGAGCTCCTTTTGTTTTTGATTGGAGTAGCTCCATTGCTTCTTGAGATGAGAATGGCGGCACTTCAATACCTGGTACTCCGTTGGCTAAATCCTGACCCACATGTCTACTTCTTGTTGTAACAAGTATTGACTTCGAGGAATGTAACATAGTTGGAAGGTATTCAATCAGGCGTCTCTGAGTTCGCGTACCAGAGGCTGGTAGTACTTCCAAGCTGACCGAGGACAAGAGATCCGCACTATCAGCATTGTCGACAATCATGAGCCAATGACTCTCCTCCTCATCCAGCCACGTGAAAGCCAATTCACATACATCGGTGTTGGGATCGTCGCATGCGGGAAGCTGTAATTTACGTGCGATCTGGTGAAAGGCTTGCACAAATGTAGCAGAGGTAGTTGCGTATACCCAAAAGACATGACTCCGGGGGTGGGATTGCCGAAACCTATAAGCGTACTCAATGGCGATCTGGGATTTTCTGACACCTTCTATCAGTCACTGTCTGCAGGATTTTGTTCGAGGGAAAATATCCATACCCGACTCCTCCCATTCCACACAGCGAAACACGATGGTGCATCTGAAGCCGATCCTCAATTTGGGAGAACAGATCTTTTCGGTCAATGAAGTTGCGATCTCTCTGGAACGGCACAGAGAACAGAGGCGCTACTAATGTAGTCATGGAAAGATCAGCTACATATAATCTGGAGAATGGCTTTTGTTCTTTGATTGTGACAAACGAGAGTCCATATTCTCCGCGATATCTTGTTCTCTTACGGTAAGGAAGCGATCTCCAAGTGCTGGCCGGCTCCTTCCATGCGCCGCCTACATAGTGAAAATTATCAGTCTACTCACCCGATCTTGTAGCTATCGAAGTCGCCGGGACCTGCGCGTGGGCAACCACCTTTCCTGGGATGATGCAGAGGAGCTCCTTTGCATATGCCGCTGCCACCGCCGCCGCATGAGGCTGCCAGCACTTGTTTTTGTGTGTGTCGGCATAATCACATATCCCTCGAATCACCAGACAGGGAAAATTGTCCATGAGACCAGCTGCCTCCATCTCAAAGCACAGTACATTGAGCTCTTTGCGTAGCTTTTCTCTTGTTACTCCGTCCCTCATCACTTGATTCCCCGATGCGATCAACCCATAGTGGATTGTGGGAGTTTCATCGTCACGGTCAGATCGAGTGATAAGCCGATCATCACACTCAGCGCACGTTGCTTGGCCGGCTGGATGGTCATAGTCTGCCTCAAATAAGTGATCCCGCTGTGCGCCCTGATATGCACTAGTCTTTTGCAGCTTTGGATACTTTGACATCATTTGTGACAGATGCCTAGGAACCTCCGTCTCTTCCATCATATGTTTGGCCTGTAAACTGCTCACAGCATTGAGCAGCACATCAGGTGGTCGATTCAGTGACCCTGTGCGCACAAATCGACCTTCTTGGACTGTTTTGCCAAAGTCATACTGTATCACTCCACCAGAAGTCCCACCGGGTTGAGAAACCACTACATCCCCCAGTCGGATATCGTGCTCGATGCTTGGAGTTCCCAGTCGAATATCGTGCTCGGTGCTCGGAGCTCCACCGCCAACACCAACCATCAGACCAAATATGATGGAGGGAAAGGTAGAGTGGATGCGACTTGCCACGATGGTAGCAGAAGTGTTGCCCGTTACTCCGGATGGTAAACACGCAATAGCCACGTTCTGCCTACCAATCCGCCCTAGTGTGTAGTTGTTGGTGTCATGGGAGTCCTGGGGGAGAGGATCATGACGTTCGTCCAGCATGGCCACCGCTGCAGCCAGCTCTGTTGGCAACGCACATATCCATCCCACGGTGTAGTCCTCATGCTTCATCTCTTTCACGGCATATCATAAGAGCGCGTGGGACCGTTTTACTAGCTGGTCACTTTCTGAGGTAGTCGCTTTGAGAGGCCGGTGGTTGACGTTTTATGTCGGAGGCTTTCTAGGACTTTACTCAGATGGAGCCTCGATCCTGTTAATTGAATAGCAGAGAAGGAGTCATACAGGTGAGCGCTGTTGTACCATCCTATGGAGACAGCCTTGGGATCACTCAATCACAGCCAGCAAGGCCGATGCTGCGCATTTCTGCCTTGTTTGGCGGCACGGCCCAGCGGTTAAATACCACAGGTACCTAGGTACCTCACACCGAAGTTCCTCGGGAATTGGTCTATCTAGTAGCAATACACGATTTGCTCAGTCACACATGCCTATGACCCTCTTACATTTCTACATCCTAGAACTCTCGCTATCATCGACATCATAGTAACAGGGAAAAGCATGAGGTAGACAGTATGACAGCAGCATAAACAGATCTATCGGTAGCAGTAGTAACCAACAGTGTCATGACACACACCAAGAGCGTCTACTCTGGCAGCGGAACGAGATACTAATTATCCCCACAGCTTTTTCAACCAAGTCAAACCCCTCGATTGATATTTGCTCAAAGTGACCAGCAGTCCGAGCAATGTCAAAAGATACATCAATATCCGTCGAGCCTTTGCCTAGCGCTGTTGACTCTAAACGGTCCCCCATCTCAAAGCAACGGCCTACGAGAACAGGGCAACAATCTTGAACGCCGCTCCATACTTGGCACTCCCCCCATCACCGGCCGCCAATATTACTACCCTCGCCCTCGATAAGTAGACTCGAGAGCACTCAACAATCATCCATGAACCCCCATGCCCTCCACAACCATCCTCCGAACTCGTCTTGCAAATTATAACAATCCAGCTTCCACAAACTCAACCCCGATGCACACTCCGCGACCCCCATACTCGCCGCGCACGAAGCCGCCAAAGTCCTGGCCATACGCATTTTGGGTCTTCGATAAGATTTAGTTGGACTGTCCCTGGAGATAATTAGATGGCGTGGTTTTGGACTTAGGGTCGCGCACCCGGTAGGTTTCGCTTGAGAGGGAGACCTTTGGCGGCGTCGGGGGTGGAGAGGGATGTTGTCGGGAGGATTTTTGGGTCCGGTTATGGATGTTGCGAGGGCGAAGACACACTGTTGGAGAAGGGAAGGTGGAGTGCATACTTGGTAGAATGACATTGTGAAACAAATTTATTTTACAAAGGTAGGTAAAACATGAACAGAGAAATGCGGAACTGGAAGAATCTATCCTTTTTATGACTGGGAAATCTTAACCTTTTGACAGCTGTCGGCTATGATGATGAGAATTGACACAATGTTTGTACAATGCTTGACGTAATCACCACATCTCCCTACTTACTCTGTTCTTTGTTAAAGTCGCAGCTTCACTGTCCCAAGAACGTTCACTCATTGTCCTGCCGAGGCGAGGCTGGACCTCATTGGGCCTTCGAGGATATCCATAGCGTAATTTCATCTCCAAAAGACGGCTGTCGCGTGTTGTTCATGATTTGTTGGCCTCCATGCATGCGTTGTTGCGGCAGTATAGGTCGTCTCGTGGCTTTTTGTTCCAAGCAGACGGTAAAAGGAGAATACAATCCTCCTTTCCCATGTGTCAATGTCGACATCGACATCCCACTATGCAAATTCGGGCGCGACTTTCTAGTCGAATTAGTATTGCCATCTTGGTAGAGGATGCATGCTCCAACCGAAGAAGTTTCTGTCGTTTGGTAAAGGGACATTCTCCTTTCAGACGAATATACTACAATGTGGAAGCTTTCGACCACTTTCCATGAGCGCGTATCCTAAGACCGTAGAAATAGAAACTATGATAATCAAAGTCAGTGCCTTGACTTCAGAAGCACTTAAGTGGATGAACTCACATAAACGGGATCGGAATCATAAGGACTGCAATTAGAGCAATGATAGTCGACGCCCAATTAATCCCTAAATTGTGAAACACTATAGAGGTGCCAAAAGCTGTCAAATCCAGTGCGAGGAAAGCCAGAATTGGTGGTAAATCAGAACGGAGGCGGTTCAAACATACTTGGCGGAGCAAAGATCGGGAAAACACCGGCAACCATACACCTGACAAACGTCAATCCGGCTATCGCACTCGCAGCGTAGAGTTGAAAGGTGTCGATGACGTAGTTGAGCGAGGCTTGAAAGATCATTAAAAAGCCAGCACCAACCAATACAGCACCGATACAGGGTCTGAATATCGGTCAGCATTGCGCAGGGTGCACACCATTACTTAGCTTCGCGGGACGACGTACCCAATCCAATGCACATGTCTACTTGAAGTCCATCCGAAGAGGAATAAACCGGCAGCAAAGAGAACCCCTCCAACCATCATCGGAGGCAATCGAGCTTCTGGCACTGGACGCATGTTGTTCGCTTCAAGCTTCTTCACGTAGAATTTCGTATTATAGAGATTGGCGCCTGCACCAAGAGCTGTGCCGATAAGTGTACCTAGGAAAGGGAGAGAGCCGATGAGTTGGTTCCAGCCACGCTCTTCCTCAAATTCGATTGGGAAGGCTGCGAAACAGCTGTTCCAATTGCGGTGTGGTCAGTCAATCGGAGGTGAATAATGAATCGAGAGAGCAGCTCACAGATAAAGGATGCCGTAGACAAAGGCGGCGTAAAGTGACATGAAGAAGCAGATAGGCGTGGTAAGGAGCTGAATTGGTCTGATAAGATACTTACGCGCCAAAGAACCGAATGTGGCATTCCACTCTTCGTGTTTCGCATGGAGCGCCCAATTTCCGCTTTCATATCTGAGTTGTCGTGCTTTGTGGACGAGCAGTACATTGGCGTACGTTTCATCTAGGACGAAAATGTCAACAATAAGGATAGATATCATCATCATTCCTGTCATCTGGAGTGGAACTTTAGTTTTGTTACAGAACTCCGCAGGATCGAGTCGAAACGAACATATTCTGTCCATCTCCAACTGACACCAGACACCAACATGGCACCGGCAACCGTCGGAGCTATCAGTGGTCCTCCCGCGACTGCCAGAGCATAACCTGCCAAGGCGGCTGCTCGTTGAGCTGGTGAGTAGATATCATTAAGGACACCGCCCGTATTCGATACTGGAGCAGAGGCGAAGAAGCCGGTAAAGAAGCGGGTGATCATTATACTGGGTAAGTCTTTCGAGGCTGCGGTAGCAAAAGAAAAACACGCTCCGATAAAGTAAGGTGGGAAAACGGCGAGTCTTCTACCATATAATTCACCTACAACAAATCAGCCCTACGGAACCTGATTTTGCACCCGACTTCTGGGCGCTACTAGATCAGCACAAGTCGGATCTTACTGAGCGGTGCCCAAAGCAGTGGTCCAATTCCAAATCTGATATTGATTAGGCATTGCGTTATTCAAATAAGTAGAGGAAAGAGATACCCAAAAAGGAACAGCGTGGTTCCGAGGGTCGACACAATGTCGGAGACATGGTACTCTTTTCCGACTGCGTTGACATCTGACGAAAATCTGCGGATACTTAGCCAGCAAGACTTGTAGATTGACTGTATCACTATACACTGAAGTTGCCCAAGAACTGCACGTTGTAGTCAGGCCGTACAGAAGCACCGTGATGACCTTCTTCCTATCAGGCCAGTTCAATGGTCGGTATGGGTCATCAAGGCCGTCAAAGTCCACGAGTGCCTCGGAGCTAGTCTTCTGCCGAGTCAAAGGATGGGAAAAGTTGCGCTTCTCGGTGGTGGTGGACGTAAGTGGAGGCAGAGACAAACGTGGGTCCAGTACTTGTGTGAGGCGACGAGAAAGACGTTCTTGCCCCTCTGCATATGGTGATACGTCGAAAGCTGATGATCTCTTGTTTCCACCAGGGATGAGGTCGTCAATATCTAGCTCTTGCTCTTGCTCTCGCTCATGCTCTTGCGCTTGTATGTAGTCAAGCTCCAGAGACTCGGTTGAAGCTTCCATTGCGCAAGGCTAGCTGAAATTGTGGGATTGGTTTTGAATATGAATATGTCGCACGAACATAACCATGTGGGAGACATGGAGGAAAGAGTCATTCCAGGTTTTCTAGCACCCGTGTGTTTCCGCGGGCCACGCAAGCAAAATTAATAATCCCAAAATTGAATGGGGCGGAAATAGCCTCAGCTTTGGCACGTTCCTGTCAACACAGTAAGCCGCATCGCGGATTCCGGATTAGCTGCCTGGCTGCCATGCTTGCAACGTGTATGAGGATGCATGCCGAGTCAGCCTGAGTAAGTGCTAACCGGAAAAGGCTTAGCAACGGGAACATGTGAAGAGCGAGGACTGAAGGCTGAGGCAGATATGTGAACGCCTCTATGCGAATAGCAACAAATCCCGCGTGGCGACAACAGGTCGATGATACTTTAAAAGGCGAAGGGACGTACCTAGGTATGTAATGCTATTAGATGCCAGTGGGCAGCTTTTCTCGCCGTCAATTTGTAGTATCTGACCTAAGCGCCAGGAAAGGCTCTCATGCAGCCTTATGATTGGACCCTGCGTTTTAAGTGTACTTTCGTATGCCGGAAAGGGTTTCTTTGAAATTGGAAGCCTTCACTAGACGGACCCATCTCCGACGCCGTATAGCACAGCACATTTCGCATCAAGGCCCACGGGAGCTTGATCAACGGACGGCTCTTCATGCGGTCTCTCCTTTTGTCTTGTGCATTACATCATTGCTTTGAGTTCCGATCCACGAGTTGTTCCTGCATGTAGGAATGAGAAGGATTTCGGGCGCGTTGGAAAGCGGCATTTAAGAGGCACGGAATCCCAAAACGCCAGCTGAGCCCGAAGTGCTGCAGCCAGCTCGGCAGGACTTCAAAGCCACTCAGCTCGCCGTTGGGGCCACAGAGCTCCTCATTGCGCACGCCAAGATTCCTGATGACATCGATCCTTCATTCTGTCGAAAGCATCCATCTTTCCCTTGCGTGCATGAATTTATACTCTCTGTGCTTATCTTTCCTTTTCCGCACCGTAGGCAGCGATCCGAGCTCTCTTGTTCATGGGTTTTCGTGTCTGCTCAACTGCTCGCTGCAGCCTTGTCAAACATCGCTTCTTGGCCGAGTCTTGTATTCTTCAATTCCATGAGTATTCTCAGCTGGCCGGAAGGACAACAGTTGATGGAATATGGGTAGCTACGATGACCATAGCCAGATCGAGGTATGCTTCTACCTATTGGAATTTTGAATGAGGGAAAACATTTCGGGATTGGTGAACAAGCCATCAAAAGAAACTAATCGTGGTCCCGCTAGTCGCTACGCCTCCAACGACTAGCGGGACCACGATACCGTTGTAAAAGGCCGGCTTTTTGGACTCCCCTATCCGTGACTAGAGTACCTTAGTATTGTACAACTCTCTCGCCTGAACAAATCCGAACCCAAGTACTTCAGGTACTCGAATGCTCTCTAAGTTTATAACCCGCCTTACCGACGTTTGGCGCCTCCCGTTTCCCGTGGGACTTTGAAGATGCAAGGATCGGCAGATCTCCTCATATGATCCCAACACCCAAATTTAAGAAAATGATGGGCCGTTTTCTGGTAGCCCACAAAGTATCTGCGACTGGTGGGATTATTGGCTATGTGCTGGGCTTGTGAGCGGCTGTGACCAAAGGATCACCATCGCGGGCGCATCCTGCCAGATTGTAGCAGGCGAAGGAAGCGGTCCGCATCCTAAAACAGCCCTTGTCGAGTAGAGTCGTGGAAAGAATGTAGGCAACGCTTTTACTTGAATGTGGGAACGCTCTCCCCATCTTCTGCCCCTGTGATTGTCACGGTGCACAGCGTTTGCACGAAAGAGCTTTGAGAGCGAAGAACATTCTCACGTGTTCTGGAAGGTTGAAAGAAGGGATTTTCATGCTCGAACATTGCAATCTTGTAGCTAGTGATATGAAGATTGCTAAACAGGCACACATGTTCTAGAGGAAACCTGAAACCTTATAAGGATGCTTGTCTCTCCTGCTCCGCCACTGGTTCCTATCCGATGACACCATAACGTAAGTTGTGAGTACTAATGCATTCAAGTGCAGACATGCGTCGGGAAACGGATCATTTCTAGTTTCTACCATCCACGACGTTCGACTTGAGCGGCCGTAAAGATCTTTCACCTACTTGCTAGACTCGTTCAGTGCCAGCTTCCTCGCACTGTGAGCGTAGCTCCTGACGACCCTCCTTTTCCACCACATCAGCGTTCTCCTGTATTCGACACTCATTTCCTTCAGTCTCGGCCGACGCTTCTCGCGTATTTCAGGCAAGCCTTTGAACGAGACGTTGACATATACCCTCGACGGACTCTTGTCCACTTTCTTGCCCGTCATGTGGGATCTCTGCATAAATATTGGTTGGAATTGGATCAGCCGTTGTAACTTAGCTTCCTGAAAAGGTACGACTTGGATTTCGGCTCGGAATTTACAGGGATACTGTTGTACTGATGGATGATTTGGTTCGCTCGTACAGCATCACGGTGTCGAGCTTCGCTTTCGGGGGAGCCTTTATCCACGCAGTCTCCTGATGAATGGCCTGTTATCTCGGGTAGATGGCACTTTCAGGGTGTAAGCCGTCAGCTCAAGGAAGGCGAGTTCATTATAAGCGTAAGACTGTAACGATGCAACGAGGCTCGAAGATAGGCAAGCCAGCATCGTTATGAAACGCTGGAAATGTAGGCCGGGTGTACTGCTCGCTGTCAGGGACTCAAGTCTCTGGAAGGGTAGAACGTATATGGGAGTTTTCTTGAGCGCTTCCACAACGCCGATATGATTGGCCAACACGGTCGTGCAAACATCGTAAACTTAGCCTCTGGACGTTCCGACCGTGTGAAGAGGCGCTAGATGTGTATACAGGGTCAAGAGGATTATCGTTGTAGCTGGTTCTCCCGACTGAATAGAATTATTCCAGACCATTTCGTCTGTTGTTTGTGCGTTTGGAAGGAGCTTCTGATGTATCACCAGCACCATTTCTGGGATACCCTTATTTTTGAAACCATGGGGCGACTTCGAGCTCTTTTAGTTCTACGTCCATTCCCGCATGACAGCGAGTTGATTTCCATGACTCTGGACTGCAATCTGCTTTCGTCGTCTTCGATAAAAATACTGTTACCCCAACCAACGGTAACAGTTTCAAATCTGGCCTTCCTACGTGTGTGCATCTAAAGACCTTCTTCACCATAGGTACAGATCGTTTTGCAAGATGTCCAGATTGAGTCGTCTTCACATGCTATCCTACTGCGCGCGGAGACGAGCACAAGCTGTGGGGGAGCTAACGGAATTAGTCCTAGCATGGATGGCGCAGTCTCCAGCCTGATGGGCAACCTCCATCGTGAACACGGAAGAGGACGTTGCTTGTTCTTTTCGTATAAGCTCTCTTAGCAGTCACAACTATGGCCCTATCAAGAAGTGCATGGGAACAAGCGCGCGAGCGCTTTATCGAAGACCTCAAAGAACCCGAGCGACTGATGTTCGCAGAAGCTTCTCTTGAAAACATTCTCTACAGTGCAAGTGCCGCTCAAAAGTCGCATCAAGATGGCAGCAGATCACGATACCTTGCGTCTAAGTTAGGTATTCTCTTGGCTGGCATCGACCAATATGGCAAGGCTTTGGACGTGTTTTCACAAGCATCTCGGATTCTATGCCCCTTGTGGGGGGCTTTGCGAGTCGTCATTCATGTTAGTTCCTTTACACCTGCCTCGAAGTGACGCTTTGTCTGATATTGATCGACCAAGCTGTCGTCCCAGTTCCAGAAATACTTCACAATTCTGATCGACATGTTGGAGCACATTGGCGACGTTTTACCCAGATTCCAGGCATATGAAACAATTTTCTCATCAAATCCTCGGCTAATTCAATCTCTTTCCAACGCTTACTTGGACATAGCTGAGTTCTGCACCAGCGTCAAAGCGACCTTTCAGAAGGCGAGGAAATCGGGTCCGTATCCGTACATACATTTCAGTCATTCTACAACAGTACTTCCTACTGACTAGCAATTGGAGTGGTGAATGCAAGGGTACTCTTCAAAGTATCATGGAGATCTGTCGAGCAGCAATTTGGAACACTTATGAAAGACTTTCAACGGCATAGAAAGTCGGTGGAAAAAGAAGCCGAATTGGCACATCTCGTCGAGGCAGACAAAGCGAGAGCAGTAGGGCGCGCGGAACAACAGCAGCAGGATAAAAAGAACTCTGGTATGTAGTAGTGCCTTCTTACTGGCCACATTTCATTGATTCTCCTGGCAGAGGCTGAACGAAGAAGACTTCTTTCAATGCTTTCCTCAAGTCAATGGGAGCAGCAACATTCGAGAATACTTGACTCGAGATACCCCGGTACTGGAACGTGGATACTGAGCAATGAGATATTCGAGCAGTGGAAATCGGCCATAGGAACACATCAGCAACAGTGTCTTTGGTGCTACGGTATTCGTAAGAGTGTTCAGTCTAATTCTTGTCTCTTCAATCAAGAGATCTCTACTGACAACGCAACCACCAATAGCTGGCTCTGGCAAGACCATTCTCACGTAAGGGCTTGACCTATGGCTCTGAAATCTGGTCTGACTGAAAATTCAGGGCTAGCGTGATCAATGCTCTATCCCAAGAAGTGGACGGTCGACATAGTGCTTTAGCATATTTCTATTGCGAATATGCTGATCACGAGAGTCTTGAAGCTTCCGTCATACTTGGTACAATCATCCAGCAGTTGCTCATTGCTAGAGACGTTATCGAGGATGTCATAGCGGCAAAGATTCGAGAAGCATATGGTGATGGCATGCAGAAATCTTCACCTGATGATCTCATCAAGATCCTGGAATACGTCATAAGAAAGTATCAATGCGTGTACATTGTGCTTGACGGCGTGGACGAAACTAGTCCAGACACGCAAGAGAGAATTTTCGCCAATTTTGCGAAGCTTTTGGTATCTCAACGTGGGCTATTGAGGCTATACTTTTCGACTCGTCCGATCACCTTGATGCCTTATCATTTTCCATCGTGCCTGAGCTTCGACGTTTCAGAGAACGTGGTTTCTGAGGATATCGAACATTATATCAAAGCCTCTGTTCAACAGAGGCTCCACAATCTCCCTGTCATAGACAATTACCCTTATCTGGAAGAAAGAACTGTTCTTGAGCTCACAGCAAAAGCGCAGGGCCTGTAAGTGCTTATTTGTCATCTCTCCCGCACGCTTCCATGGCTGAACATATAGATTTCTTTGGGTATCTCTTCAATTGGAAGAACTTTGTGATCCTTCTCATTCGGAGCGGAGTTTCATCTCTGCCTTACAAGACCTGCCGGAGGGTTTGACAGCAACATACCAGAGGATTTATAACAGGATTACCTGTCGTTCTGCACGCCAGAAAGTTCTCGCTGAAAGGATATTCGACTGGACTGTCTGTGCCAGGCGCCCGCTGAGGTTTGACGAGCTTAAGGATGCCGTTGCCGTAGACCTTGATGACGTCTCTTGGGATAGAAGAAAAATCTCATCAGAGATTGACGAGAAACGTTTTCTTAATGTGTGTGGAAATTTGGTGGTATTTCACGAGAGAGATAGTACCGTCCGCCTTGCTCATCACACAGTTGGGAAGTTTCTTGAGCAGCACGAAAAAGACCGTTCACAGGCCGATGCCAGAATCGGCCAGTTCTGCTTGACATATTTGGGCTTCGCCGACTTCGAGACCCAACTGATTTCTGTCGGGAAGAAGCAAGACATCTTAGGGGCGCAATCTTCGAGACAGGCTGGTTTTCATCGTATTCCTGAAGTTCTGGGCATCGCCAATGGTATTTACGATTTCATATTTGGGCTATACAGCCGTAACGGCGATCTGTCTCTTCCAGACGTCAATTACGCTGAGCTGACCCGAAGACATCAAAAGAAGCTGTTGCCAGAATCGTTGTCTCAGAAATATTATCTTCTGGATTACGTCACAGCGAATTGGATCTGGCATGCGAAAGGATTCGATCCTAAAGTTCCTAAGTGGTGGAGCACATTCGAGAAATTCGTGTTCTACAAAGCCTTGCCGTTTGACTTCAAGCCTTGGAACACCCTGGAAGGACAGTCTGATCTCCCTCACTTGGGAGTTTATCTCTGGGCCCTTGAGAACAATCATCTGCCTCTCTTACTCCTCCTTAAGGACCTTCCTGATCACTGGTCTCTGAGACCCTACCTTCAATACAAGACCTTGCGCCAAGATCGAATACCACCGCATATGTTGGAGCTTCGTGCTCAGAAAGCGACGGTCACCTTTGATCAATATCCCGACGCCTACGATTGGCCAGTGATGAAGACCCTCTTAGAAGGAACAGCAGAGATGCGTGATTTGTGTATGCAGGAAATTTCTTCGAATTCTTCGATTGTCTCATACCAAAAGCTCAAGTCCCGCGCTCTCAAAGATGCCAACTTGGGACTTCTTGAAAGTCTCCTGCGATTTGGGGCAAAGGTGCACAAGAGCGAGATTGATGCAACCAATGCCCTGCATACTGCTAGTCGAAGGGCGGATCAAGACCTTGTCAGAATACTATTGGATCGCGGTGCAGACGCCAATTCACGATTGTTTCAAGATGAGCGCGGACGGACTCCGTTATATGAGGTAGCCTTGAGCGAGATTCCTGGCGCTGATAGCTATCGTGGGCCTTATCTCAATACTACGTATCTGTGTTCGCCTTTTGACACAATGCAGCTTCTCCTGGATCGCGGTGCAGATCCTAATGCCAAGCAAGTTGGCGAGAGAACAGTCCTTCACAAGGCAATAGACTTAGGAGAGGCTTGCGTCCGGCTCCTGTTATCGCGGGGCGCAGATGTGGATGCTAGGAATGATCACCACGAGAGCATTTTGGACCTGGCCATCGATGCTTCTGACCGCATAATTGACATTCTGGTTGAGCATGGCGTCAATCTGGAGGCTAAAGACCCAAAGGGTCAAACAGCATTACTGAAAGCCGCAGGAAAGAAACAAAATTGCACAGCTAGAGTGAAGACACTCATTGGCCATGGTGCTAATGTTCATGCAAGAGACATCAGCGGCCAAACGGTTCTTCACCTTGTTTGTAGCTCGAGTGATGGCACGCTGCGGCGTCTTCTCGAGCTCGGAGTGGATGCAAATGCCGAAGACGAGCGTGGCGAAACACCCCTGAATTATGCCGTGAGACAAGAAGACAACGCAAAATTCAAGTTGCTGCTTGACTTTGGGGCGGTCCCTGGAGAAAGGAGCGCCGCGCCACTGACCGAGGCTGCCGTTTCCGACAACGAAGAATTGGTGGATTTGCTGCTTCGCATGGGAAGTGACCCGAATCTACTGGGGAATAGCGGAATGAGTGCGTTATCCTCCGCCACGCAGAGGAAGCACAAGGAAGTTGTAATGGCGCTGCTTGGGGCAGGAGCCGACCCGAATCTCAAGGACAAAAGCAATGTGGCTCCGCTTTCCCGAGCTATCATGAGCAAAGACAAGGAGATTGCACAGTTGCTGATTGAAGCGGGAGCTGTAGTCCAACCGCCGGATCCTTTCCCCTACAGTCCGATATATGTTGCGATCGGATCGGGTGACGTTGACATGCTCCAATTCCTCATTCAACAGGGAGCGGAGGTTTCCAAATTTCGGCCCAATGATTGGACTGGCTTGCGGCGTAGACATGCAGCAATGTGCGCATTTCTGGACCGGCTGAGTGTTCCTTTCACTTTATTCGATGACGACGATGATGGATATTAGTACGAGGGTGAATTATATGCATAAACGAGTCTCGTCCTTAGCGCTGCCACCACTTATCTCTCTACGAAGGTCTGCACTCAAATTCCTGAGCGCCAAACCCTGCATACCGTGCCCAAAGAATGTCACCTACTCAAACAGAACGCTAAAGGAGTTCTAAAACCGTACTCTGGTCCCCCGTTTCGGGGGCGACGTCCCCCAGATTTCTGATCCCTTTCCGTTCAAAAAACCCAATTAACCACGACTTTCGGTGCAGACCTTCGTACCGCTTCAATATGTAGCTCTTTTTGATTTTGCCAGTGTCTCCGTCATCCGTACTCGAGGTCTCCTCAATTCCGATCTGATTATATTCGAGCAGATTGATAAACTATGACCATGTCGTGGGCCCAATTGCAGGACGATGATTTACCGCGAAATGACTGAGAAGGAAGTTCATAATTGCGAGCCTTGCGTTTTTCTCCTAGTCAGCCTGAATACAGCTTCTACGAGCTTTCCATGTCGGCTTTATGCCGGCATTGTCAGCTCTGATGAGGGACGGCTCGACTATGAATGGGGGTATCCAGAATTACTTTTACAGTACGTAGTTGCTGCTTCCGATCGTTGAATGTATCACTTGTTCATTGAAAGCACCTATAGTAGAACTAGTAGATACAAGAAATCTGTTACAAATGTACTCTAGTCGCACTATTTGTTGATACTATATCATAAAGTGTCCAAGCACACAACATCTTTGTTGGCAGCTCAGAAATAAAAAGAGGCAGCTTATTCGAACGTTCAGAAGCTTTCAGTCACTGAGCCCATCACCAAGAAGTCCTCGGACTTTGGATAGCCGGCCACTCATGATCCTACGGCTGAGAGGAGATTCATGTCTGGTGTGTCGCATGTGTGAGGTGGATGCAATCGTCGGTCAGATCATTGGGGCCTCCGCTGTGTATGGAAGGTATGGAAGCCTCGGGAGAGTTTATAAGTACTGGCATAGGATGCTCAAACGCGCCCATTTTGATGTAGTTCTCGTCAACTCCAGGCGGTGTTTTTATATCGTACGATTTGCCTTCCAAGTGGGGAAACGAAGCTAGATTTTTTTTGCGAGCTTTCGACCCCAAAGATTCGTTGCGGGAGCGTGATTTGTTCTTTATTGCCTCGATGGAGGGCAGATGATGTCGGCATGTGTGGGCTGCTGCCGGCATGCAGGCACACATGATACCCACGAACATCTCCAGGAGACTGGAGTTCTACTCAGCTCAGAAGCTTGACACTGCTGGTACTTGAGGGCAGAGGCACGATTGAAGGGATCTTACGTTGCGGTAATCACGGATGTGAGACTCCAGGAATTGTCCTGTGTCCTCTGGATCTGGACCCTGTAGTAAATGCTGAGGACTGACCCCACACAAGCGCTAAAACGGCCCCATGTCAGTCTCCGACGCAGAGCGGTAGATGGCCGGAGCTTCGACTCACAGTAGCCCGGTCAAAAAAACAAGGATGATACCGATCCTCCGGCGAGTGGCCATCTGCAGCTTCGCCACTGCTACGATTGGCAGAATCAAGATATAAAGATCAATAACCAGATTCACGGATGAAAAGGGGACAGAAGCTTTGATAGACAGCTGCTCAAGTGGAGTCGTGACATGTGAAAACCATGTCTCGTTTCTACGAGGTGTTGCTTGGACGAAAGTCCAAACCATCGAACCAGTATAGAAGAGCGTCGTAAAGCCGGCCCCGAGGTTGGCGCTGATCCTCATCCAACGCATCGGTCCGAAAGTATTACGATACACGATGAAAAAGGTGATTTTGATGAACAGAAAAGTTGGTGGCGTAAGGACAATAATTAGGTAGGTTGGCTAATTCGTAATGGTATTAGAATAGCTCATAAGCATGAGCTGTTTACCTACAATCATTGTGGCATCGCTGGCGGCTTGAGGGATGCTGATATCCCATTCATGGACTCCAAACCTACCCTTGAGCACTCCTGTGGTGAGAGATGAATAAGAAGGGGTGGAAGAAGCAGAGAATGTTTCTTACCGAAAGTACTCGCCGCATATTGTGCAACAGCGCCAGTCTATTCCGCGCGTGCGAAACCTCAGCGTTTGCCCTGCTTGGTGTGAGGGATATACAGACATCGCTCACCATAGCGACCAAGATGGTGACTGTATTGAGATTGGTTAGTGATCCAAAGCTTCCCATCGCTGCTGCACTTGCCAGCGAAACTCACGGTCGTCCCACGTGTATTTCCGAACGATGAAGGTTTTGATGTAGAATCGATTCAGGACGAAGATTATAGAGATGCCCAGCAGAATAGAGGTCACCACGATCTGAGTCTGTCCGTGGCTCGGTGGATTACTGAAGTTGGGCGTTACTCCTGGTGGAGGCTGCCCAATAGAGTAATTGGAGAGTAGTTGCAATTCTTCCGGGGTAAGCTGTGACAAAATAATTGACGACATGATTGACGAAAGACTCCCCCGCTGTCGGATTGGATGTATGATCGCTGGAATACCTAGTATGGGTTCTTATGACAGTGGAGGTTGTTTAATCAAAGGTAAGCGTAGAATGAGTCGAGAAGCGGACCTGCTTATCCTTAAAGAGAAACGAGACTTTACGTAGCAGGGGCACAATTTTAAGGAATCTCCGGGCCCCCAATCGACGGAAGCACCTCGTATTGCCTATCATCCGGTTCGTCGCTGTCTATAGGATACGGTCTCGAAGATCCGGGGAAGTATGTAATCAAGTCATTCGTTCTGCACATTTCAACAGAGATTACTGCTGCAGCTAGGCATTATCAATCAGCAGATTCCTGGAATACCATTCTCGAAAGGATCGGCTCGGGCGGTGCAGGCCCAGCTCACGTCAGATCTGGATGCACTCGCGCTTGCTTCAGGGAGCATCCACGTTGCCATTCCCTCAAGACAACCCTTTCCCCTGCCTCGAGCAGCTATACGCTGATAATCCTCTTTGCATCGACGGTATGGCAGAAAATATCATGACTAGGTGCATTTTGAATGTCACGACTAGGTGCGTTTTGAATGTCACGAGTCCAGGCTCCGGCCCGAATGCCGTGAATAGTAGAATAGGTAAGTGCGCAGTTCCCACGTTTACTTTACGATTTGGTCTTTTGGCCTGGCCTGGCCTGGAGTGGTATCTTCATGAGTTGGTTCACCCGAGATGACCTTTTGACGTTCATCGACTGCTGATCGTTATCCGCTGCTACAGAGTAAGCTGAGAAGGCAACGTTTGTGTTCGTCTCAACAGTAACTTGTGCGCATAAGAAAATTAAGAGCCGGCAAGAGTTCGCTTAACTGTCAGCTTTACCCGCACACATACTGTTGTAAAAGGTAGAATGACCATGCCAAATGGGTTTAACAGGGCCGTACAATGTATGTGTGCGTCATGCCCGCTTGTGTTGGTGCGCGGACGCACCGAGGTCCGAGAATCCTTCTGCGCAGTTGCGGATCCGTAGATTAAGGACACAGCGCTGTGACACGGAGATAGAATGATTTCAAATGTACTGTTGCAGCGATGCTCTGTTTGCTGGTTGCCGGTGATTGGCGCGGCTCCAAACCATGCTTTGCTGACACACATGTGGATGAGCAGCTGCTTCATGAGACTTTCCGGAGACATATGGAAGGCCTACAACCAAGGAGGGTCAAACAAAACAGCAAAGTTGCCTTGCAAGCTTTCTGTCGAAACCGGTTCAGTGGGCCATTGAGCTATCGTCCCGCCGTACCGTTGGACGACTCCAGACATTTGTGCCAAATGGTTTAGGCTAGTAGCATAATGTTGAGAATTATGGGAGGATCGATTGATTATCTACTTTGTGAAGGATGGTGTGAGAGCTACATATATAGCCGAGTCTGCAACGTGATTTGCCACCGTGCGGAGTAGCTACAACACAGGTGCTGCAGCATTTCCAACACATAGCCTGCTCGCATTGTTCGTGATCATCGGGTTGTACGTTAGTATGACCCATTGTTTGAGGTCACGAGTTTTCGCGCATGGCAAATTGGCGATGGACCAAGTCCCCAGCCACCCAGCTAAGAAGGCCGCGATTGATGTAGGAATTGTAATTTTGATACTCTTTGGCATTTTTGCCGTTTTTCAACGAGGAAGATGAAGAGGAAGACTAATACTGTACTCTATAGCTGATAGCACCGCGAAGCACGATGGTAGCAAAGATGAATAGACCAACCCCTCGAGATCTAATCGTGCCGCACACCAAGCTCGCCACGAGTGAGCTGGCGAGCTTGGTGTGCGGCACGATTAGGTGCTAGGCAACTAGCTTTCGCACCAACATTTCTCGCGCGGCTGAGCTTTTGACCTCTGAATGACTTCGTCCTACCATTGAAACCCGAGCACTCCCAAACCTTGGCTAGATTGACTCCAGGCCGCTTCGACCATGATAATGTTGAAGCTCACAAACCTCCACTAGATGATTTCCGGTGCCCTCTCCTCACGTATAGCCAGCCATGCTTCCACCCAACGCTCAATCCATTCGGGCTTGATTTCTCCAATAGCCCTCATCTTCGAACTGGCATCCTCCGTCTTCGATGTCTCAAATTCCAGAGTCTTCCCATCTTCAGCCAGCTTCTCATAGAACCCCAGCAGCTTGGCGGCTGGGTTACTTTTGAGCATTGTCTCGACGTCTGCACTACCAGCTGTTTCGGCATCTGTGCGAACTTTGTCGAGCCAAGCTTGGAACGGTACTGTGTCTATCTTCTCTGTTCTAGCGTTTGAATGACTGAGTGTATTGACAATGCTCGGAAGGAGTGACTTCCAAGTTACAGGATGTGGGTTCAACGGATGAAAGACACGTGCTTTGCCGGTCTCTTCAGCTTGTATCGGCGTTGGAGCCTCCTGCCGCGCAATATTGAGAGTCAATTCCACAAGCACCTCTGCGAGGAGATCGATAGGAACCCAATCGATCTTGGTTTGGCTTGCCCCCAGCGAATCCGGCACAGCGCCGACATGAAGCGAGCTGAGAACGAGGCTAGGCAGCCACTCCCACTCGTTCCAGATGCCTTGGCCATTGACCGGTCCTGCGATCTGCCCGACCCGCGCGATGCCAGCATCGATGGAGAGTCTCTTGGAGGCATAGTCGAGAAGGAGCTCCGCGAGATATTTACTTTCTCCATATCCCATAGATGACGGGGCTTTGGTATCTGAGATGATCTCCTCACGGATCGAAGGACTGCTGCCGTGGTAGTCAAGGACAGAGCTTATGGAGGAGACGAAGAAGACAACTGGAGAGTGAGCTGCTGAGACGGCGAACTCTGCAAGCCGAGTTATCCCAACAAGTTGTGGGCCGAACGCAGATAACGGGAGGTTGAAGTTGACGGGCCACGCACTGTGGATGACTGCAGTGGCTTGAGTCAATAAAGCTTCATATGTCTCACGCTCAAGCCCAAACTCCTGTTGCGAGATGTCTGCAGTCAAGAAGGTTACTCGGTCCGAAGGATAATCACTCGCCAGCTTGCGGGTCTTGTTCCGCTGTGATCGAATAGACGAAGAACCCGATGCTCTGTCAAGACAATAAACATGAGACGCAGAGGGTGTATTTAGGAGCACTTCGAGCAGATATGAGCCGAGTGCACCTGATGAGCCAGTCAGAATCACAGTGTGTTTCTTGTTCTCCGCGGTCCTAGTCGCACTCGACTTCGTTGTTTTTGTCTGCAAATTGCTCACGAGGTTATCGATTGAATTTTTGTGCTCCTGAAAGGTCGCTTCGATAGCTTGCCGGCGTGTCTGCTGATAGAAAATCTGTGACTGCCGGCTCAGGGCCGAGAGCTCCGACATTGCATTTGCGAGCGAAAACACGGTAGGATTAGTATACACTGTGCTGACAGCAATCTCCAAATTGGCGAAACTTTGTCTCAAATCACGTGTGATGAGCAGTGCTTGCAGCGAATCCATGCCTAGAAGGAAAAGGTTGTCTTCATTTTCGTATCGATTCCAACCGGTGCGTCTGGTGATCGTCTCGCGTATGAACGAAGAAGTCTTTTCGCGGTCATGTACATCGATAGCCTGTTTGATATCTGTTGCAGGAGAAATAGCTATTCTCTCCGCGTCAGCATACAAGGCTTCTAGCTCTTCTGCGTATAGGCTTAGAGTTGGCCTTCGTTGCACAGTGCCTTTCCCTGCTCTCATCATAGGTTTGTTGGGGTCCACGAAAAGAATATGTGATTTATCAATCATAGCATGAGCAGGGCAGTCTTTATTTGCTTCCTGGATTGTTGGCCATATGCGCTCGAGGGTTTCTGCTCGTTCGGCAGCTGAAAGAACCTTCTCAGCCGTAAGCTCGATGAGGAGGGCAGCTTGAAATCTTTGAGCACCCGCGACTAAAGCTGCGCGGACTTCAGGAATGCTGTTGATGCGCTCTTCCATAGAGGTGGGATTGGTCTTCTCCCCAGTCAGGAAGACTATAATGTCGTCGGCCCTGCCTTGATGCTTCCAAAGGCCGGGCTTGGATGGATGAGCTGAGAAGAGATCTCCGCTTGGGAACGTCTGGAGATTAGGGTACAGTTTAAAGACCGGCTGCCAGGATTCGAACTTTGGGTTTCTGACGATGCAGAGTTCGTATAGATCATCCGAACAATGCTCGAATCTGACTCCAGTATCTGGATGAATGTTCACGTATTTCCAGTCCTCGTGGGGCCATACACCCTCTGGTCGAATTGATGGGGGAACCCCCATCTCTGAAGCTCCATATATGTTCACTAGCTGCATTCTGGACGCGACGGGATGACCAAGAACTTGAGGAACGTCCCCGCCGGCGTAGAGTAGGGTTTCTAGTTTTTCGGCGACGAAGTCCAACGTGGCCTTGTCTTTGCCAATGTCTGCTATAATTGTTGGCGGAACAAGAGCCACGTCCGCCGTCGTGTGCTTGAGTGCGTCCAACATGACCTGTGCTGTCGGGATTGCTGCTGCAAGCGGATAGACTATAGTTGTTCGATTGTTTATGGCGTTGCATAAGCTGGTGCAGTGATTTGCAGCATGGAAAGGAGGTAGCATGAACAAGAGTCTGTTTGCTTGAAAAAGTCTGTCTTGGGACTCGAATCCAGATGGCGGATCCAACTGCGTCATCTTGACGTATGCTGCCGCAAAGGCATGGGACCAAACGATCGGCTTTGGAAGACCAGTAGATCCTGAAGTATGGAAGGCAAGGAGAGGTTCATGGCTGGCTCCGTCGAAAGTTTTTGTGTATGGGTAATGAGGATGTCTCTTGGTGAGCAGTTCATGAAGATCTGGAACCTCAGCGACGTGAAGCTTGTGAGCAGCCGTAAGCGCGGAGACCATTGGTGGCTGCGGATTGGGTGCGAGTAAGACGGTACAGTCCAAAAGGTTGAATAGGTTGACATGAGCTGGAATGCTATTGCGAGGTGAGGTAAGGAGCATCTGATGTTCAAACCGGGTAAGCATCCCCCGCTATCTCTGCCATTCCTAGCTTTGACTAACCTTGTATCCAGCCTTGACAGCTCCTAAGATCAGAACATTGTATCTCAGATCATTCGGGCCTATGTAGGCCAGGGTATCAAAGGTTTCTGATCGACCAAGTGTCTTCTCCAACCACCATGCGGCGCCATTGACGGCATTGGCCAAGTCTTCGTAAGTAATTTTCCTATACCCTTCCTCGTAATTAGTGGCCGAGACAGGGAATTCTGCGTACAACGCTCGAGGACTCCGCTTAGCTCTGGAATCGACGATGTTGTTCAGGATGTCTGGCTTTCCGAACGGATAGTCAGGAGGAGTCTCTCGATCTTCAATCTCGCGGATAGTCATGGTGGTCAGTCGGTCGGTCTGGTCTTCGCTATCAATCACTGAGGCGTTGAGTGCAAGCTCCCAGTCATTGCGGTGGTAGCTGAAGAGGCGCGGGGAGCGTGAAAGCAAGGTTGGTCAACACTTAGGACAAAAGTTCTTTGCCTTTGTCTTCAGTTTAAGAGAAGTCAAACCAGACGATGAGTTGTGGAGGAGATGAGCTTCTTCGACATTGAATGGGAGTCCTCCAATAATAGGAAAGCATGCAAGATTATATGTTACTATCGTTGCGCCAGAAATTGACGAGAAGATGAGAGGCTGCTTGAACTCGTAAGCAAACGCGGTAAAGTACGTGTATAGCGCCATACGGTCACGTATTCATTACAGGATTTGAGGGTGATAATCGGCCAAACTTACCTAGTCGGGGGCATCACTTGCAGATCTATAGCGGTGTGGGGGCCAAAAGTCACCGTGCCGAGGTTTCCCCGGCCACTCTAGCATCCACCAAAACATTGCTGTACTTAGACACTCCTAAATAGTCACCAGCAGAGTATACCCTCACCTACACCTACAGATCGAATACTGCGGGAAGGCAATGCTGCTAAGCTTATCAAGTCTCATTTGTGGTAGAAATGCACCTAATGCCAGCAATAGCCGGGTAAAGCTCGGGGCGGAGACTTTTGACACCTGTGGGTGTAGAGGAATGCCAAAAAATGCCTCAAATTTCATACCTCTCCATCATGTTGCAACGGAGCCAATATTCTCGAGTAGGAAATCTTTGCGAATACGTCCACGCGTATGAACCCAAGAGTTCGGTTCGCTGCCCTTCCACGATCTGCATAATGCGGCACGAAAACGTACTTAGTAGCCGTTTCTGGTGGCCCGACGGGAGGGCGAGTCCCGGTCTTTCCGAACCCGAAACGTCCTGCTTTCCTATGGGGTCCCCCACAGATAAGGCGACCCGAGTTGAACACTAATGTACCTATGGGATGGCGGTGCTGGAGGTGCCGGTAACCGTATTCTAACTATTGTATACTAACTACCTTACCTAAGGTAAATTGTCGATGAATCCTGTCGGAGCTTACCTACACCAAGACCATGCACGATTAGCGCCATTGCGGAAGTAAGGCTTTTAAGGAACACACGAGGAGGCATGTGATGGACAATATCCCTATCTCCCTATCTCCCTATCTCCCTACCTAGCTGCAGAACACGGACGAAGGAAGTGCGTTCGCAATCAAACCTGACCTATCGTTGCGCATATCAATCACAACGTAAGGCAGGGGCCAGTGCAAATTCCAAGTCATACTCGCGTCGGCATGACGACATCATGCACGCCTCGGGTCCTGCAACTCTCCCTACACGTGCTATTCCGTACATGCCCATGCAATTGTGGGTCTCGTGGGTCTCCCACTCCTTCTTATTCCGAATTAGCGAACATTGTGCCTCCCCCAGACAGACAAAGTCCAGAAGTCTTGGCCTCACCGTCCTTTGGTAAGGCAAAAGGCAAGAACGTTTCACGTCAGTCGTGCCTTTCGACGATTTCCGGGTAGGATCCTCTAAGGTAGGTAGTGAATTGCGATTTGCCGTCCAGTATACTTAGCTTATCAATCCCTTACTCCGTAGACATCTCCAGCGTTGGAGCATTTTTCGACTTCGTGAAATTCCTGCTCTCGAAAACAAGATGCCGACTTTACCCACCCCATCCGACTTGCCTCCGTCATATTTAGATGAATATACGGGTGCCAAGCTTATAGCGGTGGCCATTGCTTTCATTCCCTTGGAAATCTTCTTCGTTGGTTTGCGCTACTACTCACGATATATGCACAAGACCGCCAAAGGGTTGGACGATATCCTCGTTGCGCCTGCCCTAATGTTCTGTCTCACTCTGGATATCTTAGGAATAGGTCAGTCAAATATCCTTCAGCAATGGCATGCTACCACTCTTGCTCGGTGATCAAATTGCAAAAATGCCCAGACTGACGCAGGTCCAAACTAGCTATGGCGAAATACGGTGGTGTAGGGCGGCATCTCTTGGCGCTCGAAGCTATAGACCCGAATAAAATTGTGAACTGGGCCAAATTCCTGATAGCTGTCGAATGGACCTATCTTGCGGCGGTGACTTTGCCAAAACTCGCCATCTTGAGCATGTACCTCAGGATCTTCACCACAAAATCGTATCGCAGGAGCGTGTATGTTCTAGGTGTTATTTTGATCATGACTTTCGTCGTTGGAGGCCTCACTGGATCGCTCGGATGTCAGCCGCTGGCCTTTTTCTGGAATCCTACTATACCCGGCGGTCATTGCATCGACATTAACACGTTTTTCAGGTGGATCAGTCTACCTAACATCCTCACGGACGTAGCGATGCTCGTCCTACCTCAACCACTCATATGGACGCTAAAAATCACAAGAAACCAGAAGATAGGATTGACATTGACATTCTTGACCGGATCTGTTGGATTGATAGCCTCGATATTTCGCTTTACGACCTTCTTTCGGAACGATGCTATAACTGATGGTACTTTCTCGTCTGTGGAGCTCATGTCATGGACGATTATCGAACCAGGCATCTACCTGATGGCAGCTTGCCTACCCCCACTACGTCCGCTAGCTCAACCGTTCTTCAAAGGCACCATCCTCGCCCGTCTCGGCACGAAGTGGACTCCTAAGCAGAGCGACGGATCTTACGAGCTTAGCCCGGTGAACAATAAGCCTAGGGGACACAGAAGTCTTAGATCCGAAGTCCATGGCCCTCCGCCAGGCTTCAGTCGCCTAATCGCTGGCAGGGAGACCCTTGGTGAAAACAGTGAGGACGAGAGGAGTCTGGTGGATGATCGCAGGAGCGCGAGGGAGAACGTCATACGATTCGTTCGAGACAACTGTGGTGCGGATTTAGAGGACCAGGATATTCATGTTGAGCACGACATTGTGGTCACGACATCCGATCCTCTTGCTTCAAGAAGCCAAGAACTTAAAGGGAGCATTTGATTCTAGGTCAATTTAGATGGACTGTCACACACAAGCCTTGGCCCAAACATATTCCCTGTACAGCCCAGCACAAATAGACAAGAGCATTGTAATGATCAGTCTAGCGGCAAAGACAAGCTGATAGCCAAATGGGCTAGCCCTGTGACTTCACAGATTTACAGGCTTTGTTCTCCTGATTCCTCCCCCGCCCGTTAATGATGTGTCTTCACGGAGCGCTCACTAGATTCACACCGGTCTATTGTCCGTCTGATGGCACGAACCGCGCCGTTCATCGCATCGGGTGACCTAGCTCCAGGCACATCGTGGCCGAGATGGTGGACAAAATTTTTTTTGAGATGAGGATCGCACAACTCGCTGAGGGTGACACTTGTACTTTTGGCCAATTCATCGTTTGAACCCCAAATGTGTGCGGTGGGTATTTGGATCGGCTGTCCTCCTGTTGCGCCTATGTTCCGTATCTCACCATGTAGGATCGCCGCAGGGTCGAAAGGTACTCCGCCAGAGAAGAAAATGGCACACTTGAAAGGTGGATCAGGATTGGGTCCTTGGTGTTCCTGGAATTGATTGATGATGAGCGTAGCGGCAAGGGTTCCGCCCATGGAGAAAGCCAAAACGCCATCAAATGGCCCTTCTTCCGCTACATATCTTTCCAGATCCGACAGAGCCTTGCGCATGCTCTCGGCCGAATTCAGGTTGAAATACTTGAAGTATTGATCATCTGCTGGGAAGAATGGTTGGATTTCTGTATTCCTTTAACACGGAACGTCCGAGATTTTTTATATCCCGAACCTGGTGCCATTGGACATGAGAGTGATCCTTCCACGAACTCGAAGGTGTGATGATCGGCAAGCTCGTATCTCAGAGCCGCTGTTGTATCTCAGATCCAGAGTCTTCACATACCGGATTCCTCTGTCCGCAGTGCTTACCCGTTTGGGTTTCGAAGACCTGCACCTCGATCAAAGAGTCAGTCCATTGCACGCAGCCAGAACTCCCTGCCTCAGATGTCATATGTGAGAGGATGACAGGTAGCGCAGTTGTACCTCGCTATTTGTCCCATAGCCATGAAGACAGAGAAAACGCATTGAGCGTGGATCCGCCCTAGTCGGTCCTTCAACTCGACGCAACCTTCCACGAAAGCTTCAGTCTTTCAGTAGGATTTGTCCTGTAAAGAGAAGGGGGAGGAGCGAGTGAGTCAGTGGCGAGGAGCTCGTGAGAGGAAGTATCCGTAAGTTCGTGGCATAGAACGAAAGCGTGCGCGTGTGATAGAGGTAGAGGGAGGAGAGAAAGTAGAAAAGAGAAGAAAGCAAGCGCAAAAGTGGATCGCAGGTAGGATTCTGGTAAGCAAAGCGGTACCTTGACCCCGCCATGGGGTTCTGATCGATTGATTGATTGATTCATAGTGTCCTGAAGTCTTGCCTTAGCGGCCGACTATGCCAGGGAAGCAATTTATCTATCTAACAATATTTGGCTAGACCAAAAGTTTCAACGCCTTGGAAAGGGTTCTCCTACATCGCAGGGCCCCTTTGATGGATTGCCGTGTCCTGTTTTTTGACCTGTAGCCCTGATATCTGTGTGTTTATAGTTGAATAGTTGGGACTCCCCTGAGCCCGGGAGTCCTGTAGAAACAATATCCAAACTCCGGCTCTTTCCCCGTATAACCTCCTACATTGCGGGATTGCCTAGGAAACACTGGGGGTCCACTACTTCCCAGTAATCTTTTCCTCGGTGGAGAAGGTCGAGGTTCGAGATCCGGTACCACCACGTCGAATACGTTTCTATAAGGCAAGGCCGAACGGTTTGTGCCGTATATCACAAAGCACGCTGAGGCATTGATTGAGAGAAATGCCTCGGATTTTGAAGGATTTCTTGGAGATGCATGTTTCGATGTCTGCGAGGTTGCTTTGAAAGACTGGGAGTGATAGATTACCGACTGAAATATTGATCGTGATTACAACGTTCGGAGGCTAATGTCCTTGAAATGTACGCTGGTTGGAGCGCTTGAGAGACTTTGCCCCATGACCGGATTTTCGTTCAGCTTCTCCAAAGTTGCCTCGGTTGCCACGAGAAATATTGGAGGCGATAAGGTAAGGATTGCAGATGCCTTTCTCCGAAAGTCAACACCCGGAACGGGCGCAATAGTACTCATAGGCTACCCGGGTAAGCTACCATGCGCTAGGGTTCTCGATCCGGATCATGTCCGTACAGTTGTTGGGTGCGGGTTGCAGATCCACCAAGGCCTTTGTTCCGACTCTTCCAAGACGACTTGTTCCCAAGGAATATATTATTTAGTGGGCCTCGGAAGATTTGCCCCAAATGATAGGTGAGCCTTTCTTCGCAAACTTTGCCCCGATGATAAGTAAGCACTTCTAGCTACTGCAAGATTCCTTATCTTTATGCACTATGCTCCTCTCTGGAAAACCGATTCGATGACGACCAGGCCGAGTTTATTTCGTTGAAATTCTTATCGTTTTCGTCACTGCCTTACCACGAATCGATTGGATGTGGTAGAAAGGTATCATCGAAAACCTCGAAAGACCTTGCTATCCATGCTATGCCTTACAACTGTTCTCTTTACTCTAGCATTTATGTTCTCTGCTCTGTTCGTCCCTGTATCCCAATCTGTTACGCATTCTCGTATACCGAGAGTCCCTCTGGACGATGAATCCACAAAAGTCTCACGAATGCAATGGCGATAAATCTCATCTCACCAACCCAACGCCCAATAGTCATGATGAGTGCTTCGACCAAGACAAGCTTGAAGCTATTGCCATCGTTGGTCTCTCTCTAAAGTTTCCTCAAAAGGCAACATCCTCAGAATCGTTCTGGAACATGTTGATGGAGGGAAGATGTGCTGTGACAGAGGTACCTGAAGATCGGTGGAACCTCGCTTCATTCTACCATCCAGACGGGGAGAGAAAAGATTCGGTACGCCTAATCTCTTGTATCTTCGATTTTACACCCCCTGCTGCTATTTGCTGGTGTTAACCGTGGAGCAGATCCCTTTACGCGGAGGACACTTCCTGGAAGAAGATATATCAGCTTTTGACGCACCTTTCTTTTCGATATCCCCTACTGAAGCAGCGGCATTGGATCCACAGCAGCGGCTTCTTTTGGAAACCAGTTATAGAGCGTTAGAGAATGGTATGCCTTCTCGTTATTTCGTCTTCAAATCATTGATCTTTAATGATATTTCATTAGCTGGAATCCCGCTGGAGAAGGTCCTGGGCTCTAGGACATCTGTATTCACCGGCTCTTTCACGAATGATTATTTGCATCTTAACACAAAGGACACGGAGCGAGGATCCAATTACGATGTTGTTGGTCTGTCATCGTTTGCAATGCTTGCGAATAGGCTTAGTTGGTTTTACAACCTTTCTGGGCCCAGTGTTAATCTGGACTCGGCATGCTCTAGTAGTTTGATGGCATTGGACATTGCTTGCCAGGGTCTCCGTAACGGAGATGTAGATATGGTAGGCATTGCAGTCTAGTTTTTGTTGTCGCCATTACTCACGCGATCACAAGTCCCTTGTTGCGGGTTGCAACTTAATGTTCAATCCAGACTGGATGCTTCTTTTGTCGAACATGAGTTTTCTTTCTCATGATAGCCGGTGCTTTTCCTTTGATCACCGAGGCAACGGCTATGCGCGAGGAGAAGGTATTGGCTTCGTTGTGATCAAGCGCCTATCAGATGCAGTCCGAGATGGGGATACGATTCGTGCAGTGATTCGGAGTACGGGCTCCAACCAGGACGGCCGAACTCCGGGAATAACTCAACCCGATCAAAATGCTCAGGAGAGTCTGATCAGAGAAACATACCAGAAGGCAGGATTGGATATGAGCTACACGAGGTACTTTGAAGCGCACGGGACCGGCACTGCAATCGGCGACCCCGTTGAAGCGCGCGCACTTGGACGAGCTTTTCGTGAACACCGAAGTACAAAACATCCATTATATGTGTGAGTAATATCTTTGAGGCTCGATCCCAAGGCTGATCGTATTAGTGGAGCTGTTAAGTCCAACATAGGGCATCTCGAAGGTGCCAGTGGACTCGCGGGTCTCATTAAGGCCGTGTTGGTATTGGAACGGGGGGTCATCCCCCCAAACACGAATTTCGAGACACTGAACCCGAATATCGACTCGGACTTCTTGAAGATTGAGGTTTGTCGCTGATCAGGGTTTAGGATCATGCGCCTAATGATCAACAGTTTCCAATCAAGGCTACTCCATGGCCCGTTCATGGACTACGAAGAGCATCTGTCAACTCCTTCGGCTTTGGTGGTTCCAACTCCCACGCGGTTCTTGACGATGCTTGTCACTACCTCCGCTATCACAACATTAGCGGCCGACATTGTAGTGTAGAGTATCCGCCTTTGATAGAATCAGTGAGCGGGCAGCCCTCAAATGTGATGCATGACATTTCTGGCAATGGTTGCGCATACCCACCAGCCCAGGGCACATCTCATGCGCTAAGCATCCAACATCCTGGCCTGCAGACGAAAGAGATTGCGCGAAATTTCCCCAATAGGTTACAGACTTCTCCATCACCGAAAGTACTGGTATGGTCAGCTGCAGACGAGGGCGGATCAAATCGCCTGAGTACGGTCTATGGTCAGCATTTCGCCCGTCTTTCTCTTCAGCCTGAGGAGGCTGAGGTATACGTGGAAAAACTCGCGTTCACATTGGGTGTTCGCAGAAGCAACCTACCTTGGAGGTCTTTTATAGTAGCAAGCTCACTTGGACAATTGCATGATATGCAAGCGAAATTGTCCAAGCCTATGCGCGCCGTCACGAATCCCAAACTCGGATTCATTTTCACTGGACAGGGAGCGCAGTGGTATGCCATGGGAAGAGAGCTCTTGTCTTACACTGTTTTCAGAGACAGCATTCAGAAAACAGAACTGTATTTCAATGGCTTCGGCTGCCAATGGTCGCTGATGGGTATGGTTTCGATTCTAGCTATGGTGCAGGTCTGACCCTCAATAGATGAACTCCTCAGAGACAAGGCTACTTCGAATGTCGACCAACCGCAATTCAGCCAGCCTCTTTGCACAGCCTTACAAATTGCTTTGGTCGAGCTTTTGAGAAGCTTCGAGGTTTATCCATCCGTTGTTGTCGGCCATTCATCGGGCGAAATAGCAGCCGCGTAAGTTCAAGAAACTCCAGCACTGATTTTGCTGATCTCATCGCTCTAGGTACTCTGTTGGTGCTCTGTCCTGTCGTTCAGCATGCAAAGTCGCCTATTATCGTGGACTCCTTGCAAACTCTCTGGTGAGATCTGATCGGAGCCGAGGTGCCATGTCCGCGATACCTTTATCCGAATCTCAAGTGCTGCCTTATCTCGACCAAGTAGCACTCAAATTTGGAGCGTGTGATCTCCATGTGGCCTGTGTCAACAGCCCGAAAAACGTTACAGTCTCAGGCGGGGAGATCCAGATCGATTACCTTCAAGAAGTCTTGAAAGGAAGATCTATCTTCGCCAGAAAACTGAAGGTCAATGTCGCATATCACTCGCCTCGGATGAATGCAATTGCATCTGAATATCTTGCGCTGATTAAAGACCTGGAATACGGTGATCCAGCTCCCAGATCTACCACGTACATCTCCTCTGTTACTGGCACGCATCTGTCCACGCAAGAATTATGTCATGGCGAATACTGGTGCGAAAACATGGTCTCGCCAGTGATATTCGCAGAGGCGCTGGGGCACATAAGATTCCATCCGGAAAAAAAGTTGAAGAAAAAACTGGATGGCAGCCACGTGAACATTGCAGCAGCACACGACCTTCTTGAGATAGGACCTCATTCGGCTTTACAGACTTCTATCCGGGATACTCTAAGGACCAAAACGAGGGGTAGTCACGTTGGGTATATTCCTACACTGATAAGACATTGTTCTGGATTAGACACAATATTAGAGATGGTTGGTCGTCTCCATTGCGCCGGCCACTCTGTCAATCTTCATTGGTCGAACAGTATCGATGGCGGCTCTTCGGGTCGTTCTGATCATTTGGTACCATTGACCGACTTACCTGAATATCCCTTTGATCACACTCAAACGTATTGGCATGAGAGCAGGACAAGCAAAGGATTCAGATTTCGAAACAGCCCCAGACTTGACCTTCTTGGGAGCCCTGTAGCAGACTGGAATCCCTTGGAAGCCCGATGGCGCAACGTAATCAAAGCATCGGAAGTACCTTGGGTTGCAGACCACAGGGTATGTGACCTTACTTCTTCGGTGATCTAAATTTGTCATTCATTTGCGCGAGACCGTAATGTTGTAACCCTGACCCAGCAAAGAGATCAACAGCCAAAGTTTTACCTTCTTCTTGCGATGTAATACTGACTGGCTGAACAGATTAGTGGATCTCTTTTATACCCGGCAGCTGGTATGCTCGTAATGGCAATCGAGGCCGCGAACCAGATGGCTGATAAGAGTCGAACTGTCAAAGGTTTCAAGATCAAAGACGTATCCTTCCATACGCCGCTCAATTTGACACTCGATCCAACAGGTGTTGAGACAATGTTTTACCTCCGCCCTGTGAGGGAGTCCATCGAAGGGGACTCAACTTCGTTGGACTTCAAGCTATGTGTTTATGAGAGGGACCAATGGGTCGAGAACTGTCGCGGCACTATCAAGGTTGATTATCAACAAAGCTCCGGAGAAATAGACCAAGGGAAAGAAGCAGATGAGGAAATACGCCATTATCGACAGATCGATGACGGCGCCGCCCTATCTTGTACACATGATATTGACTCAAAAGTGCTTTATGGGCGTTTGCTGGAACTTGGATACGGATATGGTCCAACATTCCAGCTTCTGAAAGCCGTGCGTTTTGATGATGGGGGGATGGCAACCGCCGACGTGGAGATTTCTCAAGCGAACGCCAGCAATGCACAAGCTCACATTATACATCCTACAAGTCTGGATGCGATGATGCAGCTCGTTTTCGCTACCTTTACACAAGGCAAAGATGCGATGTCAACAATGGTTCCTACGCATATAAGAAAATTATGGGTGTCGAGTTCTGGACTTGGAGATCCTGGTGATGGTATAGTCAAAGCTGTAGCAACCTCAATGCCGAGAAGCTATCGCGGGATTGAAGCTTGCATCTCTGTCCTGGACGAGGCCAGAAGAAACCTCCTGCTGCAGATGGACGGGCTAGATATGACGATTGTGTCGAGTCCTGAGGTCGGTGCACTACCTAGCGAAGGGGCAAAACAGCTTTGTTCCCATCTAGAACGCAAACCTGCCATTTCCCTGTTAGAGCAACCAGAGATCCTCGAGTACTGCGAAAGAGCTCAAAAAACTCAAGCCGAACCAGTCGACTTCTTCGAGGATTTAACGCTACTCTTATTAATGTTCATCTCGAAGACTTTAGAATCAACCGCAACGATGGAGCCACAGACTTTGAACTCCAATTATCAGAGATACGTAGACTGGATGCGGATGCAGCTAGAGAGATTCCAGAAGGGGCAACTGCCACATAGTCGTCCTGAGTGGAAGGCCAGCTTGCAAGACCCAGAATGCTATGAGACCCTCTGCAAGCGGGTCTCAGTAGCCAACAAACAGGGAAAGCTATATACTGCAGTTGGACAGAACCTTGTTCAAATCTTGGGTGGTGCTGTCGATCCGTTGGATCTCCTGTTCAAAGGTGACCTTGCTAGGGACTTTTATCAAGAATTGAACAACAGTACTAATTGCTTGCACGCATTTGGCCGTTACCTGGACGCGCTAGCCCACGAAAACCCCAAGATGAGAATTCTTGAAATTGGCGCTGGAACCGGCAGTATGACTAGTTCTGTTCTAAACGTTTTGGCCGACAATGGAGACGCGGAAGCCACTTCGCGCTTTGATCGGTACGACTTTACCGATATCTCTCAGTCGTTCTTTGAAAACGCTCGCAACAACTTCACGGATCACAGAAGGATTCATTTCAGAGCTTTGGACATCGAGAAAGATCCAGTGGCGCAAGGCTTCGATGCCGGAGCCTATGACATGATAGTTGCCTCGAATGTCTTGCACGCTACAAGGGATCTGAGCGTAACTGTCGGCCACGTCCGAAAACTTCTCAGACCTGGTGGCAAGCTTGCATTGTTCGAGGTAACAGAGCCTCAACTTCTACGAGGTGGATTTATTTTCGGCCTGTTATCTGGTTGGTGGCTTGCAAACGAGGACTACCGGCAGTGGAGTCCATGTATCTCAACAGGCTCATGGCATGAACTACTTACTCATCAAGGTTTTTCTGGAAGTGAAGTTGTGCTACGAGATTTTCAGAGCGACAGTTGTCATGAATCGAGTATAATCGTATCAACCGCCGTTGAGGAGCCAAGGCAACAGTCAAGCTCACTTTGCCTCCCAAAGACCATGATCGTGACAGAAGGTCGAATGGCGGAGGACTCTGTAGCGCAGCAGCTTGGGGTTCAACTGCAATCACTGGGAGTCCCCGATTACAGTATACTTTCTCTCCGCCAAACAGCGTCGATGGATGATCTCAACGAAGCCTTCTGCATTTTCTTATGCGAACTTGAGAGGCCACTTCTCTACGACTTGAAGCCGGAAGAATTCTATAATCTCCGACGCTTACTAGCATATGCTAACGGTACATTGTGGGTGACCAGAGGTGGAGGCACGTCCGGATCGCCGGAATATGGGATGATAGATGGTCTTGCCAGAGTGTTGCGCACGGAGAGCGACAGAAGTCTGACTGTGACCTTGGCGATCGATGTCAACGGGACATCTGATGATCAACATGTCCAAAGCATACTAAAGGTCTTCAGGAGCACCATTGCTAATTCGATCAACACGGAATGTGAGCCAGCGTATACCGAGCTAGATGGACTACTTCATGTCGACCGAATTGTTGAAGATCGTGATCTAAATCGGAAAATACTCAGACGAACGCTGCAGGAGCAGTCTACCATCCAAAGCTTTGGGGGAGGGCCACCACTGGAGATTTGTATCAAGTCGCCAGGCTCACTAGAGACCCTGTGTTGGGTAGAAGATACGAATTACGCTCTGCCATTATCACCAGATGATGTGGAGGTTGAGGTCAAAGCTATTGGACTGAACTTCATGGATTGCCTTGCTGCTCTGGGACAGGGAAGTTTCAAGAGACTTGGTAGCGAGTGCGCGGGCATCGTTACTCGCGTCGGTCAAGACTGCGATTTCAAACCTGGCGAACGCGTCTGCGTGGCGAATTTGGATGCATACAAATCCTTCTCACGATCGTGCTCCCAGAACGTTGCGAGAATCCCTGACGGGCTATCATATGTCGAAGCGGCTGCCTTGCCAACAACGTTCATCACGGCGTACTATTCGCTACATGACATCGGAAGAATAAAGAAGGCAGAGTCGGTACTAATACACTCTGGAGTGGGAGGGACAGGTCAAGCGGCTATTCAGGTTGCGCAACACTTTGGCGCTGAAGTGTTTACCACTGTCGGGTCCAAGAAAAAGAAGAGACTTGTAATGGAGCTTTATGCTATCCCCGAGGATCACATCTTCTACAGCAGAGATACGTCCTTCGCTCAAGGTGTCAAACGCATGACTAAAGGCAAAGGAGTGGACATCATTCTCAACTCTCTTGCTGGTGACGGTCTGGTAGCGTCCTGGGAATGTATTGCACCTTACGGAAGGTTTCTCGAGATTGGGAAGAAAGACATATTCTCGCACCAGAAGTTGCCAATGTTTCAATTCGCAAAGAACGTAACATTCAGCGCTATCGACATTGCTTCTATGGAGCTAGAGCGGCCATGGCTTATACATGAAGCTTTGAACACGATCCTTGGCTTAGTGATGGCGAACAAGCTGCACGCTGCTCGACCCTTACACGTGTACAAAACTTCTGAACTCGAGCAAGCGTTTCGATTCATGCAAAGCGGGCAGAACGATGGCAAAATCGTACTGGAAGTCGACAAGGAAGATCCTGTGCCCGTGAGTACATTCTCAAAGCAGCGGAACGATCAGGCTAACCTCAGTTGTTTCAGACGACGTTAAGAACAAAGCCAAGTTTCTACTTCGAAGCGAGTAAGACTTACTTGATTGGTGGCGGCCTTGGAGGCCTTGGTCGAAGCATCGCGCGGTGGATGGTCAGCCGAGGTGCTAGAAACCTCATCCTGTTATCGCGTTCTGGTGTTCGAAATCAGAAAACAACCGCCTTTCTTAGGACGTTGGAGGCAGAAGGCGCTCGCGTCGAGGCTCCGGCATGCGATATGGCTGATGCGTCTGCATTGAAACTCGTCCTCGATCACTGCGCGGAGACCATGCCGCCAGTCGTGGGATGCATTCAAGCCAGCATGGTATTAAGAGTAAGCCAACTCCCATTTCCTGGCTATGAAAGCATCTGCTCAACGCCAAATAGGATGCTTTATTTGCGAACATGTCCTACGAAGACTGGAGAGCAGGTACTGACCCAAAGACGCATTGTTCGTGGAATCTTCACAAGTCTCTGCCAAAGAACATGGAATTTTTCATCCTCCTCTCCTCCATCTGTGGCATAACAGGTCAGGGGGGGCAAGCCAATTACGCGGCCGGGAATACATACAAAGACGCACTCGCACACTACCGCATCGCACAAGGGGAAAAGGCAGTCTCTATAGACCTCGGTGTCATGGTCTCCGAGGGTTTTCTGAGTGAGAACGAGTTCCTCCTGCACCGAATGCTGGACTCGGGTCTCTACGTTCCACTGAAACAAACTGAGCTTTTTGCCCTTCTCGACTATTATTGTGACCCAGAACTAGATATCCTGACGATGGAAACTTGCCAAACGGTCGTGGGTATTGAGACCCCTGCAAGCCTGCATGCAAAAGGGATTGAAGAGGCGCTCTGGATGCGCAAACCCCTCTTTCGCCATATGTACCAGTTCAACGGCGGTAAGAACCTCTCCGCGGGGAATTCCAAGGACTTTGTCGACTTTAGAGGCCTGTTCGCGAGCGCCGGCTCGCTTTCCGAGGCCGGGTCCATCGTTCTGCAGGCGCTGATCAAGAAGTTGTCCCAAAGTCTCTCGACCTCAAGCGATGGCATCGATGCCAACAAGCCGCTTCACTCGTACGGTGTAGATTCATTGCTAGCGATCGAGCTGAGGACGTGGATCGCGAAGGAGTTTTTGGCGGAGATTCCTGTTTTTGAGATTTTAGGGGGTGCGACGGCCACGGCGATCGGGATAACAATTGCAAGGAACAGTCGGCTGATGCAGGGGGTTGGTCAGTAGTTTCCCATCGGGAGCGCATTATCGGGCTTCCGACGGACTGCTCATCGCAGCAAAACGTACTGCAAGTTCAATGCTTCGATAGAAATAAGTGTAGTGGCCAGACCAGAAGCTCATGGATGTTCTCCAGATTGCTGATAACTATGGTCGATGTGTAATCCTGGGCTCGTACAAAGTCTTATCAGGCTCGTTACGTGTGGATAGAGCACCGACCTAGTAGTATATAGTCGGGCTAATGCCCAGTAGTATGAGGACAGTCAATCCTGCTGGAACCACATCTGGTAGCAACACTGAATTGTGAGACACATACACTATGCTTGCTCGAGGCCGCCTCGGTCCCACTGTAAATGGCTTTACTCTCCCTGAGAGCCGAGACTTAAACAACTACGCCAATGTAATTGCAACTGCAAATGATGCTGAGGCACTCTGCTTGAGTCTTCGAAACCGTGGCACTCGAATATTGCGCAACGAGCCCGTAAGCCCACTCACTTCTGCATGGACGCTCCGTTCGCCCTAGCTCTCCATTCCCATTATCCTCCTCCACCTCATGTGGATTGGCACTTGAGGACAGAGAGCTAGGGTGAGCGGAGCGTGCACGAGTGCGATGTGCTTCAGAAGTGAGTGGGCTTACGGGCTCATTGTGCAATATTCGAGTGCCGCGGTTTCGAAGACTCAGGCAGAGTGCCTCAGTGTCGTTTGCAGTTGCAATTACGTCGGCACAGTTGTTTAGATCTTGGCTCTCAGGGAGAACAAAGTTATGCACAGTGGGACCGCGGTGGCCTCGAGCAGAGCATAGTGTATGTGTCTAACAATTCAGTATAGTCCCGCTACAAGATTGACGAGTACTCCCAAAAAATTGCATTTGGAACCCTGTCCGCCCCAGTGGTAATTGGTACCGGCGTTATTGAGGTCGTCCGTGGCGAGCTGTAGGTAGTCTTGAAAGGGACCGCCGCTGTCCGAGAAGCCACCACACGGTTTCTCAGCAGGCTCGTCTCGAATGCGGGCAGCCATTGCTTGCTTATACGATGAGTGCGCATTTCCAGCAGTCGGGCCTCGTCCAGTTCTCCGATGCATTGTCAATTGCGTTGACGGGAGTGAGGCAATGGAATTGAACTTATTATTGCCGGCTGAAAGGCTGTGGATCTCACGCTGCGTGGGTTAAACAGCCGCAGCTGCAAATGTTAGCAGTAATCTTGAAACAAAAGCAAGAAGCTAACTTATGACGCGAAGCAAGTTGGACTGTATCTCGCTCGTCATCATTGCTAGGGCTGCGATGCCGCAAGCGACGGCGATGCTTGTCCTGACTGACAGGTCCCGGAGTGCGCTGAGCTTCGCGACCCTTCGAGCGTTCACGTGAAAGCTGCTTACGAAGCCTTTTATTCGTTTGCGGGTGTTGAAAATGCTGCAGCACCTGTGTTGTAGCTACTCCGCACGGTGGCAAATGAGGTGGCAAACAGGGCCATATAAGTAGCCTTCACATCCCTCCATAGAAAATAATCAATCATCCTTCCGTAGTTCTCAACAGCGGGCTTCATGATCAAGAGCATCCTTTGCGTGAGCTGCAGTTGAGTCGCTCCCTGTCTTGGAGAACTTGCGTTTCCTAGAGAACTTGGTGAGGCAGCTTGATGCGGTAGAGCTTCTCTCGCTTCTTTGGAGGATGGCCATATCAAGGGGGGATGTATGTGTATAACAAAGGGGTGTACACCTAAAGTATGAAGACCCAGTGATACTTGGGGGATAAAACACCCAAAGTAAAACGTACAGCCAAGAGAAAGCCGGAAATGGCGAATTGGCGATTGCACAAAAGGCGATTGATGGTGATACCTGTCTTGCACCCGCGTTAAAGACTTTGAGGAATTGAGGATTGCTATCGGCTCGGAACTTGTAGCTAGAAAACCAACAATATTGTCATAATCGTGAAACAGCAATAATATTGATACAGCATATGTTGTACCGGTAGTACTTTTCTGCATCCATAACACTGTACGAGTACAGGGGCTGGCGCCTTCCGCGTTACGCGTGAAAATGGTTCAGCCGTGGACCCGTGGTATGTAGATCCGGCCCAGCCCACGAACACCTTCCCGCCGATACTTGTTTCGTCTTATAGTCTACGATCATTACCACGTTGAAATTAAGTACCATCGGAGAAAAGCGTTGAGAAAGCGAAAGCGACGTCCCTAGGTAGACGGCAGCACCAGCAGGTACGTGTATACGAGGGTTCGATATCTTCATTGAGATCCGGAAACCGTGAGCGATGTCACTCCTCTGCTGGTCCAGAGCGTCACAGAAAACGGATTTGCCTGGATTGAACATGCCAGGCTTAACCATATGTCGATGATACTTCGGCCCAAAGATGAGGTAGTGCTTCCAAAGGAGGAGAGAAGCAGGTTTTGACTGTCGAGTGTGCAAGATGACAGCTCAGCAGCAAGAGAGAGTCTCTTTGCAGATGAATGGAGACAGTCATCCGTCGCTCGACAGCAGCTACAAGGGATCAGCCTGCTTACCCTTGCAGCCTTGCTCGCCTCAGTAGGACGTCTAGAGGATACTTTCGTAAGTAGTTTCAGAAATCCCATTTGATCTAGCGCCAACCCTCCCTCTCAACGCCAAGTACCTATCAGCAAACGCATCTACGTAACTATCGAGTAGGAAATCCGCATCTGGGGCTGACAAGAATCATGAACCAAAAGCTCAAGACTAGATGAATGATTTTACCCATTCTACGGATCCAAGCTTTTGTGCCTTTTCTTTACTTGAATGGAGTTAAAAGCTTGACCCATGAACGCGCTGAAGCGGACATTCTTGGAGTACTGACGCTTTTGTTGCGGTAGCAATTCCTTCCTTGCAGCATCAGGCTGTAGGGCAGATACTAGATGTCTAGCAGTCTGAGGTTTGTATCAACGACGCAAAGATTGCCGATGGGACCCTGGAGTCTGCTAAGCCTCAGCTATAAGTAAGACATAAATCACTAGTTCTTCCTGCACGACAGAAGCTTAGCATTCAAAATGCTTTGGGGCTCTTCTCATTCTCTGCTTCTCAGTTCTTTCACTGGTGCACTCGTCTACAATGCGGTCCAGGCAGCCCCCCAGTCTACATCAGCGACCACTTCCCCGAGTTCCATAACCTCTTGCCAGACTCAACCCACCGCTGCTCCAGTCATATACACTGTTTCAAATGGTTCATTATCTACTTACGAAGGTCCACCGCAATTGACCACAACAGTTCTATACTACGGGAGCATAGTTTATGTGACTACTTTTACTCTGGTGGCCTCACAGATACCTCAATACGCTACGACACCGGGAACATTGACGGTGATCTCTACCACAAATGCTTGGGGCCAAGAGACAACACAGACGGTAGCCTCTAATGGCTGGGGTTAGTAATCGTCCGAAACCACAATGGTCACGCTTCGCTTTACTAATACGCCATCCGATAGTATGGGAATGGCAGTCATGCGCGCCGTCGATTCCGGTGCCAGCGCCAAGTTCACCACCTCCTCTTCCGGGAGTGCCTCAGTGTAAGTCCTCGATCGTTCTTGTGCCGTGACACATTTCTTCTAAGATATTCTGCTTGATTTGAAAACGCAACGATATGGTGCAACGGCCACGTCGACGTCCATCACCCCAAGGACAAGCCAATTGCATTTTATCCAAGTAAATTGTCACTGATGAATACGATGTCCATAGTCTCGTCTACGGCACTAACATACTCGTCAATTCAGAGCGTTAGCTCCAGTAATAAAGTAGAGCCGCAGAGTCCTGCCTCGAGCTCGTCTAATTCGAGGATCTCATCTATGTCTCAAGGCTTTGGCTTCAGTTCTCACACTCCAACTTCGAGTTCCTACAATTTTCGCGGCTCCTCTACCACTTTATCTGGTGACGCCGTGACCGAGGGTACCACAACTTCGACGAAACTATCTACGCCTAAAAGTATGACCCTCATCACCGGCATGACGACTAATGCGTCTTTCGCCCTAACGTCGTCTGCTTTCCTGGGATTGTCTACCATTGTCCCGGGTGAAGCTGTCATCAATGGTACACAGACTATGCATCAATTTGTCTATTTATCCATGACGAGAAATCTTCAGAACGGCACCCAGAGCGCGGTAGCCCCCACGTCTTTACCAAACAACGACAACGCCAAGAATTGTGACCACAAAGGCGGGCTCATGTGTTTGTGGTGGTGGGGCACTGTAGGCTGGGGCCTTTGTCTGTCTTGCACGCCTAACGGAATTGACCCCAAGATAAATGGAGGGACCCGCATCACCATCAATCGTCCTCCAAAGTGGCCAACTATATCGCCCCCTCGATGCATTTTTCCCTTTCCGTGTCCCAACCCGCCGCCAGGAACAGATGTACAGACTGTAGAGGGTGTCGAGAATGAACCTCCAGGCGGTCAGCCGATTGTAAACGTCGATGAACCAGAAGAAGATCCGAAACCTTCAGAGTCAGTGACTGCAAATACTCAGCCTGCTGCCACCGCTTCCCATTCCGCCATCGCTTCCCATTCCGCCACCGCTTCCCATTCCGCCACCGCTTTCCATTCCATCACCTTTTCCTATTCTACCACCACCTCCCATCTTGCCACCAACTCCAGTTCTACCACCACTTCCAGTCCCTCTACATCGTCTGCGAGTTCGGTAGCCACTAGTTTTGCAATTTATCCTGCTAATGCCAACTATACGGCAACCAATGGCGCTTTCAATAGCTCGCTGTATCAAGTTGCGGATCCAGCTACCGTATACGTATTAGTCGAAGAGGACGAAGGTGTTTTATTTTGGTTGGCAGATTTGTATTCCGAGCAGGTACAGAACTTGAGTAGTTACGGGGTGAGTTTGAGCAACCCATAACACTCAATCTCTCACTGACCCACCAAGTTCTACTTCCAAAATCTGGGAAATAATGATACGAGAAGCCCTTTGATTGCGCGTGGACACTTTCCGCTGGACGAGGCTGATGTAGCTACTGAATGGCTCCACGCAGAGCGAAGAGGTACTTCCGTAGAGGCACGAGCACTACCTTTCTACACCACGAATTACGCACTGCAGCCAAATGCAGATCCAAGCTTAGCCATCTTATCACAACAACCTAATGTTGTCAACGGTCAGCGGACCGGACCCCGAGAGCCTATTGCGAATTTAGACCAGTACGCATACAACACCCAACAAGGAGCTGGAGCGACCGTTTACATAATCGATTCGTACATGCCAGGTATAACTTCGGCTTCGGTGAAGTCGGCACTACGAGCTGTTTGTCTGAGTCTGCGCTTGCGTCTGACAGGTCGCTGACAGAAAGCTAGGAATTTCCCAACATAGACTCGTACCGCGAGATTCCTGTGCGCGCTTTTGATCCATCGGCTAGCAAAGGCCATTCGATAATGGTTGCGAGCAAGATAGTGTCAAAGAGTTTCGGGTCTTGCAAGATGGTCAACATCGTATGGCTGGGACTACCCCGTAGCTCCCAAAATCGGCAACAACAACCCGTCGACCCAAGAAGTTGGCCTGCAATGATAGATGCGCTACAAAAAGTTCGCAGAGATATCAAGGATAACAAACTTCAAGGCAAAGCTTATGTCAACATATCGTTTGGATTTCAGGATGCTAAATTCAGCATGACTGATTCCATGATAATAAGTATGGCCGATGCTGTCAAGGGAGTCACGAAGCTTGATGCACTGGTGATAATGGCAGCCGGTAACGACGGCAGACCTATCTGGTCTTACCCTCAAGCCCTAGGGGAGATTAATCCGAGGGTGATGGTCACAGGAGCTGTTGATATCGTGGGCAACCTTTGGACTGAGACGAGCACCGCAAATTTTGTCAAAATCAATGCGGTCGGCAAAAATACTCAAGTCATTGCGAGCGACGCGGGATCACTATACCGTCCAATCTCAGCCTCTGGAACATCTTTCAGTAAGTATATTGTCAGAACAAGCAAACAATGGAACTCATCTGAACGTGGCAACAGGCGCGCCATCGGTGGCTGGTCTGTTGGCTTGCCAACGAATGACCGATCCCAAATACAACGGGCGGCTCATGAACTTGCAAGGCAAGGTGTCGGATAACGTTCTTAGCGACATGCTCGCTTTCTCCTATCCAAGGGTTCAAGGGGGCCCCGTTGTGGCATACAACAACATCGATGCAGGGACGCAAAACGTCAGATGCGGCACTGGGGTGGCTAAGAGACAGGATGGCGAAGGCTCCTGTAACCTTGAGCCTCTCTCATCGGCCTCGACATCGACCACCGTATCGGCCTTGACATCAGCCAGCGAAGCGGCGTCGGCATCAGCCATTCCGTCGGGGTCGACATCGACTACCCCAGCGCGGCCCCAGGTCCCAAAGCCAGTCGAGACGCTGTTACATTTCGGGACTCCTGAAAATCAATGCCCGAGCCTGCAGTTCGACACCTGCTCCTGCTATTGTCTCTCCTATGAAGACTGTGGGTTCTGCGCGGCGCCCTTTGAAACCGTCTGCACTTCCGTCGACGGAACAACACCGGGTTGTTGTCAGTGCGAGTAAGACCTGAAAGGCTGTTGCTGGTGATACTAGAATTCTGGCTTGTCATGGAGGCAAAGGGGGTTTCCTGTCACAACGTGCAGCTGTAAAAGCCATGATGGCGACTGTTTTGGTGACTGGTGCACCTCATATACGCAACGATAATAGATGTATATCAAATGCACGACTTTTGCTACAAATTTGTAGTGATTGTGGTCAGGAATATGTTTTCTTCCATCGCTTTCAGCTAGGGTATGTGGGCTCGATTGGAACGTCAATTCAACTATGTATCTATCCAAAAAGTTGGGACAAAGGGTCTGTACGATAGCTAGTCTTGGTATAAGACTCCCTATATCCAGACAGTCTCAGTGTGTAGAAGCTTCATGCAAGCATCGTATATCACTGCGGTAAGAAAAGAGTGACGCCACAATTCTTAGTTTTAGTGAGGACTTAATTGAGAAATGAGTGCAACGGTGGTCTAAATGTGCGTTGAGAAGTTCTTTGATCTCTAGTTATGGAGTGCTGAAGGAATCTACACTGTGATGCCGACTGAAATTAAATCGGCCGATGCCAAGCCTTAGCGGTAAACATTGAGCAGAGTTTTCATAACACTCGGCTATGGACTAACCGTGCTGGTCTCATCTACTATTGCAGGCTGATTCCAACAGGACTGCTGCCTGAGTGTGAGTAAACATATGCGGAAAAGGATTGGACCGTTTTGCATGATATCCTCAACTTGGTGTTTTGCTTCGGGCAATGCGGCTTCGATCCGTCATCAGACCCGGGACTGCTGACACGGTGTACCCAAGAGGTTCTGGTCGAAGTGGGACAGGGCTGACTCGCAACGCGAAGTTTGATCTCAAGGAGAGTGAATATCGCGGAGCGGGTAAATCCGCTAGCTTCCTGCGAAAGCAACCTCCTCCAAGTACAAAACCTTCGAATCCGTTCCTTCTTTCATCTCATGTTCAACTCACCAGCACTAGCCCTAGTCTGTTGCATCGGGATACTGCCGCTATTGAACCCACAACACAGGACGAAGCTTAGCAAGAATATGTTTCCGTATTCAGATCGCCTCTGAGTTTTTGCAACAACCTCATCCAGTGAGTTTCGCCTCTCCTGCAACACATACTTGCCGAGCATGACAGCCTTACCTTGTCAATTTTTAGCGACAGATCCATACGTCTTCCCTCAGATGAACTCCTCAATACCACATATCAACGTCTATTCTCAACAACCCATCAGTACAATGCCTCTCCTTGGAGGACTCGCCAACGAAACCCTATTCCAGATCATCAAAGAGATCTCACCCGATGATATCATAGCGTTGGCTTCATGCTGCAAGCATCTCTACGTCCTTTCCCAAGAACTTTTAGCATATCATCAAGAGAAGAGAGTCAACGCCGATGATGTCGTGGTCGGTTGGTACATGTGGACGCCATCGGCAATCCATCCATCAAAACATTTGCAAGATATTCTGGAGAATGACGATAGTCGTTTCTATACGAGGGTCTTGAAGATTGGAGCCTTGTCATGTGGAGACCCTGAAGATGATTGGGTAAACGGGGCGGAGGGTCCTCACATGCAAGCAAAGAGTGCACTCTTAGCCGACATCCGTTCTCAATATGGGTGTGAACTCTCATCTCTTATCGTCAAGGTCTACCGCGCGCTTCTCCCACACGCAGCAAAAACCAAGATTGGGCAGTGGATCAACAGCGTCAAACAGGGGGAGCCGGCAGCTGTTGTGATCCTCCTCCTCGCTCTGTACCCAAACCTAGAGACTTTATACATTCACGATCGGGGCCAGGAGTGGTGGAAAGACACGAAGTGGGGAAGTCTCTTTCGATCGTTGACCACCACAGCGATGAACCCTACCACCAACACACTGAAGATTTTCAGTAGGCTCACGGACCTCCATTTGATGGGTATTGAAGATGAGGTGCCCGCGGATGCTAATGTACTCATGGTCACCCCCTTTATGGCATTACCGACCATGTGCAGCATTCTTTGTCGAGTTGTGGACGGTCGCAATGCTCCTTGGCCGTATGGCAGGGCAACATCAGAGGTCACCAATTTCGATCTTGAGGGCGATGTTGACACTACCAGCCTTTCGGCCTATATTCGCGGCTGCAAGGCCCTCGAACATTTCAGATATCAGTTCTCTGTGTCCTCATACTGGAGCGAGACATTTGCCTGAGTAGAAGCTGCGATTCGGTCCAAATGGGGGCCTCGTGCCGATAACGACACCGCGGTTGAAGACACAGTCGATCCGGCTGAAGATGACTCAGATCCAGGCAACATCAACCAGCCCGACTCCAAATGGGAGCCTGGCGCAATTACTGCAATCTTGTTACGCTACGCAGGCAACAGCCTCGTCTCATTGGATCTCGCGGCGACAGGTTTCAGGGGAGTGTTGGACTTCGATTATGATGAACCCTTCATTGGCAGTCTCCGTTCATTCCAGGTATTGAAACGAGTTTGTCTAGACACCATGATGTTTTTCAAGAAGGTCAAGTGCTCCAGCAACGTATCGTTGATCGGCAGAGAGTCTGCCCACCAGAAATCCTGGGTCGACATCCGGGCACAACGGCTCGTGGATTTTCTTCCCCCGACCATCGAAAGTGTTACTATGACATGTGTATACGTCGGACAGGGTCTATCAAAGGGAGATGTGACGGAGCTGTTCACAGGCTTGCCAGAGCTGAGGCACCAATTGCCGAACCTCTTGGAAATATCTGTCAGACAGGAGAAGGATAGGCAGAGTGATGAGGAGAAGGAGGGTTTGCAGGAGCTATTCTTGAAATGCGAGGCAAACAAAATAGGTCTATGCGTGAATGAGGATGGAGCAGATGGAAGTTGAGCTCGCGTAGCTCAGGGTTTCTCAGTTGTTCGCATCTCTGAGGCCGATGCCTAATTCGATCGCATCTAATGCAAATCGTCTCAGCTTATTGCAAGATTGGGGCAAATGGTGGAAGGGAAAAGAAGTGACACCTATGCGCTCGGTGTCTGACTGAAGAGATAGTTGGTATCCACATGAGAGACATGGTACTGGTCGGACCTCGGAGCATCAAAGACGCATCTTCGTGAGCCTCTTCGATAGATTAGACTATGCTTCTTCTTTCCACAATGTGCCATATTATTCTACGACTATAAGATCCAACGCCGATGTCCGGTGGACAAAGCACCCGTGTACTATGTGTCTAGTCGCTAGCTGACGCATCAGCTCTCATCTGGAGTCATATATTCTTCTTCAGAATTGTCGACAGAAGAACGGGAAAAGTTTGCACGGCCGTGATGCCTATAAACCCATTGCGAAGTTTCAACTCACGCACCAAGCGTTGAGATCTTTATTTGACACCTTCGCTAAGCGCCGTATATAAAGGCTGACTAATCGTGCCGAGCACTAACCTCGATACCTCGGTAAACAGGGGTTCAGAGGCATCCACGAAGGTTCAAAAGATAGCCCAGTACCACGCCGCAGAATGGATGCTGTTCCGCAAGAATCCTTCGCTCAACGACCCCGTATCTGCTGCTCTCGTTCCCAGAATAGCAAGCAGTCACCTCCACCATGCCTCTCGAGCTCCGCCATGTCGAGTCCGACTCTGAGTTCAATGAGCTCATCCAATGCGAGTGTGAATCCTACGAAGACCCCTTCAACTCCTTCTACCTTCTCCTACGACCCGACCGAGGCAGCTCCATTGAGGGCCGCGCGGGCTTCAAAGAGCTCCGGGACCGACAGCTCTCCTGGCATAAGGATGACCCGACAAGCACTTGGCTGAAGGTTGTCGACACGGACATTGGGGATAGGGTGGTCGGAGGGGCTTGTTGGAATACCTTTCTGGAGAATCCGTATCCACAGCCACTTGATCATCCGTTGGAGGCTACGTGGTGGCCGGAAGGTGGGGCAAGCTAGAGTTGGAAACGGCATCGGATGCTGAGAAAAGATTCAGGCGAGCCGAGAGAACTGGCTAATAAGCTGCTCGACGACTGGCTGCAGCATCGATCGAGAAAGATGAATCGGCCACATATGCGTAAGATATGTACTAAAAGTCGGATCTACGAGCAAGTACTGATGACCCTGTGTCCAGTCGTGGCACTTCTTTTCGTCCACCCCGAACATCGCAGGCGAGGGGCCGCGAGCATGCTCCTGCGCTGGGGCACCACCAAGGCGGACGAGCTCGGCTTGGAAGCTTTTGTGGAGGCGACTGACGACGGCAAACCTTGCTACGAACAGCATGGCTTTACATATATGAACACGTTCTACATGGACTCGGCGAAACGGAACCCGAGCAAGAAATGGATGGAGGTTGGTCGTTACTTAAAGACGCCCATTCACTGCTATCTGATGTGGAGACCGAAAGGGGGCAGGTTTGAGGAGGGCACGTCGGTCGTGCCTTGGGATAATGGCTACTACAAAAATTGGTAGAGGGAGATGTTGCCGCACGTTTGAAGAGGAATGGGATCTCTGAAATTTATGCCGCATGATGATGAGAATCTACAATTGTCTATGCATACTCTACCAGTATTCCGCATAAGCTTGAGCATAAATCTGATGAGTGAACTAAACCTACTAATCGCTGTATCCCTCAAATTGCCGAGGCCTGTTACTTAGATTTAGAGATCCTCGATATCCAACGTGTCCTGCCCCTGTCTCTACGATATGGCTGGCAGCCGTCGCATCCAATCTCATCGTCGAGAGAGATCGCGGGGGTGCACTTAGACCGATCGCGAGCGCACCTAGTCGCAGCACTAACGCACAGAAACGTGGGAGTCCTGCAGGGTTCTGCGATCCTTCGCGTCCTTCAGCTCATGCTATCTCCTCCCAGACCGCTTCGCATTTGTCATTTGCACCCAAATATGCGCTAAAGAAAGCGCCTCGATGGCCTTGATTAGTTCGTCTTGAGATTCCGGGAATCCTTCGGACGTCGATGAACCTATTTGGATGGGAGCTGAGAGCTCGTTGGAAGAGCGTCCCTAGCTGTGCGATAGATTGCCGCTGAAATCGATATACTTCGAAGGACCGTGTCGTCGTCTTGGATTTCCCTTGTCAAATTTGCAAAGGGCAGTGCCCAGTTACAATCATGGAGCTTACCGATGGGGCTCACCCAATCGACAAAGACCGCATGGAGAAAAGACCTTATCGTTCTGACATCCAGCCAGTAACAAAGGCCGAGCGCGACGCGCAAGTGCTGGCCCGACTGGGCAAAAAGTCCGTGCTCGAGCGGCGATTCGGATTCCTCAGCATCCTCGGGTTCACGTGCACGATCCTGATCACGTGGGAAGGGTCGCTGATCCTGTTCACGACGGGTCTGACGAACGGGGGCTCCGCGGGGCTGGTGTACGGCTACCTGCTGGTGTGGGCGGGGACGGTCGCCGTCTTCACGACCATGGCGGAACTGGCGTCCATGGCTCCGACGGCGGGCGGCCAGTATCACTGGGTCTGGATGCTCGCGCCGCCGTGGTGCCGGAGGTTTCTGAGCTATATCATGGGCTGGCTGGTCATCTGTGGGTGGCAAGCCATTCTCGCGGGAGGCGGGTACTTTGGCGGTGCGACGATCGTGGCACTGGTTCAATTGACTCGTGAGAATTACGTACCGGAATTGTGGCATGGGACTTTGCTCTTCTGGGCCATCATCATCATTGCTGTGTTCATCAACACGGTCACCAGCAATGCGTTGCCCAAGATCGAATCGTTCATTTTGATTGTGCACGTGGTGGGATTCTTCGCCGTGCTGATCCCCGTGCTTGCCCTGGCTCCAAACAAAGCCTCCGCCCACGACGTCTTTACACAGTTCTCCAACGGCGGTGCATGGCCTTCACAGGGGCTGTCATTCTTCATAGGACTCATCGGCAACGTGTACGCCATGTTCGGATGCGATAGCGCCGTCCACATGGCCGAGGAGATCAAGAACGCCGACGTCGTGGTCCCGTGGTCGATGCTCATAACCACCGTCCTCAACGGAGCGCTCGGGTTCGCGATTGTCGTCGCCGTGCTTTTCGTCACGACGGACATCACTGCCGCGCTGGAAAGCCCCACTGGCGTCCTGGGCTACCCGTTCATGCAGATTTTCTACGACGCGACGGGCTCCAAAGCCGGGGCGTCTGTTCTCATCGCTATCCTCATCGTAATGGATGTCGCTAGTACAATCGCGTTCTTGGCCACGGTGTCCCGCTTGGTCTGGGCGTTCGCGCGCGATCGAGGTCTTCCAGGGTGGCGATCCGTGAGCAAGGTGTGTCCATCACTCGATCTCTTTGACCTCGATTCTTGTGTGACTGACCCCTCGTAGGTCCAATCCAAAACCGCAATCCCATTCCTCGCAGTCATCATAACGTCCCTGGTCGCCTGCCTCATCGGCCTGATCAACATCGGCTCTTCCACCGCTTTCAATGATGTTGTCTCCCTAGGAGTAAGCAGTCTCTACGCCTCTTACATCATCACAGAGAGCCTTCTCCTCTGGCGGCGGTGCACAGGCGCTATTCGCAAAGCGGCAGATGTCGCGAATGATACAGGCGAGGCTAACCAACTCATCTGGGGACCTTTCCATCTTCCGGGCGTTTTTGGTATCATGGTCAATGCTTGGGCGGTGGGGTTTGGGATCATCATTTTCTTTTTTAGCTTTTGGCCTGTTGCGACGCCGGTTACGGCCGCGCATATGAACTTCAGTGTTTTGATGACGGGGTCGGTGGTTCTGTTTGCGGTGGTGTATTATGTTTTGTGGGCAAGGAAGACGTATCAAGGGCCCGTCGTGGAGGTGACTCCTCTCTCGAACACAGAGTAGGGTAGTGGGGGCCCTGTTGTTTACGGCCGTGGGCTTGTTGGAAGATCTAAGCGCTGCCATTTTCTTGAATCATGTTCGCTTGATCACAGGTAGATGGTGGTATAATGAGTGTGTACTTGTGGTACGAAAATGTTGAGAGCTAATGGCTAGCTTTGTGAATGAAGAAGTTAAAATTATAATTCTATGCTTTCCACTTGTGTCCTAAGACATAGGCTCTTCCCCCAAGGTCTACCTCCCCTCGTTGTTCAGCTCCGTTATTGATGGTATCGGTAAATCTGGTTCGCAAATCATGGAAACGTTTTTCGGATCCCAGCGTTGGTATCCGTTAGGTAGCCTGAAGAGTGCACACAGCGCATTAGTATGGTTGCGAGTTGACGAAAGAGGCAGGTGAAAATGTGTTTGGGAGAGGGTTCTCAATGGGGACGGGAGCAGGAGCGAGCGGTTTGGAGTAGGTGGTGATGGGAGACGAAGCACGGAGTGGGAGGACGGGAGCTGGGGCGGGAGGAGCGTGTGCAGGTATAATGCTCGGGCCAGCAGGGGGCGGCGGAGGATAGGCCACGACTGGAACAGCAAAATTTCCAGGTGGTGCCGGTCCTGCGCCCGGAAGCGGTGGCTGATCTGCCAAGCTGGGGCCACCGTGCTGCGGGACTCGTGCTGGCATCGTTGTTGGAGGCGGGGCTTCAGGTTCAAAAGCCTTCAGCGACACTTCTGGCTGAGCAGGACATCGCGCCCTAGGCTTCCAAGCATCCCGTGGAGCCGGTCCGCCCGCTGGCATCGTGATGCGGCGCGTCTTTGGGTCATTCCTGACATAGCCGCCTTGATATCTGGCGTGGCAGTGTGATGAGAATCCTTGGGCAAGCGGAGTGACGCGTCGTGACGGCAGGAGATGAAATCGCGACTCACTGTTTCTCAGCCTCTAGCCTTGGCTTGCTCTTTTTTTCTCCGTTGTAGATGCGCATTTTCTCCAGCAGGACGTTGCCCCAGTAGTAGCATGGGCTATCTCCACCGCCTGCGATCACTATTAGATATGCCCTCACACAAAATCTGTAGGCTCATGTAACGTAGATGATCGGTCAACGAGAATGACTGGCCTTCGAGAATCGTCTAGATTCGCAGGCAGGATATAATCTACGCGCAAGAAACTTTTATAAGGAAGTCTGAGTAGTTTCAATCACGACTGCGCAATTCTCGAAGGCCAGTCATTCTCATTGACCGATCATTGACGTTACCCATCTGGCCAGTCTTCTTCAAAAATCCGCTCAGCGATCTTGCCGTCGGCCCACTTGCGTTTTTATTGTATTCGACAGGACTTCCGCGTTTCTCCAGCTCTTGCATCTCTTGCGCCATGGTCGACTTGTTCCATTTCTTGCTCGTGCCCGGGATAGTGCTTTTGTCGGCGATGAGCTTATTAAGCTTGCGTCGGATCGTAGTCGCGTTGTCATAGCAGGGAATTTCGCCTTTGATTTCTTCGAGTTCGATGGCGCGGTAGTCGCGTCCGTCAGAGGCGGTGGTCGTTGAAGGGTTAGGGTCGACGTTCTCTTTGTCGGTCGCGCTTTTATTCTTGTTTTGGGGGGTCTTGGAGTAGGGGGTTGTTCGGTTCGCCGTGGCGTTGGGGCCGCTGAGGCGACGAGCTGCTTTGGGCATTTCGGTGGATATATGATGGTTGATGGGAGTGCTTCCCTAGAGTTGAAGAGAGAAGATCTGTATGACGGAGACTGTTGTTTATTTATGCTCGCATCGAGTAAGACTTGGCGCGTCAAGCCTTTACGTTATCGACGCCGAACACAAAGTCACGTGGCATAGCCGTGCTATCTGTATTTGTTAGAGTACAACAATGTTACACTTATCATGATTGCTCATTCCTCATGCAAGGTAATACTTAATCTTGTCCTCTAGCGTATGCTTGGAGTCTACCACTCCGTACGCATGCATCAAAAAAAGAAGCCCCTTTAAGCTCACATTCGTTTCATCATGGTGTGAAAGAGTGTCCAAAGGCCATCCATAATGTCTATCGACCTCTTCCATATCATTGTCGCGCTCGACAAGCGAGAATCCCGTTACAGCAGGTTTCTCTGCTAAATATGTTTACCTACATCCTGTCGGCTTTGCGTCAAGGGGTCATGCCATAACAGTTGCCCATGCTTAATTCCACCTGCTTGAGTCCATGCCATATGACTATTGTGGAGCAGTTACTTCATAACGGCTTGATGACCAGCTCGCAGACGGACTTTCTGAAGTCAAGATCTCCCCAATCTGGAATGGCAGACCGTGTCTGGAAGGTGCATTCGATGCACCGAGCTACAATATCGAAGTACGAAGGCTCCAAATCGCCGATCGAATCACGCAGCCATAAAGATGCCGCATTGTATCGACTGCCATACAAATTATGGAGCGTGAAGCCATGTGCTGATGCCCAAGACTCGAATGATCTTTTGTGTCTAATCTCCAGTAGTACTACGCCTAAATCCAGTAGCTGATGTCTGGGGTCCACTTTAAACTTTTGATGAGCTGCTGGAGCTCCAGAAAATGTGTGAACTATGAAGGGATGATCTGGCTCAAAGATCAGACCCATATCATTGGCCTGTGAAGATGGCCTGAATCGCCAAAAACAGATGGTCTGTTTCGCCCAGGGCTCGGACAGCCAAGGTGTAGAGTAGAGTTGCAAGAGCGACGAGGCCAAGTTAAATGACAAATCCACTGTATCCGATTCCACTTTGCCCCTGCAGGCTTATCGCTCGAGGTTTGAAGAAGGATCTGCTCCAAGGTAATCATTTCATGGGTGCTATCACCAGATGGAGTAGCTGCACTTGATAGTGGAAACATATGATAGCTGCAAAGACCGCCATGCTGTGACAAAAATATCTCAAGAATTTTGCTCTCTCGCCGCGCTTGATCGAGTGATGAGCATGAATTTTTCACCTCGGTCATCAATGGATCCGAGGACTTGGGGACGTCGGGAAAGTCGAACTTGACCTTAGACTGCTCCGGTTGTTGGGAATCTGGTCTCTGTCGTTCGTCAGTACATCTATTCCAATTTTGGAAGTATCAATAACCCGTATTTAGCAGTATGATCTTCAAGCACTTCGACGCAAATCTCGTGGCGTAGATTCCCTTCTATCGTGCGTGCTTCCGACGCCTCAATAGCTGACTTGAACTTGATAGGCAATGGTCTCTTCTGAAAACCCGCCGATTGAGCTTCCAAATAGAATTTGGTTCCGTGCTCGTAGTGGCATCCGGAAACTAGCCTTTGCGATATCGCCCCATACAGCGAGTCTGCATATTTTTGGACTCGTTGCAGGAAAGTTGCAAATCTTGCAACAGTCCTAGAAGAAGACTGAACGCCGTTGTTGTGTAGTGATGCACTAATTTCTCTTAGCCTTCTTCAGGTCTTTGTGGCCTCAATAAGTTCACTGATACGCCGTTCGAGCTCGTTCTTCTTCAGACCGAACTTGATTCGCTTTTTGAATGGGTACTTGCCCTCTCTGCTTTCACTGGCCCTTAGAATTTCCCTCAGATCGCCAGACTTCGCCATGAGCAACAATCAGTTTTCAACGTTTGGTAATTGGCAATGTTGCTGCGGTACTATTACTCACGGGAGAGCCAGGTACAAGACCACCAATATTCCTCACGATCTCTCCCAAAGATCTTTCACATCTAATAAGCGCTTTTCGGTATGGGTCATAGCCACGGCCAAGATATTGACCGAGCTCTTCGGCTACATCACTCCCGAGAAGGATTGTTTGTAGATACTCTCCCTTAATGGTGCTTATGTTTTACTGTTGGAAACCCGATGATCGCAACACGATATCGAATTCCGATTCCAAGCAAAGCTTTTGCTACTCTAGCGCTTGTATCAGACGGTCAATGTACAAAGAATTGTGATTAAAGTAGCGCAGCATCTCGTGGGCTGTCCTGTAATGCTCGAGCGCCGCTATCGTCAATGGCACGACCCCAAGTATCAAGCCTGCAACCTCAAAGCCGCTCATGGTACCCAGCTGCTAATTGCGCTACTTTCCGAAGTTGACAACGTGGTCGAAATTGCCTCGACCGAAGGGTCAAATGACGATGAGATCAGTCGTGCGTTGACCCGTCAGAAGTCTTCGCCGCCCGTTCTCATGCAGGTGCTTCTACCAAGCCTAACCACATGTGGAAGGGGTTTTTTGTAAGCCGCATATAGCCTTGTCACTACCCTGCACGTGGTGCAAGCCGGATTGACGGGAATGGTGTGCACCTATGCTAAGGGCTTGGATGCCTAGGACTTCTGAGTGCGATTTAAGTCGTATCAATCATTGTGAGTGGAATCTTGAGTGCAATCACACAAATGCAAACAGATATACTATTACAATTCAACCATTTCACGTCGAGCTAGTAGTACCACCAAATTTCATCTTTCGTAGAAGAAACCTGCTGTTGAGAAGATTAGCCATCATCCAATCATTCAACATGGTAGCGAACATTCCCCTCACTATCAAACACATTGCAGGCTCCGAAGCGTCTAACCGCGCCATTATCGCCATCTTTGATGCCTTTGATTTCCGCCAGGCCTCCCCTCCGCGCGGCGTAGATCTTCTCGCGACCTCGGTGCCCTGCTTGGTCGTCATACCGAGGGTGGTCCAGCAGACCTGGATCGGTTTCCGACAGACACGGAGGAAAATGCGCGAGCTTGAGAGTAGTTCAGGCCCAAAGCATACAACGCAACCCTCGTGTTAATAATCGTTCAATCGGTTGCCGATGCGAAGCTGAGATGGCCGTCTGTGCAAGCTTGGGGCGGTTTTGGCCTGGGATGGGGTGGGAAGGTAAGGATCACGGTTGCTGCCATCGCGACTGTACCATTGTGTTTGAGAGTGTGCCCTGTCACAGCTGATATCTGATTACCTCGACAGCTAGTGGCGCATGCATCGTCTACCCTTCGCGAGTCAACAACGGAGAAGAATAGAATCTGGTATTTGGCTGTTCCATTCTCCTTCTTTGCCTGTCAAATAGCTGTCAAAGGGGCAGCGGAATGAAGACTGGAAAGCATACTGATCTATGGTGGGAGTCTATGAGGTATAAGACCTCATGGACAACAAAGAACTAGGCAACACGGCTGTATGCATGGAAGGATATGCATGGAAAGGAAGGAAGAAACTAGACACCCCGACAGTAGCGTTCCTCATCTTGGAAATTATCAGAGTTTTACCTCCATCTCTTTCATCTCCCTCGGCCTCTCCAGCCAAATCTTCTGTTCAACCTCGACGCAAAATTCAAAATTTCATGCGTTGGGTCCTCAACCAATTTTCCAGTCGTTAGATCTACAAGAGCATTCGCCGTCCCAATCGCCGTCACATCTCCCTCCGACGCTCCACTTGCCCAAGTGGGCACCTCTGGGTAACCCAATAGTCCGGCCACGAAATTAGCCGGCTCCTCTGCAATATGCCCGGTAGATTGCAAGAAGTCATGCGCAGTTAACCCGTTATACAGCTCATCGATATGCGCCGCTTCCTGCCACGTATCTGGGATAAGTGCCGGGTCAACCACGACTTCGGCGCTCACAAACAGCTGCGCAAGCCCCTCTATGACCGTATCCACGTCGGCACCAAGCGTGCAAACTAGAACAGCACTTTTGATAAGGATGCCTGAGATGACTTGAAAGGTGATATCTGTAGAAGAGAGGTAATGATCTACTCCGCCTGTCGCGTCTGCTAGGCCAGTCAAATGGTGGAGGCGGCGTGCTTGGAAGATGAGTTCAGCACTGTTGAGAGCGACGCCGAGAAGGAAATGAGGAAGGACAAAAGTCATGGTGCCCGTGACTACGACACCTGTAATGCTGCAGGAGAGGCGACGGATGCAGGACTCAAGCTCAGTTTGTAGGTCCGATGTACCTGTTGTAGGTATGTTGCTAGCTCGGGGATGGCTCAAGACTAGGATTTGGCTGTCAGAGGAAGCGTGGTTGGCTGCCTTCTTTGCTCGATGTCTGGCGACTCTGTCCTCAACGACTTTGACCGTTTTATGGCCACTATGGTAAGCAAGTCCGCCTAAGGCTATGGTACCGGAGCCAACGGCTGTAAGGAGGGCGATTCCAGTTGGGTCAAATGGGACGGCAGCGAGAGCGGCCGTGGCTGTAGCGGCTGAGGCAGCGGTTTTGCGGCCAGAATGGCTTTCTTTAGAGGGGATTGTGTTGTGAGAGGAGGGTGGCGGGGGCAGATGCCTGTTGCTATGAGGCATGATTGAAGAACTCAGAGAAAATGACAGGGGCAACTATATACGGGCTTGAATTATAAAATAGGGAGAGCAAAAAGCTTGAGCTTGGTTGAATTCAGGGCAGATCCGTCAGTCCTTGGAGATTGCAGGAAACTATGCGGTACTCGAGAAACAGTGATGTCTGGAGGAGCTTGATATCTATAAGACCATGCATGGAGGTCATTGGAATAGGGACCAGTACGAACCGGTTTGGCGAGCTGAAAGCTGAAGAAGCGTGGAGGCAGTAACGGATAACTATTAATAAAGAAAATGAAAATGCAACACTGCAGAATGTTGACTCAGATGGATACTTTTGAAGAAAGGGATGAGGCTCCGTGACCCACACTCATATCATTATCAGAACGCGGGTAACATAGCCGGGAAGTTCTGGTGGAGGAAGGGGGGGGGGGAGCGGGTATGCAGCGCAACACACCAATAATAAAACTACTTTGATAGGGTTACCCAGACACAAATGATTCCAAAGATTTTCGACCAGTCCCTCCCAATCTTCACCCTACCACAATACTTACCCATCTAAATATAGTAGCATAGCCTTAGATATTCTGCTGATAGACGTGGTAAGTACGCCCGGTTTGTTATTGAAGATAAGCGAGTAGAGAGACACGATAGCAACAAAAGATACAAGGCTGCAGAATCTGACTCAGACGTCTACTCGGTATAAAGACGAATCCCTAGCGTGTTGACCGGCTATGCGGCTCGTGCGGTTTCTATTCGTGCGCGTAGTCGCTGCGCTTCTACGGGGGGATGTTCGGGCTTGGCGTGGAATAGTCAAATGGCGGCAAGTAACATATTTGCCGAACGGTGCAGAGGCACGGTATAGAGACGCGTGAGACGGTATAAAGCTATATTCAAGGAAGCTATGAGGGCACGCATAAAACCACGTATAAGGACGGTATGAGCGCCTGTATAGAAATGTGTACGGGAGCACGTATAAAGACTCGAATTACTGCTTTTGAAGCGTAAGTAACCCTAGATAATGAGCCCCGAAAAGGTTACCTGACTCAGCGAAGACAGAGTACCGTTTAGGCCGAAGGCCTGGGGGCAAATCTCTTGTATTTTATGAAACAGTGGCGATCACCTGAGTTCCCACTGCTATGTTGGCATCAGCGTATCGGAAGGCTGCCCCTACGCGTACCGCCTTCCTCTATGCCGCGAACATAGCATCTTCATTAGGCAAATAGCCCCCCATGTTATGCTTGATCAACAGATAAGTCTCCGGGCCGATGCCAAGGATAATATCAGAAACAAGACCACCAATTATACGTCCTGCCCACCTACTGATACTCTCTGAGAAATGAAATGAAATCAATCGATCAATTTAAAATGCAATCCTGCAGATCACTTCTTTCCTGAGCTACGAATCGTCTTCAATCGTATATACAAGCTTGCCTGCACTGACCCGATCAGTTTTCAGCTCCAACAACCCATCCGGTATCCCGGCCAGTCCCCCTTCACGCCAGTGCGCCAGAGGGCCTAATCGGAGTCGGTCCTGCCGCAGCAAGTCCGACGTCATCCGCCAAAAATCGACTGCGAAAGCGAGATCGACCGGGTTTGCTGGTCGAAACCTGCCGAGGTGCCGACAAGATGGGTCATTTTGCCAAACGCTGCACGGTGGTCAACGCGAAATCCAGGCGAGCACAAATGGCGAGCATTGGCACCTACCAGAGTATCCAGATGTCCAGCCATGCTGCACGTCTTGTCTGGGAAATCTGTCGTCGATTGGCAGCGCTGCGGTATATACGGCTGCGTCGGACCGCGAGGTGAGCGCATCTGCGCATATCTGCAGGCTTGAGCCCGCCGACACGCAATCAAATGCGTATAAAAGATTGTCTTTGGTGACTACACGTATGGCTGCGGCGCAGGCTTCGCCATTGTGGTAGTCGAACACTTCGTGGGCGCCCAGTGCCTTGACAAGCTGGAAATCTCGAGGCGAGCAGGTTGTCAGGACTCGGCAGCCCGAGAGGCGCGCAAACTGCAGCCCGAACAAACCCGTCGCTGTGGCACCGCCACAGATCAGCATAGCAGGGACCGTCGGCTTAGGGTTTTGAAAAATTTCAAATCGACCATCATTGACGTCTACAGTGATTCTCGGTACTACGATCCAAACGTTTTCGTCGGAACCGAAAATGATGGTCGTCACGTCCCAAATGTTGTCCGTCGTAGTGAACGCAGTGAAGAAGAAGAAGAAGAAGAAGATGTTCGTGAAGTCGCTGTTCTCGACGCTAGAGATGAAGGGAGATCCTTCGAGGCAGAGAAACTTAAGAAAGATAGAAGGTGGACGCAGATTACCAAAGACGTTGTCAACGAGGAAGCTATCAAGGAGGAAGGCTATGTATTCGAGAAGACTGACGATTCTTACTGTGTAATGGAGTATCTGCGCTATGTAAGTACTGGTTTCCTCCTTCCCCCAATCAAGCAGATCTTCTCATCATGACTACTCACACAGGAGGACGTTTTACGTCTTGTCAACCTTACCAAAGACATCAATCGTGACCGCCACGGCCGCAAACGCACTCGTGAAAAGGGAGCGGAGCATGAATCCGTCGAGCCACCACCGTAGGACGAAGAGCGTGTGGTTGAGAGAGACTCGTTTTACGAATGGCCAACTGTCCCTGAGCAGAAATAGCTGATATACATTTCAATCATCTGTAGACACGGTCAAATGGGAATGGAGAGTACTAGAAGCGGGGAAACAATACTCATCTAGGGTTTCTTCCCTTACTGTCTGCGTCGATTTGATTAAGCATTGTGATCATGAGACCCTCTCGATGCATGACTTGTTCTACATTCTTTTGCCATCGAGCGAACTTGCTGAAGCTCCTTTTAAACTCCACCTTTTCTATTTATTTTGATCTAACTGATTCGTTAAATGTCTATATCGAGCAATGGTTGTTGCGCATTCGACTTTCACGAACGGCCCCTTTCAACTACGCAAAGTTCGTAGGATACTTCCGTGTCTTCTTGTATCAGCCACTTGGGAAGGAGCATCCACCGCAAATGCAAGGAGTCAATGGTTTTTAGACCAGAGGGACCGCACTCACAAGCTCAATTCAAAACAACTACTATTGTTACATACATCAAAAGTTTTGGGAATTACAAGGCGTGGAAAGATACCATGACGCAAATATTGATGTTCGATTTGCGTGTCTTGAATTCAAAGCATGAGATTTGGATCAGAGAACCTAGGAGCTCTCTACGCCAGTACTCTCACGAAAGAGCATCACGTCACTCAAAAGGGGGCTCGCGGCTAACAGGCCGCCAACAGAAACGTAGAATCCTCTCCCCACAGTACCAATTTTTGCGGTTCCACCGATCTTTTCTTGCGTGTCAACTACGCATTGCATAGTGATTCTTCTCGCGGTAGTTGCTACATCAAGCAGCCGGAAAGTATCGGACTGGAACACATTGGGATTCTTGATGGATATCAGGCATTGTCCGTACTGCCACTGCCGGTACTCTGGTTTGGACAGATTGACGTCGACATCGTCCACGAAGCCAAAGGTCAATTGCCTCGTCGGGTCGAATAGGCGAAGGATGATTTGGTTGATGATGAAGTTGCAGTCTGTCGCTGCGGCGGGCTGTAAAGAGACTACGCGGGGGTTGAAACATTGAACCGGATATCCGGCAGATAGAGTTGTACCGATGGTGGAATTCGAGGTGATGGCTGGGTGATTTGCCCCGCGAGACACGCCCCCCAACGGGTCCCTGACCTCCACCGCCCGAGATGTCGCAGGATGGTCAGAGTCGGCTCCGGACAAGCTCACAGCTGGCTGCTGAGACACGCTGGAGTCCTTCGCGACGATGTCCCCAGTGGCTATGGGCGACCTTCGCAAATCGGAAGGAGCTGTGGAGATCGTGGAAACATGGAAGGAAAGTACAATTGTTAGGAAAAGGCCTATGCTCATTTTGGAAGTTGAGTGTGAGATGGAATCGGGCGAAATGTTAGATGAGCCGGAGGTTGCTCTGGTATGTAGAAGGTCGAAATCGTCTGCGAATGAAGTGATCAACAAAACTGAACACCCGGCGCATGAGAGAGAGGGGGAAGCACTAGAGGGATTTCGTCTTTCTCATTAGTCGCTTCTCATCTCGCACATGGCGGCTATATATCAGTAGCCGAACTTGCGACCCAATAAGGCGATACGCTACGATCATCGAATTTGGTTGCATCCTTGAGGATTCATGGAGGCTGAACCTGTGTGTTGGGGCGACGGTCGTTCGATTTCTGCCATCTTTCCATGCGCGAGACCTCCATCTCTGCTGGACTTGGGTGCTCAAGATGCAATGGCAAGATGCAACAGTAGGGTCATTCTCTTCGACCTCGGAAAATGATTGCTTTGCATTTCGCATTTCTTGATGCGTGTCACGTCGTGAGCGGTCAGGGTCACGTGACTTACTCTCACGCCAGCGGCCCGAGGCGGCCACTCCCACTTCCCGTGAATTGCACCAGCCGTAGTCTACACGCTTCTGAAGACATTCATCGCCCTCTCTCTCCCTCATACTCCCACAACATGACCGCTCCCTCCCTTCCGTCTTCAAGACCCAACAGTGGTGATGCTACTCCAAGTACATTCTGGGGCTTTCTCAGTGCACCAATGGCGGGGAATGCCTCTTTCTTCGCCGGGTTCCTATATTGGCTGGCCATAGCGTTTAGATGGTTTTTGAGGCTTTTCCTACTCTTCTTGGTCATTGGAGTTGTGCTGGGTGTCGGAACATTAGTCGTTAATTTCCTGCGTGTGCGCAAATTGGAGACTTCCCCGGACGGGGATGCCTCGCCAGATGCTGACCTGGTCGAATTGGACTTTTTGGCTGCAGAATGCGATCCTCGCCAGGATCAAACCTCTGACAGCGGCGAGGACTATTGAAAATTCGTTACCTCTCGAACAAGATCCGTGATGCAGTTGAAGGTCTAAGAGCCCCATAATGGCTGAGACCACACGGCTTGGTGGCGAAATACCGGCCGTTCGGGAGAGCACTATTGCAGAGAGAAATTAGCAAAGAGATTCGGAAAGATTCACAAGCTGTCGAAGCTGCGGCATTGCTCCAAGCAGTTCCAGTAACGCTGAACGGTCATGTACTATCGCTCATCACAGACTGTCGTGTTCTGCGTCCTTCCGTCCTTTTTGGACGGAACGTGCCGGCTCTAGAGACAAAATCTTCATCTATTCGCACCTTGAACTACGCCAAAGTTGATCTTTCGTTGACTTCGACATTTTGGCTTCACAATTCTTGAGGAAAAACTTGTCTTAACTCCATTGGTCAGCGGACGGTCGAACCCTACCGCTCCCAGCAAATTCCCACGATGACTTCAACACTGCCAAAGAAAATGGATTATTGCCCTATTACAGCAGCGCTTCTGAAACCTCGGTCATAGATAAATAGGCCTCTCCGCAACGTCTTCTTTGCAGAGATGGCTTCGGATTAGCCCACACGAGACTTTGTGCTTTGAAGACTGCAGCGAATCGCTAAGCTCCCATGTTTCGACAAGCTAGAGAGGACGGTTGGGACTCCCGGATGTAGGTTTCAGCAGCACATTAGAGGTTTTTCAAGAGTCAAGGATCCTAAGGAATACGAACCTATTGCATGCCACTTCGAAACATACAAGACCGAGACCCCTTGGCATAAGTGAACAGTCTTGAGGACATGCGTTTTGGTGGTTCAGTTCCCGCTTGTATCTGCTGGTCTGTTTAGTGCTACTTGTGTACGTCTAGAGATGCGATGCAGTGGTTTGATGTTCCCTGGCTGATGCAAAATTCTAGCTTTGTGGACATAAGGAACTTATGGACCCGGAACTTACTCTACTTGATGTTTGAGATCGTGACTCTGCGTGGCAAGCTAGCACTGGCCTTCTATGTGATCAGTGCGACGCGGAAAGCTATGTGTTGAAAGACGTGGAGGACAGTGGAGGGAATTGCAGCTGTCGCGTTCTCTGTGGCGTTGGACTGAGACATTGAATCTGCCTCGGCCAGACCATCCCTTACTTCGAATGCACAAAACGCGGCTTGCCCCTAGCACGCATCTCTCGCGTAAACCTTCAAACTCGATCCAAAAATGCTCCAACGATTCAGAATCCAGCTCAAAGCCACATCCAGCCGACGAAAGGAAGAAGATGATGACGAGAGGCTACTTTCAACAATGGAGCTCCACGAATATCCCGTTGATACCATCGCGAACGCGTCACCACCTGTCTACAGAGCCTCCGAACCCCACCAATCGGCCGCGACGAGAAAGGTGCAAACCAGGCCTTCTGAGACTCTATCGTTCGACCGACTACGACGCGTCGCACAAATTGGAAAGCTCAGCAGCTACGTGGATGCCCTAAGATGCCGTTTCCAGCAGCACTCACCAGACCAATGGGTTATTCTGCAAGATAGTGAAGAGCTGGGATGTTGCGACCGCGTCAGAACATCTTCTGAGACGCTTTCAGGGCAGAGGCGAAGGAAAAGATATGTGTGGAGAGCAAGAAGTCGTTCTAGATCGGATGCGGGCTTGAGGTCGTCGGTCATGTGGTATTTCGGGTCGCCAGTAGAAGCCGGGAAGGATTGTCCCACACTAGAATTTCTCCGAATCCATCTCGCGCCTCTGAATGTATGGTTGTAGAGGAGCAACGCCAAATAAATCCTGATTTCCGCAGGGTTTCCGCGCTCACGCCAAAGAGTATACCAACGCGACCCAATCAAGCCCGCTCAATAGATGTACCTCGCCGAATGACAACAAAGAATCGTCCTCCTCGCCATCTGCAACGGTCAGCGACGCGATGAACTCTCAGCGAGGCACAGCAGTGATGATGAGAAAGGATGATGATTCTATCCTGAAGACCAACGGCTATCTATAGCCGATGGAGAACAAAGAGTGACTAGCTACATAAATGGCCCGTGTAGCAAACATGAGTGACAAAGGATAGAACATACATGGAAGGAAAAAGGAAGGAACTAGACACGCTGACATGAACCACACATCAACTTGGCTGAAAATGCCCATGAACGCGTGACTTGATCCCCGAAATACCTCCGTTTCCCCATTCGTTCTGCTTCATTCCGTAGGCATGCCCACGCCCACTCCAGCGCGATCCACGTCTCTTCGTCCGAACCCACACCCACACCCACATCCCCGTATCTGCTCTAAACCTATCGTGCCAGCGAGCGACCACCCCTGACGGACAGGCGCAAGCGTCTCACGACTCCAAAAACCGAATGCCCCCGGACGAGCGCAGACGCCGCCAAAACACGACATCGAGACCGTCTAACGCTGCAACATCGATCGATGCCAAATGAGCAACCAAACAGCGCCCAGACTGTTTTCGAGTGTACCAACCTCAACGGTCAACAGAACGTTCGAGTATGTTGAAAGCTGATGGATGCACACGAAAGTCCTCTACTCTTCGCTTCCTCGCTTGCCGCTAATGTCACTCAGTCCGGCCATCGACCCATCAGTCATTGCGTCCGGAATCAGCATCGATAGCACACGAAGCGGTTCTGTCACGGGTGCGGAAAGCGCCTGGGGAGCGATATGCCATGCTCTGTCAAGCGTCTATTCATACAGCGGCCTTGTCCTTCTTTACCTTTAAGGCTCCATATGCATCGTTGGTCTCCAACCTCTGTTGGGTTCGTTGGGGTTTATCTGTGAGGTGGACCCCAAGTTTATTGTACGAATTAATTGGTCTCAAGGTAGCGAAACAAAAACTAGCGATTGAATATCATTGATTTCGGAGGAGACTATGAGCGCATTATCAGGTGCTTTCGAATGATCCTCATCTCTCAACTCCTGTCCCCCACACAAGTTTTCTCTATTTCCTCTGACGGCATCCCACGTATTTCATCCTCGCCATCCACCTCGTATATGATCTCTATGGCTTCCATCTCATGTTTCCGCCGCTCATCATCCAACTCTGCCTTCAGCTGAAAGTACAACTGTGATTTTTCCCCAAGCTATACCGAAATGCAATGACGCCGGTCACTTGCCGTGTCATGAAAGAAGCAATAATGGGCGTGAGCCGAAGTATAATGTAATGGTCCACCGACGCATGCTGTCGTGGGCCAGGGTTTCTAGCCTGAGTCGTGAGATGAAGAAAATAAGAAATGAGAACGCTGAGGTTCAGACACCACCCCTTTAGGCCTCCTATCGGTAATAAGACGAATTTTGGTAGTACGTCTGATCGTCCTCCTTCCCAGCGCCCAGACGGCCTGTGCCACGATCGTAGGTGGATTGGGTGCAGGATTTCAATGAGATTCGCCTGGGTCTGATCGGCAGGGTTGTGAAGTCGAGCCTGCTGGAACATGAGGACCGTGGTGTGCCCGGTCCGGTATATCTTGTCCACCATGCGATGAAAGATGGTCAAGTAGACTTCGTCCAGGTATGCCGATGTGGAAGTCGCAGTGCCCTCGCTACTCTCCCAGTTGACCAGACGCAGTGGCAGCGCGTGTCACGAACTTGCATCCGAAAACCACGCATCGGATGCCTCCGCCAGGGTTGTACCAATGGGATGGCCAGGGGCTTTCCCGATTCGATCCTTCATGTATCTGATGAGGTCGAAAAGATTTTTTTATATAGAGGATAGTTTTGGTTCTCCTCTCGTGTTGTGTTTTTCCACAGAACTTAAATGAGGTTCTGAGGGGTCTGATCTACGGGATCATGGAGTCCGGCCTGCTGGAACATTCGGACCGTGGTGTTTCCGGCCAAGTGGACCTTGTCGACCATGCGTTCAAAGATGGCCAATTGGATGTTGTCCAGGTAGGGTGCAGGGCCGAGATGGTTTCTGGCGAGCGTGACAAACCCTTCGATCCGTGACATGCTCGTGGCATTATGCCTCGTCAGTTCATGGGGGTCGAGGGAGCTGTCGGGGTAGTAACGCTGATCGACTGTCTTTGACGACCTCTCATCGTCTTGTGAAGTGGCGCCGTAGCTGATAGAGAGAGGCGTTTTGTCCGACTTTGAAGAGTGGTCAAGTCGAGAGAGCTGTCGGGGTAGTAACGCTGATCGACTGTCTTGGACAACCTCTCATTGTCTCGTGAAGTGGCGCTGTAGCTGATGAAGAGAGGCGTTTTGTCCGACTTTGAAGAGTGGCCAAGTCGAGAGAGCTGTCGGGGTAGTAACGTTGATCGACTGTCTTTGACGACCTCTCATCGTCTTGTGAAGTGGCGCCGTAGCTGATAGAGAGAGGCGTTTTGTCCGACTTTGAAGAGTGGCTGAGTCAAGGGAGCTGTCGGGGTAGTAACGTTGATCGACTGTCTTGGACCAGGTGTTACACAGATAGGGAAGTGTTTAAAGACGGCGTCTTGTCCGATTTTGAAGAGTGGCCGAGTCAAGGGAACTGTCAGGGTAGTATCGTTGGTCGACTGTCTTCGACAACCTCCCATCGTTGCCCCCGCCAGGGCTGTACCAATGGAATGGCCAGGGGCACTCCATATTCGATCCTTCATGCATCTCATGAGGTCGAAAAGATTTTTTTATATAGAGGAAAGTTTTGGTTTTCCTCTTGTGTTGTGGTTTCCCAATTCCCGTTGCTGCAGGCGACTCCACTGAATCCCATCCAGTCTCTCCCTCCATCAAATCCTGCCTTCAGCGTACATGATCTGAAGACGCGACCAGAGCAGCTCGAGGGCTTGGAGGCGCGACCTTGAGCACGTCAGCATCGGTGCCTATCGAAATGCGACAGGATCGTTGACTCACTTCGATACTCCATGTCTCTTGCCGAGACGTTGCTGTTCAGCGTCTTGTTCGTTTCCTCCAAATCCTCCGCTTCCCGGACCCCTCGTCATCGGCATCATACCCGGCGTCATCGACAGGTCCATAATCTGGGTCGGTGTCTGCGGTGTCGGTGCTCCAGTCACAGGCAAGTCCACGCTCTACATCGGTGTCGGAGGTCATGGTGCTCCTATCATCGTCGCTCCAATCATCGGTAGGCCCACGCTCTAGGTCGATATTGGAGATATCGGTGGTTCCATGTACTAGCATCAGATCAGCAAGGACGCACGGAAGCAAGGGAGCGAACTGCGAACGAACATCGTCGGGACATCATTCTCACGATGTGGATGATGGAGCTTTTGAGGGGCTTCTTCACGAACCGATCCGTATTTTCGGCTGCCACCCACCAGCTTAGCTTGAGGGAACACAAGCTTGATTGCAATTGAAGCAAAGCTGAACAAAAGCTTGGTCCCTTGGGTAGGTGGTGGGTTCGTCTTCGGGGCTGCCATGAAAAGGCGAACGGTTAGCAAGGCTTGATTGCGGGCGCGTTGACGAGACTGTACTTACTCGCCATTGACCTTCTCATATAATGCATGGACACTTGTACCGCCTGTTTATATGTTATATAGGGTTGCGCCGGTCCAACATCAGGGCTAGCGAGCGTATGGTAGAGGCCTGAATAGGTATGTGTAGTCACTCAAGTGCTGGGAAATCTCCCACACTCAAATGACGTCCTCGTAGAGAGTATCGCTGGGGAGAATGGCCAGCGCGAGCACTGAATGACGGAAGATGCTGTGCAGTGAGGGTTGATTCGGCTTGACCCGACTGTGACTGAGCTCTGCCATCGAGTTAGCCAGTGAATTTGGTGTGGCCGGAAGAGGAGGGTAGAAGTGACAAAGCACAGTACGTACTGTAAGGTTTGCTTGGAGTCAAGGGAGTTGCGTAGGGATTTGGGGCTAGGCTTTACAAAAGAGGACGAGCAGCTTCTCTAAGCAAAGCGGTCTGATAGTACCATCCATCTGGAGGAACGCGCCCTAGAGGGACGGAGTGGTGGCTAGGTGTCTCAGCTGTGGATATGCGTCCGCAATCTTTTTGAAATTGGAAGCGTGACTGAGAGGCCAGAAGATGCTGATGCCAAGGTTGAGGATGTAGAGAACGTAGCCAAGAAATGAACTGCTGAAATGGCCTCGTGGCCACATGGCGGTATAGACATAGGGCCATATGGTCACATGGCGGTATAGACATAGGACCATATGGCCATATGGCTCTATGGCTCTATGACATGGCTCTGAAAGAGAAAGAAGGAAATGAAGAGTCATATGCTGGAGTAGAGCAGGTATATATATGGCTTTCGGCTGACAAATACCTCCCGGCCTCCGCTTGCCTTTGCCAGGGTGAAAACTCTGCACAGCCGAGGCACACATCATGAAACATCCTTCCTGGTCACATGGCTACCTGCTATAACACTTATGAGACCCACTAATTCACAGATCCACTGTGGCAATGACTGCAGCGGTAAAAGACCGTTGAAAAGTGGGCCTCATGGCCAATGACTGCAATGGCTGAAAAGCCACAACTATTGGAAGACGGCTTACTGGGTCCACGGCCGCAAGGGCTGACCTCGTTGAGATGGCCATGATTGGCTAAATTAGCGGAAGAATGACCGCATGTTCTCATGCCTGAGCTAGCTGAAAAGCGGCCGCAAAGTGTTATGCCCAAACTGGCTGAGAGTAGCCTCAAGGCAATAATTGTAATGATTCGATGACCGTCTGGTTCAATTTTGCGGGAACTTGGCCGCGTGGCAACGGCTGAAATATGTGAAATATGGACTCATGCCCGAAACCGCTGGAACACGGCCTTACGAGAATAATCCAAGTGGTCCAATGACCGGTTGGCTGGAAATGATTGAATAATGGCTGCAAGGCAACGCCTGAAATACGTGAAACATGGCCGCATAGACACATGCCCGAAACCGCTGAAAAACGGCCGTATGACACTAGCTGAAATGGTTCGATGGCCGCTCGGCTGGAGACAGGTAGATATTTAGCTGCATGGAATGTGTTAAAGAACGGCCGTAATGAGAATTGCTGAAATGGTCCAATGACAGCTTGGCTGGAAATTAATGGACAATGGCTACGTGGCAACGGCTGGAATACACGACATATGGCCGCATGACCTCATGCACGAAACCGTTGAACAACGGCCGTATGAGAATAGCTCAAATGGTCCGATGACCGCGTGGTTGAAATTTGATGGATAATGGCCGCATAGCAACGACTGCGAACGCTAAAAATAACCTCATGGCAATGGTTGCAATGGTCCGATGACCGTTTGTTGGCTGGGAGATCTTGCTGACATACTGCCCCGGCATGGCTGTATTATTTTGCAGCCATTGAACGTTTAGCTATCTGTGTTGAAGTCGTTGCGTGTGTTTGGGCTCCCGAAGAGGAGAACATGGTGGCGGGGCCACTGAAGTAGCTACTGGGGTACCCGTTGATCTGGCGGATATTCGTGCCAAGTGGCTTGCAAAGAAGCATGTCGAGACAATCTCTGTCCGTTGGACCAGCTAGTTGTTGAAATGTGTTAAACTACCCCTCTTGCCGGCCGGTTGCCATAGTATCCGTAATTTAGGCACTCACTCCATAGAATAATCAATGAATCATCACAACAACACTAGTGGGACAGTTTTGGCAATTGAAGCAGTCTGACAGTAGAGTCTGATATTCTGATACGGCTATCTGCAGCTGAGTAGTGACTGTGGCCGTGGGCTGAGCATAGCGACAAATAGCTTGCCCGTACATTTTGAAGCAGCGGAGGAGCTTATCAAGGCCGGCGACCTCTGGAGTGTCCTCGTCCTTGGTTTTACCCTTCTTTTTGACTTTTTGATTGGTGGAGCTGTGTGCCAGCTGGGTGAAGTGCTTCGATTGGAAGGTTTCGTAGAAGATTGCTTGAAGCATTTGATTTTGACGGCACAATGGCATTGGTCCTTCACCTTTCTCTGAATCCCATGACAAAGAATTTGATGCTTCCACATGTCGAAGGTGATGAAGTCGTCCATAGGAGCGGCGTAGTCGAAGTCCTTGGTCTTGAACTTGCGGGTGTTGGAGGCCGTGGGGCTTGTGAGGGCTGCCTCGGCAGCGGTACGAGTGCGTGTGGAAACCGTCGAGGTATGTACTGGTGGAACGGAGTGTGTGTGGGCTTACGTTGGAGCAGTATTAAATTAAATGTGAACACAAGGATGTTATGGCTTTTAAACAATGCAATGACTCCGAAAGAGACAAATCTGGCTGAGCCCCAGTCCCACTGGATAGCGTAGATGAAGACGTTCACCATTAGGTACAAAGAGGACGTTAGCTTGTAGATATGATTCCACAGCAGCATCATTCTCGGTCTCAAGAACGGCCATTTCATCCTCGCGAGCAAGGCAACAGCCAGTCGATCAGGTCTGCCATCCAATCCGATCCTACTGATTTTCTTCCAAAGAGCCCTGTCCGTTTCGTAGAAGAACTCGAGACATTCTTTGACAATGGTGTCCGCCGTGCTGATGACGTCCTGGAAGTCTGACTGCGCTTTATGGTCATTTTCCAGGGTGTGGCTTACAACTTTGATGATAGAGCAGGTGTGCGAGATGTTTCTTGAGATGAAGACGGTGGACTTGTCGGCGCTGGCGACTGTCTGGCCACAGGTGTAAAGTTTGAAGCTGAGGAGAATTCCGACATCAGCAACCTGGAGGACCGCGGCGACGAGGCTAAGTCCAGCCTTGATGGTGACTTCGTGAGGAATTTGGGTTAAGCACGATCGTGTTCTGTCAAGTTGAGTTCGTTGCCACAAAACTAAAAGGGACTTTCTACGCCACCACTTTCTTCCTACAACATTCACTGCTACAAAAGCGCATATGAAGAAAATCAACGACGCCGCAAGCTACTCGTCGAACAACACCCGCTGGGACAACACCGTGTTCTCAAACCTCAATTGAGGCCGTGGACCCGTGACGAGGACAACAACTCAGCCGACATTGAGCACATACACTGATTTGCCAAAAATCAACACCACCTCGCCGCTGCGGTGCACGTTCAAGCCCACGGACTTGTTCTTGGCCATGTGGTCGGCATGTAGCCACAGCCCAATGTGGACACTCCCGCCGCCACGAGCGTGTTATTGTGCTGAACGGGAACACAGCCGGGATCCTCACGGTAATCAACGCAGGCCGTGTGTACAGCCCTAATGTAGTATTCATGTTATCGGCACAAGTCATGTGTCTCGAACCAGTTGAGGGAGGGTAGGTCATCAAAGAAGCTGAAACCCTTTCATTAGCCACGGCCTCGTCAAGCATGCCAAGATCTTTCTACAGTCTATAGGTTTCATCTCGCATATATATATTTCAGCTTCTCCGATTCATCTTACGTAGCTCCTCTCGTCCGTTCCCAAGATGTTTTAATCTGAGATTTTGATGTCACTAAGAGTCTCCGACTACTTAAGTTTTCAAAGGTTCTCCGACTGAGCTTTCAGTTTCTATCACATCTTTTCTACGTTCCATCTTTTTAACATCAAAGGTCTATCTTATGTGGCTCCTCTGATCTATCTCTGAGCCCTTTCAACTTTTCAGGTTCATCTATCTGAGTGCGTCTTTATTACATCATGTCTTTAGATGAGTTTTAAATCTGTAAGTACATTAATATTAAGCCGCAAATCTCACGTCGTTACCTCACCTCATTTCGGTTGCCTGATCTTACCTCACTTTGGTTTTCACCTTGCCTTTACTCTACCACCTCAGACTTCGACTTATCCTATCTCATCTCACCTCTACCCAGCACCATGTCGGACCTCGAAACCATCGCCTACCTCGCCGGAAAGAAAGGAGGAGTGGTCAAGAAAATCAAGAAGTTCATGAATGAAGGCAAGGGGGTGCCCAAGGTGTTGCTCACGGAGTTGGACGGCTATGAGAAGAAGCTGAAGGAGAAACAAGGCTCGAAGGCTGGGGAGAAGGCCGAGAAACGCCGCGAGAGACAGAAGACTGCGTATACCGCGAAGAAGAAGGCGAGGGCCGAGGAGGCCAAGAGGGTTGCACTCGAGATTGAGGAGGGGCTTTCGGACGATACGACCTCTCAGGGATCGGCTTACGAATCAGGACCACGAACCTTTGTTCCCGACTGGACGGCGACTCCTATGGGATACAAGCGATATGCCTCCTCCAATTTTGAGGATGCTACACTAATCAAGTAAGCGAAGAAGGTTGAGGTCTATACGAAGCTGAGAAAGTCGAGGTCCTTACGAAGGCTGTGGAGAAGACCGAAGCCCCTGCTCCTACCAATGACCGTTACTTCACTCGAGCTCTCTGGAACATACGCCAGACCATTCTAGAAGGGAAATCGAAGCGGCAAAGAAGGATTGGGTGCGCCAGGAGCAGGACGAGTGGAGGAATAAAGAGAGGGTGGTTTTTGAGAAGGCTATTAGGACTGAATTGGTTGCAAAAGAGAAGGCCGCTCGCGAGCAGTATGACAAGGTCTTCGGGTCCTGAGTCCTGACTGTTCGCAGGACAAGGATGCTACTCTCAGGCTCACGACTGCTCATCCTTCCTCATCACCAGGATCGGGATTTCTATCTCCGGCTGTTGCACGACGGCGAGGTATTCAGGTCTCGCATGGTAGCTCGCTGTTGAAAAGGAGTGGCTTGTGGGAGGGGCAATTGCCCTTCTGGGCATAACCCTCCCTACCAGTCCGATGACGTTTTCGTCCCCTCATATAGAAGGCATTTTCTAGCATAGATAATCAATCATCCTTACACACCACATAGCTGAACACTTCAGTACGGGCAGCGGGAGCAGTTCCGAAAGGCGATCGGTCGGCAGGCTTTAGCTTCTTGGCGCTCGCTTCTTGTTAAGGTAGTCCTATGTTGTACTAATGATAGTGCAGTTTAGAGTCGTGCCTGCGACCTCCTTCATGACTGCATATTGCTTCCTTGAGAGCTTAGGTAGGATGGACAAAACCCGTTCTTCCGGATGCATTCGACATATGCACACTCGAGGCCAGCTGAGTCTGTGTGACCCCGTGGTAATTCGCGTAGGCTTTTCTTGAGTTGTACCCGTAAATGATAGGACGCGCCCATATTCTACTTGCTTCCACAGGTAGCGAGTGGGCATCTCGTTGAACAGAGGAAACAATCTTAACGGCTCTATCGCATACTCTATACCCCAGGCTCATAATGTACACAACAGTCAACGGAAAACAGCGCAAACGGGCCTTCTCTTGCAAGTACAATCCACCATCCAGCCTCCTCCGTTATTCAAGACTTATACCGCCACATCCCCTCCCCCATTTCTAGTCCTTGAGACACATGCGTCCAAACGCCTTCCACCTTCAAGCATCGTTAGGGTCGAAGCCAATCATAAGGTAGTCATCCCCACTACCAATCTTGATCTCACCACCCCGCGTATCCGGACCCTGGTCTCCCTTCCCTTGACAAAACACACTCGTCAAGTAATCAAAAGCCGTTCCGCAAATACTCTGCGTAAGTGTTGGCGCACTCGCTGTATTTGTAAAAAAGCGGAAAATCGTGGATACCGAATTACCGTTGGCCCCCGGAGCGGTGGCCGACTGATAGACATTCCAAGCCTTCTCCGCGACTGGAACGCCGGGGACCTCTGCCACAAGAGCGGTGCACGCTTCGGTAGCGTAGCTCTCGATCGTCTGACTGACTCCATACGCACCGCTCTGTTCGCAGGCGTACGAGGAGGCGTAGCCTGCGATTTGACCGAGGTTGGTGAAACCGCCGACGTCGGCAGTGGTGCTACGGACTCTCAGCTTTCCAGTGCCGGTAGTGTTGAGTTCTTGATGTGCCTGGGAGATCACATCGCCGGGAATGGTAGCCGTGCGGCCGCCATTAGCTGCGGGTGTCCACTCGATCACGCCTTTGGAGTCGAGGTATGTTACAGTTGCGCCAATGCCAGGAGTTGAGGTGGGGGCGGGCGCGGCAAAAGTAGACGACATGTAGAGGCTACCAGCGGCAAGAATGGTGAAGACTGACGAATGCATGATTGTTCTGATGACTGAGCTGAACACAAACCGGAACGTTGAGATGTTTGGTGTAGTGGAGTTGCGAATAGGAAATATGCCTGAAGGTGATAACTTTGCTGAGGTGAGTCTGATTTCAGTCTGAGTCCGAGCCTGTGAATGTGGATGTGTTTGTATCTGTTGCACGGAGGGCTAGAAGACTTCTTTTATATTTTTTAAGAGCACTGCTGAGCCCATCATAAGGGGCAACAGGATTCAATTGATCCACCGCCATTCTGCCTCTGAAATTAGAAGCAAGGAACGGCTGTTGCCTTCAGATGCTGTATTTCCGTTGTGCTGATACTCAGGACCAGCGATCATTCCTCATGCGTCGTGAACATGTCACAGGACGGCGTTGTGCGTGCCGGAAGTAAGCCAACTCTGAGTCTTCTCCATGGCAAGATGACTTCTTCAACGCCGCCGGAACACATGTGGGCAGTGTTCGTTTGCGTTTCGAGCGCAAATCAATGAAACAGTGGTTTCAAAAGCACAAAATGGGCATGGTTCATCTCTCGGCCATATCAACTGCATTCATCTCCAACATTATCAGCTGAACCCCTCGGAACCTGATCAGGGTTATGAATCCAATTACTACCCAAGCACTGTCGTACGTGCCGTTGTTTCAAGCCCACACCCAAGGTCACTGATGCAAACGGCGCAGCACAGAAACATAGAATTGAGGCTCAATGGAATGACATCCACCTGAGGGTCGGGGAATTTTTGCGGCTATGCTAGTAAGGAAGCAAAGAGCCGTCAGCATATATCCGGTGCTGAGTGAGAACTTGATTGGTAAGCACCACCGTCGAAACCCTACCCAGTTACTCTGAAGATCAAGTAAGGTAGGTGCCCAGGTACATGCAGGTAACGCATCCGACAAACTTACAAAGCCGTCGTCCCGAGGGCAGTCCGCTTTCGCGAGCTGGCACTATGCTTGATGCATCGATGTCGTCATATGTCTTACGCAGCCCATATCTACCATCATTTTGAATCTCCTTTAAGACCGTTTAACTGTAAGAAAGTGAGACTCCCATATTCCTATGGATTAAGCGAAACGGCGCGGTTAGCTCTCTGTCGAGACGGACCTATAGAGGTACCACTGTGCGAGCACAGCGTATCCTCACCCTGATCGTCGTGTTCTGACGTATGTTCAATCCTTCTTCTTCGTGAGTACTCCCTATTAATAATTGAGAATAGAACATCCTACGCGGACAGGCTGTGCATCTGATGATCTTCCTTCCTCGGAAATTATCCATTATCTGCAACGTGAGCTGGGTGTTCGTATGGTGTGTAGCTCGTCTGGCACCGCCGCATTGGTTTCACCATGATTACCTGGAAGACTGTGTCGTCATTGTGAGCCTGGAAGGAAAGAAAATGGCAGTCTGCACAATCCTTGCTACAAGTACAGCTCATGGATCTCGTGAAAGGGTAGACGGCTATGCCTCACGGTCTCCGTGAAGGGTATAAGTACAGTATCTGCTGTGCAGTCAAATTTCCAAACATTCATTCCACCACTTTATCGTCGCTTTCAATTTCATCTTTATCCTTATTTTCAATACCATCCTTCCCTAGAAACAGGAAAACTGGCCTGTCGCGCTTTGGCCTTGGTTACAAGCGTCTTCAATCTTGCCATCTATTAACAAATAGACTTTTCAATCATGACCAAACGACCTTTTTTGAGTCTCTGCTTCGCAGTTCTCTTAGGATTACTTCTTCTTGCTTCACAAAGCACCGCAAGGCTTCTAGATCAGTCAGTACCCTCCAATTTCATTACAGAGTACTAAGAAGCTGATTACCGTTTCTTTTCTAAGACGTGGAGGCGTTCTTGAGCTCCGCAAACGAGTAGATCTCAATACTCTCTACAACAGCATCCCAGGCAATAACAAAGTGCCTCTTGGAGGATCTCAACATTTTAAACTCGACCCTACCAAGAGTGCTGCATACACCACGGCATACTTCTACGGATGTACCGTCGTTATAGCCGTCGATGGCGGGGACCTCATCATTGGCCATTTTGCGCAAGAGGCGGCGTCGACAGGAACGAATGGCCAGCAGGCCTGCCTAGTGATGACGGACAAGACGGTCGTTCAAAACAAGATCATAGACAAGCTAGAGGATTCAGGGATGTGGGTGGACCACACGGACGATACACGTACCTGGATCATCACCTCGTCAGGAACAACCACGGTCGGGTACAGTATGATCCGGCAGTATTTCGAAGACAGCGGCGTGCTGGCCCAAAAAGTCATCCCGTTCGAATATGCTGCTACATCCGCGTTCACCGATTTCGACAACGGCCCTATCGGCAAAGCGGTCGTTGAGGTCGTCCCTGGGAGTGCTGGGAGCGGAGTTACGATCAACGTTTACATCCAGAGCGACACTCCTTCGTGGTCGGGGACTTATGACTCCAATGGGAACCTATTGGGCCCCGCGAAATAGACGAAGTGGGCGGTGGCTGTGTGAGCGGCACAATGGAGCTCTACACATGGAGTTGGAACGGGAGTGAGACGGGAAAGGGAAGCGGCAAAGGGGGGTGGGAAAGGGAAGCGGCAAAAGGGGTTGGGAAAGGGAAGCGGAAAAGGGGGGTGGGAAAGGGAAATTCGAAAATGGTTGAAAATTGGTCCATCCGGCGCTGTTGGCGTTTGTCAAGCTACGAAATAAAAAACCAAAACAAGTCTTTCTTTTTTTCATCCCCGTTAATCCAGTCGAAGCGTTCTGGCAATGAATTCGTTCATCTGTGCCTGTCCCGAGTAGTCGACTGCGTGTAGTCTCACAGCAGATGAACGAGCCGCAACTGTACATGTAAACGCTTGGCGTAAGAATTGCAACGCTCGACCGGTCTCAGGTCTCAATAACTACGTAGTAGGCGCAACTATGATTCCAGACAACCAAATTCCACCAGCCCATCACTCCGGCCGAAATTTGACTCGCAGTCTATTTCCCCCAGCAGTCAGCACCCAGCTAGCACGAAGACCCCGCGCCCCAGCGATCCCCCCGTCCAAGCCGTCTGACAGCAGGACCCGCAACCAATGACGGGCGCAAAACAACCACTATCTCGGCCCGTACACGCAAGCTCGGTCCCTGCAACCTTGGGCTCACATCAGCCCGGTCGCTGTATGCGGGGCTGAGCATACGCGTGGCTGCTGTGGGCTTGGTGTTTGATGTTTCACATGTGCGGTGTGAGGGTGCGGCGCCGACTGTGCCTTTGGATGGGGACTGTGCTGTGTGGGTGTGGATGCAAGGCTGGTGCCAAGCTCTTTCGTATTATGTAAGCACCGAGCAGTGAGTTCCCCGTTCTCTTCTTCAGTCCTTCACATTCTCTTCCTCGCAATCCCCACCCCTCGGCTTCTGAGTCTACTAGCTTTCACGTCGTCTCCGTACTGTCCGTATGTATACCCCATCTCCCTCGTCCACGATGCCCATCTTGCCAACACTAGCCACCGAGCTCGTGGAGATCGTCAGTCGCCGCTTAGAGCTCACTGACCTCCTCTCCCTCCGCCTCGTCTGCAAAGCGCTCTACCAAAAATCCCTCGGCACATTCGGAGCCCTTTTGGCCACCATACGCACCGATCTGTCCCAACCGAGCCTTGAACGACTGCAGGCGCTGAGCACGCACGACTTACGCCTCTGCGTCAAAAGACTACTCATCGAATCAGGCGACGATGGGAAACTCGGCCAGGGGGTTCAATGGCATCGGCATCCCTCGGGTCACGTGGACGTGCTGTCGCCCGGTCCGCAGACGCTGGGGCACCTCCTCGCGCTCAACCTGCCAAACTGCCGATCCGTGCACATACGCAGCCCAAGCGGAACAGAAGACGAATCCGATACCCTTACCCACAGCGACGCGGTCGGGTTGATCCTGCTCCTCGTCCCCTCCCTCCCCACCACGTCGCCCGTGACCTCATTCATCGTAGACACCCGAGCCCATGGCAGCAGCTTCCTCGACGCGAAAAAGCTGCCGGTGGCACAATGCCGTCAACCGCCCTTCCTCCACGCCTGGGCCCACGTGCAAGAGCTCGTGCTCGAGCAATCCCTGACGCCCGAGACCTTCGCCTGGTCGCTCGATCTGGTCCTCCATGCTCCACGTCTCCGCGTACTCTCGCTAGATCTAGGCTTCGACCAATCCGAAGCCTTCATCGAGCGTCTCTGCGCCGCGGACTCAGCGCCTCACTCCCTCGAAACCCTGAGCCTCGCTCGCGGCCACATGACCGTGGCACAGTTGTCGCAGATCATCGAGCCATGCGGCGGGACGCTCCGCGCACTCTCCCTGCAGCAACTGTCCATGTCTCGGTACGGCGATTGGCCGACCGCGCTGGGTGGATTGAGAAGCCAGGCCCCGCTGCTTGAAAGCATCTCCGTGCACTGGCTCTCGGCCCACAGCGACGAACCCCGTGCTCACGTGATGTTTCCCGGTCTTGTGAGCAATCATGTCGTTCCTGGGTCCGGAGGCCGGAGCGTGACATGGACGACGAAGAGGTGGAAGGGGGAAAAGAGAGTGTTTGGGGTCAGTTATCGGGGGGCGGGGGTGGACAAGGCGCTGGAAATGCTGGTGAGGGAAGCGCAGCCTGTCTAGACCGGAAACATACCGGCGAGATTTCAGGGTGATACAGATGGGGAGGACTGACCCTCGTTTATTGAGCTCTTCCAAATAGCGAGAATTTCGATCGCGCTTTGCCTATATTACCAAGCCGAGTCCCCCCGATCTTCTTGACAAGAAAGTCACTGCGGCCTCCGTGGCTGTCACCCCAATACCCTCACAAAAACGACCCTTCTACCCGACGCCGACAACTTTTTCAGGGGTATATTCTGCCCCACGGTAATAGAAAGCCTCAAATGCCACGGCCGCGGCGACCCCACCACCCCAAACATGCCGCCAAGTGCCACAACATCTCCCACCGCTGCGCAGAACCCCCTCCAATGTCTTAACCTCTCTTATCAGCGACATTGCCACTTGCGCCCGCAGCGCGGACCCACGGCCGACGCTGACTCGCGGCTGGGCCCTATACGCAGCCAATGTAGGAGGTACATGGATAGCTAAGGTAGATATCACTTCCATCCCATATCCAGCCCCACTATCGCTATCATCGACGTGACAGAGGCCTAGTCGCCGTTATCGGAAGTAGGTCGAGTCTGATGTGGGAGTCGATGGGGGCCCTGAGGAGGGATTGGAGAAGGACGGCGTCGATTGGTGGCAGAGGTTTCTATAGGGTTAGGGCTTTGCTTCCATGAATTTAATTCGTGGGCCCGAATTTGTGATGAATATGTCTCTACTACGAAGACTCAGATTTGGCAGAAAAATCTGCGGCTCTTCGTAATATATGAGCTGTATTATATGTATCTTACCCTATATTCCTGATGTGCGGAGGGGGATTTGCTGTATTGCGGGTATCTTTTTCTTTACTTAAGTAATTTCTGACTAGTATGGTATTACTAATACTATATCGGAACTAGCGCAGTCTCACCGTACGAAACACCTGGTCTTAACGATCACCTACCACCAGTGGAATAGGTACTTAATTCGTTATAGCCAAGGTTCACTGTACTATTACATTCGAATCCGATAGCTCTAACATCACTCAAGGCATAAACAGCATCCCCGCGGACCCAGCAAGGTCCAGACGCCAAAACACCAGCAATGTATGCTGTCCAAAAAGCATAAGCTTACAGCTTGTTTCGTCCATCATCACACAGCTAAACCATGACCGCTCCAAATTCTCGTCAGATTCGTATCCATTAGGTCTCAGACCCTGACAACACCCCCACTGCTTCCACCCCACCTGAGCCGCCTCAGACCCCGTCCCACCTCCTTTCCACAACCAATGCCCTCTCTCCCTGACACCGTGCCCGCTTCAAATCTTCCAACTTCCCTACCAACAACATACCCGGCCGAGAAGCTGATAGCACTGAATAGCACCACGACCCCCGCACTCACAACCCACGTCATAAGCGTAGGCGAGATCTGCTGCTCCCGGCCGGGGCTGTTGGCTCGCCTTTTCTTACTTCTCGAGTCCCGGTGGTTCCTGTCTTTTGACGTCGAGGCTTTCCTTTTGCCTTTTTCGTTGCTCGAGAGGGAGGTGGCGGAGGTGCGGTGACGGACAGATGGGCGGGGCGGGAGATCTGGCGGCGAAGGTTGGCCTGTAATGGCGGACTCAGGAACAAGGCGGAGGCTGGACGGTTCCACCTGATTAGAGGAGGGCTGCGTGGTTTGGGTGTCTCGTTTTGGCAGAGCTCGGGCGCAGGAAAGAAGAGTGGAAAGGCTCGCACGGAGAGCAGCGTCATGGTCGGCGGTATGGGAAGGGGCTAGTATGTTGTACGGCGTATGGCTTGTTCGAGCCCGACTTGGGTAAGAGTGGGCTGCCGGTCGGCGATGGGGTGACGACCGGTGGGCTGGGAAGTATGATGTTCGTGTTTCCAACGAGCGGGTATGCCTGGTGTTGTAGGATTGTGGGGGGTGGGAGAAGGCATTCGGCTGGGGAGTGAAGACGGGCTCGTTGCTCAAGACACCTAGGGCGGTGGAGTTCTCATCGTCGTCATCGTCCTCGGCGTTGTTCGAGGATGTCTCTTCGGATGCTGATGTAGTGAGGCCCGGCGGGCTGCTGATGCCTTCAGACGGGTTGGGCTCGAGAGCTTCGTTGGAGCTGGTCATGATACGGTCCGAATCGCTCTCACTCTCTTCGTATTCTTCCTGGCTACTTCCAGCAATACTCGCGCGGCGTATAGGAAGGCCATGTGGAAGAGGTTCGTTGCGACCTAAGCGGCGTCTTCTGCGGCCATGGTTATCGTATTGTACTCGGACACCCGTCGGGCCAGCATCGTCGGCAGCGGCGGAAGAAAGAGAGGAGGAGGAAGGCTGAGAGGATACTTCGACCCAAGATTCTGTGTAATGATCGAATGAGTATACTGTAGCCATGGTTGCAAGACAAGAGACGCCTCTGATGCAATGATGCTTGGAGAGGAAGGAGGGAAAAAGGGTCGAGGATGTTTGCAATGGGTTCACGTACCGTCTGAGCTTAGTCTCGTGATGCCTGATAGTGATCTCGAGGGTCGGGGAGGATGTTCCATTTGATCAGTTGAGTGGGACTCGAGAGCTGCTCGTGCGAGAGCAAGCTGATTAAGAGTCGGTTGCATGACTGGTGCCTGCAATGAATTCCGAGTCAACGTGCGACAGGCATCTGATGTTCGCTACCGTCGTCGGATCTGTTGAAGGTCGGTCGTGGCCTGGTGGGGCTGTGAAGGAGGAGCTCGGTAGGGTGCCCGCATCAACACATACTTTAGGGCCCTTTGTGTGCTGGATCATGGAGCGCAGCAGAGGGCTTTGTTGCAAGATGCAAGCACCGGCACTGCCATAACAATGCGACACTCGGACGTACAAGATTTATATAGAGGCAATGCAGCAAGGCAGAGGGAATGCAATGACTGCAGGATGAGGTTGATGATTGCTGATGTTTGCAGATGACGCCTGTGAAGTGTGGACCCTGAGATCTGGGCGAGGGGGGCCATGGCTGTCTAGCGCCGCCCCGCTGTCACCTGGACCAAGCGGATTGGCTTGAACCCTGCAGATTACCTTACGACCCGCATACAACATATGGCACTGTACTTACCGTTGTAAACCGAATACATCCTTATCTTACCTAACGTCGACTCCACCACCGTGGAGCATCATCATATCGATATAAAATAGAGATAGAAATTGGTGCGAATGTGGTACATGGCATGCCATTTCCCATCCACAGGTCACTGCGAAGGAAAAATTTGCGGTTCAGTGACCATAGGGATCTCATGTCATTAGAAAGTACAACTATTTCTACGTAAATGTCAACGCAGAAGTGGATGGTCGACCGTACCGAGAGATGGCATGTCTTCTGAGCCGGAATAAGAATCACCGTCTCACTGGCACAATCGATATGGATGTAGCATAGCATGTGTATTCTCTATCTGAACTGAGCCTATGATCGCATGGATTATGGGACCCGTTTCGTCGAGTATTTCAAGCACACACTGAAACCACTATCCTAGCCATCTCGCGAATCTGTTCTGGGAATGCTGAAATCCAGCAAGCAAGACCTTTCTAGCATAGAAGAACAAAAACTTTTGTAGTCATGATCGGTCCAACGAAAGGGGCATACCATAGATGGTGAGTTCTTGGAAGAAATCATCGGTGCATCAAGTGCAGCGACACGCGATACTTACCATGGCCTTAAGACAAGCTCATCTTCTTACCTTGGAAGTCACCGAAACCCCCACGGTTGGTTGAGGCTCCACGCCCACCACGGCCACCTCCGCGACCTCCTCGATCATTGAAGCCTCCACGACCGCGTCCTCCACCACGGCCACCACGATCATTACCACCACGACCACCGCGGAAGCCGCCACCGCGTCCACCACGACCACCAGAAGAATCGTTGTTGCGAGGTGGGCGAGGGGTAGAGTAGTCGAGACGAACAGGACGGCCCATGACTAGAGCACCGCTCATCTTGCCAAACACCTCTTGAGCTTCCTCAACCGAGCCAAATTGAACGTATCCGAAGCCCTTGGGACTGCCAGTGTCCATGTCCGTGGGCAGACGGACGCCCAGAACGTTGCCATGCTTTCCGAACTCTTCTCCCACCATATCTTCGGTAGCTTCGAAGGCAAGGTTGGCAACGAAGATTGTGTCACTGGCAGGGCTCAAGGTGTCTCCGAAGGACTTCGAGCGATCTTGACGCTGCGAGGGAGGAGCTTTGGGCTTGGAGAAGTCGACATTGATGGCGCGGCCGTCGATCTCGGTCTCGTGCATAGCCTTCTGGGCCTTGACGCCGTCGGCGCCGTTGACAAATTCAACGTAGCCGTATCTAGCGATGTCAGTCTTCGATTCAGACTATGATAGCAAAGCTTGCATTACCCTTTGGAACGGCCAGTGTCACGATCAGTAATGACTCGAACGCCAGACAGCTCCCCAAAGCTCTCGAACTCGCGGGTGAGCCATTCTTCGTCGACATTGTATGAGAGACGACCAACGAAGAGATTCCTCTCAGTCGCTTCGTCGCCCATGGGCTCCGTCTTTGTCTTCTTTGCCGCAGACGCGGACTCAGCTTCGGCCTTGCGTTTTTTGGGAGCTGGGACAACAGTCTCCTCCTCGTCTTCGTCTTCTTCTTCCCCTTCGCTGCTCTCCTCATCAGATGATCCCTCAGATGTCACAGACGAAGCACCGTCGCTGCCAGACTCCTCGGCCGAAGAGGCCTGTAAAGATCAGTGAGTGGACCCCCAATGTTGGAAGTCCGGAAATCATGGTGCGCACCTCTTTGGAGGCCACCACCTCAAGCTTGCCATTCAGAGCCTTGGCATCGACGGGGCCTTTCTTCTCCATCTCTTCGTCGCTCTCTTCGTCATCTTCACTACTGTCTTCGTCACTCTCGGAATCTTCTTTCGCACCAGCGACAGCGTTTTTGGCGACAGCTGCTGGGGCGGACTTGGCCACAGTGGTGTTTTCTGATTCATCATCGGAAGATGCAGATGATTCGGACGAGGCGGATTCATCATCTTCGCTCTCGGCTTTTGGGGCAGCTTTAGCGACGCCATTGGTTTTCACGCCATTCGTCTTCGCCGCCGCCTTCGTTGCGGGTAGCTCCGTTTCGGATTCGTCGCTGCTAGCGGAGCTCGCGCTACTCTCTTCCTCTTCCTCGTCTTCACTCTCGCTAGTGCTGGGCTCAGGTGTTGGCTCTTTCTTCGCCTTCTTGGAGCTCTTCTCCTCCTTGCCCATTTTGTCCGCCTTCACTGCGACCTGCTTTGCGATGTCTTTGCTCTTGGACTTTGATGTCTGAGATGGTTTAGTGACGGCGCCTTTTTTGACTGATGAAATCGATTTGACCTGTGCGTCCTTGCTGGACTTGATGGCCTTATCAGGCTGTGGGGACTTTGTCTTTGCCATTGCGAAAGTGTCCTACTCTGGTAAACGAAAGAGTCAGCCCTGATCGCGTTGACAGAGACATGAGTAGATTTATGGAGACATGAAGAGATCGAAATGCGTCAAACACGATCAAAGATGCTTACTTTGGGGTAGTAGATAGGCGTGCGATTTGCCCTCGGTGTCAATGACCCTCAGATTCGAATGCCGGAATTCGCTTTTGTGCGGCAGCCCTCTGATATGCAGAATGTCACAAACCCTCAGTGTGCTACTTCGGATAGAAGTGCTTGTATGTGTATGAATGCTCAAGGTTACAGTATGGAGTCAACGGTCAGGATGCAGCTCACGATCCCACAAGCCCACCGGTCACAGTCAAGAAGAACCCACAGAGTCCACTGATTGATCCCACTGATTAGTGTGCAATGCTTCGGAGTAGTTGTATGTGAACGTGTAGAATGTGTAGGATGTCAAAAGTGCGAAGGCCTTAAGAAAATGTTGTGTAAAGGAAATCGAGAAGGTCGAGTAGGAAATTTTCGAGTTGGAGCATTAGCTTATCAGGAAATTTTGGTGCGGGTGGGGACTCCAATCTAGCGTCGAGCTACTAAGCCAGATGCCGTAAGGTGACGGAAGGTACCCCCAGTACGAGTACTTTGAAGTACGCTACATTTCAGCCCTATCGAGATCGCGTAGGTATCCTAACCTCAAGGTAGAGTACTTACCTACCGAGTTTACCTGAGCACCTTAGGTATGGGGAAGCCTAGGTACCTAGAGATATCTTCGGAGAGCACATCTTGAGGACTTCATTTGCGCTTGATATGGTCATCAAACCCCGGTACCTGGCCGGCCGAGGTCAGGTGCAGTCCCGGACTTCAAGCGCATTGTCCAGGTCTGAGCGCAAAAGTCTTGGCGGGTGCAGCACTTTTGGTGCAGACCCCCGTACTTTGATCTTGACAACAATGGTTCTCCGTTTTATGGTCAATTTCTCCATCGGATTTGGGCGGTTGTGCGAGAGCTACCACCTACTGTTACTATGCCCGCTACTTCCCCGTCCATTCAAGGCTCGAAAGAAAAAGAAGAGAGATTCTCCACCTTGTTCCGATGGTGCGCAGGACTATGGGGCTAGATCTTCCGCTCAATTCTGGTCTTTGTTTACCTCTGCTTGGCTTCCAGGATCCTCCTATGCACGCTGACTACGAAGTCCAAAGGCATTGGACACTAATTTATAGCTGCCGATATCAGGATGATACTTCTACGATCTGCAATACTGGGGCCTAGACTACCCTCCTTTGGCCGCGCACCATAACTGGCTTTTGGGAAAGATGTGAGGAGTATCAAGAGCTGAGTCATACATTGCTGATCTCAATCATCGGCTCTCTACTCAATGTGTCTTGATTTGCCTTCTACACCTTTCAGTGACCACGGGCGCTTGCCGTTTTCTTTGGAAGCGACGCCTTGCTGCTTTGGCTGTCTTTGGATCGACAGGCTCATCACCTTGCATTTGTGCAAGCGACATACTGTCACTCTCAACACAGTAATCTTTTTGTTCGTACTCGCTAAGAGGGCGCGTGCTCCAGACCTCCGCTAGCTCCTGTGAAGATGCTTGGGTAAGAAATTGAATATGACTAGTGCAAACCTGCCTATCTAGACGCACCACAGCCGCCTTTACCCTTCTGGAGGCGACAACAACAAGCTTGCAAAATGGTTTCGAGGTCTACGCAAGCGCTGCATGCTGCATTCTGCGAATCAAGTCCCAGCCGCCAATCATTGACGGCCCACTCTCCCAAGGCAAGATATGGGAGTGCAGGACGACTTCCATTGTCGTCACCATTCTTTGTCAACTTTCGTTCATTCTTTCAGGCCCATGCACAGGGTACACGCGCCAAAGCCTAGTATGGTGGTCAAAGCACAGAGCCTCGTGTTGCATTTGATCCTCTACGCTGCCACGGAGCATTCCGCTCTCGACAATAATGCTACGTCGATCCAGAGGAAATGCTAGAGTTTCTGGGGGACCGAAACTTGCGTAATTATGTCTTACTTGATGCTGAGATTTGCGCATTCTTCATCGACTGCCCTTCCTAATAATTTGCCAAGACCACTTGTGAGGCCCTGAAATTCTTTCGAATCGAGTTGAAGAGGCAAGAACGCCAAGGACGCTTCCTTCACTCTGTCAATCATCGGGAAGAAAACAGTGCCGAGGCTCAGTGGGATTGTGACGTCCTCCGATTCGCTCCCCAGCGATGAAACGGTCGTTATGCTGAAGATATAGTAATCATGTCCGAACTCGGCGTGCCTGTCACGAACCTGTCGGTAGTGGCGCGACCTTGCTGCATTGTTCTGGAGGGAAGATTTATGTCTATCTGTGTAGCCATGGTCTGGAGAACGAAGAGTGCCCTCGGCGCAACAATAATACTCTCAGCCAAAGGCAGCCTCCTTTTTTCCCTCTAGTCTCCAGTGATAGAAGCGTGGAAGGGAGTTGTTTAGCTATTCAGGACTCAGCTGTCCTTCAATCATCCAAGACCAGGACGAAGACGCTTTTCGGTCCAATAGCCATAGCCTCAGCCATAGGGCCCTTTTCTGCAGCTGCACGTATCGGCTATCTTCACCATCATGTACTTGGGAGCGGAATCTCAAGCCGTGTCTTCGAGTACATCTTGCCCTTATTGCCGAGATAGCGAGGCAAGTGCGTGGCACGACTAGGCCTAGGCACGACAGGCACCACACGTGGCACGATCACTTGGAAAGCTTAGAGACTTTGCTAATGCTCGAGAGTGGCTTGAGGTCAAATACTTCGGCCAATCAGATTCTTAGGATCGATCAAATTAATTATCACACGCCATAAATCGTCTTAGGGGTGTCTTTATTTTTAAGCTCAAATAATGCTTAATAATTAATATATTAAGCATTTGAAAGACGAGAGTCACGGGACGTCTCCACGAGAAGATCTTACCATGTAGGTACCTACCTAAATTGTCGCCATCTCGATCATTTTCCGTCGACAACTACATCCTAGTCGGATTGTATTGGAGCCGAATAGAGCGATAAGTAATCGAGCTTGCGAGAACCAAAAGCCTCTCCGGCAAAAGTCCCCGCCATACCCAGAGCCTAGAGGATCCTCGAAGAATCCTTGAGGGGTTGGGGGGTTCAGGGTTTCTGCCCCCTCACCCTGAGAATTATCGAAGAAAAAGAATGATGGTACTACCACTAACCGTGGCCCACCATTCGCTCCGCTCATATACTACCAATCCCGAAGAATCAAGAGCGCCCGTGCTGAAATCGGCTACTGAGCCACCACTCCGGGCGCTCGGGAGCTATAGTACTATACAGGGAGCCGAGGGGCGGAAACTGAGGCGAGAAGACCCTGATTAGGATTTAGTAGATGAGCTCGCGGCTTGGTAAAACTCAATCGCCAGAGTTGACGTGTGCCAGTTTCAAAATACTCCAAGCTCGAAGATACTTGACGAACGATCAGCACGGTTCCATTGGGCAGACTGTCTTCTTTATTCTGCACTTCTCTCATATGACCATCGATGCCTTGTCTTCACACTCCTATTGGTGGCCAAGGAATCCAGGAAAAGTGTCTTCAAACTCTAACTCTTGGCTTGGGAGGTGCCGTCGGCATCATTCTCCTTCTGAAGTCGTGTGGCTCGTATTTCCGTAAACCATGTTGGTCTCTATTCTGGTTTCCTATCATCTCAACCCCCTATCGTCTATCACTACCTACATTAAGTAGCCATGCACCTTTCCATTTTCTCTGCTCCAGGCGACACCCACTGCGCGCCCTGACATGGACTCATCGACACTTCCGACTGCAGCAGCGGACCCAGCGTTGTACGCCAGTCGATATCATGCGTTGATTGGAGGAGCGACAACGCTCATCGTTCTTCCAACGGTGGCCGTGGTTCTGCGGCTGCTGTCGAGATGGATAGCGAGAGCTGGATTCTGGGTAGGATGATGCGCGGCTGGAAAAGAGAAAGACGCGTGCGCTGACGAGAGACCAGTACGACGATTGCGCCGTCATACTGGCCTGGGTATGCCGATTCATAGATCCGGGATGGCACTTCCTCCATTGACTCTCATGCAGTTCTTCGCCCTGGGGCCAAGCATCTCTCTCATCGTTGGTCAGTCATCGCATCCTTCACACGTCGGATTCTCGCTGACCTGGAATGACAGCGGCTCACCTGGGCTTCGGAAAGCATATCGAAACCCTGCCCCCCACGACCATGTTCACCATCTTCAAAGCCTTGTACACTTTTTCGCTGACCTTCATGTTGGCGATGATTACGGTCAAATTCTCCATGTACGTACATCTCCTTTGCTGCTCCATGTGCCCTTTCTCCATCGGTAGCTGAGCACAATGACCACTCAGAATATTATTCCTGTACCGCATTTTCCCCATCGTCCATTTTAGGTGGATGCTTTTTGGCGCAGCGGTATTTGTCCTCTGTCTCGGAATCGCCCTCGTTCCTGTCTCGATCTGGACTTGCACACCACTTCCCGCCTTCTGGAACACCCTTGGAGGAGGAGTTAAGTCCCAATCTGGAAGTCGCTGCATCAATCTCCAGCTGTTCTATCTTGTCAGCGGCGCTATCAACACGGTCACTGATTTTGCCCTGTTGGCCTTGGTACGTATGCAACCTGACAAACCTTTTTCTTCTCTACAGACCGAAACCCGAAGCCGATATCACTGCTATGGAAACTGCGCACTAGCAAGCTGCAGAAACTGATCTTGACACTTATATTCACTGTCGGCTTGTCGTAAGCTCTCTCCGCTCTCTCGGATCCTCGAGAGTCCACGGCTGAATGTCAGTGCAGAGTCTGCGCCGTCAGCATCAATCGACTCGTAGTACTATCAAGATTCCGACACGCGAAACTCTCCAACATCGGCGAGCTCGATTTCACCTGTGAGTCACTCCGCACGCCGCACATCCGCGCTCCCACACCCACTGACCAACGACCAGGGAACTACGTCGCGCCCGCCACCTGGACCGCCGCCGAACCCGCCGTCGCCATCATCAGCGCCTGCCTCCCTAGCCTGCGCCCCCTCTTCGTCCGCATCGTCTGGGGCAAAGCCTACCGCCCGACCAAAGGCTCCCACTCGAGCACCAACAACAAACGGGCCTACTCGGCCTCCTGGCGCACCGGCCTGCCGGCCAAGGGGACGAACGGCAGCTTCGACCAGCTGCAGGATACGGCGAGCGGGTCGTCCAAGACGCCGTGGCGGAACAATGTCAATGTGTACGGGGGGCAGGACGCGGGGAGCGAGGGATACGAGCTGGGCGGCGCGCGGGACGCGTTGCCCGCGCGGGGGATCCGGGTCAAGACGACGGTGACGGTGACGGAACGGGTGGATTGGCAGGATAATCTGTTTTAATGGGTGGGGACTGTGTATAGACAGAGAAAATGATGCTCTGATGATGATATACCCACTTTGTTTCCTCACGCGAACCCATCAGCCCCGTCCGTTCCATGCGCGCATCTGACCCTTATCCACCGCCCCTTACGCCCTTAACCTTTCACAGAATACGTTCACGGGAACGGATCAGCCCACGGTCCAGTATACATCTCCCCCATCACATCATGCCCGTGGGCCGAACCCACCGACCTCCCATCTCGACCCCCCGGCACGCCCCACCGCGACAGACTCCTCAACCAACGTCGAGCGCGGCGCCAGCGTCCCCCTCTCACACCTCGCACAGCGCCACCGCTCGAGACCCAAATGCACGGACGCGCGTCTCCCGTTCTCGAGAAATGCGTAATCGCGACGCGTGTGCGTTCCCGGGAATGTGTGGGAACCGGAAAATGAGGACTCGGCAATACTATCGAGCGCACGCGAACTAAAGCCGTGGTGTGGCAAGCGTGGGAAATGGGGAGAGGTTGGGGGAGGGGGAAGGATACGTGCGTACCGCTTGCTGTTTTTTATTCCCTGCTGCTGGATGGGATGGGTGGTTACGTTTCATTTCTTGCTTGCTGAGAATTTTCCCTCAATGCTCATGAAGTGCCCAGGACCGAGGCATAGGCACCGTGTGACGTCTCTCCTTTGCCCGTGCTCGGAGAAAGGTTGCAGAAGGTGGAGGCGGCGGGGGGTTGGGATCCGGTGACGGGGGTTTCGGGTGCCCGGTTTGACGTCTTGGGGTGGAGTGGGTTGAGGCGTAGGTGTGTGCGAGGGTTTTTGTCATGGCTAGGGGAATTGTTCTTCGATGTGGTGGATTGGGGGTTTTTGTGCGTGAGGGGAGGTTGAGTCTATTTGTACTCCGGCCTTGGGATGGTGGTTCTTGGATTGGCGAATGGGTATGACGGAGGGGCTGACGGCAAATGTGGGTTTTGGAAGAGTAGAAGCGCGCGTTGCGACGGCGTTCAACTATAGTTGAGGCGCGGCGGTCTGGGTTCTCACTCTCTGATTGGTCTTTTTCTAAGCGTATAGCTTGATTCGTCGTAGATTGAAAACGCGGGGGAAGGCCTCTTTTGGTGGCCCTTTCTTCTAAACTCATGCTCTCTCAGACGTAGATGGAGGGATGGAATAAGAGTGATCACGCGAATACTTGGTTGAAAAAATGTCAGTTATCCCATCTCATTTCGGTATCTACACTTCTGGTGTTGTCTTTGATGCTAAATCCATTCAAGTTTCAGCATCCAACGACTATGGTACCTGGGATTGTCTTGGGGAAACTGAGTACATTGGCCGTGACTCGGATATGGAGAGTCCACCCTTGTTTATCTTGACTTTATCTTCTCCATTTTTCGGGTAGTTTTGGGGGGAGGGTTGGGGGGGAATGAATTTCTGTCCTTGGCTTTTTGGACCCACGTAACGTCTCCGCCCTCAGATCAGCTTAGCGCGCCTGTTGCCATCTGTACTACCTGACGCCCACAATCCTATAGTCGTGTTACAGTATGCCGTACCATTAGGCGGCTGCACACTGATGTTGACCTTCTGCGACATGTCCGCTCCAACGATCTTTGTCTGAGAAAGGCAGCAGGCGTGTGAGATGTAGGTGCAATTGCAAGGGCAGACCAGTTCCGCCGGTATCAGCGTACGAGCCGATGCATCACCGGCCGAGGTCGATGGGGCTACCAGTCCGAGGCTGGTGTTGCTGGTCGTTGTGTTGTGGCTGTCAGACAGACATCTTTTCCGACACTGTTGGGCACTGGTGCCATATGATGGAATCCCTTCGCGCGTGGGTATACATGAAAAGGCGCTCGGAGCCGTGCTATCCACTAGCACACTGGCATTCAAAGCGCAGATGAAGCCATTTGCGACGTCACAATCCGTGCTGGCAAAACATGAATCGTGGCTTTGATGATACCCCGGGGCAGATACGCGATGATGGACGCTTTGGCACGGTCGAACATCTTCGTGGCTGATGACCTTCTGCCACGTGCACGTCTTGATCTCTTCGGGCGCTGTCGGAAAAGTGGAAAAGATTTCCAGCTGTTGGAAGAGGGTGATGTTTGCTCCGAGAGGCACAGAGTTCCACGCGGAAGCGTCTCGTTTGCGTGTTTCTTGACTCCCGCCGCCCAAATCGATTCCGGACTTTCCTCCATGGAAGGCTCTTCCTCCAATCGCCTTTGCAAGAGGATTTCCAACGCACATTTGAATCAAATCATTGAGAGCCGCAGACACTTGATCCCGTGTGATCACTAAAGCTTTCGATGCAGAAATTGCAACCGTGCAGGTGCCGTCGTTCAGGAACTGTGCCAATCCCGGTTCAAGTGCAAGGCTCTCCGGAAGACTTTGCAGTTGCGAATACTGCAATTGGCCACAGTCGACATCCCGGGGATTCCCTAGCTTGGCATCACACTCGTAAGTTGTGCTAGCGTCGTGAATGTCGCTAGCACCGGGGCTAGAGGATGAATACCATGGGTTGGTTGGCTCGTGATCGCCTACAGTTCTAGTCATCCGCCCCCAAGCATAGCCGATTTGTTCCAAGGTGCTACTGAGTGAGTTGAAGCCAGGAGAATTGTGTGCCATGGTCAGAAGGCGCTCGTAAAGCGAGTTGAAGATGGCGCCTCCTGTGGCAGGGTCAAATTGGCCGGGGTTGGGCCACCAATGCCCTCTGGGATCAGCGTAAATGGAGATGGTAAAGAACGTGGCATTGATGGCTGTTTCGGTTCAATCTTTCAATCAGTGACGACCTGTAAGAATGCGTAGAACCATGCGGGAGTAGTTGAGGTAGGACGTACGATAATTATTAATGTCATGGTAGCGCTCATAGTTTCGTCGATCAAATCTCAAGTCCGGGTCGGGCCCCTCGAGGTAGTCTATCATCTAAAGAACTGTGAGCGCGAATTCAGTTTACATATATAATTTAAAAATGTAATGTAGATTTGTGTCATACGTGGGAGATATTCCTAGTGACAAAGCCACCAGTACCTGAGTTGCCTTGGACACATTGCTGGATGACCCAGCCCGCCATTTCTCGAAATTCGTCTGGTGCAATATCATAGTATAGATCTAGTCCATAGTTCCCAAGAGGGATATGACTCTCACTTTCAGTATTAATCCAACAGCTTCCTGTCACACGTTAGTAACTTTAGACAGTCGACATGCTATACCTGTTCCTGACCATAATGCCAAGAATTCCCTACATAAGGGCCATTCATTTGATCTGGGTCGCCTTGGTTGATAGCTTGCCAGTTGTAATAACGAACGGGTTGTGTACCGCTGGGCATTAAATCTTCAACAACCCGAACGCAGTCTGAGGCGATTATGTCTTCCCTGACATTGAAAGGAGTGTTATAGTAGCTATCGCACCAGTGAAAATCTGGTGGTTGAGGAGCTCTGAATATCAGATTCGCCATGATCTAGGATTAGAGGACTTGTGAATTGTCAATTTGGATGAAAAAGTTGGAAGATGCTATGCCAACGAGTCTCCCGCATCTAAAGGTGACTTTGGTCACATTTGCGAAATTGCGACCGGGAGATAGGTGTGCCGCTTGCGGGTCGCTCAGGAACCGTTACAGTTCTTGACAGCCAGACAGCCGCGCCCCTTAAAGTACGTAAGGCATAGATATGAGCATTGAAGAGGTTTAGTTCTTCTATCTATTTTCTGACGAGATCTCGATTTGTGGTGCTTTGCAGCTGTGAGAGTTCCTCTAGTCGCTGGTTCGCATGCCAACCCATGTGACATCTCAAAGTCGCCAGGGCATGCGAAGCGCAACCAATATGGATAATGGACTAAATGGATCCAGGCTCTAGCTACAGCGAGATGTTTCCTAAAATTGCATGGATTGAGACCAGCTCCAGGATACTGCAGGATTCTCGCTTGCACGGCAATTCTGAATCATCCGACAGGCGCGCTGGAGGTAGGCATGTCGAAACTTTTAAATACAGAGAACACGACCGATGGAAGCCCCCCACCACCTATAGCCAAGTCGCAGCGTTGGTACAAGTGGTTGTGCAAGGCTTCTTCGCTTCCGAGTCCGATAGCTCGAAGATGTTACTTAAACCGGCCTGCTTCTGCGCAACCTTGTGCATTGGTCCCACGGCGTGGGCAATGCTAGATAGAAGAGATGAGAAGTCAACACTATCAGCAGAGTCAAGTCCTCGGGGCGTAACAAATAGTTCTATGTCAGTGCCTGATACGTCGGTGAGGCTGATTGGAACGTCGCTGATTTGGCCATATCAGCATCCCTTTTGCTCTTTCGATTGTAAATTCCACTGGCCACGATGTCTCTGATCGCATCTCAATTCTTTACAACCAGCCTTCAGACGATCTTGCCAAGTTCCGAAAACGAGAAATGTCAAGAGCCATCGATCAATGCCCCGATAATCTAGAGTTCCTGTGGTCCCGTTGCGCGCCCGCCACACACAGCCCACAGACTTGGAGTATGGTCTGCAGAGTGAATCAAGGAGCCCCTCAGGGTACAACTCTCCATTGGGGAGAGTGCGAGGATACAGAATTCTGTGTCGATAGTAGATCAAGAGCCCTGTCTGAGACGCGAACCGGGGATCCGGTCGTGAGGAGGACGGCATATTGTGTGGAGACCACAAGCTTCCTCTCCAAAACCATCCTGCTATCGACTGATGTGACAGGCAGTGCTGTTCAAGCAGGGTTTCATGCTGTAGCTGGAAAAGAGTACTCGGTCGAAGCCATTTTGATGAGCTCGGATTCTCGCACGCTGATGGAGGCACAGAGCATGGAAATACAGGCTCAGAAGGCCGATACAATCGGCAATGTGGAGACTTGGCGAACGCTGAATGCTGGAGACAGTCAGTGTCGTCATTGTGCAACGGTGGGGATCCTTAACGTTCCGGCGGGGACGCAAAGAATCACGGCGCATGTGGAGGTGATGCCGGGGGTGGTGAATGGTATGCTGTATCTAGCCTCTGTAGCGGTGTAGAGATTCTTCTCCGTGCTCAAAAGTTAGGTCCTTCCGTGGTCGGTCCTTTGGGCAATCTTCCGGTCGGCTCCTTATAAGCATAATGTGCTCTTTTTTTTGGAGACGGTGTTGTAGTTTGGGTCTCCATAGGTAAGTTGGAGGATATACTGTAAAGATTGGACAACGTTCTCGAATCTCGAAGCCTAATGGATGACTTGCTCATACCTAGATACGTTGATACTTACGAGTCCGTCTTTGCATCCTTCCGTTATACAGAATTTCTTGTAGTATAGCCAAAATCTTACCACGAAGCCACATCCTCCATCCTCCAGTCAGCGTGGTCAGCTCCATCAAATCAAGCAGGCCACTGCCCACGCGGATGTTTGCCGCAAGCTACATGAATTCTTCACGATGCTGTCACCACGACACAACGATGCCCTGAAGTGAATTAAGATTTTCGACTGCCGACATCATTACGGTTGGCCAATTGTATCAAGATGATATATTGACAAACGACTCTCCGCTCCATGACTCGACTAACACGTGGACATCCATGCACGTTGACCAAATTTGAAGGTACTCGTACATCCTATACTGCACTCTCATATACATCTTACCCTGTGGTAGGGCACTGCGGTCGATGTAGAGGGGATCATGGCCATGGAGAGAATCTCTTTAATACCTCACCCTTTACATAATTGAGTACGCCTGTTAATCGCGATAATACCAACCCTACGTGCTTTGCACCCATGAGATGCCGAAAAAGTAGAGGCCAATATCTGCTTTACGACCGGACAGGCGTACATATCACCCATGCCATACAGTCCCATTCGGAAAATAACACGGCCAGCTGCCTCCCTGCTCCGGTTGCACATAATTCGGCAACGCCGCACAAGGAACTTCCGCCACACACTCACTGCAATAGTTCGTCGTCAACCAACACCCATTAGCTAGGTAGATACTCCCACAGATCTGCACATCAGCGTACGAATACAGAACATCGAACGCGGCGATAATCTGCTTTCCATACAGCCCATCCGCCCCCGGCGCGCACATCAGCATCGCCGCGCAGCCCCGGTCCGCCGTTGGGCTGACGATGGCAGGGGATCCGGGGGCTGTGGTGTCATCGGACTGGACGTAGGATGTGTAGTCGAGGTAGAGGTATTCGGGGTTGAAGTAGGAGTAGGCGGCTTTGCATATCTGTCCTCGGCCATTGATGGAGGAGCAGAGGCTGGAGCCTTTGTGGTTATGAGAGGTGATGGAGGGAATAGGGGTGCTAGGGGAGCTGGTTGGCTCTGGGGGCGTGAAGAGGGTGGGAGTGTCTAGTCCGGAGCTGGAGTTTTCTATGTGAGGAGCTAGTGTGGTTGTTGAGGTGGTGGTTGAAGGGGTGGAGGCTGGGAGAGTGTAGAATGCGGTCGAAGCGAGTGCGAGGTGGTGGAGTACATTGGCGATGTCAAGGGCAATGCTATTGATCGGACAATTATTGAGTGGAGGCTAGGTATCGTGGTAAGCAAGTGCCTTCCATTGTGTGGTTGCTTGGTTGGTAAGTGTAGGTATGGGGATTAGGATAGGACTCACCTGTGTCGCGTACGAACACCCACTCGTCAGACTTCCATCCACAGTCGAGGTCAAAAGCGGCGCATAGGTGGAGGAGCAATCGCAGTAATCCACGCCTGCGCAGCCATCTCCTGCATTTGCTAAAACCATCGAACAATGCGGATAAGGTTCGCCTAGCACTGCTGTTACATTGGGTGCTACGGTCACTGTGGGCGACGCAATAGGAGTCTGTCTAGATGATGGTGGCGATTTAATCGAGGATATTGAAGTAAGGGCTACGCTTGTTGTGGGAGGTGCTGGGGTACTTTCTTCTCCTGCCACTATCGAGTTTGTCGTAAGAGCTGAGGTAGCATTGACACTGGATGTAGCATTGGCAGCCACCGTTACAAATCCGGAAAGATCGGCGCCGAATTCTGATGAGAGTAGACTTGGAAGAAGTGCATTGAAAGCTGACAGTTCCGCCGGATCGTCCGAAGTCGAGGCTGGTTCGACATATGTGAGCCCAGAATAACAGGGATAGTCAGTGGTTGATTGACTTGAAATCGCCGAGGAGGAGGACACGGAGCTCTGGACTGTACTTCCAAAGCTTGTCATTATTTGTGAGCCCGGAGAGGTTCTAGTTTGAGAGGGTGAGTCCGCTGATGTAGCATCGTCATCGTCATCGTCGTCATCGTCGTCATCGCTCTTCTCCATATCACTAGCTGTCGTTCCTAAATCATCCAGAGACGGACCTATGTCGTCAATGACAGGTGGTACCGCCTTGAGATTTGTTGATAGGGTACCCAAGTCTTGGACAGCACATTCCACGTTGGACAGAAGATTGTCCAAGGCACTCATGAGGCTCCTCTGTTTGAACCTGGATTTGTTTTTACTAGCATGACAAGAAGGTGGTACCACCGGTTTGCCACCTAACCCTTTGAGGAGTGTTTCCAAGTTCGTCAGGTCAGCCTCTATTGTTTCGATCGACTGGATGAACGAAGTTTTTGTCGGAGGTAGCGTTATTCTATCCGAAAGACTTTTACCTGAGGCAGAAAAAGACAGGAGGGCACCTGCTAAGATTATAACGGATGAAGAGGCGGCTGCAATGTTCGCTTGGCCGCTTGTTGTGGGAATGGAGCCGGCGGCTGGCGCAAATGTGGTAGTACCAGATGTTGTGTTGACAATTGGTGCCAGTGCTGCTACAGATGAAGATGAGGTTGCAACCAGCGAAGAAGAACCTGGAGCTGTTGAATTTCCAAGAACGGGATTGGGTGTTCCGGTACCTCTGTCGGTATTCTGTCCACTTAGACCTTCTGCCGTAGTCGCCGCTGGTGCGCTTGTGACGTTCTGTGGTTGAATGGTAGATTGGAATCTTAAAATCGTCGAGTCGCTGAGGCTAGCCGCTGAAGATGCAGCTGAAGTTGCGACATTGCCGTTGACCTCCCCTTCGAACTGAGAAGCCATGCTCGAAGATTGGGGAACTGATTCAGCGGTCGAAGTCACAGGCAATCGGCTCTGGGAAGCCTGTGGGGATGCCGACGCCGTCTGCAGAAAGGCGAGAAATCCTTGCAGTAACTGAGTGTCGAGGGGGCCTTGTGGGCCAGTGGAAATCGAGGCCTCTGTCGACGTGAAAGAAGACAGATTTCGTGCTCCGAGAGGACTTGTTACATTTTTCAGGCCTGGCGCTGAGCTTGTCGCGTCAACTATCGCGGCATGCCCAGTCAGCACTTCGATGGGCCCGACGAATAGGTCATCAGCAACATCCATTGAGACTGGCTCATTATTTACTGTAACGACTGGTCCACCGGCGGAAATCGTTGTCCCGTCGAGGATCACGTTGTTAGGGTCGACGACGAATTCCTCTGTGCCTATGCTGATGGTTTGGACTGCTGTTGCGGACGGACCTTGGGCGCTGCATCTTGGGGCCAATGCCAACGCGAGTATTGCAATGAGTGATGTGTTCAGCGTCCTCATGGTCATTTGGAAGATTCCGATAATTGATACGAGAAAGGTAGATGGGTGGATCATGTCACGATCTATTTATCTCGTTCTAACGCGGCATCAATCCTGTCAGTGCTGATGACCATCATACGAACGGACTCACAGGTTTCGACTTGATTTGATTTCCATTCACTCGTGGAGCAATAAAGATGCGCGGCATGATTTTGTAATTGTCGTCATTTTCTTATAGTCATGTTGTGTTGGAGGGAAGAATGGCGGGATACAACAGTAATGTTCCCTAGGCAAAAGATTGGACGGGTTCAAGATGTTGCGGTGTTTGAGCGCTGATTTAATCAAATTGAAACAACGTATCCCGGGATTTTGATGAAAGCCTTGTGTTGCGACCGAAATTAAGATTTTAGTTGAGATGTCATAAATGAGTTCTGTGCACGGGGTCAAGATGTTGCGGTGTTTGAGCGTTGATTTAATCAAATTGAAACAACGTATCCCGGGATTTCGATGAAAGCCTTGTGTTGCGACCGAAATTAAGATTTTAGTTGAGATGTCATAAATGAGTTCTGTGCAAAAAAAGCCGAGGAGGCTCTTTATCGGAAACCATTCACGTTTGCACAGTAACAGAACACTATGAATACGGTGATGTGAATGCTCGTTCTGCTTGTTGTCTCTTTCATTCGTTTTCCGCTGAGAAGTTGGTCTCTCCTCATGCGCCTGTATCTTCTCTCCTCTGCATCTTTTTCAGATCAAATCTATGCTGCGCACCATTCAGTAGCAACCATGCCTCTCGCAGGTCTTTCAAGATGGACCAACTTGGTTCTACTTGTCCTTCTGCATTTCCCTTTGCGTGTGTGGACCGACGGCCCAAGCCCACTGTCAGTCAACGACTTTGCCAAGATGTTTGACATCGCACCTGGCACTGGCAACGGAAGTTGTCTGAGGACTTGGAAGCCTTCGCCATATCCGACTCAAAGATCAGGTCTTAGCATTAGTCTTCAAGCACTTGCCGACGCTAAGGATATGTCGACGGTGGCTAGGGATCGTATGTCAAACTATCTCACGCAACACACTGATAGCCAGCAAGACAAGAACTTCAGACTGTTACTTTTCCTTTTCTTTGGCATTACCTTTAATGAGGATTTCAGCCCTCAATATCCGAATTCTGTGCGCTATGCCTACGTGATGAGTGCGTCGTACCAATACCACTTCCTTGACTTGCATTCGCTGATTTAAAGTCATGTTGCAGACAGTTTCCGAAGAGTCGTTAATTTATTCGACGGGATCACAGACCCACTGCCGTGGTGGTACTGTAGCGATGACTGGATGCGTCCTGTAAAGTATCTGGTGGGGCCCAACGGCGAGGAAAATAGCGAAAGTGAATTGGCCGCTGTGTATTACGAGATGACGTATTACAATTCGACGCGTAAGTATAAATAAACAATCCGACAGACCTCAAATCATTGACCTACGACACCTCCACAGTGAAAAAGAATCAGTTTTACCCGTTCTTACTCTGGGATCAGCTGAAGAGGTCAGCCTACTACCTTCCTGCGCGGGAGGGATCGAATATCGGCAACTGGTGCAGTGACTCCATCAGATACGACGCCATCACCGACCTGCGTCCATCACTATCAATCACAGTGTGTCCTTCTGCCTTCCGAAAACCCACCACTACTAGCCTAGGCCAGCCGGGCACTCACGGCAACGCGGCAGGCTCGAAAGCCGAGCTAGATCTGTATGGTAGGACGATCAGCCGTGTTGTCAATCATGAGTTGTTCCATCTTGCATTTCCACAAGGTACTTAACGCCACCCTGTTGAATTTGTAACCTTGTACCCGTCTGTTGGCCACACACATGTCCACTAACATCATCCTCCTTTCTTTGCAAACGCAGTCATGATCGACCAACCCCGCGCCATTCCCCCGGCCAACGACTGGAGCACCGTTGGGCGCCTACCTACTGACTTTTCCTCATGGACGACTAGTGACACTGAAATCGCGTACGGCGCCCTCAAGACGAAGTGGCTTGGTCTTGCAAAACCGGACCTGGCGAAGGATAATGCGGAGAATTATGCGGTTTTTTCTATGTGTGTCAAATTTCCGGAGCTGGATTGCGTGGGAGGTTTCACGTATGCTATTAAAAGGGGGTTGGAAGTGCCGTTTGAGGTTAGTGATCGGGTCAAAAGGAGGGTGAGGGGGAGGGGGATGGTGCGGGAAGAGGTGGTGTTTGAGGATGATGAGGAGGAGGTTTGGGGGGCGGGGAAGGAGGGGGGGGTTTGAGGAGAAATTGGGGCGATGATGCTGCGCGTGGTGAAGGATTGGAGGGTCTGAGGGTTTAGGAAAGCGGGAACTGTGCAGCTGCTGGTGATGTGGAGGATAGTGATTGGTATCTCGCACGTGCCAAGCTCTTCAGTAGAAGTGCTGACCCTGCATCGAGCCATGTTGCAGGCTACGACAATAATCAAGAACCTTGCACGCAATGAGTGTGTCCGGTCGTAGGATGAATCATCCACGCATCCCAACATCATGGCTCAGCGTTTCCTCCAAACACACCTGATATGGGACTTCGAGTCCGCAGTTGGCATGTCTTACCGAAACATCCTCGCGGTACAATAACACTTGTGAATATCTACCTCTAGCCCGAGTGAATATCGACGTGGTGAAGGCGTACTTTTGCAGCATCGTGGAGTCCAAAAGCGGCTAGCGACCATCTGCCGCTGCTAAGCCTACTGATCGTAACGATTTGGCGGACGAACACTCCACCGCCATAACCATCCGCTCTAGGCAAAGACCTCTGGTCTGCACAGTGAATTCTTCAGGCCCATTGGTCAGATCTGCAAGCAAGGCCCTTCCGCCCAGGAGCATCTTACATCTACCCAAATGAACACAATGTAGCACCCTAAGAGAAGTTTTCACTGTGAATACTGCTAGTATCCGTGGTAGTGCTGGGATGGACTAGCGAGTTCCCGATTGCTTAGGGTTTGAACGACCTTTTTTGGACTTGCTGATAGGTTGCGTGTTCTGAGATTGTAATTCGACTCGCTGTTGTATTTCCGAGTCTCCGGTTCTCGTTCAGTTTGAAGATCTTTTTGCGCCCTCGAATGGTAGTAATTTCCCATGTTTTCACGATCCCGAATCCGCCCCAAGCGACTCGCTTTTGTCATTGAATGTGGGAGTGCTCTCCTTTAATTTTGACTACCACCTGCCCAATCCCAATTCGCAATTCTTCAAATATTCGAACATACTCGTCTAACCTTTCCTTAGATGTGTCTACTCTCAATTCCCTGTACCACTGGTCGCTTGGAGGAACACTGCCTGCAAAAATCAAGGTTTTGAGATTCGGAGCAAAAGTCTCTCGATCTGCCCAGAATATGCCTCTGAGGTGCTGTTGGGACTTCTTCGTATGCTCAGAGACTTTTATGCTGTTGCTCGAGGACTTCCAGAAGAATGAGCCTGCTTCTACGTGTAGCACTTCGACCAGCTTGAAGTGGCGAGGAACATAGTACCAGTCAGACAAGGTGAATCGTTGATGGAGGGTGAGCGAAAAGGTGTTTCTGCTATAGTAGTACTCCAAGGTCTCTTGATAGAGTTGATGGCAAGATAAGAAAAGAGCTGTCTTGGTATAATGAGGCTTTGGACGAATGAATTCCACGTTACGCTTCTCAAGATATATGAATGAATAGATATGGCATCGAAACTGGTAGAAGAGAAAGAGAAAGAGTTTTTGAAAAAATTCATCCGCGATTTGCCCCAGTGACTCAAACCTGCCGTTCCCGCTAAGCCCCTTCGGTTTAGTGTGTTGACATGGCAGAGATGTAGGTGAATATAGGTATCTCGAAACATGTTCTGCATTCATCTGGCAAGGAATCACTGCTTCATCCCGATGCATTTCATACATTCCATGCCTATTCACTGATACGCGTCTTGCACTATTTAAACGGTCTTTCCGCTCAACCCTCTCTCTTTTCCAGAAACTTCTTTGGCTGTGAGATGCTCCAGGGTTTTACATCTGGACTTTCAAAGTCGGACACTCCAACTCACACTGAGATCTTATCAAACTTCAAATACTGACATTGAAACTCCCTTCAGTACTAAAATAACCTCCAGATAGGGTCGCAATTCATTTCTAAGACCTTGACTTCACTTTACTCATCGTGCCCTGCACCCAGCTCGCCCACTCTTCGGGCACCCCTCAGCCCTCACATACATTCAAGAATTGCTAAAAAGTCTAGCACTGTACCACTTCGCTCATTTTTATCTGGACGACACAAATCTACTCCTAAACTAATACCTTAGTTGTCAACGCTGATCATCATGGCCGAGCTCGATCCTATGACTAATGCCATGAGCGACGAAGAAAGCCCATTTGAAGGATTCTCTACAGTAGCTCCTAACAGCGTTGTCATTTTCACCAATACATACTGACACTGTCATTAGGATTCCGATTCGGATGAGGGTCCAGAGTATCCAGGCACGCAGGAGCTTCGCAACACTCAAAATCAAAATCAAACGAACGATCCGGAGGCAGCGGCGAGAAAACAACCAGGGACTGATGAACCTAAAATCACTGCTCATTCCACATTCAAGGGAGGTAGACCGTTCAGAGGACCACGGGCTCCTGGCCCTGCAGAACTCCGCTATTCCACTTCTGATTACACGCCGTACGATCCAGATTTACGCAATACTGGTGAAACGGTTCATGGGAAGCATACATCTTTTGTGGCATACGATGAATACACTCTGTATATGAACCCGAACCTCATGGCAGTGAGCGAGATCCCAACATCAGGCATCCGCTTGGACGACATGACGATCGCTTTCGTGCTCATGCGGTGTAGCCAGTCGACACTCCACAAAAACTGGCCCGCAGATTTTGATGCTCGGGGTATGGTCAAAGCGAGGCGAATTCCGCTTGGTCATGCTGCCAAGTCCTGGAAAAGCGAGGGTATGGTAGACATTGATGGATACGTATTGACGAAGGCGGAGGAAGGATTCTACTACATGTGGTGGCGTAACATCCACTGTTTGTGTGGGAAAGAGGGTCACGACTCCAAGATGTATCTGATACGACCATCGCACGAGCAGGAAGGACCTAAAGGCTTTGGATTCAAGGTATCCTCGCGCGCTGTGGTGCAGCTAGAGGCAGGGGAATCAAGAGATCCTAACTTCGCAGCGGGTACGGTATCGTCAGGCGCGACTGATTCCTCAAGGACCTCGAGTTCCACGACATTGAACGCTGTCAAAACCGAGGAGACGAACTTTTGAAGCTGACATAATGAGAGCCTCGAGTTGGATACGGCCGTTGGACCTGCTGGGTTTGGCGACGGGACGAACTTGCGCAGCCAAGTTTTGGCATCTTGCAGGTCTTCGGAGCGACCCCAAAAGCATTCCACTTTCCCTTTCCATGACGATACGGGCTTGAAAGAGCGATAGTAGTTATCTGGCATAGAGGGATGAGGACGGATAGCATGCCAAGGGTTTTACTCTTTAGAGAGATTCCCATGAACAAATAAATTTTATTAGTCAGCTCCATCCTTCTCTTGCAATGAATTGTATACATGTTGATATGAGACTACAGTAGTATTCTATCTTTGAATCAACTCCACTGCTCCCTGAGTCAGTGGAGCGCTCACACCTCATCTTCCATGAAGACTGCTAAAGGCTTCATTCACAGGAACTCTCTTGCACAATGAGCTCAATGAGGCAACGGCTAAATAACTTCAATTGCAAAGCTGCCTTAATTCCCTCAATCTCACGAATGTACCTACTTACCTCTCTTACAACCTCACAGCGGCTACACTACCGTCCACTTATCGTACTTCGTACCTATTCCGAGTCAGATTGTCCAGATCGGTCTCCAAGGCCTCAAACTTCTCCTTTGCACCTCTCGTTGATCCAAACTTCCGAAGCATCTCGTAGCGAATGTACTGCATGGGGAAAGACATTGGAGAGCGCTCTGCACATGATCCACTTTACGTACCTCGTTGACTATCTCATTCATAGGTTCGTTGTAATCCGTACCTGTGATTTTCCCAAATGCTGAATTGAACGCTGGATGGGGAATGAGGGTACCAGAAACTGAAAGGGGCTTCTTTCAAGGGTTCTGCACATAAATGTCGCGTCACTTAGCGCGCACTGCAGGTGATGGAAAAGAGCTCTATCCTGGCACCGTCATCGCATTTTTCTATCGTTGCACTTGTATTTCTTATCAGCAACATGTACTCTGAGCACCACGAACGGGTGAAGTAATTCTATCTGATGTCGAATAGCACCTTTAGTAGCCCACCGAATTCTTCACACCTCAATCATGTGCCTTATTAACAAACGCGTTACTAAATCTCCAAGCTTAATCTTCATCCGAGCCACCTCATCGGCGAATACTCCAAGCTCTGTTGGTTCAAAACAGTGCAAGCGGGTTCGTAGCATTAGCCGGCTTCGCCTGATCCACATCCCAATGCTCCATGACACACGTCCCGTCCAACCTAAACACATCCGCCACCGCCATCTGGCCCCCTGCAATATCCAAATGCACAAAGCCAATGCCACCTTCGAACGTTTCATGCACAATGGTCCGGTTCACGCTCGGGATCAGATACTGGAGGAAGGCGATGGCTGCTGCACGCCCTTGGGGCGCGTAGGGCGAGTGGTTGATGTAGTCCGGGGAGACGTAGGTCAGGTAGGCGGTCGTGGGGTCTTTGAGGATGTAGAGCTTCTTGATGAAATCGAAGAAGATGGCGTGCTGTTGGCTGGGAGTGGCGGACTTTGGTGGGCAGAACGGTGCGGTTAGGTAGTTGTGGGGTGTTGGGGATGCGAGGGAAGTTGGGAGAGTAGCAAGAGCGAGCGAAAGGAGGATTGAGAAGTGCATGGTTGTGAGTTGGTGTTGTTGGTGGAAGAAGGTAGGTAAGAAGATGCTGGTAAGTACGAACAAAGGTTAGAGCTCAGTAAGAAGATGAAGAGAATAATTTTTCGAACAGTGCCATCGCTTTATAAGTAAACACCCTACCTTCGATCCTTCAGCGCCGCTAACACCTGGCACACTTCCAAGATTTTTCGGTCACACTGAAGTGCCCGTTACGAATATCTCTATTAGTGGAACGCTACACCCTGAACATATCTTGCCGCCAGTGTGCTATGTTGCCCACATATCGCGAGAAGTAATGTAACCGTTACGGTCTCTCGTCATTACCTATCTAATGAGATATAGACTATGTTAGCAACACAGAGAATAGTGAAGATAGTAGCTCCATCAGGCAAGAATGTTGTGAAGCAAGCGAGCTGCTTTCGCCGGAAGAAAGCAACAGTCCATGCCTCATCGGTAACAATATGCTAGTGTGAGATTGGCACGTGCTGTGTGGACTGTGGAGCCTCATGCTAGGCACGCAGGAACGCGTTCCTTATGCGTGACAGGAAGACTGGTATGCTCGCTAAAGCATTTCCGTGCTGCACTCTTCGGTCACCGAAGATCGCTCAAGCGAGCCAAGCAAACTTCGGCAAGCTATTAGTATCGCGCTAGTTTCCAAACAGTTAGCCTGGTTATCTTGGCATTGGTCAGTGTTTCCTGTGACTGCTCGATCGGTACATCTAATTGTATGGGGACCCTTCTTGGGCTTCTCGGTCAATCTCACCATTGCTGGATCGGGAATATTCCAGGAAATCTGCCTTCGAAATGTATCGATCATGAGTTCATGACCTCCCTCATTGCTCGAGACAGGAATTGGGCACAGCTGCTGGTCAAAGCTGATGTGCCTATGCAGAGGAAGGGTTCAAAAGGAGACACCTATATCAAGAGAGATTGGGATGAACATTTTGGTCTTTAAGTCCCTGCCCAGGGAAGTAGTTTTATCACTGTTGCCTCTTCATCTTGGACTTATTCCACTTCCACCCGGCAGAAGCCACCATCAGCTGCGCATCGAGTGGCCAGCGACGTGGCCGTTTGCGGGTTTTCTCTTTCGATACTTGACTACCAAGACATTGACTCCTATTATCATCGGCACAATACCAAGTACTGCAGCGAAATCTGCGTGTTCGAGACTGAGGACTGCAAATACACTCTACAATGCGCTTTCAAAGCCTTCGGGCCTCATCCGACAATGTTTCTGATCCTAGGCATCTTCCATATCACTTTACTAGGAAAATGGTAATAGATACATCCGTGGTATTTCCTCTGTTCTTTGTCTTACTCTTTCGGCTATTTTCCTCTTCGCGACTTTGTAATGTTCTTTCTTGAAGGATCAAAGAGAGTCCAATTTAGCAGCATCATATTATCTCCTTGAAAGAAAACCTGGTTCAGTCTTTGAAAAAATAGAAACGTAATGCACGGTTCTCTGTCATCGGTTTTGCTGGGGACACCCGGACAAACAATCCTTGTATCTTGACCAGGCTGTGAGCACAGTACATCTGTCTTACCTACATCCAGGCCAATTCCCCTGCTTGCGCCATCCGATCAATACATCATCTACAAATCCAATACTTCTCACATCAGATTATAGATTCCAAACAAAAACATTTCCACTATGTACTTTACACTCCCTCTCCTCTGCTTGCTGAGCACTGGCGCGTTAGCTCTTCCAAGCTCCATGGAATCGAAGCGACAACAATTCAGCTACAATGGTCCCTTGGGCCCCGCCCAAGCATGGTGAGTGGTCCTCCCCCCCCAATTCTCTCCACACCACCCATCACCCGTCGCTAACCTGACGGCCTTCCTTATTTAGCCCCAAGAATGATGGAGCTATGGTTGGAGCGCCCCCAAATTATCCGAATTATGAATGTATTCCCTGGTGTACGTCCGTCGACTGGATAGGCATCAATCTGTTCCTGAGCAACTCCACGGCGCTGCAGGTGTACTCAGATCAACAATGTGGAGACCGAATCTCGTTCATTGAGAAGCCTTCGAGTCTAGGGGAGAACGAAAATCAATCCTGCGTTCAGCAAAGTAAGAACGGGGGAGTAGGGTCGTGGCAGGCTGTCATGTATGCGACGCCTTGATATGCGGTGCAAACTGGTTTAGTTTGTCTCTTCCGTCAAGAATTATTTTGGTTTAGCTACTACTAAAATGTAGTTTTGCATGCATGAAGAGCTTGGCCTATACCGTCATGGTGATGCGGCAATCGAATCGATTTGGGATACTCGTATGGGTATACCTTGTAGCCGTTGTACAAGTGAACCATGATTTGCAATAGCCGAAGGTCAGCTACACCTGACTCAGAGCTACCCGATTGCCACCTAAGGTGGTATCGTGATCTGTGCCCATGCATATCCTTCCATACATAGAGTCGTGTTGCCTAGTTCTTTGTCATCCATGAGGTCTTATACCTCAGTCTTATACCTCATGGGCTCCCACCATAAACCACTATGCTTTTCATCATTCTTCGCTGCACCTGTTGATAATTTGTGCGTTTATACGTCAGTCACGTGTCCTTGTGCCAAACAAGATTTAGATACGGAATTGGGATGATGGTTTGACAACGTCGCTCCAAAGGTTCTATTGGCTTGCATGGACCTTATGAATTGTCATTGTATAGCGGAACGTCCCAGCAAGCTTTGGAGCTTTCCAATGAGATGATCTCTGGATATTGGGTTCAACGCAGTGATGAAACAGATTCGCCGATGAAGGTTTCCTCGTCGTATCCGAATTGTCCTTTCCGTACGTGTATTGTGTAATATGAAATATGATTTCTAGGGGTGCCCTTGCCAAAACTCTAGCGGCGATCATAACGCGACTCGACCTTTTCTACCTTTTCTACGCTATAATTATACTCGTGCAACAACATCAATTATCCCTGTATTTTTTGTATCATTGCAGCTCCGTCTACCCTAGGCGTGGGAACCCTAGGCTTTGAAGCCTTCAAATCCCTTCAACGTTTGAAGCATCTAACGGACAATTACGCGTGTGACGCAATAGCCAATGAGTTGAGAGAGCGGTGCAGGATCGGCTTTTCCTGTCCATCATGGCTCCGCAGTGTACAGCACTCATCGTGTCTGACGAGACGCGTTGCACCGACGAAGCTACCTCTTCCAATGGTCTTTTCTGTTTTTACCATTCAAAGCAGTGTCAAGGTATTGGATTGCCAGCGAGACCTGTCTGTTGCCCTTACTGATTGGGTCCAGGACTATACGCGGGTTATAAGAGACGAAATGCGCGGCTGGACGTTTTGGACGCGTCTCCACCCGAGTATCTTGCGAGAAGCTCCGTTGCACTAGCCAATCAAACCTTCGAAGATGTCGAGTCTGAAGAGATATTACAAGAGCTTTATGACTATTTGCTATTGAAGAATGCCTTGTTCGAACGAGTGATCCGCGCTCGTAGACTGCATCACAGTCGTTTCTTCTCCCTCCATCTTGACTACGGTCACCAGCATTACCTAGACGCTCTTAGCAATCGCAAATTCATTGTAGTACGTGCGCTCGAGCGGCTTGAGCGTCGCACCGCAGAAGTGTTATACAAGAAGCACAATTGGTTCTCCTGGGTTCGGCAGGTTCAGGATTTAGAGGAGACGCAACGAGAGAGCGAGAAAAAAAGGGTCAAGAAGGAGGCAGCTCTTTTCAAGCGCCACGCCAAGGAAAGGCAGCTCCGAATGCGGGACTTGAGAGCTAGAGAGGATACCAAGAGATCTGAAGCATTTCTCGAAGAAGTTTATAAAGAGAGGATGTCCGAGGAGGAAGAGGATGCTCATTGGGATCCCATTGAAGATGTCATCGAGGATGAGCGTGGCAACTACATTGACCTGATCAAGCATATCTTGCTCATGACTGAAGATATAAGCGGCGATCATGAGACCAAAGCCGTTGAATCTACTCCGAATGGGGACGCTGAAGCAGGACCGTCTATAGAGTCGAACGCTCCGAAATCCTCCAAAAAGGCTAAGAAATCGAAGCAGAAAGCCTTGACCAATGGATCAGAACGCCCACTGCTGGACAAGGCGGCCCATGACACAGCATCGCAAATCCGGCGCCGCCTCAAAGAAGGGGTCAGGCTCTCATATTCTAGTGGGATGCATGTCGCGGGAACAATTGATAACCCGGTTGAACTGAAAGATAAGACCGCTCCTTTCCCAGACGAAGAGATTGATGAGCTACTCCAAGATATGGCTGAGGTCAAGCATTTGTTATTTTGTCGACTACTGTTGGCTCATGCGACAGTACTCCCAGCAGCCATCAAGGCTAATAGCGTCGAGGAGTTCCTGAACAATAAAGAAGTCACCGACACAGATCTGAGGGATCTCGCCATCAGGTTGGACAATCCAGGACTACAAGAGATCCGTGACGCCTGTGCAGACCTTGGTCGTGGCGAGGAAGAAAATGACGACGAAGGCGGCGGTGCAGAGGAAGACCATGACATCGGCAAAGTAGCGGCCAAGATGAAAAAGACTCGACTCTCTGAAGACATGGAGCGATTCCGTCAAAAGAAGATACGACAGAACCGCAAGTTACCTGAGAGCTGGGCGCCGGAGCGAGAGAAGCAGGCGCAGCATCATGAGATGCTCCAACAAAGGTTCGAAGACCAGTCCAATCCAGAGGATAAAGGAAAGACGTGGATCGATTTCGGCGACTTAGACGACGAGGGTAAATTCCATTCCAAGAAGATGCGGGTCAAGATTTGTGGAAGATACATCTACAACTACCCTAGTGAAAAGGCCATCAGTCGAGGCGGTTGGCTCCAATTCTGTCTAAGTGCAAAGGATAGCGACCTCCATGACGCTATCAAGCTCTGCCGTCACTGGGATGAATTCTTTGATCTGAATATTCTTGCGAATTTTCAGTATTTTCCTGCCGCAAATTGGCTACGCTGGAAAGGGGACCGATTAAGACAACAATTACTTCAATTGGTGAGGCCACCTCATTTCGTTTGTTGTACGGGGAGGCGATCTTATTCTGACACGTCAACCATCGATGCCTTTACCGTCTTGCTTAATGGCTCAGTTTCATATTGTCTATTGTGCTTCCTTACTCGTCCTACCATCAAAAGATAATAACTACAAGGCCCCCGCAGCTAGACTGATATGTGTCTCACAGGGTTTTATACCATACTTCCAATTCGAGAAAGCTAGAGAATTGGTCGTGAACCACCAGAGCGGGTCCTCAAGGGGACAAATTCGCCGAACCCATGCCATCTCAGAAGTCCGCAACTTCATGTGCGCGAACATTAAGCGCGACGATCCAGCAACCCGAAGATTCCTGCAGTATCTAGCCATGCAAACATCAAAGGTCTTGGTCCTTATTCGTGATGCGAAGACTGGGAAAAATACTTACCTCACCACCTGATGACGAGCTATGGCTCAATCGCGAGAAATCTGGCATAGGAAGAGCTTCCAAGAACGAGTGGAATGTGGGAGCCTTTATAGGCAAGAAGTTTTTCGAGAAGTAAGACCGTGCTTCGTCCTGTCTTGCAAGCGCTGACATCAATTGCGTACAGAGCGGAGAAAGCCAGGGAATGGCATTTCGGGTTCACCGAATGTGCGTATATCCCAGTCCACATTAATCTCTTGGACGACATTTTGAGTCTTGGGAGATGCCTGGAGTTTTTTCTTTTTAGACATATTCTATGGCTTAATACACTCCTTTAAGTGTGCAATACTAATCTTGAAACTATTGACCCAGATTACGATGTCTACATTTGGGATCTTGAACCTGGGGAGCATTTTTCGAACATCTACAATACTGTTCAGGAGGTGAGTGCCGGATTGCATTATCCGAGAATAAGTTTGCTCCATCACCGAAAGTCCCCATACGAGCGTTATCTTCTCCAACATCGTCACGCTGGTTGCCTCCTTGTCCGACTTGAAATCGAAAAGTCACCATCAATGCATCTCTCTGACCTTTTATAGACCCTCATCAAAGCCCTCCGCTTCTGCACCACACGGGATTTGTACAATCCCGCGGAATCTGTACTAAGGACCATCACTCGAGATCTTGTAACTTTTCGAGCTCGCGATATCAAGCCTGGCGAACAGGTCGACAGCATCTGGGATACCATTCAAAAGGGACGAATGTCGTCTTGGAACGTGAACGATAAAACCAAAGAACCCACAGAATATCATGAACCAGACTTGAGTAAGTTCTACAATGAAGCTGATGTACTGGAGGACGCGATTCTGTTTCCCGAGCAGGCCACGTCAGGAACTGTCGGCGGCCTATTCCGTGGACACGAGACTTCGATGCAGGATTTCATGAGTAAGGGCCCTGACTGGGCGAGGTTTATACAAGATTTGGATACGGATGAGGAATACGAAGCCTCTGATGCAGAGACCGAATACGTTTTGGAGGACGAATCACACGACGAGGAGTCCGACGAAGAGGAATTCGACGAAGAGGATTCTAACGGAGGAGTGGGAAAGCGCCTTGTGAAAGGCACGCATAGCCACGAATCCGACCACTCATCCTGCGGAGATATTGACAAAGAAGCGAGCCCTTCCGACAGGCAAATTGCGAGGATCCCTTTGATCACCGAAGAAGAGAAGCAAGATCTGGCCCTCATGAAGAAGTGGAAACCGCCAAAGTCCGATAAAGAAGATGTCGAGAAGGCGTTCTATACTTTCCTAGATCGAGAGAAATCCAAAGGTAAGGCGCCAGAGTTATGCGAGTGAACAAGGTCCCTCTGACATCCAAGAAGCTTTCAAACGAAGTTGGCACCAAGCCGACCTAGAACCCGGTGCCGAGGAACGATATCGCGAAGCCACCATTATCGTCGACCAGATGACAACATTCAACGAGGAGAAGCACAAGTTCAGATACGTCCGCGATCTCCACTTCTTAGGGGTACATCCTCACAAGCATCGCCGCATAATCCCCGACATGCTGCAAGCCCGCGGCATGATGGCTTTGTTCTTCGAGCCGTCCTTTTTCGAGTCTGAGTTCGGCATCTTGCACAAAAACTCCCTCATTGTCAACCAATCGGAGCGCGCCAAGAATCTACCGAATCGCAGAACGCACGCCAGCAACAAGGGGATAGACAAGAAGTTGTTCGAAGAATGGGATGCCCATTGGAAGCAAGCGAGACACCGCGATGACTATCCCCTAGAATGGGACACGGTGAACCGACCCATTATAGCTAAGCTATACAAAACGGGCGTCATTCAAAACTCTTACGCATCGAGGACCCCCGGTCGGGCCATGGCGGCCAAAGAGCCCGGTCGGGACAAAAGAGACTTCTACATCGACCTACGCGTGCTCACGGATAATCTGAAGATGAAAGTGTTTCTGGAATTGCCCCCGTCGCTCGACCACCTTCTAATCACTGCTCGCAAGTTCTCCAAAGAGCACGAACACGCCCGCTTCGCGGTGCTGCGCCTTTGGTCTGCGCCGCATTTCTACCCTCTCATGGTAGGCTTGGACAACCGCATCAACACCGAGTTCACGGACGGCGTCGGTCGCGCGTGGGAATTCTGTTTCGTGCCGAAGGACATGCCGGGTTCGGAGTACAGCATCCATCATGCGGCCCGGCTCCGGGCCATGCCGTTCAAGCATTTGTTCAGGGACCAGGTGCTCGTCAAGAGGGATCTGTTCTTGGTGATGGGCGAGGATGAGGCGGATCTGCATAAATACGCCGTGGCTACTACGTTTGCGATCCAGACGGATCCTTGGAGGCTCGAGGTCGATTTGTGGCGGAGCTTTGTCAATGTGGATATCACGTTTCTGGAGCAGTTGCAGAGGGAGTGGTTGGATTGAGTAGATGGGCGATCCGGAAGCTGAGAATGATAGCTAGCTAGCATGGATAACAACTCCAATTTTGCCATCGTCAAGTCCCTCCTGTTCGTCGCGGAATCTACCTCGAGAATCAAAGTCTCGAAGTGATTCCTTCGTTCTCGAGCTGTGCCGCCGAGTCCGTTACATGCTGTGCTTCTTGGGGGCCCCTCGACCAAGCCTTCGACTGTCGGCTCTACCACGACTGCAGCTTTATCTCTGCAACGTGGCTACCCGAGGGGTTATTGGCATCTACCAGGGTGACTCAATAATGTGCATACCCTTAAAAGGGCGGCAGGACAGGGTCGGTGATAACTTGTATCATCTCGGCTGATTCTTATGCCGTTCATCTCAGCAAAGACGGCTTCGTAGGTAGCATATGGGGAGATCCATCCGGGTTATGCTTGGTCGTCCCGGCATTTTCGGCATCTAGGAATCACCGGCATAGCATCTGATTGCGAATAATTAGACAAGGCCAAATATCACGTTGACATCCTATTCCAGTGTTTCCAATCATCTTCCAAAGGTACGAAGACTCTAAAAGCTTCGTTGTCGAGAGAAGGTGTCTTGGCCTTGGTTCCAAAGTCGCAAAAGATGCACACCCGTGCTGCGTCGACGTTGCCCGAGGACTCCTCTTCTGCTAGGGGTTCAACGTGGCGGCTTGCAATAGTGTACTCTGTGAACATTAGAGGATCGTCTAGTGTTTGAAGAGTGTCCAAAGATCTCCGGAAGGATAGCTTTAGAAGTAAGACGCCTAGGGTGAAGATACTCTCGTTAAGGACTGGAGTTTAAGAAACCTTGGCTGGAGCAGTGTTGTCGTCCTCGAGCTCGTTGCCTACTTGTGGGAACTTTCTAGAAATAAATGGATGCTCTGCGGCAAAATCATGGAACCGTATGCTTTTCGTTTCCCACCTATTCTGTAGCCAAGGAGTGGAATGTAGCTGAGTGGATTGCAGCTGAAGTACCGTGGAAGCCAATGTGACTGCAAGAGACGGTTCTTCTTAGTCAGCTTTAGTACAGGCCTTCTATCTTCCAGGGTCGAAGTGAACGCCTCAATGGCGGATTCCGTTCGGATGTTTGGGTTCAATAGATCGTCGAGACTTGATGTGATAGGCCGGGATCGCGGCATGGCAGGTTGCTGCCGGTTAGTGTACAACCCAAGTGAGTTGTTTTCGTCACCTAGGCATCCAATGCATCTCTCGTGCTGCAGATCGGTTTGCTGTTTTTTCAAAGCATGGCACAGATCTGCGATTTTGGACAAGTTTGAATTCCTTGTAGTGTCAGTGTATGACTTTGGTTCTGAATCTGGGTCTGAAGGATATCCAGCAGTAGACCCTCGCCTGGTGGGCTGTCTGGAATCGTCTGGGTGACCTTTCATCGCTTGAGCCCAAGCGACTCTCTTCTTGGGGGCGTCTGATAGTTTCTTCTGTACGAGCGGCATGTTACTCTTATCTAAGTTAAATCCACCGATCGCGCTTAGTTGAAAGGAAGAAGAGATTATGGCCATGTGACTTGTCGGACTCGTCAAATTCAAAGAAGAGGTTTCTGCGGCTATAGGTTGGTCAATGATCCCTGTTTGCTGCTTGCTGATTACGGACTGTGCAAGTTGAAAAGGTCGAATTACGGTCTCTCGCCAAATCAGTAGGTCTGGCTAACTAGGTGATGGACCGCTAGCATGCGGAGATAGGACTCGGAAAGATGGTGCAGCATCACAGTCTCGCATTTTAAGTCGCAGGTCTGCACTCTGCGGAAAGCCGCAAGCGGAAAACCAACTAAGCTTGAGGACGTTGTGTAGGCTTTTGGCGCAGTCTCGGATCTTCCGAAATGGCTCTCGTCCCCGTCGACGCCCCAGACTTTTCCATCACAGTCCGCCAATCTTCCCCTCCTCCCTGTACCTCTGTATCCTCCTGATTATCTCCTCCACATCTCGCCAAATCCTCTCCCTATCCCACAATCCCAAAAGATCCACCTCACCAAATTTCCACTTGCAATACCAGTCATACCAATCGACACTAGCCGCGTCTAAATCCTTCACTTCAAATAGCCACGGCATATCCTCCAAGAAGAGCCTCCGAAATAGAACAGTCGGAAGCCGTCGGAAGACTGGGGTGGCGAGCCTCAGATTCGCTATGTCCTTGGATCCTAGATGATCCAAGACCATGCTGGTAATTTCTGCTGCAAGCCCTGAAAATGGGTCTTGTACTTTATCTAAATTAGACGGCGGTGTGCGATGATGTCTCGTGCGGATATCATCAGACCCTTTGTTCTGGCCGAACGTAGTGGTCTGGTGGGCGCTACGTACGGGAGGTTCGAGCAATTCGGAAAGGCCGGGGATGTCTACAGGATTTGCAACGAGGTATTCGCAGCCGACTTGATGCCTCCCAAAGACTTGCCAGCTTCTGACCGCGGGTTCGCGAGGGAGGTCCACGAAGAATGTTTGAAGGTCGCAGTCGAGCTACGTTGTGTGACGGTCAGCGCTCGGCGTGGTTCTGGCTAGGAGTATGAGGCTCACATGACGCCAATAAAACAGGCCTTCGGTGTCGATTCTGCCGATGCGGTTCTCGCTTACTTTCTTGTATATCTCGAAGCATGCGGCATGGAACGGAAGACCCGATTCTGGTTCGTCATTCTAGGAGAACCTCAATCAGTCCGGTTTGAAAGGAATAACAACACGGATCAGCAAGGGTACCAAGTTGAAGATATTGATGCTGCTTATACCATATCTAACAGGTACAATATTGTCCAGCAGCGCCTCACCCGGAGAAGCATCACCAATGCCCGTCAAGAAATACTCTCCTTCAATTTCAAAATCCTGATCACCATTCTCAGGCACCCAATCAGCACCTTTCTTTACCAAGCATTGTACGGCCCGGTATCCTTTTATCTCGGCCATCGAAAGCTGATGTCCACTGTATCCGCTATCAGAGACACAGTTAGGACCAGCAATGTGCTCTCCTGCACGACGACCATCTTGGTCAGGCATTGTACAGCCGGATCCCTCGCCACAAAGCCCTTCGAACTCATCGTTTACGTTCACGAAATCGGCGCCGTAGAGGTCCCAAGCGGCTTCTTCGGGTTCGTCAGCGCGGCGCAGGCGCGCGATGACGAAAGTGTACCCGCAGAGCTGACAGAGCGTCTCGCGGTCGCCCATCATCAGTGATATCACGTAAATTCTAGTTTAGATGAAGGTCATGAACTCATGATTCAATATGAATGTAGTCGAGCTTAACGAGCTTAGGCGGCAGGCTGCGCCGCAACGCCGTCGATCATCAAAAAGCATTGGAATCCTTGGCACTGAGTGTTGCTGCACGCCGCCCAAATGAAGAAATATAACCTCTTAAATCTTCCCAAAGTTCGACGGAGGTTGTCTTCCTGGTATATAGACACGCATCTGGCAGTCCCCAGGTCACAGACTCACAGTGGCCGCCAGTCTACTATGATCGTGGTACTATATAGAATACTTCCCGACGATAAAGAATGTCATTGAGAAGCACTGTGCTTATCTATCGTTGTTCGTTGAGAAATGAGTGCAACGGTAGTCTCACTGTGCGTTGAGAAATTCTCTAATTTCGAGGGGATGCTGAAAGAATCTAAACTGTAAGGCCGACTGAAATTAGGTAATCCTCGACCTCTTCTTTTGACCTCCGACTCACCAATGTTCTCGCCGCTTTTGATATTCCTATCATATTTTCCATAATCCTGTATAGCCTGATTAACGCCTATTTGGAATAGGCAGAGCTGAAAGCTTGTCTGACGGGATATAACATGTAACCCTCGACCATGGTTTAATTGGATTGTACGATCTCAAGATTCCCGTGACCGCAGTTCTAGGAAATATCAAATTAATCCGACGTGAACGGACAAAGTGCGTTCTTTCATCTATCGTGATGTTCCTTGGCCGATTGCTTGGGTATAGATTCTATGAAGAGGTCCTGCAAACGGTCGATTCTATCGGGCGCCTCCGTACCCTCTCCCTTCGCGATCTATAAGTATTCTTCAGATGGTGTCTATAGAGGGGAACAGGACGAAAGGTCAGAAAGGTCAGATCTGTCTTAGACTATATCAAATATTGGAGCATGCTATTAAAGCGGATCTGAGCCGCCATCGTCTTCTATCTCTGGAATCCTTGATTCATTGACAAAACATGTCTCAAGGGATGATGTATTTATCCCATGAATCGTCACCTGTCTGGTAAAGCTCCACCAACGTGTGCGCAGTGTCTTTCATGCGGACAATAACTCGCCAACGTTCCCCCGGATGAGCAGCTAGACCTCCCGGAAGCGCTATATCGTGCGCTTTGCTGCTTAGCGCGCCCTGCTTCCAGGTGTTTCCGAAATCCTCCGTTATGACCTCTCCAATATGGCCGTTTTTCTGGACATAGTAAACACGTATCTCCTTCAAGATATTAGCCTCTGTATTATATTATTGCTGAAGGAATATCTTACTCTGCGGCTGTCACTAAGCTTATTATATCCAGCAGCAAGTGGAGTTGGCGTTGGCTCATCGTTGAAGCGGATATATTCAGATGTAGGCCCAACAACGATGGGCTTTGCGCTGTAGCCAACTCCTTCCTTGCCGTGCGCAATGTGGAGTGTGTGGTGGAATCGATCGTAGTAGAAAATGTAGCCCGTGTTCTCTGCCCAGACAAACGCAACACCAACGGAGTTGCTAGCAAATGCAACTGGCTGCGTGAATAAGTACCAGCTTTAGCAAGGATTTGGGCCAATGCCTTACTGGAGTACTTCCTTCACTCATCCTGATCGCGACCTGTCCGCTAAGCTCGATAGATTTAGTCTTTTGTAATTTGGACTTTTAGGCGTGAAAGAATGATATTTCAAATTTCCAGAGACTTGTCGAGTTATTATAGATAATGCGCATGTGATTGTTGAGAGAGGCGGCATGGAGAAGAATGAGGGGCTTCAAGTCTGGAAACAGGACAGCGTAGGTGAATCACGCATCTACAGACTCAGCTCTCCTCGACGCAGGAGGTGCTCCTGATCAGGGAACATTCCGATACAGTGAAATCATATATCTGCAGACTAAGGTCTCCTCGACGCAGGAGGCGCTCTTGATCTGGAGATACGTAATGGCAAAATGATCAAACATCTTCACGTTCAGCTTTGTTCGAACAAAGAGGCGTTCATTGTCTGGAGGTACCCATGCGGAGTGGCCACAGTGTGGGTGGAGACGCATGTACGAGGCAAGTTCGTTCCAGCCCAGAAGATATTTTCCTCGGCATGTCTTGTTGATCCTCGTAAAGACGGTGTGACAGTGAGCAGATTCTACATCTGTTATACAACCCACGCGATTGCGCTCTAGAGCGGCCTTCATGACTCTTTTGATGCAAGATGGCACAAGGCCTGTATGTTGCATCTCACTTGTTGGTATGGACATCCGTGGCTACCCTATCATGCTCACGCACATAGGAGACTTTTGCGTGGCATCATCAAGCCCGTCTCATGGGGAGATTTTCACCGTGCAGACCCGCATTATGCAAATTCACCCCTGCCGGTATTGTTCGATTCTGTCTGCCGACCTCGGATGAGCGAGATGATTGCCAGATTTCCCAACGATCCAGGGTTATTCGTCCCACACATAAATCATAAACATTCATAGCATGACAGTAGTAATGATGGGAATGTACATCTCGATGGTAGATTGATGAAGGGGATGTGACGCTACGGTTGGAAAGTACTTCCTCGTGGATATTAGTCACGCACATGGAGATGCATGTGAAGTTTCACTTCACCTGGTGTGACGCGACATGTAGGTGACTTCATGAGGAAGACCCGCTCCGCTTCACATTTTGCATGTGTGGCTGGCTGAAATACTCGAAGTTGGCAACCCTCCTCTCGTTCGCAATGTCCGAGCGTCTTACTTCTTGACGAGGTGTAGTCGGTCTAAATTGCGACTCGATTGATAGGCATGTGCCAACCCAGAGAATCCGCCGATCCATCTCGGGAAAGATCCTTGCGCGCAAGCTTAGTGGTAGCGTGATGCAGACATGCTGGCGGGAAATGTCATGCTCGATGTTCACACTGAGATGGATGGACCTTTTCATGACATTTGCAGATAGCGGTCTGGGTAGTATCTATTGTTGTAGAAGATGAACGGATTCTCAGCTGGCTGGCTTTTTGGGAGGCGCACGCCAAAGTGGAGCTCGGTAAAACCGGGAATGTGAATATCCCCGGTTACCTAGTTTTCTCATACTTGTGCCACCTAACATGAGCACGCGCACAGGGCACGTAGATGATGTGATAATAATTGATTGGGCAACCTCAACGCCAGGGCTAGCAGGCCTGAACAGGCATCTCATCCCCCAGCGCTGAGAAAACTCCCATGCATATGCGGCATAGACCTGGAGTGAAATAGCTAGCTAAATACATGCGTAAGAGAAGTCTTCGCTGGTTTTTCCTTTCGATATCGGAACTCCCTTCTCGATATCGGAACACAGGCGTGCCGAGCGGACCAGAACCCTTGTCGGTATTGGAACACAGGCACAGGCGTGAGCGGGTGGGGCAAAAGAATGCGATTGCTCTGCAAGAGATGAAGAGCCCTTCTCAGCTGTGAGAACGGCCTACTATGAGACCAACTAACCTACAGTCCCATTATTGTGACGTGTAGATCCGGGTAGATCCGGCTCCCAATCAGCCGTTTCCATTAGCCGCTCTGGACCTGGATTTAGACTTGGTCACTTGGTCACTTGGTCAAGCAGTGCGTGTACGCATCGATGATGCCAAGGCAGTTCAACAGTCTCATTTTTCTAGATCAGTCTCCACTCTTCAGGAAAATACATGGAAGATACTTCCTTGTCTTCAGCTGCAGAGCGCAACATTGCAACGACGCCGAAGATAACGGAAAAGGAAATGGCTCGATGGCTGGCTCCTATGCCGTCTGCTCAATTTCGTCATCCATTGTGGTGGTCCGAACGCAGCTGGAGACTGCCAGTGAGCCTCTGCATCCAGTCGTTATAAAGAATCTCCTTCGAATTTGACGGCGTGGATCTTGGACAAAGCCTTCCAAACGGAGGAGCCTACAAACAATCGGCTCGGCATTTGTCGCCCTCGAAGTCCTATATCTTAGTGCCCCCGTTGAATGACTCTCCAGTATCGCTCCGCTTGAGATGATGGAGACAACACAAGTGGAGATCTCGGAACTCCAGCGGCGATTTGCCCAAAAGAATTTGGACCGGCTATCGGGTCTTGAACCACCTGCAAAGCCGCCGCCTGGCAAAGGCTTCTTTGGCGATGATCCTTCGGGCAATCCAGGGCTCAAAACTCTTCAGAAGTGGAGCCATGACAATAAGACTACTCTACAGACAGCAGTTCGGGATCAAGCATATGGCGGAAAGTTCGCAATCAAATGGACCAACGCCTTTCTTCCTTTCCTGGAAAGCATGGCTGTCTACCTCAGGGATTACGGCAAGGTCGTTGAGGCTTGGACGCTTTACCGTGAATTCAAGGCGGATGGATCTGACTATGTGGAGAAGTGTAAGAATGCCATTTCAGTCTATCAGGAGGCAAATCACGACATTGATACCCTTGCCCACGAATGGGACATGGGCTTCGTCGTTCTTTGTGACCTCGTCGATCAATATCCCAAGGACCATCCAGCCTGGGACGGGCCTTTTTGTGGAGCATTCTTTACCACTGCCAAACAAAAGAGAACTCCTTTCATTGGATTGACCTTCAAGGGTACAAAGCCGACAAAACTCGCTGAGGTCCTAATCGATTACAACTACGACCAGCACACGGGAGCATACTTGGACGGAACACATTGCTCAATTGGCGTATATACGGGTCTGTTCGGACAATTTGACCAGCCAAACGACCCTCCCTACAAAAACATCCTGAGCGAGACCAAAAGGCTCGCCCAAGACTTGCCAAACTCACTTGGGCACCCGGTTCGCGTACATGTCACTGGTCACTCACTCGGAGGTTCATATTCAAGTTTCTGCCCACACAGCTCTTGACGGATGTGGCACCAGGAGGAATGCCCATCGCCATTGGCGACGAGTATACCTTTGGCGCCCCTCGGGTGGGATCAGACGACTACGTGCAACTCAATGCCACCCTCGTCGGCTATCAGGCCGGTCAGTCGTGGAGAATTGTCAACGACCAGGACATTGTGCCACAGATCCCACCAACGGAGATCCCTCCGACAACACCGGAGAGACTCCATTTCCATCACATTGACAACGGAATGCAAATCTTTCCGAACAAAAGGCCTGAGAAAATAGACAGTGAGCGAGGTCGGAAGGACTGGCCGAAACCCTATGGTATCAAAAACCTCGAAGAATTCAAAAAGGCGATTCTTGATACAAAAGACCATAGTAAGCCTAGGCTTCTCGATTCGTGAAGGTGCATTAACTGACAAGCCATTTCAGTGCCGTGGGCTTATTACAACTCTATGACTAACGCTATTGGCGGAAAGCATTGAAGACGATGTCTTCTTCTTGCTTTTGTGGAAAACCTGATTTCTGGGCGTGGGGGTTAGAGGAGAAGAGAATCGGGCGCAGAGTGGTATCCAAGTACGAATGTGATAGGAAAATAGCGAGGGATGTCGAGAGGTTTGAATAATCTTTTTGATATTTCGTTAAGTGACGCGTTACCCATCTAAGCGTTAGCGTAACCATTTTGCCGTATCCAGTAATTCACGTAGGTCTGAAGATGCCAAGCCTTAGCAATAAACAAACGCTCGGCTATGGACTAATTGTGCTGGCCTCATCTAGCTCATCTAGGCTGATTCCAACATTGTTTCACCACGAAACAGCACCTCAGGTTTACGTATACATGTCTCTGACCGCACAACAACAACGTCATTCAAAGAGCTCGGAGCCGGATCTCCCAAGATTGGTTCGTGCAGCGCCAACAAACAGCGTCAGCAAAGCCACGACAGAAGCAGAGACACCAAATGCTCCCTGGATGTCACGCTCGAATATTGCCCAGCAGATGGCGAATGTGAGACTTCCACGCAGGAACAAAGATAGGCCGAGAAGCCATACTCTGGAGGCCATCCAACCTTTGACAATTTGAATACCCCACCCCACCCTCGGACCATGGTTCAGACTGACTTCGCGTCCAGCATTTCGCCTCTTTGGAAAGCGGAGGTAGGCGTGCAGTAACTCCCAAGCCTCTTCTGGATGGTGGAACCAGTGGTTTATGAAAGCCTCGCCCACTGGGGGTATCAGATCGCACTGCTCGTGGAGATATTCATCTCTCTTGGTCTCCGGTGGCATGTCGGGAACCTTACGAATATCAACACGGGCCATTTTGTGAAGCTCGAACTACATCATCAGTGAGTTCGGGTTCGAGGGACTTGTCTCACGTAGGAGAATTTACCTGCACGAAGCGGATGGTTTTTACATCCCTCCAAAATGGCTGGAGAGTCCAAGTGGTTTTCAAACTTGAATGGTACTCCCTCATCTCGTCGGACAGTCGTTTATCCGACGGGGTAGAAGACAGATCCAGTTTTTCAAGAAGGCTATCTGGTCCTCTCTTCAACTTACCGCATACCAGTCGCCAGCACTTTTCTAGACGAACATCAAGAGCGATAGCTGCGTTTCCATCAGAACCCGGCAGAGTACCAGCATTCGGGGCCAAAGGTTGCAAAGAGGTGTCGCTCTCTGCTGTTGATTGATATCGAGAACTGCCCGCTCTCGGTGACGCAGTCGATGGAGAAGAAGCACTTTGCGGAGGGTTAGAAGGACCGGAGACGGCGTGGTTCCTCATGGAATCACCCAACCACTTTTCAAGCTCTGCCGCTGCTCCGGGGCGTAGTTCAGTGATGTCGTCGTATATACTGCGACCGCAAAACCATCGCCATCTTACGCGCGTCTTTCCTCTTTCCAGTGGACGCTCCCCTGATCCAAACATCGAAAGCACAGCTCCAACATTCCATCTCTTGGCTTTCTTGGGGGAATGTTGGCGTAGTAGCTGATCACGCCGTGGACTGACCTCTTCAAGGACTTCGGACTCGTTCATTTCCAAATTGATCGGTAGCTCTTCGACCAGCGGATCGTCAATGCTTTCGCCACCTGTCCTACCGGCCGTCAGCGGAGTGGCACTAATCGCTATTGTCACAATGCTACATTGTATTGAAACCGGAGGTTGGGAAAATGTCTGGATCCATAATAAAACGTTCGCGGAATGAGGTCAATTCTTTACCCTGTCCCTCTTATCATTTCCGACGAGCATGTGGCTGGAAAGGTTGGTTAGATCGCAGGGTATGGCGATCATGGCACAGTAAAGCGTCACCACGACCTCGAAACAATTCGTGTCTTTCCGTACCTGGTGGGCACACACCGTGGCATTCACCGATACATCATCTACAGGCCTGAGGTGAGATATGCCGCGGCCTTCAAGGCACGAGCCACCAATCGATGCACTCGCTGTACGTCTGCATGGCATGAACTCGCCCGCGACAGCCCCGTCGGTGAAGTTGCACGGCTGTGTAAGCACCGCTGTAACGTGCGCGACGCAAACAAAAGAAGCATGTTAAAGAGCTCCGCATCATAAGGAGGAAATCGTTACGGAGCCTTCGCTGGTGAAGGCTTGATATTAGACTTCAAAGGGGTGGAGATAGGGAGGGCCTTTGCGAAAGAAAGGTGCTTGGGAAAATGCTCTGATCAAGGGGAATGGCTCTTCCCGTTTCATGCGGAATCGTATTGAGATGCATCTGCGCGGTACATGATGGGCGAATGAGATGCCGTTATCCCTTTCAGCCTGTAATGTGGAGTCGATCCTTTGGTTGCTCGGTATCTATTGACGAGGAGGGACTTGCGGAGGGAAGAGGAATTATGTTCTGGTTGTGATGCAACTCAGGGAGGTCTCGATGAGATGGTGATGTAAGAAGTACGCTCTCCAGAGCAATATTATACCCCGACATATCATGAAATCCTCGCCACCCAAATTTCCGCCATCGTCCTCTCGGTTGTCGTCGAATCCCCCCTTCTCATAAATGTTCTAACCCTACCTCATCGCCCTCAAAAAATTGTTTTCCTTGATCTTTTTCCTCCGCGCCGTCCTCATCGCTCCCGTCAACTCTTCTCTTGCTTCCAATGCTATTTGCCCCTCCGCTGCTCCCATACCAGCCGGGAGATCAATCGACTGTTCTTCGAGCGGCACTTGGACTGCGTGCGAGGTATCGTGGGAACCGGTCTTCAAAGCGCGAGCGGCTTTGGAGGCGATGCGGCGTTGCTTTTTTGATTTTGCTGTGGAGATTGATTGTCAGCCTCAAAACCCCGATGTAACAACAATGAGTAGAAATGGCTTCTATCAACAAGACAAATGAAGCCATTGGACCGCTCCAAGCAAGAAACCCCCGAGCTTAATGCCCTGCCAGGACATGGGATAGCTGTAGTAGAAGACTGTGCTTTACCGAACGCATCCCCAGCTGCTCCCTCCTCATTCAGATCTCCCTGCTTAGGTCCGAGCAGCCCCCAAAGCCAGTCAGGATACTCCGAGTCCTCTCTCGCAACGGGGACCTCTTGGCCTTTGATATATCCCAATCCCCTCAATGGCGTGCCCGCTGGTGCGCTGCTGGGCGGATGCGCTGGGCCTTGGGATGTCGCTTTAGAAGTAGTATTCGGCGATGAAGGGATATCAGGCGTCTTTGAAGGCGATGGCGTAAAGGGCGTGGAAAATGGCTGCGCTGCAGAGGTGGAAGTTGCCGCGGGTGGGCTTTCTGGGCGGAGAAGCTTGGAGGTTGTGGAGAGAAGGCGGAGACCTGTGGGACGGAGCATTGATGGAGATAGGAGACGGGTACAATTTTGACAAATCATCGTGGACAGTGTGTAGATTGGAGATGGTGAGAAGATGAAGTCGAGACTCGAGCAGTGGTTGGGCGTGATGCCGCGATGCCAAGCCGTCCTATGGGAATGACTTCTATGAACGCGACAGGGTTCTGATTATCTGATATTCGAAAACAGCGTTTAGACGATCTGGTACTAGGAGATTCTCTAGCGCGCTATTACTCATCTTGGCGCTTGTACTCGTAGATCATCTACCTCGATCCTACCTGCCTCGTACATTTTGATCTTTCTTCAAGCGCACTCTCTTCTGAAAATTCCACACACATTGCAATCATGGGCGGTGGAAATAAAAGAAAGCGCAAGCACGCTCAGTATGCCCAAGATGGACCCAATGGAGATAGCAAAATTGGTGTCGGGGCAACACTCGCGCACCTGCGCCACGAGCCCCAACCAGACCAGAGGCCTGACGAACAGAAGTCGGACTCTGAAAAGTGGACAATCGTCGGAAGAGGAGGCAAAAAATTGAAGAAGATGAATTACCCAAGCCTAGGCTACTCAGACTTGCACAAATTACACACAAGCGTCAACATCAATCACCTGCAAGCTCTCGTTCTCTACTGCCTGGCAGATGCTATATCTCCACAGTTCGTATCTGTAAGGCACCATGGGATGGTCGTGAAAGCAGTGGTCTTGCTAGTCCCTGGTCTAGAGAAAAGCATGTTTGATGGCAGTATCCAATTGGATGAGTCAGAAGAGCTTCCGGTGAATTCACCAGAAGCTCACAATGGCACTAACAGACTCATGGAAAGTAGAAAGGGGTTTGGAAAACCTGTAGCTAATGAGCTAGAACCTAATGGATACAGCACCAAACCCCCACCAACGTCCCCTGATAATTATTTGCCTACACCCTTGTCGCCTAACAAGCTGCCAGAACCAATAAAGTCACTCGCAGATATCTTCTCCCACATATGGCCTATCAAGGCTCCGGGGGATGAAAGGTACGGAAGGGTGCACTCGCCGTTACATGCTATGCTCAACTCAGCCCTTACAAAATCAAAAGAGGAGAAAAAGGAGGACAAGCAGAGCAAGGGACCAAAGCCAGCAAGTGAAGGGAAGAATTGGGAGAATAAGCGCACGCCTATCACAGCCTTTGTCTCGTCTACAGAGGAGCTCGAGGAAAATGATTACATTGCACACCCAGCTTGTTTCTCCACCCCATCCGAGAAAGAAATAGGCCTACAACGAAGAACGAAGGACAAGCAAACGGCCGACGATGGCTGGCTGGATACAATAGTAGACAGGCTTGAGGATGGGATTGCCAAAGATGAGGATGTCGAAAAGGGGAGTGTGACAGACGGCCGGAGCATACTCGCCATGGACTGCGAGATGTGCAGAGTGGAAGGCGGCGAGATGGCATTGACACGGATCAGCTTGGTGGAGTGGGATGGAAACGTCTTGCTTGACGAACTAGTCAAGCCAGATAAGCCTATCATCGACTACCTAACACCATACTCGGGAATCACACCAGCCAAACTCGAGAACGTCACCACCACTCTCAAAGACATACAAGACCGGCTCCTCAGAGAAATCACCCCAAAACATGTACTCATTGGCCACTCCCTCAATGCTGACCTCATGGCACTCAAGCTCACACATCCTTTTGTCATCGACACCTCCATCCTCTATCCGCATCCTCGCGGCCCACCCATGAAATCTTCCCTGAAATGGCTCGCACAGAAATACTTAAGTCGTGAGATCCAGAAAGGTCATGGCACCCAGGGCCACGACAGCATTGAAGATGCACGGGCTTGCCTCGATCTTGTGAAAATGAAGTGCGAGCGAGGTCCACAATGGGGCACAAGCGAGGCGACCGTCGAGTCCATCTTCAAGCGCCTTAAACGAACACCAAGAGCTGGGTCAGCGAACAATGCCAGCAACGAAGGCAAGACGGGTGCAATTGTGGACCAAGGCGCTCCAGAGAGGAACTTTGGTTCCATGGCTAACTACTGCATCGGCTGCGCCGATGATGCTGGAGTTGTAGCGGGCGTCAAGAGAGCTGTTCTCGGCGACGAGGATGGCAGCTACATTCCTGGTGGAGGTGTGGACTTCACATGGGCTCGCTTCCAAGAGCTAGCAGCTTTTCGCGGCTGGTGGAACGATAACAGGCGGCATGTCTCTAACCACACTCCTCAAGACTCTACCTCCTCTTCCACCCATTCCCCTTCTACATCCCTCGCAGAAGCCGTTACGAAGACAGTAAATAACATTAAAGCGGTCCGCGACGCCCTTCCTGCTTGCACCTTGTTAGTGGTGTACAGCGGCACCGGCGATCCGCGCGAGATGGCGCGTTTGCAGGAGATGCAACGGACGTTCAAGAGGGAGTATGCGGTAAAGAAATGGGATGAATTGAGCGTCAAGTGGACAGATGCCGAGGACCAGGCGCTCAAGGTGGCTTGCAGGAAGGCGAGAGAGGGGCTAGGGTTCGTGACGATTACCTAAAAACGGGGAAGCAATACCAAGGTATGAGTAATGTGAACACTGATGAAGCTGTACTGGCTATGTGCTGTTGTGTGCCACTGCAGACGGCTGGTCCGTTGAGAAAATGTTGATGTGGACATGTGATCACGGACAGGAAGAGGCAGCCGAAAGCACACACACTGGATAGCTGTGTATGCTGCGACTGACTCGACCTATACCCTGGACGACTTTGTACCCTTGCACGCAATCCCAAGTCCATCCACCCAATCTCACTCGTTCGAGTCCTGTGTCTAACACTCCGACCGCTCTCCCAAAACTACCTTTCTTCATGAGCCCCTGACCTCATCCCCACGCTTCGAACAAGCAGCGGCAGAGACGATGAATCGAACCCTGGAGACTGCATTCTATCAGTACATGAACGCCAGCACGCAAACTCATAGCTGGCATCTATCATTCACCCAAGAAGATCCGCCGCATCCCCTCTTGATCCGTCGCAATCAGAACTCATGTCGATCCCCCTACATGCATGAACTGGGTGTGTCCAGGCGGCGCACCTGACCCCTCTCTATGTTATACATCCAACCCGCTACCGCCTCCTTGCCCTCACGCACTGTATCACCAGTGCTCTCGAGGCCCATCGTCCCGCCGCATACATATTTCATGCCGGGGTCTGTTTCGCAGTATGGCGTCCGGGCATCCGAGCCTACGCTGCGAATGAACCTCTCTCTCTCTCTCTCTCTCTCTCTCTCTCTCTCGGCTTTCATCGCTGATATGCGGTGACTTGTGACAATGTCCACGCTCGTCGAGAACCGGCTGAGCTACCTATTTGCTCCAGCGCGGTTCCTTGACGGATGCATGTGTATGGATCGCTGGCTATGGGATGGGATGGGATGGGATGGGGAGCTACGTGGCTTGGCTGGTGGGGAGCGGGGACTTGCGCGCGGGAAAAGAAGGGGGGGTGGGTTGCGCGCGGGCGAGTGGGATGGAATGATTGCAATGCTGTTTTGGGACTGCTAACTAGAAAACTCCGACAATGCGCGTCGCTTATACAGTACTAGTACGGGTGTTCCTTCCGTGCACATCCTGCGATACAACACACGCACCATGATCCTCCCGCGGAAACAGTACCAACCGACACCAGCGTCACCTGCCCCCCTCACCCCCCCACCCCCCCCCCCCAAACCCCATCCTCCTCAACCCATCACCCCCCCTCCCCTCCCCCCCACCACCCCCCTCCAATACCCCACCTCCCCCTCCCCCAACCCCATCCCCTCCATCAACCCCCACACCCCCGCCCCCTCGTCCGCGTACCCCGCGCTATCGTAGTCGGCACCGGAGCCGTACGCGCGCGCGTTGTGTTCCGCCAGGCGCACGAGGCCGACGACGAAGGCGGTCCAGTGGGCGACGGCGGGGGGGTCCAGGGTGCCTGCGTGTTGGCGGAATTCGAGCGTGCGGGCTTCGCCTGGTGGGGAGGGTGGTTAGCGGGGTGGGTGGAGAGGAGAGGGAGGGAAGGGAAGGGAAAAGGGGGGGTGGTGGTGGGTACCGTTTGTCCGCGCGATGTAGGTCCAGTTGACGATCCTGCCGCGTTTGGTGCCGCCCATCAGCGCCGAGAGCTGCGGGATGGTCATGTCGGTTGCGAAGATCTGCGCCCGGGCGCGCTGGAGGGAGAAAGTGGGCGGTCGGTCCGCGTAGACGACGGCGGGGTCTTCGCCTGCGTCGACTGGGGGGTGTTAGTGTGAGTTCGATTGGTTGGGGGGGGGGGATGGCTTACGTCGGGCGTCCAGGGCGGCGTACTCGGCGTCGGTGAGGAGGTCGGGCTCCGCGTGGAAGTTGTCCAGGTTGGTGGCGAGGTCGGAGTTTGTGCCGTCGCCGCGGGCCGGGGGGTGCAGGGCGCTGATGGCGGATTGGTATTTGACTTGGATGTAGGCCAGGTGCTGCAGGGTTGGGAGGGCGAAGGTTGGCGGGGGGGTGCCGGGTGGGTGGCTGGTGGAGGGGTCGGAGTCAGTGCGGTTCGTGCCGTGTGGGAGGGGCGGGGGTGCGGGGAGCGGTGCGTACTTGCTGGGGACGGGGAGCCCGACGTGGACGTGGAAGCCGCAGTGTTTGGTCGGGAAGGCGAAGTGCGCGGGTCCCGCTTGGAGCGCGGTCAGGTGTTGGTGGACCTCGGCCATGGAAGCGGGATCGTAGAGGAGGACCCGCGATACGAGTTCGAGGGGGTGGGTGTCCCAGTCCTCGCTCATGTTGGGTCGTTTGAGCGGGGCCGCGACGGCGCCCGATGGCGGGGCCTGGGCGAGGCGGTCCAGTCGCCGCGTCAGGTCCTGCTTGTCGACGCCGGCGGAACTCCGTTGCTGCGTCAGGTGCCAGTGCGAGAAGTCGTCGTGTTTGTCGGTCCCGTGGAAGGAGTCGTGGACGGCGACCCCGTCCGGGAGGAGGGGCTGGGCGACGCGCAGGACCTCGCCGCCGTAGGCTCGGTAGCCGTGTTCGGCGCGGTGCGCGTCCATGTGCTCCTGGAACCTGTGGTCGAGGTCGGTCGGGTAGGCGGTGGGCGCCGTGAGGCCCCAGCCCATGTACTTCTGGCGCGATGTATCGTGTCGGCCTGCGTCTTCGTCGACGTAGCCTTGGGGGACTTGGTTGAGCTTTCGACGGACGTCGTCGGGGATGTCTTTGATGATCTTGGAGTCGGTGTTGGTGTCGGCAAGGTGGTTGCGCAGGAGGGTCTCGTGGAAGGCGAGGACGCATTCGATTTCGATGCCGAAGGTGACTTGGAAGGTGGAGTTGATCATGTTGACGGTTTTTTCGTGGATGTTGGGGGATGTAGTGAAGGTAATGATCAGGTCGGGCGTATTCAGGCGCAGATTGCACCGATTGAGAATGGATATGTAATATTCTGAAACAATTTTAGCAAACCGGAGATATAGTTGCAATTTCCGAAACGGGAAGCAGCATATAGAATGATATAACGAGGTTTGTGCTGGCGCCAGTGGGCCAGCAAGATCACGTACCGGTGTGCGACAACGATATGTCACTGTACAAGAGAATGGTTCAGAACAAGTGTCATGAAGATGTACGGTTGCGAGCTCTGAGGGTGTAGTCTTCCTGTATGAATGAATGGTGGACAATAGATGTGACTGAAGAGACACCCGGGATTCCGGAAAGCAATCGATTATATATATACCGTAGAAGCTTTGACTCATAGCCAAGGTATCGCGAATAATAGAACTGCCTCAGATTGGCTCAACGCCAAGATATATACCGCAATATCTCGCTGTTGAGGCCCGCCAAGCGCGACGGGCATAAGCTTCCCCGTGACGAGAAAACTTGGTATAACTCCCTCACCACAAGGCCACGCACCGAATGTCTGTAACGCAATTGAGGATGGTAGTACGAGAGATTTCTCGGGACGTGGCGGTAGCATGAGGAAGTCTGCTGGAGGTGCGGCGAGACGACGACGCCCACAGAAGCCAAGAGATGGAAAAAAAGCTACATGGTTTTCCTTGGCGGTTCCACGAGCAGCCACGAGCTTCCCATGATAAGGCTCGCTATCAGAGTATGATTCCCTTGAGCTCAGCGCACCGTGATCCAGATTCCAGGAACGCTCCTGAGCAAGGAAACCAAAAAAAAAAAAAAATCCCAAGATCATGGGAGAACAAGAATGCCCCAAGTATTCTTTTCAACTTGGCTCAAACTTTGACTCGGCGTGGCTCGTAGAGGTAGTTGGTCGTGGCCATGTAGAGAGGTAAATAAGTGGTGTATGGGGCCACATGTTGCCGTTGAACATGAGAATCCGGCCGATTCTCTCGCTGCAGAAGCATTGACGGTGACGGGCTCTAGAAACAGTAGTGTATCTGATCGCATTCGCAGCCTCTTTTCTTACCAAAAGGCCGGAGGTTGCGATCGCCCTTCCTTGCGACGCGTGTCTCCTGTAGCAACTTCACGCCTAGGCTTCTCCTCCTCGGTCTGCCCTGCTTTAGCTGATACTTCTTAGTACATTCATCACATCACTACCAGACAGAAAAACTCACACTGCTCCGTAGCCCGCATCTGCTACAACTCCGCCCCGTACCCGCACCTATCCACGAAACCGATAATCGCAAACCGATCCCGTCTTCATCTCGCCGTGATTCTTGACGAAGGCCGGCTGATCGCACCGAGTACACGGACGTCGGGGGATACGGCGACCGGATTCCGATCTTCGGGTGCGGCTTCGTGATCGCAGAAACGCAAAGCAGGAAATGATCATGTAGCGAATCAAGCAAATGACGATGATATCGGCCAATCTGGGCGAGTGCCAGGCAGGCATATGTCAAGCCTCACTCAAAGTGAAGTATGAGCAAAATCAAAGAATGGCACGGCGCTACGAGCGAAGAGAGAGTTTGCGTAGTAATTGCGTCCAAGCAGTATAAGGCCACACATTAAAGTAGCGCAGAAAATGCATTCCAGGGAGCCGGAAATGAAACCAAAAAAAGCAAAATGCCAAATACAAAATGTGACTCTCGGTTAAGAAGGTTCTAAAAATGCCAAAGGTTTAAAAGTCAGAGGTTGTAAGATCATTCATCGAACCTGGAACGTAGTTTGCCGTCACTCTATAACTCACATGCCAAAGATTTCAGGGTATCAGTCGACCAGCACAAACGCCAAGCCACCTTACCCAAGCCAATAGTCAATCGTAGCAAACGCCGGCAGTAAGAAGCTCTATGAGGGAACGTCACCTTGGTCAAATGACCCACTCTCTTGCTCAGCAGCACCCTTATGGTTTCCTTTCAGACTCGCAATGACCTCTTTCGCCCACTGTTGCGCAGCCTTCATCTTCGCTTTGACCAGAGCCCAGAAATCGTTCAATTCTTCCTCGGAGTCTTCCGATTGTTTCTCGTCTGTGAGCTGTCAGTTTGGGATACGACATCGACGTGCTCCGCTTGAGGAATACCTTCTGGTGGTGATGTGACGATGATTATATCGGTCTCAACCGGATCGACGTGCTTTGTGTCGCTCGCAGACGGTCCGTCGATCTGGACATTGGTTTCGACGGGAGAGTCAGCTAATTTGGGTGTATCGGCCTCCGTGGGCGAATTGTCGATATGGGAGGTTTCCGAGGGGAGGTCTGGCAGATCGGTTTCTGTAGGAGTGTGCTTGTCGGAGTGAAGGCCAACTGGCTTGAGTGGCAGGCGGAGCGTGCCATTGCTGGGCTTCGGCTCAACTCCTAGTGAGTCACAGACAATGTTGTAGACCTCAGTATTTTCTGCGAACAGATTAGATTTTTGCAGAGAAAATCAAGGGTGAACGACTGACGGAAATTGTCAAGCTTGCTATTAGGCTTATGTGGAAACGCGGGTCCTCGAGCAACGAAGATCGCACGCATCAGTGGGTGTTCATGATCATACCCGTGTAGGCCTTTAGGACTGTAAGTCTCGCCTTTCGCTTTTGCTTCCTTCACATCAAAGTCTTCCTTATGAACAATGGCCCAACCAGTGTTTGGTATGACCCATAGAGGCGCAATGCGGTCATTGTCGGAGAAGTGATATCTTTCCGGCATATTCTCTTTCAGATAGACTTCAAAATTGCCATTGCTTTGCGACTCAACAAGTAAGCGATCATAAAGACCTCGGAGGTCGATAGGATCTTTGGGACGCAAGCCGTACAGGGGCCAACCGTCGATGTGCTCGACAAGGTCAAGATCAATGAGATCATCAAGCTGGATCAGACGGTCGGTCGAGGTCGTAGCCATTCCATGGTCGCTGACTACCACCACATTGACAAGACGAGTCAGGTTCCGCTCCTCAAGCCCCATGAAAATGTCGTGCAGCATCGCGTCCACGCTCGAGATAGTATCCCAGACCTCGGTGCTGTTAGGTCCATATAGATGCCCCATATGATCAACATTGGGCACGTAAGCAGCTATGAATTGCGGTCGTAGCCTGGAGACGAGCTCGTTTTCGATACTGGGAAGATCAAGTAGGCCGAGAATGCGCTCAGTCTTCCGAGACAGTACTTCGCTTCCATTGAACTTGTCCACATATGTAGCGCCATACTCCACTCCAGCCTCAGATCCAGGCCACATGTGTACCGCCGCTTTGACATTTTGCTTCTCCGCCGTCACCCATAGCGGTTCACCTCCGGCCCACCATTTTGGCTGCATGCTCCTTGCTGGATCTGTGTAGTGAAATTCCGCTTCTAGATCAGGGTCCCAGAACGTATTTCCCACAATACCGTGGCTTTCGGGATAGAGGCCCGTTACAAGGGTGTAGTGGTTCGGAAAAGTGACACTCGGGAAGCTCGGCTTCATGTATTTCGGAGAGACGCCCTCCGCTACGAATTGGTTCAAGGTCGGGGTAACGCCTCGGGTAAGGAAGTCGGCTCGAAAGCCGTCGAGGGAGATGAGGATAGTCGTAGGTGCGAAGGTGGACGTGCCATTGGACAGGAGAGATAGATGGGCTGGACGAAAACTTCGGCTGACTTTGTAAGCTCCCAATGAGAGGGCGGCGAAGAGCGCTGCTATCGATATAGCAACGATGTGCCAGAGAGCCCACTTTCGGCGCTATGAGAGGATCGTCAGCTTTGTTGCGATGGTCATGCACATCTCAATTACCTTGGATATCGAAGAATGTGCCGAGTTCAGCTTGTCCAATTCTGCGGAGCTGGATGAGGCTTGTGAGCTTGTATCATAAGCCTTGCCGCCTTCCTCCATCTCATAGAGGAGCACGCCCTCTTCATCTTTACTGCTACCCTTCTTTCTTCTTCTACTCTTATGCGATCGCCGAGGTCTCCGCTTGTTCTCGTTGAGCTCGGTTTCTGCTCGCTTCCTATCTTTCTGACTTCTGCTAAAGAAGCCTTTGGACGGGGCTTCCTGTGCACCTCCAGCTACCAGCAGCTTCTCCCGCTCTTCTTCTTCGTCCAGCAGGCTGCGGTCATGCTTGGCTTTTTCCGCGGAATTGCGAGCATGCTGGGAGACTGGGTCATCTTCGAAGTCGGACTCCGCGTCGGAGGATTCGTCTCTGTAACTCTCTCTCAGGTCCCTCTCTTGAGCAGTGGGGGTGGTCGTAGGCATCGTATCTAGCTTCTCTCAGCGCAGCGAACAGAGGAATTCGCTGCTGTTGTGTCTTCCGGTTTGACAATGTGGTGCAACGATGGATAGCGACGAAGTCGTGTAATTAGTGGCTGTGTAGATCCCTTGTTGCTGTTGGCTCAGCCCATTCCTCAACAGAGTCATGTAACACCCATACTTCCTTTTGTTACTACCTACTGAGAGCTCCCTCATGGCCTCAGGCGATTACAATGAGGAAATCGATTCCATGCCTTAGATTAGACTACCTAGGTACACTTTTGCAATGTGATCTTGACTACAACTCCGAAGATCGTCTCGATCAAGGTAGAGGATTAACCAACTCATTCTGTAATGACAATTCCTGCTTTATCAAGCTAGCTATCACTATCACTCGAAGTTATCGCGTGTCTCCCACCACGGCAGCCTTGTCATAGCCATGCTTCGTTGGACAACAACGCGAGGCCAGCGTTTCAACCCATTCGTAGAACTCATCGCAGCTGCCGAAGCAGGCTTCCTATCATCATTCGTGATCGATCATGACTTCATAGATTCGACTGTCTGCTCTTCTCGACCGATTCCCGCAAGACCTTGATGACACCCGCTGGGTCTTTGGCGCCAAAGACGGCAGACCCTGCAACTATCACGTTGGCACCAGCATTTGCTGCTTGGTCTATCGTACCCTCGCCCAGTCCACCGTCGACCTCGATGTTGAGATCTGGATACTTTTCTCGTAGCGCCTTGACTTTGGGTAGCTCTGACGCCATGAATTTCTGTCCTCCGAATCCAGGATGGACAGTCATGACAAGCACCATCTAGAACGAACATCGTCAGGGACGCCAACATGATTCCAGCGGCTATATCTCACATCAGGAACTTCCTCCTTTTTCGGGCTCTCGAGGATCTCCCACAAAACATCTACCGACGTTTCCGGCTTGATTGCAATGCCCGCTAGCATGCCGCTCTTATGTATGTATTGAATCATCTCTTGTGGGCTGGTCTTGGTCTCGGTATGGTCTTCAGGGTTCTCGGCGGCTGTAGATGTGATGGCGGCTTCGTAGTGAAAACAGTATAGATCGCAGCCTGCTTTTTGAAATTCCTTTACCCATTTCTTGGGCTAGAGGATCAGGGCGGTTAGCCAAATGGTCTCCACATGGTCTTAAGGCACAGAATTAGGTACAGCGTACAGCTACCTACCTCAGCGATCATCATATGGCAATCGAAGGTGCCTTTGCCTCGGGGTGCTTTAGGACGCTGAACGTGGGGACGTATTTTGATCACAACAGGCGCTCCGAAGGTGATGTTTGGCACCTGCATGTGGGTTAGTGGATGTAGTCTCAGCGCGTAAACGTATGAAAGGGGTCTGCACAAAATGGCCATCCATCTATATTATGAAAATTAGCTCTCCGTGCATATTGAACGGGGAGGGAGTCCTGGGTACAATATCGACATGGAGCCTTTGCCAATGAGCAGAGCATCAGTATACTGAGCACACTGCTATTCATCGAGCCTCTCACCAGTCTGCGCCATTATCGATGGTGTCGGAGCAAGCAGCGCCTAGAGCTGCGAAGTCTGCCGAGAGAATTGAGGGCGCTATGATCGCTGGAGGAGTCATGGCTGCCAGGTCCGGACGATGTTTCAAGAGCGGTGCCAGCTATAGATTGAGTCTTGGAGAGCGTGTAGTAGTACTCTAGTAAGTCTCCTTTTCGAATGATAACTAATCACAAGCTACCTGAGGCTGGGTGAGTGTAGTGCAGTGTAGCTAATCGTCGGATAGTACTTGTGACTTTCGTCGCGACTCGCGAAAGTGTCATGCGACGATTATGCGTGTGGTACTCGTATCGCCGAGCCTTGAAACACGAGCCAATCAGATTTCCGCAGTCCCGAGATCACCGCTGCCGAAAACCGGGCTGAAATCCCGGTGCGAACAAAGTAAAACTGCACCAGGGCGGAACTTCGAAGCGGGTCAACGCTTCCACGAGTCACCGCGCGCTCTTGATCTCGGTTGGGGAATTCTACAACTAGTCCAGCAGAGCAATTTATAACCCAGAAGTTTTGTGATCGAGGAGTCGTGAGAGTTGGTAGGAAAGACGGGATTCGATGGGCGCGTGCCCGGGTGCGATTGATTTCGCTCCTGCGGCGAGGGTACCGAAGATGATGCGAGAGGAGATGTTTTTGGTCCCAGGGCGCTTTTGGGAGTAATATTATTGTTGAGCCAGATGGCTACGATACGTGGCCGCAAGAACCCATTCTATCTACATACAACTGTCCTCTCCCCTTTCCCTCCGCCGTACTAATATCCAGGGCCCCCGCTCAGCGGCTCAATCTCGCTTTTGCCCCTCGGCCGCCGTCCGGCGTCGCAGATGTGTTTCGCACCCTCCAACCGCCCTTCCCGCGATGCGACGCGTTGTGTGGGAATCAGCAGCGGTAGCGGGAGGAGTCCGTTGGCGCGCTTGTTCGAACGCATGGTTTGCTGGGTGTCTCTGTCAGGGGGGTGGATAGATTGGGTGCGTCGTGGTAGGGTCCTGGCTTCGGGGCCGGCCGGGTTCGAACAATGGGTTCGACACGATGCAAGGCAGCACTTGGAGGTCCGGTGTTTGGCACGATGCTCATGACAGCAGCCCTGTGTCTTCGGTACTTGTGTTTGGCAGATGGCTACGCTTTGGTAAGGCAACCACGGCCGTAGTCTATTACTCAGGAGTTTATTCGATGCGAATTTGGTTCTTGGGCGTGCACACCATCTCGTTGGCATAGGCGCGATAGCGGCTTAGGAGATCGGTGTCGTAAAGCTCCCGCTGGGGGCCGAAACTGAAGTGGACGGCGAGGGCGTAAGTGTTGATCAAGAGCGCTGTCAGCCAAGTCAGTGCCCATTATGTTCTCTCTGTGTTTTCCTCTCCCCTCGCGCAAAGGGAGTATACGTACGTCGGTTTAGTTTTCGGGGCAGCGTCACCGACAGATATTCCTCATCGTCGGCCGTGGTGAATGGAAAATTGTTTCTGATATCATCGCCCCAGATGGCAATACAGTTGATGTTCGCCCTCCCATAAGCCATGTTCCAGATGGCCTCTCGACCGTCGCCATCAGCAAAGTAAAACTTGTCCAATTCATTCCTTTCAAGATTCTGAAGGAAGGAATAATGGGTTTGCGCTCCAATCGCCCAACTTTTCCAGTTCGGACTGAATATTGCGTATGCGGACTTGGAGATGGGCGTTTTGTTGAGATTGGTATCGTTTTGTCGTAACGGCAGCCAACGATGGCCTTTGTACGGCGGTGGTCCGTCCACGTCAAGCGAATCATCCTCCTTGCCCGTCGAGTTCCATGTAGGTAGAGCAGAGGTCCGCCACGCTGAGGGGCCGTAGGATTGATCGTGCCTACCCTTCGTAGATGGCATCTCCGTCTCGGGAAGGTAAGAGTGTATTGCGCCAATGTGATAGTGCATCCAGCCAAGTTCTGCGGCATTGATGAGGTTTACAGCTATGTCTAAAGCCTCCGGATGTTTCATTTTGGAGTAGACAAGTTGTGGTATCGCATCGTCGCTGAGAAAGACCTGTCACCTCTCGATCAGCATCTGGCGGGAAATGTGAAAAGACTTGACAAACCAGATCATCGTCGAGCTTGATATACATAGGACCCCTTTCGACTGTGCTGCCCCAGATATTGTCGAAGCTCATCCCTCTCCTCTCGGCCTTGTGATATTCGTCGGCGGTGAGAAGCAGCTGGTCAAGCCATGCATCATCTTCTTCAGTGGCCTTGGACGAGATAAAAAGCACTTCGTCTAGATATCCGCCATTGGAGACTAGGTTCTTCTTGAGATAACAGTCAAGGATCTCCACAGTCGCTCGGCGGCCAAAGAACACAAGACCAATAATCTTGAAACCTTCTGGCTTCGTCCACAGTGCAACTTCGGATGGCGGCTCCCAAGGATTGCGTCGCAGTCCAATCCCCAGACGATTCAGCAGTAGCAATGCTAAAAGCATTGCGAGAACAATCATTGCATACATCAGGTAAACCGATTTGAGTGGGGGTCTCTTCTGCCACTGCTTCTTGGCCCGCATCGCATACATCTGGTAAATCGGTTCGAGTGGGGGTCTCCTCTGCCACTGTTGCTTGGCGCGCATTCGGAGCGTGTTGTATATGCTTGCAAGGCTGTCCGCTTGCATACGACCTGGATGACCTTCTTCGACATCTCCTGCTTCGCTTGGTTGCTTGAGCAGGCGGTCACCCTGGTCACCATCGACACTTGGTCGCGAGAAGGATTCAAACGACATGATGGATCAAGTCGCAAGGAAAGGCTGATGCGTGATGAAGAGTAGAAGAGTAGTAAAGAGAACAGTGCGAAAGCATTTATCGAAGAAGGAAGTGCAGTCTAGTTTGGAGGAATCAATGGACGTGGCTTAGACACAAGGACACAAGGACCCGCACAACACCACTAGCAATGGCAAATGAGCGTCAGACATGTACGAGGTACCTATATTCCGAAGATCAAAATCTTGGCGTGGACATCGCTACCTAACACCCGCATCCACCAAAGCTAGACGGAATATCCGAAACATCGTACTGTATACGAACATCCGCCAACAGAAAGCCAACAGACTTATGTAACTCGTACACGGTACGCGAATCCTCGATCCATCGCTGCGGCTTGAGCTAGTCACCCGGAAGAAAGCCTCGCAGAAGGCTCCGTGTTGGGGATCACGGCCAGCGGAGAGAGGCTGCATCATGCATGCACAGTCACCAACGGCATGCGCCGGCCACACAGCGCACGCAGTCAGATGGGAGCCCGCATGATTCCAGTGAATACCTAATAATGAAGCAGTTCCATGGTGCTTGAGGAAAGCATTTAGATAGAGCAAAGTATATGATCAATGCCCGTGATTGCGGTAAAATGCCTCGTGATCTCTAGGCTTTCGTGCGATTTGTTTCGTCTAATAATATCGGTAGTGATGCTCGTAACGACGGACACAGGAAATCAATCTACCCCACTATCTATGTACCACATGTACCACATATCTTCAACCGAATCCAACAGAAGCGATTGAACGATACTGCACGCATCTGTACCGTATTTTCGTTGCTTGGCCGAGGGCGATGAAGAAAGTCGTCAGCTGACTGCAACCCACCCAAGTACGCTCGGACGTTGCTTGGTGCCCCCACAGCCCATGAGTGCTCGGCATGCTGGCGTTGGAACAGCAATCCTTTGAGCCGTCTAACTTCCACAAGCTGAACGAATATCATTCGTTACTTTTCGTCCGTGTTGCGGTAGGAGCTCGAGGATGTAGTTTCATGTTGGAGGCTCTGATTATTGGGTTGTACTCCGTAAGCGCAGATTAAATGTTTTACCCGAGAAGCTAACGGTCGCATAATACTTTCGTCGCACGTACCGTAAGGAGCGTGCGAGATTATGTACTCCCTTGCCGATTAGCTTCCCATCCCATGCTCAATTTTGCTCGCAGCTCGACTTTGCCACCTCCTGTGTCGGCTCAGCCTGCCATGGTTTCAGCTCTGAAATGCGATGCAGCCGTGTTCCAGACTGGGCCAAGGCCATGTTCTAGCGTGCGTTGAGCCTTCACTTCGCCGGGCCCGTCTCTTGGCATTGCTACGGCAGCAAAAATATTCTGCAAGTCCGGAGAACCGAGATGTCTTGCCCCACTTCTTAGCCGCGTCTATACCCCTCTTAGCCTACTGAGGACCTTAGTCCCTGTGTAAACTCAACACTAAGGTTTTAGTGCCACGCCTTACTTCATTCAGCACACTCCCGATGCTTTACCGGCAGAAGGGTGGGACCCCTTGGTCATTCTGAGGGAGCCTTACTCCGTACAAAGGATCCAATTCAGTTACTTATATACCTGCCTCGTCCTGCGTCTTTGTCTCGTCGAACTTCAGCATTTGTCGGGCAATCACGCTCAAGCGATAGTCTCACGGTGGGCCAAGTGGTTCAGGTGGGGGGAATGCTGGTCCAATGAATTGGGCGAGGCGCCCAAGATTATAGATAGCAACGGCGGGCGCGTACTCACCGGCCCCTCACATCCAATCACCGGCCTTTCGATGCTGAATCCATCGGAACGACAGCGTCCATTGGCTTCATCTCTCTGCTTCACTGCTCATGCATCATCTCTTTCACACGTCCAGCAGTACGACTACCAATTCTCCGGCGCTTTCAAACATGATCTATTCCTGTTCCTGTATACACTACCTATGGACGTTGACCCTAGGGATTGCAAGCGCCCATGTGCGAGTGCCATTGCTCTCCTTGCCCGTACTGCCAAATATATATCCAAATCATGGCCGCGGCCACCCTCCTCCATCATCTGTGCCTCTCTTTGCGACTTCTTTTAGATTTTCCTCTCTTTTTGTGTCCACACCCTCATAATCTTTCCTTCTTGTTGATCCTGCTCGTTGACCGAGCATCCGTTGATAATTACAATCCGTTGATCGGACATTGACAGATTCCTTCACAATACCACCCCTCTTTTTTTCCGCGTCGAGGTCCCGCGTCACAGACCATAATGGACAGTTATCTCTTGCCCGCGACCACATATGAAGCTCCTCCCCGGCTGGTCCGGAAGCATACCCTTAATACAATAATAGAAGATGAGTTCAGCGGCAACGAAGAAGAGAACTACAGCGAAGGAGAGGCGGAGATCATGGGCCGCGGGAGGACACAGAACCTATCGCCTGCACCCTCAAGAGAGTCGACCTCTCCCGTACCATCATTGACCTCATCCATCTCTTCATACTACCGGACGAATCGGAATTCGGGAGACTTCGATGAATTGTACGACGTATCCGACGATGACTCTGACATTGCTCCGTCTGTACAGACCTCGATCAGCATACACTCGCTGTCCTCGAATGACGCACCTTTGTCAAAGGCAAAGCGGAACCAATGTCCCTCCTTAGTCATACCGTCACCAAGCTACTGGCCCACGGTGCAAAAGGAATACACCATCTCTCCACCGCGTCCACCGAAAATCCCAATCTCACCTGCCGCCCTTTTCATGTTGGACCACGACCTACCCGCATCAAGTAATCCGCCATCACTGAATGGGAGCCTCGACTCAGATCCGCTCGCTGGCACCAGCGCTCCGGTTACACCGGATCTGCATATCCATCCAAAAAGCGAGGACGTTTGGGGACAAGGGCACGCTGCGCACAGACAAAGTGGTGGTAACAAAATGAATAGGCCCCAACTCCGGGTTCGAATCGACGATGGCTCGGGACAGTCCCACCGGTCAGGTTTCAGTCCTGAAGACTGCATCAGCGTTCATGATTTTGCCATTGACCCTGAGCAAGATCACTCGGACAGCCCGGTGCCAATCCTGGTAGTGGATTCGCCAGACGTTGGCGTTCAGCTGCCAGCAGCTGCACTAGATACCTTGCAACATCTATCCCTGGAGGTGCCGGAATTCGCTTCACCGACCGAATCGGAGAAAGAAATGGAAGAAGTCTTCTCGCCTCCCGTTCGACCATCGAGCGCGGACATGACGCCAATGTCCCAGACGTCGGACTATAGCATATCACGTCTCAGCATTCCATCTCCCGGTGGCTTCTTCTCTTCCCTAGGGTCCCATGCAAGGCACACATGGTGTGTCAACGAGCCTTTGCCCGTATCTGCGGTGCCACCATCATCGACCACGGCGGAGCAGTTCTACAGATGCCCTTGGAATAGAGAGTCCCCCGCGACGGTTGAGCAATTCGTGGAGGTGGACGACAATGATACCGATGGACCACCTACCGCTCGCCAGTTACCTCCATGTCTCGTCGAGGAGATTCCGTCTCCAGAAAGCCGCAGCAGTGGTGAAATACATCAAGTCGCAATCACTGCACCCTTGAGCGATCACGACGACAGCTACGAGCAAGCCATTCAAGAAAGTGCCGTGAAAAGCCTAGATAGAACAAGTGTGTGGCTTGCCGCTCAAACGTCGTATATGGCCTCGTTGAGAGAGACTTATCCTGCCAGTGAAGTCGGTCTTGGGACAGGGAAGGCTCTTGAGAGAAGCAGTAGCCACACTAGGAATGACTCGTTGGAATCGCCCATCAAGAAGGTTGTAAAATTTCTAGAAAGCGAGGTCGCAAACCGAGAACAATCGGTGATCAAAAGGCCTGGAGAAGGAGACTCAATCTACTACCACGCGTTTCAGCATGTCAAGAGGCAGTCAAGCCGTGTCGACCCCTTTAGACATCGTCACACCAGGTCCGATTCACTGCAAGCGGTCCGGTTCAGCCTTCCCCATGAGCATATTGCGCAGCTTCAAGGTCAATTCAAGATCACAAAGGTCAATCGCCCAGCCCCGCAGCGGCCTATTTCCATGATGCCCGGTAAAGAAACGACTGCCGAGAACACCGCCGAGAAGGAGGTGTTCGCCCGGGTCGAAAGAGAGCGCCAAGCACTCGAGCAAGTGAGCGCTAGCATCTGGGTCATCGAAGCAGCCAAATACCTGAGCGGAGGCCGCCTCCTCAACAGCCCTGCCGTCCAATCGCTCGCCAAAGCCCCATCACTGAGCGATATCGAAGGCTGCAAAATCCGAGCTTTCCCCCGCGTTCTTGATCTCGGCGGCCAGCCATCCGCTGACTGGGGCTGGCATTGCTCCCGCGAGTACCCAAATGCCAAGGTCTACACCGCAAGCACCACCGACACTCTCCTCTTCTCCACCGTCCGCGGCCCCCATAATCACCGCCTGCACACCGTCCCCTCTCTTTACACCCTCCCCTACCCCGACAACCATTTCTCCGCCATATCCGCCCGGACCCTCTTCTCCCACCTCAAAGTCGACGCGCCCCAGGGCCTCAGCCAGGACGAGTACGACCTCTGCCTCCAAGAATGCCTGCGCTGCCTCAAACCGGGCGGCTACCTCGAGTACTTCCTCATGGACTCCGAAGTCGTCAACGCCGGCTCCCGCGGCACCGCCGCGTCCGTCGAGTTCGGGTTCAACCTCAGGACCCGCGGCTACGACCCCCTGCCCACCAAATCCTTCCTCGGGCGCCTCCGCCGCGCCGGCTTCGACGACATCAAGCGCGCCTGGACCTTCCTGCCCATGGGCACGCCCACGAAGGAGCGCCACCTGCTCCCCGAGACCCCCCCGCCCAACGTGTCCACCTTCGACAACGGGACGCGGAAGGTCGAGGCCGTGCAGGGGCCCGTGGGCAGCACGGCCGACGCGGCGAGCATGGCGGGCTTGGTGGGCAGCTGGGCGTGGGAGCAGTGGATGGTGAAGCTGCACGCGGAGATGGGGAAGGAGAGGGTGCTGGAGGGGGTGGCGGAGGTGTTGGAGGAGGGCAAGTGGACCGGGGCCGGGTGGCGGTGCCTGAGCGGGTGGGCGAGGAAGCCGGTCGCGTGAGACTGTGGCGGGGTGGGGGGGTTTTCTGTCGCGCTTTTGGTTTTCGGGGCTTTGGTCTGGGTGGGATGGAGACTGTGGCGTGGTGGTGCTGCGCTCGTGCGCGTCGTAGAGTCGGTATCAATGCATCTTTTTCTCATCCACACAGCTCGTCGACGGCGTCCTGTCCCCTTTTCCCCTTGCAAAACGCCACACCCGGCGCACCCTCCCTTCCATCCACCCGGGAAGCAATGGTGCATACATACATCAATCACAACCCACCCCCCACCCTCATCCCAACCAGCCTCCACCCCTTTCCCATCACCCATCTCCCTTTCCCATCTCCCACTTCTCTCCCCCCCCCTCCTTCCAGTCCCCACCCACCCATCCACCCATCCACCCCTCCCCCCAATGACCCCAACTCAACCCCAACACCACCGTCCCACCCCCCCCCCCTCCACCATCGCCGCAAATCGAACCAGCCGACTCCAGGATCCCGGCCCGAATCCATGGTCCGTAGTCTACAGCATAGTGTGTCCCTTTGAGTACGCTGCACATCAGCGCATCACTTACTCACTCACCTACACTACGCACCACGCACCCACAATTCACGACTCACAACGACCCTGCAAATCCCAACATCAGTATCACCATCACCATACCCATCACCATACCCATCACCATACCATCACCATACCCACCTCCCCACCTCCCCATCTCCCAGCCCCAAACGCCCACGGACCGAAACAGCGAGGCGTATGAAAGTCGCCGGAGATCACCTACCTGCCGACCCAGGTTTCGCAGCGGACGAGAGGGTCAGGGAGGGGGGCCGCCCCTGCTGGATTCCTCACCGAGTGCTCGAGGTCGGAAGGTTGGCGTGAGGGGGTTGGCGCTGGGATGTGCGTTTGCGTGCGTGGAGTGGAGGAGCGGGGCTCTCGGTCTAGCTTACTTTGTTCGAGCATGGTGGACGTGGGATCCGTGATTGCCTCCTTGGGGCTTTCAGCCGATCTACCTACTCAGTGAGTGGTGGTGGGATATATTAGTAAGGAAAGAAAAAAAGAAAGACGCAAATATTTGCGGGACAGACGGCACAAGCAGTGCTTTTCCCTACAGTGGTTTAGAAATATATGTACACCTCTTTCGTTCCAGAGTCCAAAGATCTACACCCTCGACCTCCTCATCCATAAATCTCCTCATCATCATTCCCTCCCACTTCCCGGAAGCCGTTGACACCATTCCTCTTTCGCTCTGGGGTCCCTGCAAAGTCGTTGCTGGTCACATACGCTTCATCGTCATCGTCCTCTTCATCGCTATCCCACTGCGTAGCTTTGCCCTTTCCCTTGTCTTTCGGATCTGCTTGCTTGGCGGTGCTGGTACGACTGACCGCTTTAGGACGCTTGCTGGGTGCTGGTGGCTTAGAGTGGCCATTGGTTGTAGGAGCTGGAATTCTGGAGGCAGAAGTAATATTTGGAGCCTTTTGGGGATTGGTGGGACCTTCGAAGGCGTGGCGCACGCGTTGGTAGTGTTCGAGCTCTTTGGCGCTATGGGAAAGGATATGTTAGTGAACACGTAGCCATACATCTTAAAGGGAAGAAAAGCTCACCTTACGCTACCGACCAGTTCCCTATTGGCAGTAAGGAAGTCTTCCTCAGTAACCATAACAGCAATGTCCTCGTCCGTAGCCAGATGATCAAAGAAGTAAGCCGTGGTGACCGGAGCACCAGAAAATCCTTTTATCTTGGCATCGACTGCTGATGCTTGCCTAGTGATGGCCTTAAGCATGGCGTCTGAGCAAAGTGCGTAGAGATCGGCGCCCGTATAGGTAAATGGCAATGATTCAGCCACCCGCCGTAGAGACGTCTCTGGATGCATGGTGAACTTGCGAGTCAGGGCTTCGAGAATCGTGAGCTGCTTATCGTGCGTGTCGGAGACGCCAAGGTAGAGCATCTTGTCGAACCGTCCTGGACGTAGCAGGGCTTGGTCAAGCAGATCCGGCCGGTTCGTAGCACCGATTACGAAGACGCCGCCGCCGCCTTCTTCGCCATCACTCATGCCGTCAAGCTCAGCGAGAAGCTGACTGACGATGCGATCCATAACGCCACCGCTGTCACCTTGATTGCCTCGTTTCGGAGCCACAGAGTCGAGCTCATCGAAGAAAACCACGCATGGCCTAGCATCTCTAGCTCGCTGGAAGACTCGGCGTACGTTCGCCTCAGATTCTCCGATATACATGTTGAGTAGCTCTGGTCCCTTGACAGAAAAGAAGTTGAGAGAAAACTCGGTTGCGATGGCTTTTGCCAGAAGAGTCTTTCCAGTACCAGGAGGGCCGTAGAAGAGAATACCGCTTCGCTTCTTCATGCCTTTGACAAAAAGCTCTGGTCGCTCAAGCGGCAACTGAATGGTTTCCATGACAGCATCTTTGACGTTCGTAAGACCCCCAACATCATCCCAACTGACGTTGGGAATCTTGGGAGCCCCAATGGCATCCGCAAAGTTCTTGCGAGCTGCCTCCACAGCAATGTCAAAATCCGCCTTGGTCACACAGCGCACATCTTCTCCGCCAGAGACAAGAATATCTCGAACAACGAGGTGCGAACCTTCTCCTATGAGCGAACCCTTGGTAATGAGTTTCTCCAGACGGTCTTGCCTGGCCACGACGGCTCGATCGACGATGTCGGCCAGATTACCAGCGACCAAGGCAGCAGTCTTCACTGCAATCGAAGCTAAATCAACGTCGAACGCAAGTCTGATTGCTCGATCTTGTATAATGTTTCCCAAGGTACCTTCCCTTTCCCCTTCGTCAGGTGCCATGATCTCCAACTCGTGTGAGAAGAGACTTCGTACACCATCAGGTATATTCTCGATCTCGGTAGTAGTAGCTATGAGTACTCTGACATCTGAAATGGAATCTTTGAGAGCAGTAACCATGCGCTCTGCCGTCAAGGCTTCTATATGTCGTACCAAGATGACTGTACAGTCAGCTCCGCAGGTCAGTGCCCGCTCGATTCTTGCTTTAAAAAGAGCTTCTGTCTTGATATCGCCTCCACTACCACCTTCCGCTATCAGATCATATGCGTCTATATCGAATACATGTAGACCGAGGTCTGAAGCAGCTTTTGAGGCCAATGTAGCTTTACCGATGTTTCTTTGGGTGGAGTGGAGCAGGACGATCATTGGGTCTATTCCAAGATGCATAGCTCGAGGACTGGTAGCTGCAGCGAATAATTCACGCAGGCGCCGCTGCAGAGGTGCGATGTATGGTGTGGGCATGGATGTCACTGCTTGCCTCACTGGGCTGAACGGAATTGAAACTCTCATCGACGGGCGAACGCCAAGGTAGCATTTCCACGACAGATCCAACGCTGATGGCGTCTTGTTTGTCTCGCTTCCAGCTTGTCTCATACGAGTAGTCATGGGCTCTATGCAGGCGGCTCCACCCCAGCTGACAGGTGATAGATAATGGCGGTTCTCATCTGGCTCCGAACGAACGATTTGCCCGACCTTACACCAGACAACTTCCAAGCGGCGAACTGTCGAGGTCTCGTCTTCCGAAGAAAGGGCAAGCAACTCTTCTACATCACCATCAGCATCGGCACCACCAGCTGGTTGAGCCAACAGGCGACTGGCTCCCACGTCAATAGGAAGAGCGATTAGGTCGCCTTGCCGAAGAATACGTCGCTTTTTCTCGAAGTGCTGCTTTAAAGAGGCGAAAATTCCACTCTGCAAGGCTCGCTCCGTCGACAGCGGTGTGGACACTCGAAGTATGGTCAATTCTTTTGCGACTGGTGGTGACACCGAACTATTGACTTTCGAGGTCTTGCTCGTAGTTCGCGAGCCACTACTTCCGGTTGGTCCGTCAAGGAGAGGGGACAGCTTCACAAAGGGTGTCTGGCCTATATTTGCTAGTAGGACAGGTGAGAGCCAAGCGACGGAACCCGAAGTATCTGGCGTCTGTACTGTGGTTAAACTTGACCTTCTAGCAAGCGCACCTGTTTTCGCATATCGAGGCGCTGAGACGGGAGATAGATCAGACAGTCCATATATTTTCACCGGTCTGTGATCGCCTGGACCATTGTCGCTATTGAAAGACTCGGCTCCCCAAAGACCTGAGCGGCCGTTATCAGGTGCGGATGCTGTCTCCAATTTCACCCAATCGCCTGAGAAGCAACGCAACCTTAAGAGGGCCTTGATGTCAACGAATACGCGAGCCTCATCATCCTCGTCTATAGCTGGCTTTGGGTGCAAAAGATCATCTGATATTCTACCGGTGAGACCTTGTGTTTTGAACAACCTACCCTTTGCCATCGAACCTTGTCTAGCTGTGGTCGCCGTAAGGTTTGAGAAGACAGATCCTGGGGTATTGATGCCATTGGTCGTCGGTCTTCCTGCTTTAGGCGTAGCCACTGTCCTCGAAGACAGGGCACTTGAAGCATGGCTTACTAGTCGCGGAGCGCTCATGGATATCATGTTGTCCATGGAACCATCGGAAGAGCTACCAGATTCTCTGCCAGAGCTATCTGAATCTGAAGTTGACTCCAATCCCTCGACATTCTTAGACCCCTCATATTCGCCATCTTCTGCAGCAGAGAAGAAATGCTCACTCGACGTCTCATTTCCATTCTCTGCAACCATAGCACGAAAAGCGTTGTGCACAGCTAGATTTGATCGAACCCGATCTGCTGGATCATTATGGTAGACGCGGTTGACGATGATTTTGGTCTCGTCCGAAAGAAGACCTTGGCTGACAGGTTCGCAGAAGGTGATTTTCGCAGGCGGTAGAGGAACATGAGTGATCGGGTGAGCTGGCAGTGGCAGCGGTAGGAGATCATTCTGGCGCACGACCAATGATGATGCCAAACCCTCGCGAACAGCCGCGGTTAACCTGTTTTCCTGCTCTTTGGCCTGTGATAGGCCTCCACCACCGGTGACTCCGTCGTGTAGTATGGCCTTGCCCTTTCCCTTGCTCTTGCTGGCATACCCATTGGTCTGCGAACTGGAAAAACCTCCGCCAAACTTCCTCTGCACTTCGTCGTGTTTGTTGAGTGCATCACCGTCAACGCTCACATATACTGTGTCCAGCTTCAGAGGTTCCACATCCAGCATCCATACCTCGACACCTGATTTTTGCTTGGCGTTGGGTTTCCCTCTTGCGGTGGCCTGCAGTGCCTCCGCAAAGGTCTGAAGTGCCAACGAAGTTGCCGGAAATTGGATGGACGATGAGTCTAGAGCATCTGATCCCTCCGCACTGGGACCCTGCACTTGGACTGGGAGGATGGTCCAGCTCGCATCTTGGAAGAGATCTGGCGAGAAGGGAGTCCAGGGAGTGATGGAAATGTAGCGAAGAGATGTAGGCCCTTCTGCGGGCTCATGGCGGAAAAGGTCGGTGTAGAGGTGCCGGGGGATTTTGCCGACGTTGCCTTTGATGTGTTCGCTTGGCGTTAACCACACGGAGATTGGAGGTAAATCAGCTCTTCTCCGTCGCTTTCTCTTTCGGTGATCTCTTGACATGGTCGGATATTCCATCTCAAGACCATTCAGTAGCAAGAGCTATTTGTGTGGAATGGTTCAGTGCATCGAGGACTTTGCTCCAGCCAGAAGCCATGTCTGAAGGATTGGGCCGAGGTTCGATTGATCAGTCGAGAGTGAGACGGGAATCGATCCAGGTAGAGCTCCGGCACCTACTGTTACCGTACTCGTAGTTTGCCTCAATGGCGTTTGTGGATAGGCAATAACGAAGCAATTGGGCCTCTGAACATCAGTCTTTGTCTATCCAGTCTTGAGAGAAAACGCCTGGGATTTGGTGTGCTGTCTGTCTACCTACTCGTTAGGTAGGTATTCAGGTATTGTCTCTCTGGCAGCAGCGACCAGTCATTTACATCTACCGTAAAGTACTTGTATCTTGCCGTACTCTACTCACTCTCGGAGATAAGTAAGTACGGAGTATGCGTAGGGGATACGTAGATCGACAGCTAGAATCGGATCGGCCACGGCCGTTTTACGCACCTCTACCTCATAATAATAATTATATCTACTTTTAGTAAATAAATGTATAAGTTTGCGACCCTTTTACCCTCAGATTTTTCTGACGTGAGAAGAAATGCCAAAATTCAAAAAAATTCACTTGATTTGCAAGAGGCAGTACTGCGGCTAACAATTTTCGAAAGGCCTCATCGAATATCGACGCAACAGATAGTACTGATAAGGAGATGAGCGACCTTGAGTTCGTACAGCTCCGAGCGCTTCCTGAGCCTACCTATTTTCAGAATGCCGCCCTCCTAGCGAGACCACCAGCAACGTGAGAACACGACCAGTCCAAGTCGATCCCGTGAGACCGGCGGCAGTCAAGGTAAGCCTCCTGCTATTCTGACCCCGCTTCCAGGCTTTCTTTCTGATATACTTTAGAGAATCCACTAGTGGTGGGAGACGATAATGACGACGACGGCGACGACGACGAAAACCCTGGCGTGAACGGCGGTTCGAGCAGGGCTACGAGTGTGGAGTCTAAGCTTGGCCCTGCAACCCCGCAAGACCCTCGTGCCCCTGAAAAGACTTACGCTCGCTTGAGCCCTCGCACTCCTCAACTTCCGACCGAACCCGTCGGTCGCCCAATATCTCCAAGTGCCGCTCTACCCCAGCAACCGTGTATCGTCGCCTGCCCCCCCCCCCCCCCCCTCCTCCCCCCGGGGTGCTGGCCCTCCATCGCTCGCTCAGTCGTCCACGGTTCCAGTTCCCTACCTCTAAAGAGGAAGAAGATGACTGGGAGATTAGACAGATTGTCGGCAAGAGACGGGCGGGGAAGGATCATAAGTATAGGGTGCGCTGGAAGGATACATGGCTGTCCAACAGCGAATTAGGGAACGCTAAAGGAGTTTGAGCAACGATATCGGGCTCTAAGGCTCGCAAACACAAACTTCGATAATTGTTGGCTGTGTCCTGGCGGGAGGGCTATACACTGTTTGTTTTCTATTTATAATATGTTACTTCCTAATCGAAGAAGCTCAAACATAGAGTGTAGAGCACCGATATGTACTGTAGGTGTCTAACATACAATCTTTTCCATAAAGTTTAACACCGTACCTTGTGCTCCCCGAGCCCCCCATCCTCCGCAATCACTCCCGATCGTAGGTATTAGCATGCGCTATCCATCCTTCTGGCTTTTGGGGTCTTGGATTGTTGACGTAAATTTCCGCTCTTTGGCGAAGCTCTTCCCATTTATTTACTTCTTTTGGGAGCAGATCACCTGGAAAGAATATGGCTAGGAGACTTCTGCCAACAAGGGGATAACACGTTTCGAGTGCGATCAGGGTATCCATTGTCGCCATCTCTCCAAACACCTCACGATACTTGAGATGCACGCCCAATGAACTTGGACTGCTTCTCCAGCCAGCGACAAGTACATTCTGCGCCATTCCAAGACCGCCAACTGCGAGCAGAAACCAAGTATGTGCCGTTGCACCACCAGCAGCAATGAGGAGAGCAACCCAAGATATCGCGAGAAGTCCTAAACAAATCCGAGTGAATAGTCCAGACATCACTCTCGGAGCTTGTCCACCCATTGCAAGGTCCTCGAGATTGAGTCCACTTCCATTGCCAAGGATAACTATGACGTGCTGAGCACCGTTGCCTCGGGTTAACATGTGGGTAGTGTGTGTGCCACGTCTACAAGGCCATTTCTCGCTTTTCCAATGCGGTAGTGATCCGGTAGCCACTGCAAGAAACGTACCGCAACCTGTGATTAAGAGGATGCCCCAGTCTCCCCAAATAATGCCTGGAATGGCTGCTACACATATCTGAAGTATGGCAACTGCAAATCCACTCCAGTATGTAAGAGCTGGGGTCGCTATACCCGCGACTTCTGTGTGATCTGGCTCGTAGATAGAGACACAAAGACCGGTTTGACCTGGGCGCAGTATCCGATTTCTTCGCGGGGCGTTCTTTTTCATGTATTCATAGCGTTCATTCAGCATCTTTTCCAATCTCTTCCGCACCTGTGGATCCATCCAAGCTTCGTAATCTCTGAGAATACGGTCAATGACCCAGCTTTGATTGCTACGGACATAACCATTCTTTGCTGTCACGACAAGAGCTGGTCCCTCTCTGCTCAATGGCATAAGTTTTGCATTACCAACGCTTGCTAACAGCATGGTCACGGCGTATGAGGCCCAGCCTGGTAGAGTCGTCAGCTTCAAGGCACTATGTATGACAAGACTGAGCCAATATCGCACCAAAAGAAAAAGCTACAGGCGTGATAGCGCCGCCAGCAAGCTGCGCCAGTGCTCTATTGACAATTTCTCCGCCCAGCAGAAGGAGAACCGACATCACGCCAGTAGGCTGGATCCACTGCTGCTTCAACTCGTCCATTGCCAGTAATCAGCACTTTGCAAAGCATCCCTCGTCTGCGCTCCCAGAGAGGGACAAAAAACGTATGAGAAATCTGCGTTACTCCGACGAGTCTAAGTAGCCGATCCGTCCGTAGATGATTGGTACAACAAATTCTGCATGATGCATCATGCAGTGCACAGCCTTCCGATTGATGACGTGGCTCTTACCATTGGAGAGCTATAAGAACCGCAATGTAAAACATCTGACTATTTGATATTGACCGGATTTGTACCCCTAGAAATGTAAATCGACAAATAACACTTCAAAGCTCTCGAATAAATCATGATCCTAGAATGAGGCTGGAGTTCAACCCGACAGCGCGCATCTTCACAGCGGCACCATCCTGCTCCTCTCTCACTCATGCAATTTCTCCAACAGGACATTCTATTGCCTACTTGAGCGCTCCTGTTTCATCAAACCATAGACCACGATTCGTCCTTTCCGAGAATGGAGCACCTTTTCAGCTGGCCTGAAGATACGTCTGACTATCCACTGGTTACGATAAAAGCGATCCCGAATCCCAACATTCTTGAGTACAAGAAAAACAACCGAATTGAATGTGATTCCTTTTACGAACCAAAAACCCCTTACTTTGGGTTTCATGTTGCTAGATGCACCACAGCGGCTTCGAAACTATCTGATTATGCGTCAGTGCGCGGAGTCGACATCGAGAAATTATGGAACGGAGACTTGAGGGGCTCGTCCCAAGAGCTAGAAGGCAAATCAGGGGAGGAGGTTGCATTCTACGTTGCGTCCTTCTTACAAGCATGGCTATACTTTGGTCTGCTAGAGAGCGTCTTGGGCACCCGTATTGACGACTCGTACCTCGTTCGATCACATACCGATAGGCTACCATTCCTCTACAGCAGAGGCCTACTATGCTGCCTCCACAATGAGGTCTTCAAACACCTCAGCGAAGAGGAGCGAGAATCAGTGGGATGGAACATCGTCAATGAGTTGGATTTCACACGGAAGTGGATCGAGCGATTGGTAATGTGGGGCTACAGCACCATGCGGGACAAGTATGATCGAGAGTTCCCAATGCTGACCACCTTTCTCGACGGCATACTTCCCTCCATTGTACGACTCGCCGAAGCGATCGACATGGCTCGGGTCTTGAATCTTGGCGACCATGGAGCCACACACTGGGGCGTGCATTCGTGGCCATATCCTTTTAAAAAGCAGGAGGAACAGGCGAGAAATTTGCAAAGGCTTGGATGGTGTGCGTTCCAGATTGAGTACTTATATAACACCGTCAATCGTTCCACAATGGACTGGATGATCGCAATCAGGCTGGACCAGGATCCGGCTGGCCATGAAACTTGTACTAAGACACAATGTGACCGAAACAACGTTGATTCCTCCACCTATGAGCAAAGTCACGTCACCAAGAATTGTCTATGTAGCGCATTGAAGCCGGATGTTCAACAAGTTATCCAAATTCTCAAGAACCATGATATTCCAATCATCGTGCTGTATGAGTCACACGAAGAGATCAAACTGTCGATCACGAGCAGCACTACTGTGGAGTCAACCGGCTACTTAGCCATATCGCATGTTTGGGCTGACGGCCTTGGAGGATCTACCGAAAAGGGTCTTCTGCAATGTCAAGCACGCAGACTGCTCAAGCTTCTAAGCCCATTCAAGTCTTCCAGTGTCAGTTCTCATTTCTGGCTAGACACTTTGTGTATCCCAAGGTCAGATCCCGACGCTTACATGGCTGCTCTTATCGGTATCAGAGCTGTATACCTAAACGCGAAAGTGGTAGTAGTGCTAGACCGCATGATTGAGACATGCTCGATGGGTGACCCATGGGTGATCCTCTTTGCTCGTATACACCTATCACCATGGGTACAGCGTATGTGGACGTACGAGGAGGCTGTATTGGCTAAGCGTCTGGCCTTTGTACTCAAGGATGGTAAGTTATGGTTTGATATAGGCGAAACGTGGCCAAGCTTCGACGACGCACTGAAAGTAGTCTACCGCAGCCTGGGTAGAAACCTGATCACGCTTCGAAGCGTAAATACGAACATCGGAACCATCCATAACGCGTTCAGGTATCGGCTTACGAATGCAAGGAATGAGGAATTTCTTAGCGTTGCTGGCATTCTCGGACTCGATACCACTGAACTGCTCAAGGTCCGTGGCGAGACTAGGACCTGTCGTTTCTGGGTGTTACTGAAGCATGTGCCATTTCAAGCCCCATTCCACGACGGTCCGAAACTCTCTGTGCCTGGCTTCCGTTGGGCTCCAAGTACCCTCATGAGCACCGGTTCAACGCCCATACGTGGAGGCCCTGGAATTGTTGAGGCTGATTGCACAGCAGAAGGCCTAATTGGAAGTTATGGTATGATTCGTCATGAGACGTTGCCGTTTTCTCCAGGTTTCTTCACTATCGTGTTCGGTGGAGCCCCTCATATTGTAGGCGATGAGCCGCAAGAAATTACTTTGAGGTGCCAGGACCGGGAAAATCAATTTCAACAGCTCAATGAAAACAACGTCTTGGGCTTCGACCACATTATCTTCATAGAACCGGATCAGGGAATGCCAAAGCCGGGTTCTACTGGTATTGGCATTGCAGTGCTGAAGCTTCACCAGACTGTGCCAGGCACGGCCATTGAGAAGTATCAATGGATTGGCAGTATCCAATACCAGGGGAGAGCGAGAGATCAAGCAGGTACTGCTGAAGAACCCAATATTCCTCAGGCCAATAAGTTTGTCGATGCGTTCGGCGCTTGGGTAACAGAGAAAATATGCTTGACGTAGTAAATCTGCCAAATATCCACAAATGACCAAGTTATCAATTAAACGGGGTGGAATTTCACTGATCGGATCAAAGGCCAACCCGCTCCCTCCTTGGCCCTAGACAGGTCATGGGAGCCTTCCCCCCTGGAGAGATCTAGGCGGAAACGCTGAACATGCCAAGGATCCCCGTGCTGGACGTCTGGACCACGTGGCGCAATTTCGCAGGCGTAGTCGCGGTTCTGCGAGATCTTTCCTCTCGGTTTGGCTTGGTACGGATATGCGCACGGCGTCTCTCGCCGCCGGCAAAGTCTGTTGGAGTCTGGAGATTGAGCACGATACGCCTCGTCCTCATGGGCGTGCGAAGGTGGGTTGTGCTCGGGAACTTGCTCGAGGGCGGATGTTCTGGACGAGGAGCTTCCGCTTGGAAGGGAACAGGATTACAAGGTACTCTAGAGCATAGGGACATCAAAGCGGCCAACGTACCGTAGGAAAAGATTTGAGATCCAACGGCAATGTACCAGGTTTTGCTTTTGGCCGTCTATGACCTCTCTTATGATGCGGGACCAATGAGCGGGGGCGGAGTTGATGGATGATGCAAGGATGATGCAAGGATGGGATGAGTCGTGTGTTCGGCGTGCCGTCGCCGCCCTTACCTTTACTCTACCGCGTGCATTACCGCACTTGTACGGAAACTGCAAGATGGAAGCTAGCGCGTGACGTCATGAGGTATCTTACTTTGCTCTTTGCCCTGTAGCGGAGTCTGGACTCTCCAGAGATCGTTACCGTCTGCCCTTCTCGTTTAAAACGCCTGACGACTTCCTTGGCACTCAGACACCATTGCGAACAAGTGCCCACTACCCACTGCCGACGGCTCACCACTAATCCATTGTCACAATTCATTGCTCTTACACACATTGTCCCTTCGTCGCCTTCGTCGAAGCAATTCAACACCGACATCATGTTGATCGTCGCCTATGATCAAGCCTGTTTGCGAACGCCCTCTCCTCTCCCCTGCCCCTGATCGACCGCCTAATCGCCTCGGCCAACGTCTTGGATCGAGTCGAGTCTCAATGGCCAAAGGTTCTACAACGCGCAAAACAAGCACGGCCATTAATTTCACCCACCAATCCGAAAAACTATCCCTCCAGGCACACGATGCTGAAGATGAAGGAAACAAGGGCACCATGGCCGTCGAGGCGCGCTTCATCACTCCTCAGGACCCCGTGATTGAAACAGAGACCGGGGCAAGATTGCCGGCAGTACCGCTGAAGGAGGCACTGGAGCTAAATAGATTACGAGACCAAGTCGAAGGCCAGAGCTCCCAGTCGGGCCGCCAACAGCGTGATCCAGCGCGCTTGAAACACGAAGAATCCGTGGAGCGGTCCAGCCAAGCAGAGTCTACGCAGTCTACAAGACCAGACGCATCGTTGCGTACCGCAATACCTCCCTCGAGAACGAATCCCCTCTTCCCGGAATTACCTCTATACGGTCCACCAACCCTACTACGAGAATTGCAATGCCTTGGCTTCCGAGTCTCGTCAGCTGTACTTTCTCTTGCTTTCCTCAGCGTCATTGTCCTCGGATCAGCTTTCACCAGTATACCCTTGATGTTTCGGCACATAGGAATACGTTTGACCTTCGGCAACCCCGACGCACGACGGCCGTTCTACGAAGAAGAAAGGAGGAGACAGCAAATTAGAGATGATGAGGCAAGGGAGTGGAAAAATAAACGGCGGCGCAGCGAGAGCAGCTCGGATGCTGAACATGGCAACGACGAAGAGGAGGGCGGTCAGCAACAGGATGAATTCGAGCCTACAGAAGGTGGCCAAGATCCCCTGGTATGCGATCTTGGGTATTACGCGCGAAGGGTGGGCCTGGACGCGGAAATCTATGAGGTGATGACCGAGGACGGCTTTATCATCCAACTCGCGCATCTATACAATCCGAAAGAACATACACCCGCTTCGCCATCCCAACGTGCCCATGGGGCCCCCATTGTCTTTCCTGAGCTTTTCGACCACGACCGCTCCTCCAACAATAGCAGCGCTTCATCGTCATCGTCGACTAACTCGTCGGAAAAAAGCAAATATCCCATTCTCCTCATCCACGGTCTTCTTCAATCCTCCGGCGCTTACTGCGCTAACGATGATTCTTCCCTGGCTTTCTACCTGTGCAAATCTGGCTATGATGTCTGGCTCGGCAATAATCGCTGCGGATTCCATCCACGGCACCAACTCCTTCACGCCAGCGATCCCAGAATGTGGAATTGGAACATTCGACAGATGGGCGTCATGGATCTTCCTGCTCTTGTGTCTCGCGTGCTTTCCGCGACTGGTTTTCCAAAGCTGGGCCTGATATGCCACTCACAAGGAACGACTGAAACGTTTGTCGCATTAGCGAAGAAACAGCGACCGGACTTAGGGGAGAGGATCAGCGTTTTCTGTGCACTTGCGCCAGCGGTGTATGCGGGCCCTTTGATTGGGAAAATGTATATCAAATTCATGCGGATTATCTCCCCTAGCATGTTCCGGGTTATTTTCGGGATCCATTCTTTCATTCCTTTTATGATGACCATGCACTCTACTCTCCCTAGACGCCTTTACGGCGCACTAGGCTATCGTGTCTTCTCCTTCCTTTTCAACTGGACCGACAGTCGCTGGGACCGAGGGCTTCGAAACCGCCTGTTCCAATTTGCGCCCGTGTACGTGAGCGCGGAGAGTATGCGCTGGTGGCTCGGCCGTGAATGCTTCGCTAGCCAGAAATGTATCTTAGCTACCCGCGAAGAAGGGAAGATCGAAGATGAAGAGGATGAAGAGGAAAACGATTATTACGCGCACAGTACCGAACATTCTACGGAACGGATGCTTGACGGTCAGAGCTATCCGGACCAACCTCATCCGGATCGCGGCCGCAAAGCCTGGTTCGACGAGCATGTCCCTCCATTCGCTCTCTGGGTCGCGGGCTCGGACGAGCTGGTCGATGGCCGCCGATTACTAAGACGGTTCGAGCGGGGGCGAGAACCCCATGTTAGAGTCGTGCATGCGAAGATTATCGAAGAGTATGAGCATCTGGACGTATTATGGGCTATTGACAGCGTCGAAAAGGTTGCGAACGAGGTCAGAGAGGTACTCTGGAAAACGGTATCCGAGAACGTGAGGAATCGGTGTAGAGTGCCGAGAGGGTGCGAAGGAGTGGACGTTTGGGAGGACCCGAGGGAAGTCGCTGCGCCGTGAATGGATCTTTTTGAATGAGCTTTAGCTGGGTACTTAATTCATTGGTATATCCGTCTTGGTCTTTTTTTTTTTGGGCAAAGAGGTGGTCTTTTGCATAACAGCGTCGGCGCCCGCTTCTTGATAGGAATCTTATTGGTCTACAACGATTATGGTCGGTACAGGTGGTTATGTATATATCATTTTGTTAAGTCGGTATATATCATTAACGCACAACTCATCACTTCAAAACCACGCACTTCCCCATCTCACCCTTCCCCCGGAGCCGCCGCCTCAGAAGTACCAATGCAGCAAAACGCGCGTGCTAGCTCTCACAACAATCCACCGCCGCACCAGCCTCCGGCATTGATACCGTCACCTCACCCCCGCGCATCCCGTCCGCGGCAACCCACACGATCCCTCCCTCCCCGTCTCGATCCTCGCTTACGACCTACTCCCCCTGTGCCCCCTCTCGCACCCCTCTTTGTTAAAGAGCTAACTCGCCGGAGTTTCTTATTGAGATATTTACTCTCATTTCGACACTCCCGCTGGATAAATATCAGGGAAAAGTAGAACAACGGAGGGCTCGAATCGGCCGATTGCCATCGCGACGACTTTTATTGGTCGATGGCTTTCGCGGCAGGGTCTGCGGGTGAGAAGGGGCGGGGTGCGGGTTGGAGGGGTTGTGCGGGGTTGGGTTGGGGGAGGGGGGGGGTGGAGTGCGGTTGCCAGTTGGGGTTTGGGGGACGGGGGACGGGGGACGGGGGTGGTGTGGGGGGTCTTGCTGATGGGTTGTTAGTCGAGGGGTTTCGTTGTTTGTTTTTGGAATGGGGGTGGGTGGTTCGATGGTGGGTTTCTAGTAGGTGCGATTTGGCATTGGTGGCAACGTCGCGGCGGGGAGGGGGGTTTGTTGTTACGCTGGAGGTTTCTGGGACTGATGCTTTTCTTGACGGCGGCTTGTTCACTTAGCCATAGTTGCGTGAGTGGCCTGTTGCGCGTTGGGTGAGATGTACGCTGGGTAGATGGAGATGTGGAATGTGGGGTTGAGTCTTGAGGGGGTAACTTTCTGGGCACTTGCGGTGGTATGTTCTGGAAGATGCAAGGCATAGTGTTAGACCTGGGGAATTTGGCATGTTCTTTCGGTCGTGCACTGATGGCAGATTGGACTACTGACGCTGTTGAGTTTTGAAGTTCAATGTTGTCTCGGTTTGAGATGCTATTCAGGAAGATCCGTCGAGCTGCTTCTCACAAGTGAAGTCTCCGTTGTCGACATCAAACATCCCGCACGTCAACGCCCTGCCTTATGTGCACCTTGCCCATCGGAATCATGCCTGCCTCATCTTCCCACCCCGTGCCTTCAGTCTCAACCCTGACCCCATACGCCTCATCTCTCATCGACGTCGCCGTGTTGTTGTCGTTCGAACCGTCGATATGCCTCAAACGAACAAACTCGCCCCCGTTATTGGCGTTTTTGCCCTTAACTCGACGCATCCTGCTGGCGTTCGTGGAGGAGCTGACGGCTGACAGAGCGCGGGCGAAGGGTCTGAAAAGAGGGCGGAGACAGGGGAGGTTGGCGCAGACGACGCCGACGTTAGGCTCGACGCCCGACCAGAGTACTACCTGTGAGTAGGTCCCTGTGTTGGAGATGATATTAGCGGTAGAGCTAGAGTAGTCCTGCCGATTGAAGGAGACATGGGAAATGGCAGCGCCATGAGGTTGCCTTGGACGTAGTTTGACTTACAAGTGATGTCGGCGCCCATTGGGGAGAGAGAAAAGCCCAGTGAGAAGAAGAGAGTAAGCCTGTAGATGCTTGCAAAAAGCACGCTAGAAGACATCATCAGCACAAGGACGTGAAGGTGACAGAGCAGGACTCACAAGCCGCCAAGCATAAGAATGCCGATGAGTGCTACCTTTTGCGACCGGGGCAGCTGAAGTCTCCAGATTGGTGGTATCACAACGGAGAGCATTATGGCGTCCGTGATAATGTTCGGGATTGCCTGGCCAATGAAGAGCTTGACTACGCTGATGCAATGACCATCGCCCCTTCGGGTCCAAGCCCAGTCTATAGGGCTACACTCGAAGATCACGGTGAACTGCGACGCAATCCACCACAGCACGACCAAGAGGGTCAGCGCATATACTTGAAGCCTGAAGTTTCGGAGCGGGAAAATTCGGACGTAGAACAGGAGCACCGATAGCTTTGTGGTTGCGATGGCTGGCGCGTAGAAGTTCTCGTATATGTATAGGATGTTATGCCATTTGGTGACTGCGTCTGGTCGTGCGTCCTTCACGTGTTTGCCAAAGTCATAATGCACAGCTAAGGTCATCAGAGTCTAGTAGTGTTTTGTTTGGGGAAGAAGTCCTGACCAACGAAAACACAGATGGCGTTGCCATTGGCTAGCAGCTGTCACAAAGAGATGTCAACGTCAGCACTGAAACTACCAGAAGCCTTGTAAGTCGGGTCTCCTACCATTGCCAGTACTACCATGTAATCATCATACCAATAGCCACATCTTGCTATCTTCCTCGACACAAAGCGCAAGATGACAGAGATATCCGCTAAGACAATGAGAGCAATCATAGAATAGACCAGTGTTGGCCCTCTGTCCGGGATATCTTGAGCCATCTCTCGGCGTGCTCAGGAATATTACTATTGGAACGTGGGCAAGAATGAAGAACACGGTGACGGGGTATTTATATAGGAAACTTGAAGACGAGGAAACAAGGCCGGTGACACAGAACGAGCGTCTGAGTGTTAACGCTATAACACTCATCTCAATGCAGTCGCCACGCATAGAGGGGCAGGAATCGAGAGTAGGGCGGTGTCTCGACAATCACCAAAAAGTCCAGCATGATGGGCCAATCATATAGGTCCCCGCCGTCATGGAGTATGCCGACCATCCTCACTCCCATCGCAGGCGTTCCTGAAACAAAGGATATAAAAAGTGTTATAAAGCCTAGCGGGCTCAATTTCTTGCTTTTGTTGCTGGACGTAGAATAGTGGAAGGATTGTCGAGCGAGGTAGGTAGGGGTTGCGACTTGTAGAAAGGATAGCAACCCGGAAAATCCTTCCACAGTAGGCTATTCAAGCTCCGATCTTTCACACAGCTGGGAATTGTACTCGTGTCGCGCTAAGGAAGAAAGCGTTGTCTTCACTGGCCTTCATTTCGACTTGCATGATCGTTTTCTACTTATATGATCGTATCGTTAAGCATCACGTGCATGATTGGAGGAAGCGGGAGAGGGAAGATCAAACGGGCGCTATTCTCGCTCCCAGTGGGACGGTCCATCCGAGGATCCCTGCGAATCTCCACCATAGGGTCTAAGGAATCCATGAGATCCATAACATCAAAGCCTTATCCTAGCCTGCCTGCTGTCGATGATCCTATCTCCATGCAGCTTGGACCGGGAGAAGAGAAAAGAGAAAAGAGAAAACAAAGGGTAGTCGCAGGGGGGCTCAGTGGGGTGCTGTCGAATCGGGTGTTGACATCCGCATGAACGACCACCAATGGTAGCAGTTTCCGTCCCATTGTTAACGTTTGTTGGGGACCCATATCTGCAACATCACGGGCAAAAAATCTTGCCATCTTTAGAGGGTTGACCGCCTCGGTAGGGCGTCACAAGAGCCCGTCGCCCTCCGTCGACCAAGCAGTGGGTGATGGCATGCTCCGAAGAAGAAGATGGGATAGCTCGAGATACTGCACGGCACGGACAAGTGAGAAGGCTACATGCTGCAGAGAAGGAATTCAGAACTTCGATGGCGAAATAGCACTATGTTGCATACTACCCTAGGAGCCCTTTTACTGTGCGCTAGTCGATTCGCCACCTCATTGTTCCTGTCTGTTTAGATTAATGGCCGTCCTGAGGATTATCACACGCGTTTTAAGATTTGTCCACACATTAAAGTGGGGACCACCTAAGATGCTTTCAATACCGAAAGAGTCTGGGCTGATTCGGATCACCCATGTCTTGCGAATCCTAGCCGTGAGGATTCACAAGCTCGATGTAAGGATTTGCAACGCGGGCTGCCGTCGGAGACTAAAGGCGCACGCTTCATGCAAGCATCCGCGTCGGGTCTATCACGGCCAACGGTAGCCCACTTTTTTCATACAGCATGGTCATGGAGGGGTGGGAGAGAAGTGATTTGATGATACGGCACTCGTCAGCGTCGGACATCCAAAGTCGTCAGCCTGCTGACGCAAGCCAGGTTCCATGATTTGCACTTATTTCGCTCTACATCATGCACGCCCTGAAAGCGTTTCATTTGCTTGCGAAAATGCATACTCAGACAACATCCCCTGATCATGGCCGTCGCTTGGTACCTTACCCAATTGATGATCGTGCGCGAGACGGATACGAGCATTCTCCCATATCTGTTCTATCATCTGGAAATGCAAGTAGGGAATCGGAGACATGTCCTATGCACAGTTCGCCACTGCTATCAGCTGTTGCGCCTTCTGGAGGTAAAATTTATTACGTAAGACTCAGACATCCATGACTGTCGATGACACAGGGCCGTCGGAAATACGATATGGCTCTGACGGTGTAATGGATTTTGTGAATGGGGAGAAATTGAATCCTTCCACCATGGGGAGCATCGTTCGAAGCCATCCTGACATTGAGTCTGTTCTTGTATTATGCGGCGAATCGATTCCAAGCCAAAGCTCTCAAAGAGCCAAAGCAGAGTATCTTATCCGAAGATGAACCTGCGCTGTTGCACGATATGTGGCCATACATGAATCAAGCGATTGAGGGCTGCCGGCCCACGGCCGTGTTTTGAAAGGCATGATCTTGCTCACGTGCAAAAAGAAACCACTGCTTCGCGCTGGGAAGGGCACTGTTCAGCGCAGGAGTACTGTCGAGATGTACAAGGATGAAATCGATGCACTCTACGTCCTTGAGCAGGTGGTAAGTAGCGGACCTCCGTTAGTATCCGTCAACCTGAAAAGTGAGATAAGATACATCCCTCACTCCACAGTTACTTTCCGAAAAGATTGGGCTCTGAGGAATTTGGTGAATGACGAGTTCTTTCGAAAGGTCGAGGCTCTCTATAAGTAATGAGCAGTGCGAGCCGGATCAAAGCAGACTACGCTTGCAGCTGTCCCACTGGCTGCGGAGGTGCCGCAGATCAGGTAGGAAAGCTGTGATTATATGGAGGCCTTTGTTTCTTCTCTTCTATCCATAACTGAATAATCATGTCTCGCGCAATTAGTCGCCGTCCAACACGAGTCGAGGAACAGCGGTTCTGTGTTCTTTCGGATCTTCTTTGTCCTGTCATGGCGTTGCACAATGGATATTGTGCAGACAAAGCCCTTGATAAACGCCTTCACAATGAGCAGCGCCTGTGCCAATCCTTTGTTCAAGTGGCTCGACTCGTTCGATACCTCATGCGTACTATTAACATAACGCGACTCGTCTCCCTTCCATCCCTCTCTCATCTCAAGTCCCCACCATCTCCCATCTGCTCAAACACACTCATCTCACACCTATATATCTACCCCATCTACCTCACCTACCAATAGTCCACCACCAACACAAAACAATGGGCAGTGCCTACTCCCGCCTCATCCGCCTCCACCCCCGCGCCCGCCAGTACCCGAAAAGCACCCCCCGCTACGACTGGGACGCTGAAGAAGGCGGTTGCATCCCGTACCGGTTTCAGAGCGCGCATCGGAAGAAGCGGCGCGCGGATGAGAGACGGGCGGCTCAGGAGAAGGCGAGGTTTGAGCGTGAGAGGAGCGCGAGGAGGTATGCGGATGTGGAGGAGAAGAAGAGGGGGTTTAGGAGGCAGTATGATGAGAGGAGGGCGAGGCTGCGAGGGGGGGTGGGGGGTGAGGGGGGGGAAGTGGGTGAGTGAGTGAGGAAATAGGTTTTTGGTATATTTTTGCTGGTACCAGTCCGAAATGTCGAATCATTGTATCGCAAAAAGAAACTCAGAGCACAGAGGATGTTTCGTTTGGGAAAATTGGTCCTGGTGCCTTGTTAGTTGGCTGTAGCTGTTCAAACGAGGAGTTTTCTTCCAATTGAAGCCTCTCCCGGGCTAGCCTGCATAATTTTCGGTGGTAGAATTGTGACCCTTTCCAATCTTGTGGTAGACATCATCTCCTTCTGGATCATCATCATCTTGGGCATTAGACCGTTCTCAATGTGCAAAAACCAGTGGTGACATGCATAGTTCAGAAAATGACGTGATTGGAGTACTCCAGTCATAATTTCCTCGGTCGGAGATGTTGTGTCACTATCGGAAGAGAGATATGGAGGTGAGACAAACCCTCGAAATGTCGACTTTGGCATATTTGGAGAGATGCAGACGTTGCTTCAGTCGAAATGTTTTTGGGTGGTAAATCGTACCAGTCGAATAATCTGACTTGTTGGATCGACAATGATAAAACTGACGCAGACATCGACCAAGCTTCGAGGCGAGAGGAGATTGTCCTCCTCGAGTCCCTCTGGATCTCTCTCGTCGTTGTTCAAGAGACGATGTGCGTACTGAAGTCGGGCGTAGATCCGCCCACAGCCTCTTTTCTTCCATCGGTCTTTATGGTGATGTACGGTCGCAGATCCGACTCGGACGCTCATGTGGTTGTCCTGGATGGTTTGCCAAAGATTGAGGAGAGAGCCTCGTTGTTCGGACGACTCGTCACGAAAAGCCTCGTGGGTTACGATGCGGCAAATTCTCGGGTAGAGGCAGCGAAATCTTCCTGCCCTTGAGTGTTTCGCACAGCATTGACAAGTCAAAAGACTCGTTCAAGATCAATCGCAAAGAGCTACTAGCAGCGTCATTGGCTCGTCTAAGTTTGGCTTTTTATTCTGATATTCGGGCTCCTGATGCAGTCTCTCTAGCTGCTGCGGTGATGCATTCGGACGTTCTATTTTGCATTACCAGACAGGCTAAAAACAGACCGGGTGCGGCTCGCGGATCAAGTATTCCCTCTGGCGGGTGATGGAGGTGTTTACTCTGTGTAGGGTTCGATTCCTAATGGCGCTGGTACAATGGTGCTTCTTATTCTCTGCGCGTCGCCTATATCGTCTTCCGTTCTTCCTGTCGCTGGTGCGCTCTGTCTGTGCAGAGATAAAAGACCTGCATCTCCAGCCCTCTTTCCTACGGCACTTCGCCATCTGTCTTAAAGAACATCTCCTGCCTTACGCTGCTCCTCTGTTAACCTTGCATTATGGGACTTAGAGCTCTTCTGGGATGCGCTCTCCATGTCTGGATTGCCTTTTCGCTTGTCCTGAACCCTCCGCAAAATATTCCAGAAATCGCGACAAATCCCCCAACAGCATTAGATGCACCTTCCAACACATCAGCTATTCAAATAGCATCTATCCCCTCGGAGAATTTCCCACCCAGGATATCAAACCCGACATCATCACTGTCCCTGGCCAACACGACAGCCCTTGCGGGAAACGCCACTTTGACCGATTCAAGGATGTCTTGCAATGGGGCTCCTTTCACCAGACCCGGTCCTGCCAGCTATGCCAGTTGCCAGAATACGTTTAGGTACACACACAGCGGTGTAGATGTACTCACATTCGGCGACCGTGCGGCTGGTGATTGGGATGTGGCTCTCCCTGTTAGAATCATGGGTGGTAAGCTCGAGCCTACTATCCTCCGTCTCGTAGAGACAAAGTACTTGAGCTGACTTCGACTCCAGATGATGGGCTGTGCGTCATCGATATCGACGTTGCGGAACCAGGGCAGGTCGACCATAGCTCTCTCAGTGCTCTCCAGCTCGCAGCGCTGGCGATTTTGAATATCTGTGTGGAGCATCACAGCAGAGGTGGAGAATTCACTGGTTTAGGTTCGTCGTTATTTACATTCCTTTACTGTTAACAATAATTTCTTGGCTGCGATACTGAAGTGACGCATCGACATGCTAAAGTCTTTCTCAGGACAAGACGGCCGTCTGACAGTAACCGTGAAGCCGAACTTGCCAAGGGTACAATGTGCTCCGAGTGACAGGCCCCCGGTGGCGGAAATATGCGAACACGTTGTGCTGGGGGACATGCCTGCGTCGAAGGCGCAGCAGGTTTTCGGAAACCGTGGTACTAGTGGCATTGACGTCCGGGTCCCTTGGGCGATGGCGACTTGTGAGATTCACACATCGAGAGCTCCTCTCTTCTAAATTGCTGACAATTTCTCAACAGCGGGTGGGCAGTGTGTCGTCAAGGTTCAAATGACTGCCGGACTGAGCGGCGGTCCAACAATCACGACGTCATGGTACAAGATCTGGCAACAGGCTATCGCTCTTACAGCGCTCTGCGCCCATAATGGTAAGGGTGGACAGGCATACTTTAACAGTAAGCAAGATCTTTCGCACATTAAGCACTGGAAGCGGGGGGCTAAATAAGGCTGTAGGAGGTGGGCAGCCCGTCTTAACCATCAGCATTGTCAACGAGGCAAGGCAAAGTCTGACCACTGGTGCACCTGACGAAACGCTTCAAGAGCAGAGAAGGTGAGAATCAGAGCTCCTAGTAGGTGTGAAACGGAGCGTCAGTTTTCTCGTGAGCAGAAAAACTGCGCGGGCAAAACCCGGAAGATGTGTGATCAAACGTTTGGGCGGTCTCAACGCCAGAAGTAGCTAGGCCGATAGACCAAATAGAGGCCCGAGAAAGCACATTCGCGTACCATGGCGCTAGGAAAACTCCCACACCAGGCAACGTCCTCACAGAGGACGTCTGCGCTAGCGAGAATGGGACGGAGGATGCTGTTGCTGGTGCCGGCGCAATACGGCGCTAGCAACATCGCCTTGTATAATCCTGGTGTGGAAAGTTCGTGCAATGATGGAAGTATGCTGTTCGCGGTCTTGTCGCGGCTTTTTCCATGTTAGCGACTGGACTGAACGCCGCCAGGTGAGATGACGATAGATTGGGAATTCAGAAGAGGGGAGGGAGCGGCGCGTCGGATGGCTGGGTGAGATGTGCGTATGCGGTTTGTGGTTGGGTGAATTCGTTCGGATCATCGTTGATGGTCAGTTATACTGATCGAAATGATGAGATTGAGGGATGAGTAAAGAGGATGTATACAGAGGGAGGGCACGACTGGCAAACTTCGTAGAACGGGGGAGAATACAAAATACTCGATTTACGAGGTCGATTCTTTGTTTTTGATTTATTTTCAAGGAACGTGGTGTGGGGGAGGGGGGTGGATGGTGAATGCTTTGACAGTCTGATATATATCTTCCTCAAATAGCATGCGCGAAGATCAAAATACATTAGGGCGCGTGAAGTCAGAAGGCGAACTGAATTGACCTAGTCCCATCCCCCACAGCCCCGATTCCTCGCAACTAGCCACGATCCAATTTCATCCCGTCTCGTCTATTTCCGGGCCCTGGCCCGGGTCCAACCCACCAGCGTTGGTGTGGCCGATGTGGTCACGGCGGTCGTGTGCGTTGGTGTGGCCACGGTGGTCGTGTACGTGGTTGTTGCAATGATTCCACCAGACTTGGTCAGGGTCAACTGGGGCGTGCCGCTGAACACGAATGTCTCTGTGAAAATGTACGGGATGACGAAGGTGACGGTGGTGTAGCCGCTCGGGCTTGCGGTTTTGGTGACGGTGCTGAGATCTGTAATCGTCTGCGTGGTAGGAGACGCGGTCGTCTGGGTGATCGTGACGGTGGATTTTCCCCCGGTGGAAGCAGCTGGGCAGGTGGAGGTCCCGGCTTTGGTGACCGTCACTGTAGAGGCGGAGCCAGCTGAGCGAGTCACAGTGGACGCGGAGGCGATGGGGCAAGTTGATGCAGAGGTTTTGATAATTGTCACGGTTGATGCGCTGGCTGAGCCGAAAGATGAGGCTGTGAGGGTAACCGTGGAAGCGGCGCCTGTGGCACATGTTGCTGCCGATTTAGAAACTGTGATTGTAGATGCAGAGACGGCTGGGCAGGAAGCAGCGGGCATTGAAGCTGCTGTAGCGGTCACTGTGACTGTGGATGGAGTGGCCGAGATGTCGGTCGTCACCTAGCAGAGAGGCAATTAGCTTGAACAGATCCTAAAAGATCAATGCCGAATTAAACCAAGAAGGCTGAGGACAGAAATTATGTTGTAGACATGTATTGACGCTCGAAGGATTGGTGAGGATAGAACAGGAGGAGTGGAACTTACCGTAATCAGATTTGTCACACTAATCGTAGAAACACTGGCAGTCACGGTATCGGTTATATAATCTGAGATGTAGTCCGTGATCGTGGACGCAGAAGCCGTAATCGTAATTGGTGCTCCAGTAGAAGTGATGGTTGAAGCCGGCTGCGTGATTGTTGTAGGAGCCTGAGTCTGAGTAATGGTAGAGGCCGGCTGGGTCTGGGTAATTGTCGAGGCGCTCTGCGTCGTTGTGACGGTTATGTAGTCAGAGATGTAGTCCGTAATCGTGGATGCAGAAGCCGTAATCGTAATTGGTGCTCCAGTAGAAGTGATGGTTGAAGCCGGCTGCGTGATTGTTGTAGGAGCCTGAGTCTGCGTAATGGTAGAGGCCGGTTGGGTCTGGGTAATCGTCGAGGCGCTCTGCGTCGTTGTGACGGTTATATAGTCAGAGACGTAATCGGTTATCGTCGACGCTGAGGCGGTGGTTGTAATAGTGTCAATCTCAGTTGAAGTTGAGGTTGAAGTTAAGGTCTAAGAATTCTCAAGTTAGTCAACCTTTCTTTCGGACGAATACAGAGGTCTGGAGAAAATGCTGCGTTTGACTACAGCTCCTCATGCAGGTAGATTTCACTTCCAGGGGAAGAAATCTCACCTGGGTCTCGGTCTCGGTGATGGTACTCGCAGACGCCGTTGTTGTGGTGGTGATGAAATCCGAGATATAATCGGTCTCGGTTGAAGCTGAGGCAGTTACAGTGACCGCAGGTAAAGTCGTAGAAACAGTCTGAGCGGGCAATGTGACCGTGGAAGCAGGCAAAGTCGTAGAAACAGTCTGAGCGGGCAGTGTAACCGTGAGTGCAGGCTGCGTGACCGTGGATGCAGGCTGTGTGACTGTGGATGCAGAGGCGGTGGTCGTGGTGGTGATGTAGCTATGATAGCATATGAGCAAAGAAACTAAAAACAACCAGCGGAGAAGTTGGGCAAAGAGGCATACTCTGAAACGTAGTCTGTAATGGTGGATGCACTTGCAGTCGTCGTTACGGTGGATGCGCTGGCAGTCGTCGTTACGGTGGATGCGCTGGCAGTAGTGGTTACGGTGGATGCGCTTGCTGTTACCGTGACAGCACTAGTCGTTGTTACGGTTGCCGTTGCCTACCAAAGTCGAGTGTCAGTATTCGATAGGCGGCTCGAAGAGACGCACGGTCAGAACAAGGTCGTTTTGCCAAAGAAATGAAAGACAGGAACTGTGATACGAATTGTTTCTTCTGGTCAAATTGACCGACTTGCAGAAGACAACGGAAAAAGTAGAGGATAACTCGAGCAAAGGGGATGAAATGGTAGAGACTACAGCTCGTGCTCTCAGGAAGGAGTCTTACATTAAGAATTGATCGGTAAAGTAGTAGAAAACCAAGTTTAGGAATCGATGTTAGAGATAAATACTGATAGCGAGACATGATCAAGCTGAAAAGATACCATCGAAGATTAACGATCAAAGGAAGAAGTGACTAAACTTAGGATCCAATATAGAAACTGATAACCAAGAACAAAAAGGTTTACCGTAACGGTGGTACTACTTGTTGCCGTAGTAGTCGTCGTGGTCGTTGCAGTCGTCGTCACGCTGTTAGGAAGTTCTGAATCGATTCGATACACCACAGCCACACTTTGGCCCCCGCAGTATTCACTACTATCACCGTCACAAGTGCTAGCGTGGCAAGAGGTATCGGAAATCTCGACGGCATTCGAGGCGATGGAGTTGCTACAGAAGCAAGCAAAGCCTGGGTTGTTACAGCAGAGGTCAGTAGGCTTTTACTCGAAAAGAAACAGGGTGTAAGGTCTGCACTCACCGGCATCAATTGCAAAAAATGCGGTATTACAGTATGCGGCGCACGAAGCGACAGTGAGCGTTGCGGAGTTTAAATACGTGTTCGTTCCGAGAGCTCGATTGCCAGCTACATCGTTAAAGCAGCCTAGATATTCGTAGCTTCCGGACGACTGAACAATGGATTGTGCCGAAGTGAGCGATGAGCTGACAGCTGCTGCCAGGATGTAATGGAGGAAATGCATTTTTCACAGAAGAAGGCGTGAAGCTTGAGCAAGCCCACTGGGGTGTCGAGTGTACCGGAAAAACTATGGATTGCTGAGGGTCGAAGGGGGAAGATGCTTCACGGAAAGATGAGAGGTGAGGATGAAGGGTCTACTATTTATGTACGATCAGATCGCATACCCTCACGCTCTAGAACCGACTGTCCCTTACGTATCTTACCACATCTAGGTGGATGCCGATACGCCGTCCCTTCCCCGCTTCTCGTACAAACATGGTATGGCGAACCCGAAGTTTTGCGTTCGTCCAGACTGATCCAGAACATGGTTGCGACTACTTGGGCTCTGTTAGAAAAAGGACTAACCACCTAAGGACTTGGAGATGATAGTACGAGCCAAACAATCTGCGATGGTCGTTACCCTTCTCGGAAGCCAGGTGGAGGGGCCCACACCTATCTAGACTTGGGCATCGTCATTGTGGGCGTTTGCTATGACAATAGGCTTTCCGAGAAATGGAGCCATTGATCGTGGTGAAGGGAAGTGGACCGGTGAAGGTGACTGGACCAACTATATCAATTACCAGTTATACGAACTCACGTATGCTTCAGGTAGATGGGATCTAGCTGCGCCAGGCTTCGTCTTAGGGGTGTTCCTGTCAGACCTTGAACGTCCAAACATCGCCCCCTGGCTGATCCTTGGGAGTGACACATCGTCTCCCCCTTTCTCCCGAAGATCACGATGGCGCTCGTCTTCGGCCTCGGTAGTCAATCGTTCTTCGTGCGGTCTCTTCGAGATGGTCAGCGATGAATGTTCATTGTCCGAGCGTCGAAGAGTAGATCGATGGCTAATTCAATTCTCGAATCGATGACTTCCTGGATAGTCGCCTACGAGCTAGCTCCAGCTTCGACCTCCAAATATCGCCACTTGGCTAATACTTGGGATTGACACATCGTCTCTCGCTTTCTCCCGAAGATCACGATGGCCCTCGTCCCCGGCCTCGGCAGTCAATCGTTCTTCGTGTGGCCTCTTCGAGATGGCCAGCGACGGATATTCATTCTCCGTGCGTTGGAGAACAGATTGATGGCTAGTTGAATTCTAGAATCGACGACTTTCTGGATAGTCGCCTACTAGCTAGCTCCAGCTTCGAAAAAGGTGGAGCTGCAATGCTGTGAGACTTCTGCTAGCGGATCACGCGGAGCTTCCTCGGAGTAGAGGTAGTATTTTGAAAGCTAAATGCGATTGTCGCCCTCGCAGACTCACAACTCACTCAGGTGGAAGACAAAGCTTCGGTGGTAAAGGCTGAACAAAGTAGACATCAAAGAAAGCGAGTGCTATGACACTTTTTAGAGATCTGTCCGACTAGGTGCCGACTCCTCCCCTCGCACTGGAGTGACACGAGGAGCGAGTAAGCAAAGGCGCAATGCAATTGGCGGTATATTTCCCGACCTCAGTAAATTTACAGAGACATTCCGAGGGATGACAGCGAACCTAGCTTGGTACCTTTGAGAAAATATGGATGCTACGCGTGCCGGAGTAAGGGAAGAGAGAGGAGGTGGCTCGCGTGAAGATGCGTACATGCAGGTAATGGCCGTCGAAGCCAAGAGATACGAGACGATAGAGACGTACCTCGGTACCTTACTACGCTACTCTATAAGTACGGTAGTTTATTTTACTATAAGACGCTCGGGCGGGAATTGTCTGTGCGTAGCCGCCAAAGACCACATACCATACTTATGATGAGCATGATGCTGTAATCCACATTGGGATTTGGGAAGCGGGGTAGCGTTAGAGCACTTAACTGTAAACAATCCGAAGGCCGATGGCACTAACCCAAAAGATCTCTCGAATCGGTCAAGGCGTCTAATTGTCTTTTCAGGCCTCTAGAATGAGATGGTGGCAGACCCATTCACACTCTAATAAATCTACGCTCGTGCCTTCGGATTGTTTTTCGGTGCCGTGCTGCCGTTAGTGTAGCCACTTCCGCTTCCAAGATGCACATCCAGATCCCTTGTTGCTCTCGTTGTTGTTAGTTGGCATGTACATACGTTGTAATCTTCACTTCGAGTTCCATCTCCGACCTGAAAGCATGTTGTAGCAACAGTGGAGGAGGAATAGTAGTCCTAAACCATGTACACGCCTGTGTTGTACGACGTAAAAGTTCCAGAATATCAGCGATGATCGCTCTGGACAAGGGACAGGCAGGACTTATACAAATCCAACTTCGAATGCTATGGCTGTAGAGTAAAGGATCACTTTCAGTTCGAATGTCCCACAAATCCCACGGACAAAGGGGAAGAAGCGGACAAGAAGGACACCTCGCGGCCAAAACGAGCGCTAATCATCAGAGAAACGCCAGCAGAACTCTCCCGATCGGAAAGGAAAGGACAAGGCTGCGGTAGCTGCTGAAGAATCGGGAGGCGAGGAATCTCCCAGGACAAGGCCTGGATGGCCCGCTGTCAATTGGGAAAAGAAGTCAGCCAAAGGATGGCTAATGGACTCTGGGGCTACACGTCATATGATACCCCAGCGAGAATTCTTTGTCAAATTCCACCCATGGGATGGGGCAGTGGAATTCAGGAACTCTGGCGAGTCACCCGGACTTGAGCGAGGTGAATTTTATTCCCGGAGAGCATCCCCTAACTCCACCAACTTTAGGTGAGAGTTCCATACTATTCCCGTCGTTCCGTCCCAAGAGCTCGCATTCCATCATCTTGCAGGCATCCAAGGCCTGGCAAGCGATGTTCCCACTTTCTTGCGTGACCGCACCGGCTAGCCGAGGGTTTGACTCTCCCCCATCGACTCCATCTTTTCAGGGAGCGACTCCCCTTGCCTAGAGATCGCATCTCAGCATCTCGCCAGCGCTTGGCAAGAGATGCACCCATCAACTTGTGTGGCATGCCAGCCATCTTCAGGGTTGCCTCCCTCGGAACCTTGTCACTACCCGGGAAACACTTCTTTCTACCTCGGGGTCCTCGCTCCCTCTGGAGCGTACTGCCTGTACCTACAGGACTTCACTCCCTCTGGAGTGTACCGCCTACACACCATCAGGACTTCAGGATTCATCCAAACCTGTACCGCCCACATGCCCGTGGGCCTTCGCTCCCTCTAAAGCGTATCGCCCATATACCATGGGACTTCGTTCACTCTGGAGTGTACCGCCTACAAACTAGTAGGACTTCCTTTCAGGTTGCTCCCAATCCTATGCCGTCTACACATCCAGTAGGACATCGCTTCCTCTGTAGCGTACCACCCACTTAGCGTGGGATTTCCATTGTAGCCTCCCTTTGGTCTATGCCTCTTACTGCCCACATCTCTTGTAGAGGACTTCCCTTGAGGCCTCCCTCTGGGATCAGGCTGCGTGTTGCCTGCTCGCTGCAGGGCTTCCATTTGCCTACATCACACGTAGGGCTTTCCGATTGCCGTTGTAGTAGGCTTACTTTTTTAATTGGCCGCCATTGTAGCAGGCTCACTCTTTCGACTATCCTCGTGTCTGACTGGCATCGAGGATCCGGCAGTTGGTCACGCTGACTGTCCAGCGGATGTCTCTTCTTGATGTGCCGTTAGATCGATGGTATCGATGGCGTCTCTGTCACTATCACTGGCTGGCTCCGGTCACCTTTGAGAGGCTGACCGGGCTCACGTATTGTTGCAACTACGTTCGCCTATGAGCGGCGGAAAGCTGATGACTAATCTGAAGGCGGCCACGGTCCGGTGCGTATCTCGGTAGAAGATCGGCAAGAATGACCAGCTTGAAATCACGACAGCTGCCTCCAGCGCTGCCATGGAGGCCAACAATGATCAGCAAGAGCAACGATCCATCAACCCACCAGACACCTTCCATCAAGATCCTCTCACTCACACTCGCTCCGCCATCCTCACCCTCCTCGAGTTCTACAACCATGACACCGGCCTCTTCAACACGACCAATTGGTGGAACAGCGCCAATTGCACAACAGTCCTCGCCGATTTCTGTGCCCTCGACGCTTCTCTTAATAGCTCCATTCTCGCCGTCTTCTCCAACACTTTTGAGAAAGCGCAGGTTCAATATCCTTGTTTTCTGAACGATTTTTACGACGACCAAGGATGGTGGGCCCTGGCTTGGCTACGCGTCTACGACCTGACGCACGAGCAGAAATACTTACAGATGGCCGTGGAGATCTTTGAAGATATGGTCGGCGGGTGGGGTGGCCCATGCGGTGGACTCTGGTGGAACAAACGTCATGAATACACGGGCGCGATCGAAAACGAACTCTTCCTCTCTCTTGCAGCACAACTTGCAAATAGGGCTTCGGAAAAGGAACACTATATCCAGTGGGCATTGAGGCAGTGGGAGTGGTTTCGAGGAACGGGAATGATTAATCAAGAGGGCAACATTAATAATGGGATTGACGCCACGACGTGTAAAACCGATGGCGGGATTGTGTGGACGTATAATCAAGGCGTCATCCTTGGCGCCCTCGTCGAACTCAACATCGTTGCTCCTGATCCTTCCTACCTCGACACGGCCGAACGCATCGCGCTCGCCGCTCTCCGCAAACTCACAGACCAACACTCCATCCTCCACGAACGCGGGGAGCCAAACCTCGGCGAAGACGGACCGCAGTTCAAAGGCATCTTCATGCGGAACTTGCGGGCGTTGCAGATGGTGAGGCCAAAGGGGGAGGTCGAGGCGTGCATCAAAAGAAATGCGGAAAGTATATGGCGGTATAGGGATACGGAGAGTGGGAGGTTGGGCGTTGTGTGGGACGATGCGACGACCGTGGCCACGGCAGCGACGCACAGCTCGGCTTGTGATGCGTTGGTTGCGGCGTTGGCAGTGCATAGAGATGGCGGGGGCTGACAAGTTGCCTTCAATCTACAGTGACATAAACATAAGATTGGCCCTAATTACACGGTACTGACGAAGCAAAGGTAACACAAGTTCCCCTAATCTCGCTTGCGATCTCTATTATGCTGGAGATGTGCAATCACGAATAACAGCATAACAACACAGACGCTCTTTCACAACAAGGTCTTAGAAGGAAACATTAGCGCTAACTGACGCAGAGAGCGAACTGCTTCTCGCCTCTGCTGTTCGCATAGTCTGATCACCTGGTAACGGAGACACCGTGGCCATCGAGACAATTGGCCTAGCTCTCTATTGAATACGCGGACTTGTCAAATAATTACTACGCAGACGCGATTCCGAACGGCGAAGCGGTGATCTGTGCTGATGGGAGAACAAGGTCCGGAAGGGGGAGTTGTGGAAGGGTAAGTGGATGCTGGGTTGGAAGTAGGTGATGGAAGGACAACAGTGTTGTTATGTACCACATCATGTAGCGAAGAGCTTTTGCAATGGATATTAATTGTCCCTTCATGTGAATATGACGTTTCCTGTTCGCACCCTCGAGGTGTCATATGACATTCGCGAAGTCTTAAATTTACTAGTTGAATACCGCCGTGACGGCTTTGTTCGTAGGGTTGCTGGCAGTTCCGGCATCAGCACCGCCCCCGGCTCCTTCGTCGTCGTCCTCACAAACGCCCCAGACACCGACAACGGCGACGGGCCCACCCTCTCCCTCTGGGCCCAAACGACCCCAACCGTCAACACAATGAGCATCACCGTGTGCAGCGATCCAAGCGAGCCATGGCAAGCGTTCACGGGCGGCGATTTGCCTTGTCCGGTTGGGTTGCATCATTCGGCGAAATGGCGCGGGAAGAGTAGTTTGGATGGACTGTGGCTTGGGTATTACGATCGGTTCCAGATGGATGTGTCGACGTTGGGGGTTTGAGCGAATGATCCTTATGTCTTGGAGTAGATGTAGTGCCAGTGGAAATTGCGCATAGGCCGTTGCATCCTATCTGTCGGAAATGCTGCAGCGCTAGCAGTGTGCTGTAGCTAGCCCTCATGGTGGCAATGGTCTTGGCATTGCCTTCACAGGCATATAAGTAGCCTACATGCCATTCTTCCACATTTAATAATCGAGCCTCCATACATTTCAACAAGATATGGGGGGTCTTTGCTGTTGTTCGCCATTATCGACATGTTCAGCTCGTAATCCGGTTCCGAGAGTAGTATCCATGTGCTTGTAGCTCCACTGCCGGCACTGGATGGTCCAATTCCTGGACACTCTGCGCCTGCAACTCCATGGTGCCCTGCTCCTGTAGCTCCACTGCCCGCCCAGCTCCGTCCAGCTCCTGAAATCCATGCTTTTTGATATTAATAGGTGGAACATCTTGGTACTCGCTTGTCGACATCGTCATAGCTCTCCTTGAGTTTTGCAAAGCCCTACGCCTCACAAATATGTAGATGATACCAGCAGCTGCAGCGAAAAGGGCGGCGATACCACCGATAGCAATACCTGCTACGGCCCCAGGCTTGAGATGATACGATCTAGACGGTATTGGTGTCGGAGATTTAGAAGGTGTGCCGGAAGTGGTCGACAAGGTAGAAGAAGTATTGGTGGACGCTGTACAAAAGTCAGCAAGCCCGTTAAGTCCAGGTCCGGAAGAAAAGGAGAGAGACGAACAGCTATTCGCAAAATGTGTAATTTGCAAAAGCGCCGAAACTTGCGGCGTGAGATTGGTTTTGTATGCTCTGTATTGCTTTCAGTAGGCTTATATGTCCAGAAAGTACTTGTGATGCTACTCACCCATTAGATTGCGAGTAGAATTGCCTCACTACCTCGGACTGCTCGTACGGCGGGGCCTCAGCGGTGTATTGGTCCGAGAACGCCATAGTCGTCATATCGAATATTGCTAAACCCTGCGCAAACGGGTCTGGAGAGGTATCAAAGGTGCTGTGAACAATGTCTTCGATTGCACCGGTAGTTACCTGCGAATTCGAGTCAAGACCTCCAACAATCAGTATCTGGCTTCCCCCAACTGCGTTGCAAGAGTGCCCATGTCGTGGGTTCTCGGGGTTGTAAGGAACGCTGATCCAGTGGAACGCTGGTAAGGTAAGAATATTGATTGTGTCATACTGAACGGCTACTGCGCCGAGTTGGGTGCCCCAACCCGCATAAACAAATCTATCGAGCTTTTAGCATTGGACAAACAGATGTCCTTTGGTGATGAGCATCTAACATTTCGTATGTGCCATTGGTCGAGTTGATACCCGCAGTACAAAATTCTATCCTGGGACTGGGTTTGCTCCCGGTGGTTGTTTGATTCCACCATTCTTGCTTTGCAGGATCAAAAACCGAGACCGTCCCAAAGTCGATCAACCCAGCATCTCCGCCACCATTTGTCAGTCCGTTTTGCCCTCCCATCGCAA